>OX637402.1:20331843-21531843 GCA_951799425.1 Ilex aquifolium
GCCTTTACAAACACAAAAAATCAAACTCTTAGCCACACCCACTGCCGTTACACAAGCAAAAATCAAACCCAAACTCTATTTTGCCAACTATCAAAGCAAGACCCAATCCATCACCAACAGCCCACCACCCAAGCACGTCCGCATATCGCACACATATTTGGCATTACCCACAGAACCCCATCAGAACACACAGACACATACATACAGTAATCACCCAAACACCCATGAATCAGAATTAAACCGGCAGCACACAGCTTGATGCCTCTCTCAATTGAGGATGGTAATGGGCTGCACGGCAGGGTTGGAAATGTGGCACACATTGGTGAGAGGGGGCAGGGGAGAAAGGGTGGTTTGGTGGCCAGCACAGTTGGAGGGGTGGTGATAGGGATGGACCATGCAATTGCCCAAGTATAACATCAAGACAGAGATTAATATATACACCACACTCGCATGATGTGAAATGTAAACTTTATGACTGATGCTAACCAGGTACTAGATGACTCTTGGCATACATCTGACTTTTGCTATAAGAAATTGCACTTCCAAAGAATCAAAAGCAAATTGCAGAAGGATTTGAGTGGTTCTGCCACTATTTCAAAGCAACCATTCCCCCCTCTCTCTCTCCCCTTCCATCCTCTTTCTTTCTTTCCTTTTTTTCTCTTTTTGCATTTCAACTCTTCTGATTTTTCAGTGCAATGACAGCAAATCCCCTTTTCACCATAAGGTGAAAACGTTATGACAGTAACACGGCAATTCCATAGTGACGCCATCACCATATTGTCCTAATGCAGTGCTAATGATTGTGCAGCAGCATTTGGCAAATCCAAACTCTCGACTCCTCAGAATTATCTATCTTCTTCTGAATATTGTGAACTTCCATTACAAGTGAAGGTCGACCACAAGTCACACTGAGTTCATGGTTTAGTCAATGCTGCCAATGGAAATCCACACTACTGGATATGAAGGGTATTTAAGATGAGAAAGTCAACATGGAGTAGCCGAAATACAATATATCATAAGACTAGAAATACCATAATGTCCTAGTAAAAAAGAGATATGCTAGAATTTAAGAGAGACGGACAGCAATTGATTAGTTATAATCAAAAAAGGTAAATGCAAAGAAGCCTTCAAAACATGTCCTTTTGCATATATGGTGGCAAGCAGTTACTGGATTTGAATGGTTGACATCTAGGGCTATTCTTTAAAAGGTCAAAAGTAACGCAAGGCACATGCAATGCCCCTTCCCCCAAACTGTACCAAAACAACCGCCACCCCACCCCACCCCACCTCCCTCCCCTTGCCGGCAGAAGCAAAACACAAGCCATTACGTTCGTAATCTTATGTTCAGTATATAAAGAAGGTGGAGACTCTTTTGTCCCTTCGGGAACATCCAATGAAATTGGAAAGATACAGAGAAGATTAGAATAGACCTCTACGCAAGGATGACACACACAAATACAGAAATGGTCCAAATTTCTGACTCAGTGTGTTATTTTCCTAAAAAGATTATATTTACCCAAAAAAGAAAATAGAAACACTAAGAGTTATAGGAACAATTTTTAAAAAACCAGATTTAATATACACCTGTCCCAAATTAACTCTCCTCTCTTCAGGAATTTTGCCTCTTAACTGTGTTCTATATTGACTGTAGTCTAGAACATCACATAAATGATATAAAAGAAACCCATCGCAGTGATTTATTTCATGAGAGGTAAGCCTCACAAACCAACTTTCCATAAGAGCCACAAAAGGCACTGAAACCTTACACCTCTGATTGTGAGGCTTATGCCTTCTGCAAATTATCGAAGTCGTGAGGCTTACACTTGACAGTGTAAAGCATAATAGTCATACATCTCATAGGGTGAAAACCAGAGGCATATGCCTCACATGACTTCCTTTTTGGGGGGTGCATGAGAGAGCGAGAGAGAGTACAGGCATGTGCAAACCATTGTGCAGACTATGGTTTCCTTTATCTTTGAAAACCTTTGAACCCTGGGGTGGGATTTGCAAACTTTCAATCTCGGGTAGGGGTAATTCTCGTTCACCACCTCCGACCATAGAGCTACCTCTTGAATCTCATATTTATCCAAGATTAAGTTTTATGTACCAAATGCAAATAGATTTATCTCAGTTACCTTTTTGGATTTTTTAACTCCTAGCTATCTATATGCATCACATTTTCTCATCCTAAATAAAGACCGCAATATAGTTAATTGTAAAAAAAATAAAAAATCGCATACAGATAAACATGCGTATTCTGTAGATATAAATCATGAGCTCCAACAACCAAGGGTAGAAACCATTTATATATGTTAAACAACCATCTACTCCAAAAGTTTAAACTATTGGAGATGGCGTAATTTAAGTATTTATACTTCAACACGCGTCCTCACTTGCAGACTAGACTTTAGGCCTAACACGTGAAAATCTTTTTAATAATTAGGTTGGCAACGAGATTTGAACTCATGATTTCCTTTTTTGAGACCATGTTAGAACATTCAACCCAAAATCAATTGGCCATGGATGGAGCGGTCCCTCAAGTATATAAACCAACCTTGTTGGTCCTAATTATTCGATGTAGGATACAAGCTCTCTTAACACCCTCTCTTACATGGGAACGGACTCGCATGTGGAGTCAGCAAACAAACAACCATGCATACCAAATTTCAAATGGGTAAGAGACATGGCCCACTAACCACCTAAGACCCAGCTCTGATACTATGTTAAACAACCATTCATTTCAAAAGCTTAACTTGTTAGAGCGGGTGTAATTTAAGTATTTATACTTCAACAATATAATTAAATTTCTGATGGACACAATCAACCTTCAAGGGATGCCAAGGGAGTGCAACCCAAATTTATTCACTAGTGGGTAGACTGAATAACTCAAATATAAGCCAGAAGAATACATACATCAACGTTTACTCAATACATTGTGAGTTTGTTGTGTTGGGAAGCTTCATGTTCATATATAGCAGTAACCAAAGCATGAATGATGAAAGCAAGGCATAGACATAAAGAAGCAGCAAAAATGAACAAAACAAACCAAAAGAAGCATACTCAATACAAGTATCATCTCAAGCAAAAGCAACATCACACACTACACAATCAGAACATGTCCAAGATTGTGAACCATGCTGCTCCACCAGATTTGTTCATATCCAAAAAAGACTTGGCCATGGTTTTGGTGGTTTTGCAAGAGTTACATGAAATAGATAAAAACACAATCATAAACAGAACACTTAGCACTATCAGCAGTTTCTCCCTAAGCCAGGCTATGACTTAAGAGGGATAGCAAATGCATCTACTTTCTAGTATATATTATAAGCAAAATTTATCAGACAACATGGAATTAACAACATACATTCCATTACACCCAACAATTAGGACTAGTATTTCAATTCCTTTTTCGACTTAGCTGGCCTTGGACTGTAATTTTAGTTCATAGCAATCATTATTTATATTTCAGTTTTTTAGGTACAAAACAAAGTCCATCATCAATGATTGGGAGTTTAAAGGCCATACAACCCTCAACCAATTAGAAGGCAGAGAATGTTGGCAACCGTTTGCCAACTTTCATTTACTAATAGCCATTGTAAAGATCCAGCTGGATGAAACACTTATTAGACATTTGTAAAGGTCCAGTTGGATGATGACAGAACTACGTTATGAAAGTTAATACATTACCTTGCCAGAAGCATTTCGAACAGGTGAGATGTGAAGAAAATTCCAAAATGGTGTCTTGTCTTTTCTGAAAACAAAGCAGCGAATAAAAGATATAAATCCAAAGAAGGATATGCAGTTTTCTCTAAAACCAAATTTAAAAAAAAAAAAATATTAAGGTATCAACCTATAATTTAATATGCGTACTGTGCATGTTTGCTCAGCTCGAATGCTCTCCTTTATCTGCAGGATAATTTGCAATATGAAACTATCGACTCAACTGAATTCCAATTCCAATATTGTTTTTGTGCTAATAAATAGTCCACTACATAAAATCCACAAGTAACACTGCAAAGATCGCATTAATAATTCCACTGACGAAGTTACATAGTAACCATGGGCACAACAAAACACCAGGAGCTAAAGTGAGAAATACAGTAACCTGGAATTGAGTTGAGGAATCAGTATTCTGCCCATTTAAAAATCTACAATTGTGTCCCAATACTTCATGCCTAGCATATCCTATTGAAAAAACAATTATCTTTAGATGAAAAATTAAAAGAATGTGTATATTCTCCTTTTCTCAAGCTAGGAAACTTCCTATGTGGAAAAATAAAATACTAAATACCATTGAAAATATGATACAACTAAGCACCTGTTAACTTTAGGAAGCCGTCACTTGCATAAACAATAGGCATATCAGGTAAGTGTGGATCAGTTCTGCACGGCAACACACGATGTCGCCAGAAATAGAAAGCATATATATCAACATCTCTGTAAAGCACGGTAATCTCTACAGTGCCATAAGAAGATTAGGAATTTTCAAAAACTCACAATACAAAGCTTTGTTTGATTCTACCAAGATAAATATTTAAGGATGCTCCAAGAAGACTCCTCCCAGACAAGACGCATCTCTTTCCACAGACCAATCTGCCCGTCAGCTCACTATAGTGTGTTAGCATAGACAATACATTGTTGATGGCAGTAGCAGCTTCTTGCTTCTCCAAATCATTTGCCTCACAAGCCTCATCAACCTCTAATTCTGAAAGACATAGCTCAAGTGCTGATTACCTTACTAAAACCGAAGTTCTCTGACTTATAAAGGAAATAATTTCGAACCTCAAACAACAGGAGCAAAGCAAATAATAAATAGAAGCATGATGATGGGGGTAAATATATATAGCAGTAGTACATATTTTCACTCAATAAACAGAAATCATGATGATTACTTCAGAAATACAAGTACCCAGTATCCAATCTTGACATTTAAACTGCCATTGCCATTAAGAACTTCCCTAAACCAGTGTAAATCAGCAGGCACAAAAAGGATGATGAGAATTTAATGACTACTTTATCATCCGCAAGAACCACAATCCAAGAACTTTCAGCAACAATGTAATGATTTAAAAGAAGCAATATAAAGAGAATTCTTCATGAAGTTACAAGAATAATGTGAATTTATAAATACAAAGAAACACCTACACTGTAATTCCATTTGAGACTTCAACAATGCAGATCAATTCATAATGAATCACTGAGCAAACAAGTTCATACTTTGTGTATCAAAACAATAATAGGATTGCAAACTAAGAAACAAACCTTTATCATCATCATCCATCACCGATTCCAGTGCCAAAATACGATCCAATTCCACAGCTGAATCCGAGCACACCTCCCTCCTACAACACCTAAATACAGTCTCCCGCATTCCTGACCCGTCTTCACACAAATTTACCCCATTTCTCACATGCCCACTTCCAGACCGCCTCAGTTTCCTCAAAATGGGCACTTGAACTCCAATAAAATGAATCACCCTTCCATCCTCCTTACTAAAAACAGGACACATATGAAACAACATCCAAAATGGTGTCCCATCTTTTCTATAATTCAATATATTAATTTGTATAGTCCTCTCCTCTCGAATTGCTTCTCGAATTTCTAGTACCGTTCTTCGATTAGTCTTGGGACCCTGAAACATCCTCCCATTCTTCCCAATTACTTCCTCTTTGGAATATCCTAACATTTTCAAGAATCCACGAGAAGCAAAAACAATTGGGTGCCCAGATATAGAGGGGTCAGTTATAGTGAAGTTATTGGGCAATTCATCAAGAGCTTCTCGAACCCAAACTGAGTATCGACCATTGAACGACTGTTCAATCAAACACGATTGTGGTTCCATACTAAATGAACCCGTTGTTCTTCAAAGTCGGTATCTTTTCGCACAGAGATTAAACCCAATCCCATGTGGCACGTTGAGCTCTGGTATGCTTCAATTGAAGAACTCAGCCTCAACCCGTTAAGTGTAACGCATAAAAATACGATCTGAAAACAGAGAAACCATGAACAGAGTACCTAGTTAATCGACTAAAGATAAAGCAAAACTCATAGTTTTCTCAAAATCTGCACAAACAAAAGGGTAGATATGGAATCATATAAGAAAAACTAACCAAAGACTGTTTGATCTTTTCACAGGAAGCAGCTACATGGGGGTGAAGGATGAAGCATAGTGAAGAAGAACATCGATCCTTTTCGTTCCACTGAAAATATCTCAAGTGAAGCTTCGTTCTGAATGAATATCAAAGATTGACAGATGCCCATCAATCGCTTTTCGTTCATGAATTATGCACAAAATAAATATCAATTAGAGAGAAAGAGAGAGAGAGAGAGAGGAGACAAACACTAAAGCTTTGAAGCTCAAAACTAGCAGAATCACAAATTACCCAGAATTTTTTTTTTATTTCTGTTGTATTCTATTTCTAAATACAATCTGGTGTCTTCGCAACAAATGTGAATTTTTCTATTTTGAAAATAATTTTAGTGCCACTTACGAATTACGATACCTTGATGGTAATTCGTGAAATACTGAAACTACGCCTTTTTCTTGTTTTATGTTTTGTTGGTTAATTATATCTTAGTCCCCTCAAATTTATAACTTTATCAGAAGGATCCCCTTTGTTTGTAGTATTGGCATCCAAATTATGGGGTTACGCGCACGACGAATCTTCTCTTCCGTCTGAACAAAGACAAGTCATCCACACTGAAATTAGAGTATTCATGTGAGATAAATCATTCATGTTATGGATCCTTATCAAGATTAATGTAATTAATCCCTTCTAATTATGCCCTAAAAATATGAATTATTTGAGTTATTAGTAGGGCTGTTAATCAAATTGAGTTACTCAAGCTTAGCTTGAACTCGACTCGGGTTCGGCTCGTTCAGGCTCGGTTCATTTTCTAAACAAGCCAAAACTTGAACAAGTTTTTAGGCTCGTTTAGAAAACAAGCTCTATAAGCTTAGCTCAAACTCGACAGGCTCGGCTCGTTTATGTACAAATACTCGAGCTTGGTTCTGGCTCGACTTGTTCTTAGCTCGTTCGGGCTCGGCTCGTTTTCTAAACGAGCCGAACTTGAACAATTTTTTAGGCTCGATTAAGAAATAAGTTTTTCAAGTTCGACTCGAACTCGTTCGACTAACAACCCTACTTATTAGAATCACTGCCATGTTCTAGCAAATTATACACCATGGTTGCTACCTTCAACTTTAAAGGCCCACTCACTCTTCTTCTATTGTCACCCTCGAATCGCTTTGGGTTATTAGAAGATTTTTTGTATGATGTAGAACTCCATCAAAATAGGATTTTTAAGATAAATCGTGAATATTTAAAATTATCCATAAAACTCAAAAATTAGTTTTATCCTACTGGACTATTCGTACAAAGTAATATGAACAAAATTACGAAAACTACCTCACGAGTTTTCCTTATTCAAAACTTACAACCAAGAATAGAATTAATAAATATTATGCGACGTAAATTAAAGTTATATTATAATAAAAAAAAATTAATGGCACATAAAACAAATAATTTATAGCTATTGCTCTTTGTTTGATTTTATTTTTGATTCATCGTGAAAAATAATAGCATAATTTAAAATAATAAATTTTACACATGGAGATATTTTATTGAATAAAAATATATTTTTTCTTTTTGTGATAAATATTTCGATATATCATAGTTATATGCTCCGAAACAAAACCGCGGCGGATCCTTATCCAACCACGTCAGGCGTTTCATGTCGTCCACACTCTCTTTCTCTGGTCTGGTGCTGTTGTTACGTATTTATTCATAGTTTGTGCCTAACTAATTATGTCTGTCCACGTCATCACTTAATTAACTTTGTTTTACAGATTGGGAGAATTACACCAGATTTTCTGAAGTTTCTCACTTAATCGCTCAGATCCTTTGACATTTAAAATATTACATACAGACCTCCTGAAATTTGTACACGCGTAATACTTAGACTCCTATTATAAATATATCTGTTAATAAATTACACACAAACTCCCTGAAGTTTATAAACATATATTACTTAGACTCCTTAAGTTTAAAATATTATACTTAGACCAAAAATACTTCAATTAAAGATAAAATATTAAATATTTTAAATTTTACAATTAAAATTTATGTTCTATTGTATCATTTATTGAAATAAAATCAAAAATAAAAATTTATTTTTAAAAAAAAATCATAATTAGTATACAATTATATTGTCTGCTGGAATTTAATTTGATCGTTTAAACGGCCAAATTATAATATCAAACTATCACATTTAAAGCTAAAAAATATTGTGTTCATTACAATTTGATCCCTTGTTTAATTTTTTTGTTTTATTCTAATAAATAGTATAATTATACTAGTAATTGACCGTACCTGAAGGCACTGGGTTATAAAATCTCATGCATCGCCTATGTTAGTCGCCAATAAATACCTCATTAAAACATTATGCCGACTAAAGCACATGAAGTAAAGCAAAAATAACAATTTCAAAGGTTACTATTAATGTTGTAGAGTATAGAATTAATGTCAAGGGTCAAAAAATTGTTTACAATTAAGGATTCCGATATACCTTACCAATAAAATAACAAATTGTAAAACTCATAATAGTTCACTTCAACATTCATTTTGAACTCGATAAACGATTCTGAATATGCTCAAAAATAAAAAATAAAAAAATCAACCAAATGAAAGTGAGAGAAGCAAACATCACATAGAGCCATAGAGGGAAAAAGAATGCTGAATTTGCACTTTGGGCACCTTCAAGAAGAACAATCAATTAGTTATGATGATTTACTCTACCCTAAAAATTCCATCATCATCAAAATAATACCACATTATGATTTACCAAACAAATAGACAAATTAAACTTACTTTTAAAGCAAACAGTGCTCAAATCCATATAATTTATCAATGTGGAATTCTATTTAACACAATCTCTAAAGCAATTAATTCCAAAATTCATTTTTTCACATAATATAAAACAAATACCCACCTACAAAAAAATTTCCAAGCAATAGGTAGTAGAAATATTGGAAAATGAAGCAAATAATCGGTCTAATTTCAAACTATACAGATGTTTTAAGTAGAATGTTCAAGGCAATATCTATAGAAGCAACAATCTTCCAAACACTCAAAAAAATGCTGAATAACAGTGACTAATAGCTGTGACTAATAACTTCAAATACGCCTCCCTTTGATCATCCTCACCACCACTCATCCTTCATTTTCCCATCATTGCCAAAAAAATAAAACAAACTCAGTATTCATGTTGCTTCATTTTTCCAAAAAATAAATTTTTGACAAATTGTATTATCAAAAATCACTAACTTTGTACAGTTTAGTGATCAATTTAGTGAACATGAACTAAATATAATGATCAATTTAGTGAACATGAACTAAGCATATGATCAATCAAACCCAAATCAGAACAATGCATCACCAAAAAATTATACTAAAAAATAGTATAAATCAAGAAAGAATGTAGAGATAGCAAAAGAAAATCATATGAAGGGCAAAGTGTAAAAAATGAAGCACTGAACATTCATTTGAAGAGAATAACATATGTTTTAGGTCTGCTAGAAAATGATCAAATTTATGAATATGCACTCTATTGCAAACTCTCAACCAATATGCTATCTGTATCATATTGGCTTTAAATTAACATTGAAAAAGGGCTACATTTTACTTACCTTCCTTTCAACCACATCCACATCCATCTTGAGGAAAATTACATCAGGCATAGTGTAAGCAAACCCAGCTATAATTGGAGACATGGAGTGACATGATCAGCACCATGAAGCTACAAAATCCACGAACACATGTAAGAAAGATAACATAAATATATTAGACATTTAAGACAAATGAATAATTGATAAGCAAACCATAGTTGGCTATAAAGACAAAGAAACTCACATAACGTATCTGACCAAAATGGAACTATGTCCAATCAGGCTACTAAGTTCCACCCTATTCAAACATTCAAGAATTCAACCCATTCCAGAAAAGAATATTATAGAGATAGTCATTTAGGGAAACTTTTTTTATTTGATGCAAAACAACAAACACTTTGTGATCATATACAAAACCTAGCTATCTTAACTCAACCTCAACATCAAACAAACATAAAATTAAACAAACTTGAAACACCAAGTCCAAGCAAAAGAATAAAATTGCAACACATGACAACAAATAGTAACAACACATAATATGAAAATAGAAATTGATGTATGTGGATATGACGAACATAAAAACATGATCAGTAGACCTTACCTTGTCAATACCACCATGTCACCGCCACCATTATTTCTTTGTTTAGTATCCACTGGTATCCTTAAAGATCCTAAAATCAATAGATCACATAAATGATTTGAGACAAAGACAACGAAGACTACCAAGCATGAATAAAACAAAATGAATAACAAAGAGTTCAGATGAAGTGGAGTATAGCAAACGGAGAAATACAACAAAAAAAACTAAAAACCAAAGCATACTGAAATTCAAAGTGCAATAGCAGAAGTAAACACAAACATGACCTATGTGACTCCAAGAAGCATAAGTGAACACAGTAGGATCTGAGTGCATGTGTGAGTGTTTTTGTTTTGTGTGTGTTTTCTGCGTAGAGAGAGAGAGAGAAAGAAAAGAAGAGGCGCGACTGAGAGAGGAGACTGAGGGAGGGAGAGAGAGACATCGTACGAGTGAGAGAGAGAGAGAGAGGGGGGTACATGAGCAATAAGAGTTTAGAGTTGTATGTGAGATGAAAGACTTACTCAAATTTTTGAACAAGAAAAAAAAATTCAAACATCAATTAGGATTACGTAAACAAAATTAAAAAAGGAAATGATGTTAGGTGGAAAAACAAAATTCAGTATTCACTGTAGACCGTCGGATCAGTATTTATGAGATGATCTAAACTATCTTTTATGTTGGGATTACGTTGTCCATTGGATGTGTTTATGTTTTGTCTCAAAACGATCTGGACCTCTCTTTGTCTCTAAAATTCAAACTCAGCTTTACTTTATTATATAGATACTAACTAGGATTTTTTTTTAAAAACTAAATTTTTATTTTTAATTTTATTTCAATAAATAACACAATAGAGCATGAATTTTGGATGTAAAATTCATGTTCTATTATAAATGACTTAAACTCCTTATTTGATTTTTTTAGTTTTATTTCAATAGATAGTATAATTGTACACTAATTATAATTTTTTAAGAAAAAATTAAATTTTTAATTTTAATTTTATTTCAATAAATAATACAATAGAACATGAATTTTGATTGTAAAATTTAAAATATTTGATATTCTATCTTTGATTGAAATATTTTTTATTTAAGTATAATATTTTAAACTTAAAGGGTTCAAGAATATACCTACAAACTTCAAGAGGTCTAAATGTAATTTATTAACGGATATATTTACAGGCTAGGGGTGTTCACCCTACCATACGAGTAGGAAATATAGTCTTCCATCTTCCTACCCGATATTTTGCGGAAGAATTTTTTCTTGGCCTACCCTACCCGATCAGGTGTGGTATTCCTACCTGACTAATCGGGTAGGAAGTCGGGTAAGCATTTTTGTAGCTATTAATTTTTGGATCATTTTAACAATTCAATTAAATAACATGCACTAATTTAACAACACAATAAATCAATAATACTAAAACCTAAAATAACTACAACAACAATTATAATAAAACATAAGAAAGCAAAACGTCTTAGGGGTGGGAGTTGTTATACGAGATGACCAAGGTTATTTTATTGGGGCCTTGACCAAAAGACTTGTTATGAGTTGTGATATCCGTAAAGCAGAAACTATTGCTGCAAAAATTGCGATCCAATTTGCAAGGCAGCAAGGATTAGTAGAAATTATATTGGAAGGGGATTCTACAGTGGTCATGCAGTCTATTAGAAGTGGTGAAGGAGGTTTTGATCCTTTAGAAGCCATCTTACTAGACATTAATAGTTTAGCGAGAAACTTTCGCTATTTTGAAGTGTCCGAAGTTCGTTGTAATGGAAATAAAGTAGCACATGAGTTAGCTCGTTTTGTAGTACCATTAAATAATAGCACTGTATGGTTGGAGCAGACACTCGAATTTGTTATGCCTCTCATTTTTTCTGATATTCCTCAGTAATAAATTTTTATCGTTGTTCCTCAAAAAAAAAAAAAAAACATAAGAAAGCATGAACACCAATCCATCATAATTGTTACACATATACAATAACAATTATTTTAAGTTTAAACCATATGAAACACATTAAAATCATAACTGATTCAATAGATCACCAGTTCACCACAAATCATCTAACCTACACAAAAAACAAGTTTATGTTTTAGCAACTCAAACATACACAACAATAACAATATTATAATATAAATTATACCACACAAATACTCTTATAATTACTAAAAAAAATATAAAAAAATTAAATATATTTTTTGCGGGTAGGGTAGGGTAGGAATGCGAAAATTGATGGGTATTCCGTATTCCTACCCGATTTAATCGGAAGACCAAAAACTCTTCCGCATTTCTACCCGATTTTTGCTACTAGCCGTTCAGTAGGGTCGGGTAGGGTAGGAAATTGTGGCCAATCGAAAATTTGAACACCTCTATTTATAGTAAGGGTCTAAGTGTTACGCGCGTATAAACTTCAAGAGGTATGTATAAAATATTTTAAATATCATGGGGTCTGAGTAATTAAATAACAAACCTTAAAAGATGTGAATGTAATTATCCCAAATATTTAAAGAACAATGCTACATATACCGTATTTAGTAATCTTATTTGGTGACCGTATTAAATACAAATAATATTTTTCATGTTTAAAATGGTAAATATCCTTGAAATCCATGGGTGGATCTGATTAATGCTGAGCTGCGCATCGCCGCATTTCCACGTGTGCCATTATCACTTACCAACTGCTCTGGTTGTGTGAGCAGTGATCAGATGTGCGAGGGCTTATATAAGCTTGACACGAGGAAAAATAGCAATTGTTATCGAGATATCATCCACTATATTTTCTCTTCAAACCAGTTCTTAATCAATTATTTATTATTAATGAGTAAAAAATTCAATTATATATAAAGAGTCTCACTCAAATACATAATAAATTATTTACTAAGAAATTTTTTAAAATATACATATATTAAAAGGAATTTCACGGACTAAAATTTCGGGATAGTATGGTACTATGATAACCAAATAGTACACTTAAAATTAAAAATATTTTATATTTGTTTAACTAAGTGTTATAATAGTTAAAATTTTAAATAGTAAATCATTTACTTATTACTTAATACTTCAAATGTTTGTGAATAAAGATTTAACAAACTTGTCATTAGGACCAAGATGTTTTAAAACATTTTGATTTCAATCAATTTTACACCCCAACTATCCGCCACCTCTTGTCACCACCACTCACCACTACTATTGTCGCTATCATCATTGTCCCTTGCCACCATAACCAACCCCTATTATTCCATCGCCCCCAACTATAACATTATTACTGTTATCACCATTGTATTATGACCACCACTGTCATGATCACTCACCAACCATCATCACTACCACCATGAGTACTATTCACCCACCATAAGATCCCACTCATATCCTGATCCCCTAATTACTATTCATCACTCTTGGCATCCCTCCACTACAATAACTATCCCTACCACCCACAACCCACCATCACCACCCCACTCTATTGTCATTGTCGCCACCATCGCCCCATATTACCATGTATTATCAACCAACCACAACAACGAGCACTATAACCCCACAACCCATCACCCCCCATTACCACTAACATCATTATTGCTTTGTTGTCATCGCCACCCCACTCCAATACACTGCTTCTTGTTGTTGCCTTTGTTACTTTTGATCACCATATTTATTAGTCCACCACAAAACCACCTACACTACGTTTGGTGTCGCCACCACCATCATACCCCCATCATCACCACCAGAGGTAGGGGTGATAACAACAATGATTGTGACAAATGATGATAGTAAGGCAATTGAAGTGGTAAAGAGTAATTGTAGAGTGGTGACAATGGTGGTAATGGTTGAATTTATGACAACAAAAATGGCAAGGTAATTGTGGTGGGATGGTGGATGATGGTGACAATGACAATAATTTTTGTGGGGCTGTGGCAGAGACAATTGTTATGTAATGGTGAGTGTGGTGGCAGGAATAGAGGGTAACGGCATGTAGGTGAATTAGATGAATGAGAAAATTAAAAAAATAATAATTTTTAGATTTCAAAACTTTATATTGAGCAACTAGTTTGGTCCTATTTAGTACATACTAAATAACTTTTGGCTCGTTTGGCAAACGTATTATGAGAGGATTAAATATTAGACTGTACTATTTTTTATTTAATAGGGTATAATATTTTATTTGGTAAGCAAATTTGATATTGTATTAATTTCAAAAATGTATATTAATCGTATACTTATCGTATATTTTTTATACGACAAATCTGTATTATGGAGGTCTTTTAATGTCACCAAGAGATGTGGTATTATAATCCAATTCAAACGTATTATTCCACACATTTACTATTATAACCTTCCAAGTGATAAAATCAAGTTGTCATCAATGTAACAAATACTAATTGAGGGTATTTTTGTTAATTTAACATTACTACAATGAAATAATTTTCTAACCAAACAACCGATTGGATTAAATAATTACTATCCAACGCTTATATTTTGTATTACCAAACATTAGATAAAATTACGTACTATTCTAAAATCATGTTTAATCTTGTCTTTTATTCATCTGTATTGTATTAAATTATATTATTTTATCCAATCCATCCATTTATAATACGGCAACCAAACGAACCCTTTCAGATTAATAAATTTAGCATGTGATACTTAAAATTTAACATTAAACTTTTAGTACTTATTCTTTAGTTTTATTAAAATCACCTGAATTTTCAATGAACCAACATATAATGACTAGAGAATTACTCGACACGGTCCGGAAGAAAAAAAAGTAATGTTAGATTGACAAAAAAATAAGATAAAAAATATGGACTAAATAATGTGAAATTACTATAATAAAAAATATTTAAATTTTAAATGTGTAGAAATGAGTCCAATAACACATTTTTGATAATGTTACATCATTTTATCTCTATTTTTATTTTTATTTTTTAATTCATTTGTTACTCTAACATTACTAAATGAAAAATATTTGGGTAAGGCTATTCTCACCCCTTAAATATCATTTTCCACTCCAACCCATTAGTTACTAAACCAACCTTATCTATATTTACTAATTAAAACCTAAATTCATTCAATTTTATTTCAACTTACTATATTGGCAATGATCAAAATTTTGTTTTGGTATATTATTTCAGTACAAAAATATTTCAGAAGCATAATAAGAAATAATAATTATTTTTAAAATATTAGTAAAAAATATCTTAAAACACCTCAAAATATTTCAAAGATATTAGTAAAAATATATAAAAATATCTCAAAACACCTTGAAATAATATAGATCACCTCGGAATATTGAAATTTCGCTTTAATTGTTTTTTTTGTTTCAAATTTTTTGATATATATTTAATAATTTAATTGAATTGGTATAAATAAGGTGAATATAATCTATATCTATATCTATACTATTAATAAAAGTAACTTAGCATGAAAATTTTTTGATTCTCTATTTTACCCCAATAAAAAGTTATAAAGATCACTCTATCCTTTCACAATTAAATATCTAAATTATCTATTATCTCCTTATGTATTTAAATCTCTAAATTACCTTTAACTTAGCTTTTAATTATCTATTCTCTCTATATAAAAATCAATTTCTATGAAATTTTTTGATTGACTATATTATCTTTAAAAAATATGCATCATTATATTTTCAATAAAGTGTTCAAAAAACTTTCAAAAACTTCATCAATATAATATTACTCATCTCATATGCAAATATAACATTATTCGCATATATGTTTATTTTCTCTTTTATTTAAAAAGTTTAACCCTTTTATTTTTAAGATAAAAAATAATTATATATATAATTTTTTTAAATTAATTTATGCTACATCAATATAATTTTTTAGTTTACAATAAACTTTTTAAGTTGTATTAAGATTTTATGTGAAAATAGTTTGTTGTGTATTTTTAAGTAAAACTTGAATTTTTTAAAATTTCAATATGTTTTAAAATATATATTATAGAGTATTATATTAAATTTTATCCCAATTGACTTAACTAATTCTTAATTACAGTAAAGTTCTAATATAATTAAGTAGTATATTGACAATTACTTTTATTTTATTCAATGAATTATAAATGAAATCCTAATCGAATGAATTTCAAAATATTTAATTTCTCAAACATTACTAAACAATCACTCTCAATCACAAAATTTAGAAAAAAAAAATAGAACTTTAACTTATTTTTTTTATTTTTTTCTTATAGTTAGAATAACGAATTTTAGAAATATACTAAGTTTTCATAATCCTATAATAGAATATGAGTAATGAAAAATTAAGTCTAATAAATTTGAGATAATATTTAATTCAGATACACATATCTATATAATAAAGTAGAACGAATTTGAATTTTGGAGACAAAGAGTGGCCTAGATCGTTTCGTGACCAAAAAAGACATCATCCAATGATCGACCACTCTTTGTCTCTAAAGTGTTCCAAAGTTCTTTAGCGGTTGTCGTAGTATTATGGTAGAGCGAAGTTTGAATCCAAAAGATAAAGAGAGGTCCAGATCGTTTTGCGACAAAATATAAACAAATCCAACGGACAACGTAATCCCAACATAAAAGACAGTTCAGATCATCTCAAAAATTTTGATCCAACGGTCTACGGTTAGTCCTAATTTTTTTTTTCCCGCCCAACTTAGTTTCCTGACTCACGCCTCTCTCTCTCTCTCCATCAAAATCTTTCAAATCTTCCCTAATCTCATCCAAAACCCATTTGAGCTGCACACACACGCCATCCAAGCACTCCAGCCCAAGCCAAACTCTCTCTCTCTCTCCTCTGCGGATAAAGACCCAAGACGCACATTCGTCTTCTCAAATCTTCCCCTTTCTCTCATCCGTTACCCCCACCAATTTCTCTCATTCACCTCTGTGCTTTAATCTCTCCCTTTTCTCTCTGCACTTTCTCTTTTATCTCTGCCCCGACGGTAACGACGACCCATCGTCACCCAATGACGTCTGACAGCGACTGTGGTCCGCCACCCATCTTCGCCAGGTATTTCCATCTCTCTCTCTCTCTCTCTCTCTCTCTCTCTCTCTCTCTCTCTTATTTACTCCATTTCAAACTCCACCGTACCCAAACCCAAACCCCAGCCCATTCATACCAAAAACTATCCCCAAAATATTGCCCTAATGTGCTGCCCATTTCATGGCCTAATGATTTCCCCAATTCTCCTCTCTCAATCCAAACTCTACAAAGTCGCTGCTTTCTCTTCTTGCAAATTTTTTTATGCACTGTACAAATTTATGGGGAAAAGTTCCAATGCTCTGTGTGCGTGAGCACCTTCACTCCAATAAACCTATGGAGAAAAGTTTCAATGCTTATTTAAAAGACTCCAATAGGCATTTAAGAAATGAGGGTGAAATCATCATGAATCTTCTGTTGTTTTTGGGGTCAGGTTTATCATTTTGTAAATTTCTGTAACTGGTATGCATTCTCCACCCTCTCTAATTCTATACGTCTAAATGAGAAAAATATGATAAATTATTATTTTTCATTTCGTTCATTGATTTTTTTATAGTTCGAATGTTTTATGTTTTGTTCTAACTCCACAGGGGAACAAAACATATTTAATATTTAATAATCTATATAACCAAAAGTCATCCTTGGTGTTTGTTTGAAAAACATGGATTGCGTTAATTGATAATTTGGCTTAATGATAATTGATTGCGTTTTTTTTGGTTGTCCTTTTATTTAGCAGTTGGTAGTTTGAAGAAAATTTTGCTCGCTGAGCAAGCTACATTACATCTACCAGTTGGGTTCTGGTCAATATTTTATTTTCTGTAGTTGCAAGATCAGTTTTTTTTAATTTCAATATAAGCTTTAAACTTTGAATCTGAGATGTCTTAATTTGGTGCTGAGATTAACCCATTTGGAGATTTTTATTTTCCTAAGTTTGTGGCTTTCTAAATTAGATTTTGGTTTTGCCTTCAGTATGGTTTAGGCACTTCCTTTGTTACAGTTCTCAAACCAAAAATTCAAGAATGCGTATACGGCATCGTGAAGATTTCTGTGAAGTAGTGCTTATACGACACCGTGATTTGTTGGTGTGGGAATAGGAGTGAAGGTGACTACCCTGATGCCAAAAGATATAGTGTGGTGGTGTTATTGTTGATGCTCTTCATTTGGTTTGGTTAATTTGGTTTGTTTTGGTTGCTATTGGTGTCAATTTCTTTTGTCACATTAGTTTAGTTGCTCTATAAGTGCTAATGCATTACTTCTCCTAATTTGAACAATTGATGCATTTGAAGAATGGAGGCCACCCTTTGTTTACCACTACTATCCACGGCTGCACTTTTCTATTTTGTCTCTCCATGTTGCTCCCTTGCTCTCCCTGTTTCTTTTCTTTGGATAACTCTTCGTTTTACGATCATTGATTTGAAAAATCAGAATACATCATGTGACGCTATACTAGACTCAATTCTATTATGAATATTTTAAAATATTTGTAGTATGTTGTGTTGAAACTGCTCTTAATAATTGTTATGTATTTGCCTTCGATTTTTTTTTTTTTTTGGTTATGTCGTGCCGTCAGGCACGGGCAATTGCTAAGTGTTATTATGTTCTTGGTATGTTTAAGTGTGCGCTTGAAGACACTGTCTATTATCATAATAGCATTCAACACCATTGCTAGGTGTTTATGTTTATTACTATTATAATGTTGTGGTAGTTGCTAAATGGTTATGTCAACTGACCAAAAAAAAAAAAATGGATTACGGCGTGATAGTGAGTCCTGTAATTAGTTTGATATTATTTATTTTGTATCTAAAAGGTGGATTGATTGGAGATTTTGCTGATCGACGATAATTCTAAATTTTATATTTGGTTTTTTTTTTTTTGGGTGTGTTTCTTAGTGTCTTTAGGCACGAGGTTTGATTATGAGTTGCAGGCACAAGTTGATATTGTTAATTAGAACATTTTTTTCAAATGGCACTCAGTTGATTTTTTTTTTTAAAGATAACAATTAGTTTATATCAACTGTTAAAATTTTGTTTGTTACACAAATTATTTTAATTTGAGATTCATGTGTGGAATCATAACTACATGTATTATGTTGTAGATAGTAGTAGTGCTGAATAGATGGTTGAATTTTGCAATAGTGGATTCTGGTACAATGAAAGTTACTAATAGTTTTTCAAGGTACGATAATAAAATATGTAATTGTGTATACGTGTTCAAATATTTCTTTAGTTTTATTTTTAGAGGTAATGTTGTTCATTTTTTTATATATATTCATAGGTTCTAGATATTTATTCTTATCGTTATGTGCACCACTTTTTTCTCTTGCTAATGTTTATTTTTTTAGTTGATTTTTTTTGGTTAGATAGTGCCTTTAAGCACGAGCAATTGCTAGTACTAATATATTATATCAATTTTTATGTACGAAAATTATTCATGTGCAACGCACGTGGTGCATTGCTAATAACTAATAAGATTGGTATAAATAAAGTGAATTTAATAGTTTTAAAAAAAAATTTAAATAAGGTTCAAAAAAAAATTTAACGTCTGAGAATAGTTCCACCCAAAATGTTTAGGCCTTCGACCCTTTCCCACAGAATTGAACGGGACAGAGTGAATTGAGTCGCTCGAAGGGACCATTTACCAACCGACCCAGACCCGGATGTTTTTGCATGGACACGGATCCTAGAACACATTCAGAAACTCACGATTCTTGATTATCATTTGCCTTCGTGATCGCAACTCCCTGAACCGAATCGCCGGTTGCCATTGCTTTCCAAGGTAGATCGTCTTCTCTCCCTTCTGTCATCTCCGATCAATTAAGTATTCACTTCCGTTCCCCTCATTTCCACAAATTGATTCTCAACCTATTCATGAATATCGAGCTATGATTGTAGTTATATATCAATCTATATCTATCTATATATATGTTCATAATTCACGTCAAACCCAGTCGAGCCCTAGTCTAGATCGCTTAATCGCTCTCTCTCTCTCTCTCTCTCTCTATATTGTTGTTTCCACCATTTTATTGGTTAATATCGGTAGAGTAGGGTTACGCATAAACACACACACGAAATTCAAGCAGTCCCGAGTGCAATTCATTTTCAATTGCTATTTAACTTTGATTTCTTAATAAGGGAGACGTTTCTTTGGATTAAATGTTTGTTATTCTTATAATGCAGAAATATTTTCAGTGAAAAATGAATTTTTTGATGCTGCGGTCTGGTCAGACTGCAGCTCCAGAGCAGCCAGCTGTTCATGAATTTCAGGCAGAGGCAAATAATGCGTCGAAACCCATGCCAACTTTAGAGGGTTTTATAGCTGAAGATTCGTTTTCCAAGAGTACCTTGATTGAAGACTGCAATCGCAACAGAGAGAATGATGGATATGGGAGCGAAAATGGCGGTGTTGCAGGCTCGAGTGGGAAAAATAATTCCCACATTCTGGAGAACCATAAGGATGTCAATGAAGATGAAGGATTCATAACTATTCCGTACAGTAATCTCTCACCATGTCTCTTATATGTATTATACTGTTGAGATACCCATTTTCATCATATGATACTCATGCCACCGGTCTAAAATACTTGAGCTAATGACTAAAAACAAAAGAAAAAGTCTGAAAAAGGTATTGCTTTTAAGGATTCATGTTTTGTCACATCGTAGCGAAGATACAATTCATTCAATTGCATGCTAAGTTGAAGTTTTGTACCCAACGAATTCAATGCAGAGAGAAGAATTCAACACACAATTTTTAAGAACTTGCCTGTGCTGGCACCCTATGTTAGGTTTCAACTAGATTGCTAATGATTGAAAACTTTGAAGTGGTTGACAGTGCATGTTTCAGAAATTCCTAAAAAGAAAACATGCTATTTAATAGTGTCCTTAGTGATCGTTTACTTTTTGACAACCTCATGATTAATTTTTTCTCTTTTTATTTCTTTTCAATTTTGCACATTGCTTGTGACTTCTGAGACAATCTGAGTATCGCCCTGGATTATTTTCGTTCTTAATTACAATGGATGAGGCAAAATGAGACGTGGTTTCCATTTTTAATGGATTTAGAGCTAATGTCTCTATAATTTAATTTGAATTGGAATCCATGTCATTATATGCCATTTCTCTACCCCCAATGAAAAATTAAAATCAAACATTATTGCATTGTATATTTTGTCAAAGTTTTACAGTATAAGGTGGGGCAATAAATGGAATTGATATTGCTTGAAAAGATTTCTTGAGCTCTAATATTCATCCAATATTATATGATTTTGCCATAGCTGCTTTATCTTATTGTTTGAATTCCTGGGTGGGGTCAGTTTCTATTATTTGATAAATATATAATAATTTACATTGATCAAGTGAAAATAGCGGTATCTTTATAATGAAATCCCGCAAATAGGTAACTAGGTAAATTACTTTATTCTCAAGTTATATTGTTGAGGTAGTGTACCTTAAGTCTTAATTTGTTTGTTCAATATTTCAAGTCAGCATTTCACCTGACCAATTTCAAATTTGTTCTTTGATGTGCTTTTCTAGAGGAACTTCCTGATGACTGGACTGAGGCACCCAATATACTTTCTTTTCGCGATGTAGACCGGTTCTTTGTTTTTCCAGGTAGCCGTTCTCTATTGAATTTCATTCTATTTTCAGCTTTTACATGCTTCAGTAGATTTCTGTTCAGTGAGGCTTTGTTCTTATATGATCTCTTGAGTACTTTTTTCTATCCAGGTGAACAAGTTCACATCCTGGCATGCTTGTCAGCATATAAGCAGGAAACTGAAATCATCACGCCATTTAAAGTTGCCGCAGTGATGAGCAAAAATGGGATTGGACAAAACACGAAGAAAGACAATGGAAACATTGAAAATGAAATTAATCAGGTGCCTCGAAGAGAGGATGTGACTGTTGAAGGTGAAGATATTGATAATAGTGATAAAAATCTGTCGAAAGGCAAGACTAATCCAGAAAAAGATGTTTTTGCTGGTGAATCTCTTCTTAGAAAGGAAGATCACATGAGACAGTCTGAAACATTGTTGCAGAGATTCAAGAATTCACATTTTTTTGTCCGAATTGCGGAAGCAGATGAGCCGCTTTGGTCAAAAAGAAGGGCTTCGAAAGCACATCCAGAACATTCTGAGGTGGTTGGAGAAAAGTTCACTGCAGATGGCACAGAGACTGCAAAGAAGAAGGCCCTTCTAAGTGCGACCGTTGATAGTGGAAGTTTTGATGCCAGTGCCTCTGGTGGTGTAGCAAGAAACGCTGTAAAATGTTGCTCTCTTTCAAATGGAGATGTAGTGGTATGTTTCAGAAAAACTCCCAAGACATTGTTATGATTGTTTTACATACGCTGTCCTTATAAGAATGGAATGGTGCATGCATCGATATCCTCTAATGGAAAATATTCCATTGATGGGAAATGTAACTGCACAGGGCTCTGAAATTGGGCTGAGGGATTTTTCATTTTAAGGCATGTACGTGTTGGTCCCAACTTGTACATGAATCTCACATTTCATAGTTGATGCATATGTTCCTGCATCCTGCTCTTGATAGGCGTCATGGCTTAGTAAAATGTAGGGGCCTCGGCTGCCTATTGTGGTCATGCACCTCTGAAATGTTAGGTCTGAACCTAGTCTCGTAGATACCCCACTTAGGCGAGTTTGTGAAGGGTTATACTACTTCTCGGGTTCCCCTGACAGAAATTTGATATGTGGATTATTATTTGGCCAAATATGTTGGTTATGTCCTGGTTGTGTTAATTTCTTTCAGTCTTAGCTGGTTGTCCATAGGCTCCGGACTGCTACTAACTCGCATTCCATCTTCTTGTTTGGAAGATGCAGGTGCTTTTGCAGGTGAATGTTGGTGTTGAATTTGTGACTGATCCTGTCCTGGAAATTCTTCAATTTGAGAAATATCAGGAGAGAAATTTGGCTTCTGACAACCAGGAAAGTTTAGACTCTGCAAATCAAGACCCTTGTGGAGAACTATTGAAGTGGTTGCTTCCTTTGGATAATTCTGTTCCCCCTTCGGCTCGCTCTTTATCTCCTCCTCCAGTGAGTTCCAGTTCAGGCATTCGTAGTACATCAATAAGGTCCAACATTGCTGGTCCATCTGGGTCTCAGATTTTTTCTTTTGGCCACTTTAGAAGTTATTCCATGTCCTCGCTTCCACCAAATACTGCGCCACCTACATCTGTTACAACCCCCAATTCTAGACCAAACTTTGACCCAGAAGATAAGTTTGGAGTCTCACCTCAGAAGTTTGTGAAGAGTGAGAAAAGCAGGAATGAAGGGCTTTTATCTTTTCGTGGTGTACCATTGGAGCCAGGGAGATTTTCTGTTCGCTGTGGATTGGAAGGTATTTACATACCAGGAAGAAGGTGGAGGAGGAAAATTGAAATCATTCAACCTGTAGAAATCCATTCGTTTCCTGCTAACTGCAATACAGATGACCTTATTTGTGTTCAGATAAAGGTGTAGGTCATGCTTCTTCCAGAATTAAATATATTTCAGCATAAGCTGGATTCGTAGTAAGTGCATATTATCTATATCATTTATACTAAATAGTTACTATGTCATTTTGCAGAACGTTGCTCCCTCACATACACCCGATATAGTGGTGTATTTAGATGCCATAACAATGGTGTTTGAGGAGGCTTCAAAAGGTGGGCCACCTCTAGCATTGCCTATAGCCTGTATTGAAGCTGGAAGTGACCACAGTTTGCCAAATTTAGCCCTCAGGTCGTCTTCTTCCCAAGGTGTCTTAATTTACTTATATGACTGTCTGATAACACTTATACCTGCTATGCCAATATACATGTTTATCATGTCAGTGGGTTTATGCTTTGGGTACTTTAGAAGCCATTGCATTGTTAGTGTAGGCCATGCAAAATGGTTGGAGTTGATCGAGTTAGATTGGGAAATGATCATTACCAAATTTGTGATTGATAAGGAAAGACTTCATAATCGACAGATAATGCTTTAAAGACTGGCCATGGGTCTAGTCGGATATGCATGCCAATGTGCAAAGCTCAATTCTAACACTTCTGGTCTATCAGATGACTTAGATGTTCAAATCCAAAGCCAGTCCATTATAAATCACTTGAACTCGAACCCCACCTGCTACACCCTTTATTTCATTATTTGTATTGTTTGGACATTTCAAGCAATAATATTTCAGAAGGCCATTATATCAATCAATTACTAGTATAAAGTTCCAAATGGTAATCTTAAGTCTCTCTAAGTCATGATGATTGGATTAGATAATGAGTTCACAAATGATTTGTCAATTCAACTGTGTAAAACCCTCACTTAAATCCTTTCTGATGGAACATTCAAGTCTGTGTCAACGATCAACCAAGGCCTGCACCAGGTCTCGTTACCATCCTTCTTCATTATACCTGAACACATATCTCTCTTACCATGCCTCCTCAGAACCCTTGGAAATACACACCAGCCCCCATCACTATTCCTAAGTCTTGGCCTATTGTTGTCTAATTGTCTCAAACTTACCGTTATTTATAAGAGAAGGTAAGGACTTAAAAGGTGTCTTGGACATATGAAACCAGGACAATAATATTGGAAGTCGAGAAGAAAGAGGGTGAAAAATATGCTGAGATAGGAGGATATAACGAGGTCGGGATGATGCTTCAAACTTGACCATTGAAATAAAGTGATTTTGTTGATTATCTCGGTCCAATACTAGACATTATATTGTTTTTCACATTGTTTAAACAAAGGAAACATAAAGTACAGTATCCCACATTGTTTTGGTAATGGTCAGATCATATCTCAAGAGGTGGAAGATTGTATCCTCTTTCTGGAGGAAAAGAGAGCCCAGAGAGAGTTTTCCTTGGCATCCTTGCAAGGCTGAGAGAAAAGTCTTCCTATAAACTATGCCATAGAATCTCATTTGAAAATTATACTCCTGTGGTGGCAGTTATGGTCATACTCACACATGATGATCATGAAGAATGTTTCCCATAATGACAAAAAGTATAATGTTTTTCCACCATTATCATAGGACCAGTGATGAAGCACGTTAAGTCTATTCGGTATATACATTAGATAAAAAGAAGACATAGAACATCCTTTACTCTCTAATTTCCTTTTGATGTTTTCGTTTTCTAAAACTTTATCTCTCTAAGAATTCTTGCATCCATTTGAACATTTAATTGAACCCTATGAATCAAATTTTAATTGTACGCATACGCAAGATAAATTTGAAGCTTCCCTTAGAATGGCTTGGAAGGGAGTTGATAAAGTCTTTGAATGAAAGTAATATTAAAAGAGGAGGAAACTGTAAATGAAGATTTGGAGAGAAAGGGTGACAAAAAAAAAAAAAGGCTAACAAGTACCCATTTTCTTGTAACTGTTCCTCATTTTACTTAAAGACCTGAAACATTTAATGAGCTTCATGGGTTGATTTATGGTAAAAGTTACTCTGTTGAATGACATAAAGTATGTTGGTTGATGCCGAAGAATGATGCCATGTATGAAGGCCTTGGCAAAGTTTCTTGTCGTTTCATTGACCATCTTTCAGAGAACCTTGCCTGCTCCCTCCCTCTTCTTGAAGCTCTGCTGAAACTCTGTCAGGCCTTCAATTAGGAGAAATGGAAATAGCTGAGTGAGGGAAATATGCTTTGTTATTTGTTTCCTTATTTGAATCCTGGGACTGCATAAAGTAACATTTTTTTTTTGCATCGACTTTACATTGGGCAATTTTGAAAAGTTATTAACTGAGACAATAAACCCTATCTTTTTATGAGGGAAGTTTGTATTCGAAGTCATGTTACAAATTATGGACAAAAAATCTATGAAGTAATCCAGAAAGATGGAGAGAAGCTTACCATATCTACATTCCTACCATATTGGCCACAAACAATCTTACCAGTTTCAGTTTTGAGTTCTTTTCATGTTACTCGGTTTAATCTATGCATGAAGAAGACAATCTAATGAAAACTATTTACCATGTTTTGCATGTCATGTTTGGTGAAAGAATAGCCATCTGGATGTCAATTTAAATATAAATCAGGTGTGTAACAAACTATGTGCATTGAAACTTATGGTTATATGTGAAACATTTTTTATTTTTTTCCTGGTTTCAATTTATTAAATTTCACTGTTATTTGCATCTTTATCTCCCTTGAATTTCTCACTACATTAACAATCTTGAGTAAGTTGTGGACTGCTCTTAAGAGGCAAACAGATATCTCATTCCCCATTCTGTGTGTCCATGTGAAGTTGTTTGTCACCTGACTCACCTATAAAGCAGGATGCAAACTATTGTAAATCTTCTCTTCTAAGGCTGAACAATCACACGAGTCCATATATGTGCTCATTGAAGTGGGTGGAGCAAAAATTCTTCACGTTCCTTAGTTAATGGAAATAATGGCTTGGATTCACCATTGCTGCTTGTTCTCAATGAGTTATTTCAAATGTACCCTTGTCAGGAAAGGTGAAGAACACTCATTTATTCTCAAACCAGCAACTTCGATGTGGAAGAGTCCCAAGAGTCATGGTGAAAGGAGTTCGCAGTCATCACACGTCCAGGCTGGAAGTGTAACATCAAGTTTGCATCCTTCCAACATTGGAGGGAAGCAAGGTGTTTCACCGGCTGATCAGTATGCAGTTGTAGTATCATGTCGGTGCAACTATACTGGTATTTACACTAAATTTTTTACTTATGGATAATAACAGAGTAAGTCAGCAGTGTGATCTTACTGTATTTATCCTGTGGTCAATGTAGAATCCAGGTTGTTTTTCAAGCAGACAACAAGCTGGCAACCACGCATCTCAAGAGATCTTATGATCTCTGTTGCATCTGAGATGTCAAGCCAAACTCTAGGCTCGAATGGAAGAGTTCCTCAGCTTCCCGTTCAGGTGTCTTATGAGTCTGAGCAATGATTTGTTTGTAACTTGAAATTCATAAGCTATGATCTTAACTGGTTCAAATTGCCAGGTGTTAACTCTTCAGGCTTCCAACTTGTCATCTGAAGATCTTACGTTAACCGTGCTTGCTCCGGCTTCATTTACTTCTCCTCCTTCAGTGGTTTCCTTGAGTTCTTCACCCTCATCACCAATGAGCCCGTTGGTTGATTCTTCTGAGTTTACAGGGAGAGTGAGCGGTGAAAGACAAGTTGCTGCAGTGCAGAAGTTAAGCTCAACCTCTCTTCTATCAGAGAACAAAGGACAGAATGGGGAACGTGGTCCTCGATCTGTTTCTTTAAATGGGCAATCCATTCCTGTTTCTGATGTCCTTCCAGGTGGTGATTTGGGTTGTACGCACTTATGGTTGCAAAGTAGAGTTCCATTAGGGTAATCCATCACTGTCTTCTTCCTCTCTCTATTTCTGGGCTTCAACTTTGAGATATATACTCTTGATAACAGTTTTTTTTTGGGTGCATCAGACGTGTTCCTTCACAATCTACTGCTACCATCAAGCTCGAGCTGCTGCCTTTGACTGATGGCATAGTTACACTTGATTCTTTACAGATTGATGTTCAGGAGAAAGGTATTGATATGCTCATTTTTGTTAATTAGCAATGCACGACATGCGTTGCACGTAAATAAATTTAAATAATAGTTTTTCTAAAAAAAGTGAATTATATGTGTAATTAAATTAAATAATAAATTTGATATCGACTAATTAATATGTATTTTAATTATTAGTTTATTTTATAAGTCTTTAAGTATTTTTTTTTTGAGTACTTAATCTGTCATTTGTTTTAGATATTTGCACAGCTAATTATATTATAGAACTATTAATTTTTATTTTGTTAAATAGATGGATTAGATCGTTTATAATATTATTATATTATTGCATACTAAAAAATAAAATATAACATATATTTGACTGTGGAAGTCAATTTGGTAACTACATGTGTATAATAATTTAACATGTACACGAATTTACTTATTCATATAGATATAAAAGATTGTACGTAACTGTACTACTAATAAATGAGTTCAAAAGAATTTAGAAGTCTTTATAAAAGAGTCCAAAATAAGTTGAAAGTCAAATAAGAGTAAAAAAACAAAAATTAGATGAAAGTATATAAGTAGGTATAATTGACTTTATTATAATAATTAGAGATAAAATAAGAAATCAAAAGTTTTTCGGAGATGCTAACATTTATAAGTAGTATAGATATAGATTGATCTGTTGTTTCTTGTACATTCTATTGTTTTCCAGATGACTTAACTCTTAACCCATTGAAGAAGCATTTTCCTTTTCTATTTTTGCTTCCATGTTGGGGGTGGGAGTTGTTTTTTTTTTTAATGAGAAAATGTACCCTTAACCCTGGTAGAGAGATTGTAGAAAGATTGATATATGCTGATGATACAGTCTGTGTGGTGAATGGGGTCCACAGTTGCATGATTATATGGTGGCATTGATACAATGTGGTCACTTAGACTGATAGTAGGTTTAGCTGTTTTCTTGTAGGCTGAGAAAGATTACTTGGATGGTTACAACAACTATCATTTGGTTATTAGAAAGGTTTCATATTGCAAATCTTAAATCCAATTTCTAGGAGAAACAATAATATGAGCCTTAAAAAAGTTATAAAACAATAATACTTTTTTATTAACTGGTAAAAATTCTGCAGATCAGATAGATAACATAAGACATTTCATGCATGGCACATGTGCCCAAGGATTTGTTTGATCTGCAATGGCATTTCTCTATTTGTTTGCTAGAAACCATTATTGCGTTTTTGCTTGATGATCGGTTATAAGTTTTATATGCTGAGACCTCATCTAGAAATTTGCATTATAATTTAGAAATACTTTCTGGCATATCAGGTCTTGCCTATACTCCAGAGCACTCTCTGAAGATAAATGCAACTTCCAGCATAGCCACAGGGATTGTATAGCATTTTTCCAAGTTTGGTTTCCTTGAATTCTCTTCTTGGGCCTGGAGAGATACTTTTCAGACATGTGAACCAAGGTGTGTGTGGAATTTTGGTGTCAATTGATTTGAAATGTAACCTTATATGGGTTGTACAAATCCTGATCTAATAATAGCATTTGTGATATATGCTTCGGTTTGGAAGAGTTTGAATTCATACCTCTGTAGATTACCCCATTGTATTGAATTCATAATCTCTGTATAGATTCAGAATGAAAAGCAGAAAAATGCATCATGGTCATTATTGATCTATTTGAGTGGTCAGCCTCAACATATATGCCAGATAAAATCATTTCATTCTCTGGATTTTCGTAGTGAAGTTTGTAATTGGATGTGCACAAATAGCTCTAGTGTTCTATCAATTTGCATATCCTTAACTTTATTATGCCAGTTTCTGCTTAAAATCATGTGTTGTCTCAACCTGTGTTTCGACTTATCAGTTGATAAATGTTAAAGAGAGTGTGGTTGAAGGTCTGCATTTTTCCAATAGAAACACCCTCTATCTCTTCTCGTTGATGGTAAGATTGTTTATCTCTATTCAATCCCGTTAAAGGCTGGATCCTTGTGCACTGGGTTCGTACGACTTTAGTGCCTGCCTAGTTAATTTAAACAGCTAACTTACACATAGTTCTGTCCCAGTGTGACCTTCATACAGCCTGTGATATGTCTTTTGTAGAACTGCATAGGTTGTCTTGTTTTGGAAACTTGTCCAACCAACCCACTGTAGTAGTCTCTGGTCATTCTTAGCAGCAGTCAGATCCTATATTCTCAGTACTTTTAATCTCTCTGTAATTAAATTTATGTCAAATATTTATATGATAAATCAGCAAGGTTTTTGAACTTATGAGGGTATATTTTCACTCTAAATTTTACAAACCCAACACACATTTTTCTCCTCAAATTTCACAAACCCAACACATACAATACACAGTTGTACGTGTACACACATTATCTACAGACTCTAATACAAACACAGTATCATAACTCACTATACAGTGATTTTAGTCGTGGAGTATAGCTAACATAATAATATAGTGGATTTGAATTTCGACAATCACTAATCAATAAATTAAGTTCATATAAATTTGATTATTGACAGTTATATCGATCGAGCAGACAAATTTTTTTGGTCTTTAACTTCTTTGCACAACGTAGCATGAATGTAACATAGATGAGCTGTAAACTCAAACGTCATGATTTTGAATTTTGACAACTTTTTAGAGTTAGGTCATGAGAAATTTATTTCTCATGAATAACTTAGTCCTGGTGTAAATGGTTTGTACTTGATCGGACGGACCAAGGAGAGGATTAGTCGAAGTATGTGTAAGTTAACTTAAACACTTCTGATCGTTAAATAAAAAAAAAAAATATGAACGAAGGGGTCTCAAAAAAGAATTCAAGTTGGAGCTTAACTGGCTTTATTCTTTTAGGTGGAATCTGTAATTTTTATTTTCTCAATATAAGTGGGGTCTTATTCCTAAAAGACTGATTGTTAATTATAGAATGACTTAAATGAATAAGTCTTAGATCCCTTCACTAAAAGAGAAGCAACAACAACACCACCTTTAAAAAACTACTTTATTTGTATTTTTATCTTACACGCAAGCTTTGCTCTTAATCTTTTGATCGTATACATAACTCTTCTTTTTATAAAAGCAGAATCTCTATTGAGATTCCAAACGAGTGATTAGGATTTCAATGGGATTCAAATTGAATTTCGTTCCCACAAACTTTCAAATTCGATTTGAATATGATCATTAAATCTCACGGGGATTGGTTTTTATAATCCATATTAGAATTTGTTAAAACTTAAAAATTCAATTTGACTCAAATAACTCGGTTTCATCAAAGAAACATTTGCTTTTATCATACGCTTATAAATTTATATATGGTACGTTGGATCATAATTGAATCATATATTAATTTGTTAAGGTATAACGTGAAATAATATATTGTGTATTTAAATTTGGATCACAAAAATATCGAAACAAGAGTTAATTAAGTCGAGTTGTATTTAACTTTAAATAGTCAATCAAGAAATAAGTGCATATCCGTCTCAATGGATATAGACTTGAACTCGTGTTATATTCGAATTAAAATCTGATTCATTGACAAAATCATTAGCAATTATCTATTACAAAAATATAAAGCTTGACCAAAATTTGTCTTTATGTATTCCTTACTAACCAACAACCCACTCACAACTAGAAATTCCTCTTAGTCCCTCTGGGTGCGCCCCCAGACATTTTCGGGCTTAAAGCGTAAATAATAAATGAGTTTTTTTTAATATTAATAATAAATTTTAAATAAATAAATTTTTTATTTTTTTAAATGTAAAAATATTAATTTTTTATATTCGAGTTTTTGTTATTATAGTAGAATTTGATGGTAAGAGAAAAAGAGAGAAAATGAGAGGGGGAGAAAAAATGATTGAAAAATTATGACGGCAAATTTGAATTTGATTTTTTTAGAGTTTTTAAAAAATTGAATTTTAAGATTTTTTAATTTTATGGACTAAATTAATAGACGTATTCAATCCAATGTAACATGGGCTAAATTTTTTTTTTGTTTGGACTTATATTTAAGTTTTTTGTGTGGTCTAATTTTTACAAATTAAAATTTTTTATTTAAACTATTACTACTAAAATTTATAAGATTTTCTTTTAAGTAGGAGCTAAAATCATCCTTTATTGAGCTAGTGGTAGGACCTACCCCGAGTCCCTCACAACTTCTCCTTGTCCCCTCTCTCTCTCTCTCTCTCTCTCTCTCTCTCTCTCTCTCTCTCATCACCCAAGTCTTCTAATGGCACAATTAAATTGGGTTCATTCAAGTTCAAGGAATTGGAATCATGCTATTTTTTTTTTTTTTTGTAAGTTAGGTTATTGTTTAATAATTTTCTTCCTACATCGGATTAAGATGTGATAAGAAATTTTTTAAGTTAATATGTGAAAAATATATAAAAAAAAAACTATTTCCAAACACCCTTAATTATTAATATTTAATTAGTCCCAATTTTTGGGGAGGCTATGCAATATTTCAAAACTTCAATGCTTATGTGGCTTGGCGAGAAAAAGAAAAATTAATAGGGAGTAGGGGGTTTGGTATATACCATTTTTTTTTATTATATTGGTATATACCATTACAATAGAAAAAAGAACCAATGCTTGACACGTCACCATACACGTGGGTCCCTCCACCTCTCCTCCTCACTCTTGCCCGAATTGCCCGAATTTCCCACCTCTCTCTCTCTTTCTGACAAATATTTCCCACTTCTCTCTGCTGTTAAAAGTAAACACTATGAAATCCTCTCTCTTTACGCTTTCCATTGTGGTTCCAAATTCCAATGTGTAAAAATCTTGTAGGATCGAATTTATACAGTTTTTATCTGATGTATATTCGAATTTAATTTAATTATCTGATGAATTTTTAATTTTATAATACATAGCTAAATCTGATAAAATTCATAAATCTGTTTTAAATATCCAATCATACCCAAAAAACTTGAATTTTACTTCAATTTCACCATATAATTTGCAAATTTTATTATGTATATTAATAGGGGAGACCTCTTACTAATTATCTCTCCTTTTAACTTCTAAGTTGGTTTGTCGATTAGACAACAAACTAAAATTCAAATCGTTAATCGACAAATTCATGCTGCGTAACTTGACAATTGAGAAAGAGATGATAATAACGCACCTCATATAAGAGGAAGTCTGAATGACCTTGTTTCATATACTCTACTCGTATAGGTTCTTCTCTAATTTCAAAAGACTAAGATAATATTAAAAATATTTGTGAAAGGTAAAAGAACAAATTTTGATGCTAATGAATCTAAGATAATCCCATTCAAAAATGATAGGAAGGAGTAGAATCAATAATGTGACATTAGGAATAGTAATTGAATCTTATAATTAATATAATTTAACATATTCAAAAAAATTAGTCAAAGTATTGGTTTTTTTTTTTTGGCACCAAAGTATTGGTTAATATCTGAGTAATCAGATTAGATTAAAACTCTCTGCCCAACTTCTTCGGGCAGCGCCGATTTGCTTTTGTAGTCCTCGATTCTGCTAAAAAAGTGAGAACCCATGATTCACAGTGTCCTTATAATTTCTACTTCCTTTTGACATTTAGAATTCGATGGCGTACACACTTATGCAATTGATTTATACTCGGAACTAGTCAGCTTATTTGAAATTTTTTGGACATTTTAATATTTTCGGGAGTGGACATTTCTGGTTACTTTTGGACTGAGATTATCTGATACAGCTTGCACTGTGCTTGGGCAAAGTTCATCTTCAGCTTGCTTTGAAGGTCAGGCATGTGATCTGAATCAGTTTGCTATTTTACAGCCCTTAAATGTGATCTTTTTTGGGCTTTTTTTTGAGTTGGGTCTAAGTTATTTCATCTAATTCTAGTGGGTATTTGAGGGATTGATATTAGGAGTGGAAGACTATTAGGGTGGTGCAGTGTTTTTTTAGTTTTGATTGTTATCTTTGACTAATTTTATGAGCTGGGTTTGGGTTATTTTGATGATTTTTGGTGGTTTTTTGAGGGAAAAATGTGAAAGTGAAGGACTAGTGGAGTTTGGAAGGGGGGGAGGAAGAGAAGGGTGTTTGGTGAAATTCGAGCTTTGGGGTTTTGATGATATCTTTGTCTGAGTTTAGGGTTTCGGAAGATGGTAGTAGGTGGTGACGGTGTAAAAGGGGAGTCTTGGGATGTGGGAAAATCAAAGGGTAGCAAGAAGAAGAAGAAGAAAGAAGTTGATCTGGAGGAGACTGGGTGTTGGATTAAGTTTAGGTTTATTGGCAGCTGCATTTATTCAAGATCTAAAGTTGATAGCTCTATCAGTGGAATCAGCACTCACTGTGGTAATCCTTCAGTTTCTTGCTTCTGTTGATACAATTAGGAATTGCTATTTTTCTGTGACCTCAGTCAGGTCTAATTTGCTTCTTTTTTTTTTTAAACAGAAATCACTATGTGTATGACTGCTATGTGTACGTGCCTGTATATATAAGATGTGTTATTAGCTCGGGCATGCAACTGTCAATCTGATGAAGAAAGCATTGCTTCCTGATTTGTTGTCCAAGATGGCCTCAAATGTTGGTAGATTGCTGCAGCAAATGTTAATAAAAGAATTTATGTGAAGGAAGATTGTGCCAATAAAAAGGCTATATAGTGTTAAAATGCTTTGCTAATTTCTGAGATTTTGTTATGCAAACGAGTTTGAAAAAGGATACAAATAAAGTCAAACTTAGAACAGATTTCGTTTCTTTTAGTTTGTACTGCAACTCGAGTCAATCCGAATTTTTTTGGAGACTTTAAAGATTGAAGAGATTCACGACATTATATTCTGCTGCGCAAAACCTGTGGACAACACTACTCCAATTGAATCCAAAGCCAATGCTTTTGAATCCAAAGTGTGTTAAAAACATGTTGAAAACCCTAGGCCCTAATGAATCACTTTTTTGGGATTCGAGAAAACAAATATCACGAGTAACCTAAGTAGCTTGCAAAAATTTGAATACAACCTTCGTCTGCAATCGTGCTTGATTTAAAACATGTTGTTTAGATTTCTGAAGTAGATCATTCTTTCCCTTCATTCTTCTTGCATCTTTATGGTTCGCTTTAGCATCATTGATTCTTCAATTTGTACATTATGTAGTTGAATGAATAGTATCGTATGGTTCATAAACATTGGAGAACAATATATTTGTAGTTGTTTGCTCCTTTTACCTCCATGCGTATGAACATAATTTGCAAACACAAATTTTGGGCATTCTTCATAAGATATATTGATGTCGTCTACCAAACTACTGGGATTTCCCAAAAAGGAAAAAGACCCTTATGTTGGGCTCCCAACCAAGCACCCAAAGAAAGATATCCCCACTTAAGGTTGAGTGGTTAACTTCACAGTAGAAAGTTATCGGTTAGACCTTTGCGTTTATCATGGGGTGTCGAGTTGGCTTGCCACTTCGATGTTAGCAATGCCACCTGTGACTCTGATGTACTACACTCGACAAGAAAATTTCAATGATGGTTTCGACATACTTTTTGTTGTGAATAAGACCAGTCATATTATTGTTTTGTTTTGCTGTGGTGAACCGTTATTAATGGATATTTTGTTTGATTCTTCTGTTCATATCAGACACCTCCCATTTTGTTGTACGAACACAATGGCTTCCTTATGCTTTTTTTCCTGGAACTAAACCTTGGATCCATTTATTTTGGTAACCCCTTTGAATTTGTTTAGACATGTTAGCATTGTGGCACACCGAATGTGGGCTTAAGTGATAGGTAAAGCCCACTTAATTTAATTTATCATAATGTGATAGCTCTTATCTATGTTTTTTTATGTTGCTTCCTTTTGTTTGCCAGCAGAAAATAAATCTATAAATGATACCAGCAAAGACCAACCGGTTGCTCCTGTTGTCTCATCAAGTGCCACAAGTAACACAGAGAGTAATTCTTCCCCTTCAAAACTTGATGAGGAACTTAAAGTTGCTTCTCGGCTTCGGAAGTTCACATTTAATGATCTTAAGTTTGCTACGAGAAATTTTAGGCCGGAGAGTCTTCTTGGTGAAGGGGGATTTGGCTGTGTTTTCAAGGGGTGGATTGAAGAAAATGGGACTGCACCGGTGAAACCTGGTACAGGACTTACTGTAGCTGTGAAAACCCTGAATCATGATGGGCTTCAGGGTCACAAAGAATGGCTGGTTTGATGCTTTCCTAATTGATTCAATCATTACCAGTTTCTTCTTCTTCTTCTTGCTCTGTTTTAATTATTCTGAGTCCTCATTTTATCCTTGCCATTCTCAAGAATCAACTCATTTGGCAGGCTGAAGTGAGCTTTCTTGGAGATCTCATTCACCCTAATTTGGTTAAATTGATTGGCTACTGCATCGAAGATGATCAAAGGCTGCTAGCGTATGAGTTTATGCCTCGCGGAAGCTTGGAGAGCCACCTCTTTAGGAGTATGTATCCGATATTTCATATATTAGCTCCCTTTTCCAATATTCCCTTGTTGAGTTTCTGGCCCTTGATGTTCAATATGTAGAAGTTTAACATATTGAAAGGATACAAATTATATCCTTTACTTGTAGGTCGGCTTATAGCCTGTTCACTGCACCAAAAATTTCAAGACCTAGTTATGATTCTATGTCTAAGTGACAGTATATTTCTTTGGTGCATTCCATTTCAACATCTATTTATGCAGGATTTGAGGAATTATCCTGCTGAGTTGAAGTTCACGACCACTTTGTGGAAAGTCAGCTGGTGATAATTTTGTTGTGCTTGAAATGGATCTCTTTATTTAAAATTGTAGGTAATGACTAGATTGTAAATTGTAGACCTGAAGGTTCCGTTATTGTTATTTTCGTGCACTTGATAAGTCTTAGGTGCCGCATGCGGTTTCCCCTGACAGAAACATACTTCTACTAAAAAGTGATCATGTCCAACATAAAAGTCATGAAAGAATACTACACCTGGGGCATGTTTGGTAAGATTATTAAGTTTAGGTGGTATAAGATTTTATATCCATTCCACTCCGATCCAATGGTATATTATACCCGGTCTTAAACTATAATTCCATCCTTCCCCTTGTTTGTTTGTCACAAACATTATTTGTGAAGTACCTATTTAAAAAAGTCAACAATTGCGGCTAGACCTGTAAAAAGACAATTTTAACCTTATAATTCAAAGTCAACAATTGCGGCTTCAATATAAAGGCATTGTAGATGAGGGCATTTGGGTCTTTTTATACTTTAATACCTCTTTCAAATTTGTACCGATATATTATACCACCGGATAGGTGGTATTGAATAGCACCTTGTACAAGGCATTAACGGCACTGTTCATAGCGGGTCGGTATTGCGACCCGCAAATTAATACCGACCAAAAAAAGCCAAACAAACAAAGTATAAGGTAGGCCCCACGTACTATTTTCTTTATACCACCCCCTTATACCACCCTTATACTCCTACCAAACATGCCCCTGATACATATGTATATGTTCTCCTGGAAACTATGAGGGTTGGCTGGTTTATGGGACCGTACTGAAAAATGGAAACGGTTCACAAAGAATTAGACAAATGCATCCTAAGGTTTTAACAGAATGGAACACTGAGGTTATGGAGAAAATCGTGCCAATCATAACTATTTGACCTTGTTTTTTGGCCTTTTCCCCTTCCTTTCTCTCTTTTATGCCCATTGCTTTGGCTCGTAATTAGGTGCATAGTTTCATGCAAGGTAATTCTGATAATACACTCGATCTAACCCTCCCATACATTGGTGGAACAATGGTGAGATAGAGCCTTTCAAGTCTTTCTATCCCGAAAATAATGAATATAACCCACCCCCAATAAAATATTTCAAAAGGGGGGCAAAGTGTTCCACAGATGTAACCAGAAGTTTTCCCTCCTACAGACAACTGGGATGTGTGCTTTAATTCTTTAATTTTTTCATGTTGTGTTGGCAATTTAGCAATAGCATGGCAAAAGTGTCTAATATGATATTTTGTCCTATATGCTGTTGGAAATTGACTACGTATGACTTTGTTCTATGTAACTGTTTTATTGGTGTTGCAGAGTACTCCCTCTTCCATGGCTTGACAGATATTGACGATGTCTTCACAGTATCATTTTGTAATTTTATCTTATATTGCAATATTTTCCAGGGTCTCTACCTCTACCATGGTCCATCAGGATGAAAATTGCTCTTGGTGCTGCAAAGGGTCTCGCTTTTCTTCACGAGGAGGCAGAAAGGCCGGTGATATATCGGGATTTCAAAACCTCCAACATTTTATTAGATGCAGTATGTAACAGTACCTCAGGATATTATGCTTTTCCCCTTGTATACTTCATCTTTTAACAACACGGTATTCCAGGATTACAATGCCAAGCTATCTGATTTCGGACTTGCCAAAGATGGTCCTGAGGGAGACAAGACTCATGTCTCTACACGTGTGATGGGAACCTATGGTTATGCTGCCCCAGAATATGTAATGACAGGTAAATGTTACTGAGCATTGACATTGTTCAAAATCCCAGCCCTCCCTCATTGGATGGGTAAATCAGACTTACTGCCTTCGTTCACCTATTGCCAAACCACTTGCACTAACATGAGACCAGCTATTAGTTGAGTTAAACGTCTGATAGATGCTTTGTTGCTAGTCTCACTCTGGGTCATGCTCTCTCTGCCTACAAAGATATTCGATTTTTTGTATTGTACCATGGAAGATTGAAACACTAGTACTCTGCACTCTTAACCTCGCTTTTACCTATTATGTTTTTGTTTTGTGATTAGGTTTTTAGTTGTCTTCATTTTTGGAACATTGATTGATATATTCAATTCTTCTGCTATACAATTATTGATAAAACATTGCGCTGTAGTTTTCCATTTATGTCACCAAAAAGATCTTTTGCATTTAGTAATCTATCTAATTTCTTTGATGGTTGAACTGTGATTAAGATTATGACAATAGCAGTTTCAGTATTAGCACACAATTAATAATGGCCTGTGACATAGCGACTCTTCACACTTTCTTTCATCCTGATCAAATTCTGTTATGTTTGTGTCAGGACACCTTACATCAAAGAGTGATGTCTACAGTTTTGGTGTAGTTCTGCTTGAGATGATGACTGGTAGAAGATCAATGGACAAAAGCCGCCCTAATGGAGAACATAACCTTGTGGAATGGGCACGAACACATCTGGGAGAGAGAAGAAAGTTCTATCGCCTGATAGACCCACGTCTGGAAGGTCATTTTTCGGTAAAAGGTGCCCAGAAAGCTGCACAATTGGTTTCACGCTGCCTTAGCCGGGATCCAAAAGCCAGGCCTCTCATGAGTGAAGTTGTTGAAGCCTTAAAGCCTCTACCGAGCCTCAAGGACATGGCTAGCTCATCGTATTACTTCCAGACCATGCAAGCTGACCGCATTGGATCCAGCCCAAATGCTAGAAATGGGATTCGAACCCAGGCTGGAATGCTTACTCGAAATGGTCAGCAACATCCGAGAAGCCTCTCAATTCCAAATGGTTCTCAGGCCTCTCCATATCACCACCAGTTCCCTCACAATTCACCGAAACCTAATGGTAAACCATAGCACTGGGTTGATAATTTATCTGTTTCTTTTCCCTCATATAATTCATTTCTTTTCCTTTTTTTCCATGAAAATTATATGTTGCCGGGCAAAGAAACAGAGGAACACATTTGCATTTTGTTGTGGTCTTTAAGAGTAGTTTACCTTCGAGTCGGGGAGAATGTAATGTAAGGAGAGCTGAAGTCTATGAAGTAAATGTTTCTGTTTGGAAATATTGGAGACTCTCTCCCTCAGTCCCTCCCTCCAATGAGTTTGTTACTTGTTGCAACTGCATAGTACACTTGCATATGTTCTGAATACATACCTCCCAAGTAATGCATTAACATGGCCAGAAACTTGGAAACATATCCAAGTAGCAATATGGTGATCAGGAACGAATGCGACGAATTTATCGCTGGATTGTCCGGAGAAAGTTATGACAGCTCTGGGGTGGTAGAGTTAACGGGTGCAAAGGAGGCCGTTTCTTTTGTCCTTATGACATGGCTATTGATTTGCTGTTTTTGAAGATGATGCCTCTGAGGTGATCAGCTCCGTATGTAAGGTTGATGAAGATTTACCCTCCAGCCGGAGTCTAAGAAGCATCATGCCTGCAACTTATCAATGATCACTTGGAAGTTGCTAGGGCAGAATTTGTATCTGCCAGGGATAGAGATGTGACTAGGGGTGCGATTTAGGCGGGCCAATCCGAATTCAACCTGAATTCAACTTGAAAAAAGTAAGGCTTGAATTAAAGTTTTTAATATTTGAGTTACGCCTGGGTTGAAAAACACCAACCCAAATTGAATTCGGACAATATCCGAATTGAAGTATCGAGTTATCATGTTTAACCCGAATATATAAATCGAATTCAACCCGAATATATTTAAAAATAAATATATAAAATCAATAGATTCAAAAACATAATTTATAATTAGGGTTCATGCTTCACAATTCACTTTAACTAGCTCAACCCGAACTCTAACCTGAAACAAACATGAAGTAAATAACCCGAACTCAACTTGAATTTTAACCCAAATTCAACCCGAGTTCATCCAAATTCAACTTGAACAGTACTTAGATTTAAGTAAGGTTAAAATTAGGGTTGAAGAATGAAGATTATGTACCTAAAATTGGGCTAGAGTTGACTCCTCAATCCGCCCCTCCCGCCCGAGTTGCACCCCTAGATGTGACAAATGAGAGAGCCCCTAAGAATGGTGGGATAAATGCTATGAATACTGTTTGTCAAGAGGATGACATAGAGGAGAAGTGCTCGGCTAGGAGTCGGGTGAACTGGTCCTGTAAAAGAATTACCAACAGCAATTGCCTCAGCCAGCTAAGCTCAGTTGAATGCATGCAGTTACCCAAACTCAAATCGCCTGCTATATAGTGTGTGACATCCTATGAGCTTTATACATTTATTGTACAATGCGTTTTAAAGCAATTGGCATCTCGAACAACAAACCTGTGCTCTGTTTGGATAGACTTCTAAGGCTTCACACTAAGCGCCTTGATTTTGTTACCATAGCACATAAATCAAACTACACATTTCAACCTATTTAAGTGTGGCACATTTTCATTTTAGTAACTGTGGCAACTCTCTGGATCATCTAGGTATAAGTAGCAAACCAGTACTAATTCCAACTGCAATTCCTGTTTTCAACAGTTTATGGGTCTGTTTCTCATGCAGCTTTCCTGGTTAATTGATCCTTGGATGTGCTCTCAAATATCTTGTCTGCATTTCCAACCTCAAATCCGTCTCTCCGATGGAACTCCTTAACCTGTACTAGTTGATAAAAACAAGTTATTAGTAAATGGGCAAGAAGATTAACAATGTTGTAAAAATAATATTACACCATGTATGTAAAAATATATCAGATGAATACATGCAGGGACAAAGAAGCAACAACAAAATATAAGTAGTCCTATAACTACGATTAAAATATAAGCCGTAGCTTATGGAGATTTTGCCCTGTGTTTATAATCACAACTGAAATTCAACATTAAAAAGAGAACTGTGTCTAAATTCTACACTAGTGATCAACATATAAATTATCAATCGTCAACCCTGTTTCTGAAATGTACCCAAAAAAACCATGTTTTTGAACACGTCTGTATCTTTATAACTACTGATACAGTACTGGCATTTTAATAGAACCACCGAAAATTAGTGTTGGAACACAGACTCAATCTTTTATGGCTGGTTAATTTACTGAAAATATAATATACCTATTTTAAAATCCTTTGACATATATCACTGCATGCAACATTGCGATGGCTAATGATAATAATAAATTGAAATACCTAATCATCTCTGTCTGTTTTCATCTTATGGCATTTCTATTTACATGAAAGCCAAAATGAGCTAAAAATATTGCAAAAAAAAAAAATTCTTTCACCACAGACAAATATACGACATAGGTTACAACAAACAATGGAATTACCGATACAATAAGCAGACATTAAGGTTAGTATTAAGCTTTTATCTTTTTTGTAGTCTTTGTGGCTCAGTGAAGAAAGTTTTATGCTTTTCTTGTAACAAAATTTATAGAAAAATAAGATTTTTGCGTTTGCAAATTCAGGAAGATGACACATGGTGTGTGCTGCTTAATGGACAAATAATAACAGTTTAGGATTTAAGTTAAATCAGGAGCTACCATCAATTCTCAACCAGTTTTAAATTAGCTCAAGCAATACATATTGCAACTAAATAAGGGCAAAAATGGAATAATATCGCAATAAACTGAGCGCAAATGCAGTGAGGATATTTTTGTCTGTTGTGTTTGGAAGAAAGGGGGGGGGGGGGGGGGGGGGTGAAGGGGTAGATGAATGCATATTGACAAGGTGAAGGTAGAAAGAAGTTGATGACAAGATGACGAGATCAATCACGCAATAAAAAGGTGTCAACTGAACACCTTGAAAAGAAACAGGCAACTACTTGCTTCTCCAGTAACATATCATCCTTCTTAAGGAATACATTAAGCTTTTTAAAAAAGTAAAGTGTTTAGAGCAATGCATCTGAAAGAAAGAAAATGTTTCCAGCAAATTTTGCATGCAAAGTGAAAATCCGAAGAACAGGAGCAGTTGAAACCTTCTCTTACACTGGCATAACATCAATAACTGAAGTTTGTAAGGATTTTACATATAACCAATTAAATTCCACTATTCACGGGTCCGAATTTTGAACTATTCATGGGGCCACATCGCTTACATGAAAATAAAGGGTTGCTCACCTCTTTCTCAGGTAAATTTTTGTATTGCGGTAGTACGAGGCGTTCAGCAAACTCGATGTATGAACAAGGGACTGATTCTGTGATGCCATCAGAAAACTGGAAAGAGAAAGAATCCGCCACAGTTGAACTTTGCAACAGAAGACCATCAGGGCTCACTGATAATGGAGGAAATAAAGTTGTAAGGCTTCTGCTCCATCCTTGAAAGAATCAGACTTCAGAAACAAATTATGTCTAAGGATTTGAATTCGGGAACGAGTTTGTAACAAAAAAATAATTGATCATCCACATAAAACAGATGACAAACAAACTAAACCCAACCATCCCAATTTGGAGACAAAAAAGATGATAAAATGACAAGTTCGTGACAGAAGGCACAGAAGATGTATTATTCAGAAATCTTCCAAAAAGTACAAAAAAGATTATTGTCAGACAAAATGCAACCATATATGACTGTCCAAGTTCTGCCCATGAAATTGGTTATAATTAGTTAAATCAGCAAGTATCAGATGCAAAGTGGATCATTGAACACATAACTTGAGGGAAACTGGCTGAACACATAGAGAAAAGTGATCATGTGACCTTGTCTTCATATATGGCCAGTGAAGATTTATTTACAGGATCCTCGAACATCATTGTCAGTTTCTGCTTTTTTCAGTTGCCTAAAGATTGCTGCAGCACTAAGGACAAGGCGTGGATAGGCAAGCCAATTGTATATGTTAGTGCTGGCAGACATGCATAACAGTGCAACTCTGTTTTTAGTATGACGGAATCAAGGGGCAACAGAATGAATTGGAGGCAATAGGAAGTTAGAGGTTGCAAACCCTTTAGAACGCCCCCTTCAGAGTTCAATTTGAACCCACTCTTCTCGATGAATTGATTGAGGCTGTTGATATTCCTCAAGTCAGATTTCAGCTGATGAATGGATATAGTGACATGATTTAATGCATATCCATTAACAAGAGTCCAGGCAGCATATTCACTTTCCCTGGAAATGGACAAATCAAACTGTAAGACCTCTAAAATGGATTATTTACAAGCATTACCTCAAAGCAGAACCTGCAACAAAGTTCTGTAATAAACATAGCAATAATAGGTGAGAACTGGAAAAAAAGTTCTGAAATAAACATAGCAATAATAGGTGTGAATAATGTTCTGTTTCATTTCTAATGGAAATATGCGAGTTCACTTATATCAAGATTGATGAAGGCACAGATGCACAAATAACGGAACATTATATACCCAGCCAATTCTTGAAATTCACAGTGTGAGGGCTTTTCCCATGTCAAAGATCCCAGTGCACTTGCAAGCGCTGCATGCTTATTTCCATTACCAGATATTTCAGTATATTTTCTAATTATTTCCTGCATATTAGAAGCAACAACTTTAAGCACAATGTTCTTAATCTCGCATTGGTAGATAGGAAAAGATGATGGCCATCAATCAATCAAGAAACGAGGATCTATACAAGAAAAAAGTACAGACAATAATAGGCTGCAATGAGGAACGCGATGATTAACATAATTTTCTGTTTTCTATTGGCATTATGGTAAAGCATAAGATTACCTTATTCTAATAAAATATAGAAGCATATTGCTAAACGATGGTATGGGACAACAGTGAAAAATCTATCTTCACAAGTATCCTTGTCTTCTTGTTCTTTTTTTCCTTTTTGCCCTCCTTATTCTAATAAAATATGGAAGCATATTGCTAACCAACACCCCTCTTTTTCTACTTCCCAGAGAGGTCACTTACAGGTCCTATTGTCTTTGATAAGATTCTACCAGAGACTTAGTTCTTAAAAAGGTGGACAACATATTAAAGGACACACTGTCACCACACATAAATTTGGGCATAAAAATTATTGTTGCTACTTGCTACCATAAAGGATGAAACCAAATTTTCTTTACCCAAAGTTTGACTTATTAAGACCCTTTGATGACGGTTTTTCTTCTTAGTGATGGATCCAGATACAATCCAATTGGAAAGGGAGGAACCAAGTTTTTCTAAACATTTTTGAAAGGTTAATAGTACTTGGCATTTGGTGAAAACTTAGTCAAAAGAGCACCCACTACCATCTTAAGCCAAAAACACGCAGCAATTGCTTTTGCCCGAATTAAACTTGCAGCAGGGGCATTATCACAAGCTCTGATAATAAGAACCCTTCCCCTCACCATGAAGAAATAAATCAAACTGATGTCAAAGAATGGAGAAGAAGAATTTCAAAAGAAAAAAAAAATTACAAACTTAAGACTTCTTCACAACGAGCTTCTTTATTGTAACATTTTGAGTGTAGGCCTAGCAGATTGACAAAGAAAGTAAAGTTTCTTTTGAGTTTTGACAGCAACCATCCTTGCAAAAGGGCAGGTTCTACATCAACGCAAAGCATCATTTGACTGAAAACTATGATTTATGCCCCCCCCCCCAAAAAAAAAAAAAAATTAAATAAATAAAGAAGAAGAACATGACCATGCTAAAGCACAGGTTCTACATAGCTGAATACGTCACAAAAAACAGACTTCATGTTATGGTCATCAACTTCAAGTCACAGAGATTTTAAAATGAAAAGGATTTTAAGATCATTTCATTCCTCTATCTGCCAAAATCATCAAATGTGCTCTCACCAACTGTACACTACTGGGCTATCACGATCAAAAAAAAACAAAAAGTATACAACTAAGGTATAAGCTAATCAAGAAAATACTTTAAGACAAACCTGAGCTTGGGGACTCATTTGATCCACAAGAAGTTCTGATATGAATATTCTAGGCAGGGGCCCATTAACGCCACTTGCACCATTAGAAAGTGGAACGCGAGGCGGAGAATACCAGAATGCTTTCAACTTCTTCGCTGGAAATCTCAACTCTTCTCGTTGAGAATAACCAAAATCCAGGAAAAACTTTGCTATAGAATCAATCCCATGACCACTTACCTACGATCAACAGGACATACTAAATTTCTTCAACAAAATTCTGATAAAATGGATATGGACTAAATTTCTGAAACAAAATTTCAACAAAGCTGATATGAACTAAAGCCAGAACGTAGATTAAAAAGAAAAAAAAAAAATTTGCTAGGAAAAATAAATGTAGATTAAATATTATATAAATCCATGCAATGTTCTGTAAGATTGTCTGCTTCATAACGAATCTTCTCTTACAGGGAAATAAGTACAAAAGCAAAATCTAAGAAAAAGCTTGGCAATGAGACAGAATTGTCTGTATCCAAATGAATCTGCAAAAGTATGAATAAATCATACCCCAAATGTCCTAAATGCTACATGATCATAGCATATTTGATCCTTATCAACAGAACGAACTAGTTCCAAGATGGCTTTAGCAGTGGGGTTCCTATTCAAATAAACAGCTTCCATACTTGCCAGCACACTCCTAAAGAATGATTCACCTCCCTGCAACAGGTGTGACGAGTCAAATAAATTTCAGTCATCGACATGAGGTATTGGAAGAGTAAGACAAACACAAGCAAGCTAATCACAAACATAATACACACAGGATTGACAGAATAACCAGTAAGCACAAAAATTAGTATACTAAAGCACAAATGTTCACTCACTACATCCACAAAAAAACAAAAAGCAAAAAAAAAAATCTTCGAGGCTACATTTCTGCGTTCCTTAGGGGTGTCAACAACCGAAGACTTAGAAGTTTAAAACATCCTGATTCAAATTGCCTCTTTGTCATTCACTATTAATGGCTTCTAACTTTGCGCTGTTTGAGTAAAAGCAATATTAAAATGAAACCCATTTCAAGCTGAATTAGTTTCGCTAAATACAAACAGGATATATACTATATGATCCCATCCAGGCATCTTTGATGATTACACCATTCAAGAATTTTATTCCAAGAATAATAGGCAAAGCTAATACATATACACAAGCTTCATCCTAAACAATGATCCGACACAACCACCACCGGACACCCTGAATAGCAACATAAATAAAAAACGCAAAAAGATTCCTATTAAGGATTAAAATTTTGTTTTGATACATTCTTTCGGTCACCTAAGAATCGGAAAGGTTTCGAAAAAAATATTGAGAATTTATTTTTAAAACATATCGAAACATTGGTCAAAATATCTTAAAATGCATCAAATGCAAAACATCTAAAATATAAAACACCTTCATTAGAATTTCGATTCATTCGTTTCGGTTCGAAACAAAATTTTCATGCTTGATCCTTGATTCCTCATCAAATTAGAAAAAAGTATAGAAGAAGAGAATTACGAGCTTGGACCAGAGGATTACCTGAAAAGAGGAGTCTTGAAGTCCATCATTCGATTTAGAGCAAGACATCATTGAGTGATTGCGATTTCCACTAGAGATTGGATTACCAGGGAAAATACTTTGCAAGGAAACCAAATTTCTGGAATTGGTGAGAGAAGGAGAGGAAGAACAATAAGAGGAGAGAGAAGGAAAGGAAGAAGATTTTTTGAAGGAAGTAGAGTACAAGGAAGTGAGTCTCATGGCTTCCATTAATGTTGATCGTTTCTCTGACTGGACGAAGAACAAAGGTAAGCTGTACTCTTGTTTCGATTCTGTCCAAAAGGTTATCTGGAGCTTGACTTTCGAGCTTTGGGGCCAACTGGGCTAGAGCCTTTTTGGCTTTAAATCAGGGATGCCGGTAACTCCAAAAAAATTTAATTGGATAAAAATATACTTTTTAAAATAATTGGGATAAAATTACATCTGCTAAAAAAAAATCATAAATGCTCTTTTACCCCTACTATAAATAGTGCATACCTAATTGACAACTTTTATATTTTTAATATCTAAATATTAGAATGTGAGACTTTTAAGATTCCTTTTGATATTTGTGTATCATTTAAATTTTAAAATTCATATATATATATCTATACTACTTTAAAAAGTACGTATGTTGGAAAAATATTTATTTTTCTCTTTTACCCTCTAATATTTATTAATTATCTAAATTACCATGATTAAATATATTATAAATGTTGTTCACCGTAAAAATTCATCTATTTATTGAGCAGGTGTAATGACTTTTCATCTCCTCTGTTTTTCAGCTCAACAGTCACCATCCATTACATTTTCAATGAATTCAAATTAATATACTAATTAGCTAGAGAACAAGAAAAAAGTGAATTATTAATCATGATTTCTTACTCTTTTGTATTCCAATAACCAAAACGTCACCTTTACAGTCGTTCATCTATGTCATCCTCACCCATTCAACATGTTAAACACACATATTTATATCTATATTAATAATAAAAGACGGTTTAATTTTTTTTTCTTATTTTTCCTCAATTAATATTATAAGGTCAATTTTATCCTTTTAAGTCTAGGTCATGGTTTAATATTATACCTTAACCCGTGTAACTATTAATATTCCTGCTCTATGTATATGATCAATTAAATTAGCCAAATTTTATCATTAATGAATTAATTGCATATTGGTTATACTATATCTATATCTATTAATAAAAGTATGTTAATTGAAAAAATATATATTTTCCTATTTTGTCATTGGATAGCACAATAAAGTCAATTTTGTCCTCCATCAAATACAAACAATATAATGGTTAAACTTCATGAATTATAAAGACAGTTTAATGTTCAGACTTCTTGAGTTCCGAAAAATATTCATCTGAATTAAATTCAATTACACTTTAAAACTTCAATTCTTCATATTCTTTCCAGACCTTGTGAAATGAGAGTTTACCATCAATAATTCTCTCCTTTGCAACCACCTCCTAGACTCCCATATTTACCACCACTAACTGATAAGCCCTTATGTAAGGACTCTCTAATAGCATGATCTCGATTACTGGAATATCAAAAGGTTGTCCAACAAGATTTTTTCAGTCCACCACCACCGATGCCATTCTTGCCAGCATCAGCAACAACTTTTGGCCTTTGGGATTCCATTGCCACCAAACTCATTTCAGTCACCACCTTTAATACCCCCCCCAAGAAAAAAAAAACTCATTTCATTCACTACCTTCAATTCTTCCCAGCTTTACTAGCATATTCTTGCTAATGTTGTCAAAAAAAGGAAGAAAAATTGTGTGCTGATGTGGAACCACAATTTGGTTAGGCTTTCATCTTTCACAATTTCGGGAATTTGAAAAATGAAGCTGGAACTGCTCATGACAAATGTTATTTTATTGTTTATTCTCATTTTTATAGGCAAGAATGGTCTTATGGGCGTGATTCATGAGGATTTGATGACTTTAGTGTCGCCACTTTTCTCACCAAATGATGTGTCCGAGAAAGTATTGTAAGATGCTTCATCTTGTTTTATTTAATCATGATATTTGGATTTCCTAAGACTGCATTCAAATGCATTTCTTTGAGAACCTGGTTAGAAAGGAGGACTTGTGTTTATTAGCTTTCTTTCTGCTTAGTATTTTAACTTCTACTGATGAATTTGTGTTTATTTATTATTTCTTAAGTGCTTGAAATTTGATCATCTTTTCGTATGAAAGCCTAATGAGCTTCCTTGCACTATGTGAAACATACTATTATTAGATTGGACACGCCTATAGCTAAAGGAACATACATCAAGCCATTAAGGGAGGGAGACTAATGACCTTCACCTCCAGCATGTCGAACGAGGCCTTTCACTAGATCCTTTCTAGATGGAGACATGGAGTTGATGGGGGCCTTTGGTTAACGTAGTAAAAAATAAACTGAAATTCTTGAAGTCACCTCTTAAGCTTCCTCTTATTCAAGATTGCAAGATTTGGCTAATGAAAACAAGTATCTTAAAGTGGTTACTTGATTATTGTAGTGAATCGAGATCAAATTCCTTGTATAGGCAGCCCTTTTCTCCCCCACTCACCAAATACTTGAACAAGAAAGGTCAACATGGGAGAGGTTTAAGTATTAAAAGAGATTTTCCTATGTTTACTCTTTTTGTACCAACCTTATAATCATGCCATTTGAGGGTATATCAAAAAAAAAATCAAACATCCATTAGTTCAAGGCATGCATAAATATTATCCCCCACACCTAGATACCTGATAAGCTTTTTGAAAAATCTATCACTGCAAGCTGAATGATTGGGCAACGATATGAAAATCAAAGGCCAAATGTGATAGTCAGTATGTAGGTTTTGTAAAAGAGAAGTCATTTATGTTTGTGGGTAGAAGTTTTCATAGTTCATTTGCTTTAGAAACAATGGCTTGCACTCCTATTGGAAAATGATTTATGGTTCACTGACCATAACCATATTTAATATGAATACAAAATTTTTATTTAGAAGGAACTCAAACAATTTGACCAAAGGGGACCAATGTTTTTGTCTAAATTAGTCAAAAAGACCTTTTTACTAAAATTCAAAATGTACTTAGAAAAAGGTAGTCTGGGTCATTTATTGGTGTAATATTGAAGGGATCTGATATGAAGCGGGTTTGGAGGATATTTTACTGAATTTAGATTAATTATGGGCTTAATTTTAATATAATTATTATATTTTCACTATTCACTTTCCTATTTTTCCTATAAAGCATGGATCAAGGAAAACAAAAATCATATAACAAAATAATTCATGTGCAACACACGTGTGTACTTACTAGTATATATATATGTGTGTGTTTGTGTGTGTGATACATACATATATATATATATATATATAAACACACACACACACACACACACACACACACACACACACACACACATATATATATATATATAATATTAAACAGTAACACGTTCAATAAAAAAATAGTAACATCAAACAGTAACACACTCAACAAAAAAATAGTAACATCAAACAGTAACATTCATATATATACACACACACACGTATACACACACACACACACACACACACACACACACACATATATATATATATATATATATATATATATATATATTAAATAGTAACACGCTCAAAAAAAAAATAGTAACATCAAACAGTAACATACTCAATAAAAAACTTAATTAAAAATTTAATCTTTGATGTTACTGTTTTTTTATTGAGTGTGTTACTGTTTGATGTTACTATATATATAGATATAATTTCAAAATTCAAATGATACACATATCAAAAGGAATCTTGAAAGTCTCACATTCTAATATTTAGATATTGGAAATATAAAAACTATCAATTAGGTATGCATTATTTATGGTAGGGGTAATTATGGAATACATTTTAAAAAGAATTTGAAATTGTTTTAAAATGTGTACTTATTGACAACTATTTGAGGACAAAAAGGACTTAAAAGGAGGATAAGTTTAGATGTGGTATTTAAAGTCAAATAAGTTTTAAAAAAGGTACCCACATCCCATTATCTCTTAAATCAATGGGCCCGAGCCTGATTCATGAACCTGTTGCACCAAGCCGGATTGCCCATAACGGCTCGTCTTTTGTCTTTGGTCCAGTCCGGCCGTTGACCGTCAGGGTGCCAAACTTTAGAGTAAAGTTCACTGTAACTTTAGAATAAATACGAAAGAACGATATCCATTTTTGTCAATGGTAATCCAGGTTCAAGAGACATAACTGCACACCTACTTTTGAAGAGCATACAAGTTGGTTTCTTGCATTTTCACGTGACTTGACTTTCTTTTTGATGTTTTTTGGTAGATGTTCTAGTTTTCATTTTTAAATATTAATGATATGTTTTCTTAATAATTGTAGTGGTGATTGAAAATTGTCACTACTGATATAAAATTTGATTTAATTGTTGTGATGAATTTTTAAATTTATAACTTACGAAAAAAGGACACACATAAACTAATACACCAAAATGCATACACGCACACACACTAATACATGAAAATTCACATACACACTATCACACTAAACCACACATTCAATGTATACACAAATTGTAAACGCGCGTACACACACACACTAATACATCAAAGTTTGCATACACACATACACATACAACTATGTAAAAAAAATACACATACTACTACATAAAAACACTTAAATTGTTAACACACAAACTCAACAAGGTGTAAGTGCTCTGTGTATCTCTGACACATTCTAGCGAATCTAAATGTGCAATATGTAAGTGCTCTGTGTATGTTTGTGTTTTTTTGGTGTATCAGTCTATGAGTGTGTTTTTTGTGGTATTGGTGTGTGTGAATAGAGTGTGTGTTTTTTAGTGTATGTGTTAGTTTGTGTTTTTATAATACCGTGTTTATTCATTTGTTGTATTCGTGTGGGCGATTGTATTTGTTTGCTATATATTTGTGTGTTAACACGGTGTGTGGGTGTGCATGTATGTGTTGATTAGTGTGTGTGCGTTTCGATGTGTTAGCATATGTGCAATTGTGTTTAGATAATAGTGCGAGTTTTGTTATATTAGTGTCTTTGTTTTCGGTGGATTACTATTTACATATTGATGGATTAGCCTGTGTTGACATTATATGTGATCCAGTGTATGTATTTTGGTTAACTTATGTGTGTGCATATGTTTAGGTGTATTAATGTGTTTATTTTGTGGTGTATTAGTATGTATTAACAAAGTTGTGGGAGGTGTATTAGTGTGTGTGTTGTGTCCGTGTAATCGTGTGTTTTGGTGTGTTGGTGTCAATGTTTTTTTGATGTATTATGTGTATTTTTTTGGTGTATTATGTGTATTTTTTTGGTGTATTAGTGTTTGTTAAAATAGTGTATGTAGTTTGGTATATTAGTGTGTGTATTTTTTTTAACGTATTAGTTTGTGTGTTGATAATAGTGTGTTTATGCGTGTGTTTAAGTGATGGCATATGCACGTTTGCTTGTGTTTATGTAATAATTTATTTTTGTGTGCATGTTTTTAGGGTGTTAGTGTGCTTGTTTGTGTTTTGGTGTATTAGTTTGAGTGTTTTTATGTGTACTAGTATTTGTTTTTTTCTGTAATACCGTTGTGTATTTGTGTATTAGTAGTTGTAATAGGAAAGATAAAGTTACTACAACTATTCTGATGTCATAGTTGCTTATATAGTATTTTATTTCTTAAATTTTTGTGCTATGACTCGATGTGTAATATTTCCTATCGAGTGTTATAGTACCTTAAAACGATGGAGGAAAGACCAACCTATTAAAATTTGGGAGGCTCATAAAACAACAATCTTAGCAGTTACAAATTTACCATTAAGTGAGTTTGTAATGGTTGTAGATTTTTGCTTGAGTATTATATCTTGTTGCTATGACTCAATTGTGTGCTATTGCTTATTGTGTGTAATAACTTAGGGTGGTTGAGGGAAGACCAATCCATTGAAATTTGGGAGGCTTGTAAAGTAGCAATCCAAGTGGTTGCAGATTTACCTTTAGACGAGCTTGTGACAGGTGTAGCTATTTGCTTCAACTTTAGAATTGATCACCCAAGTGCAGGTTGTGCGAAGTAATAAATTTCTCTGGAATCCGAGGTCGAACCACAGGGAATTATGAAAACAAGAAACAATCACACGAACAACAAAAGTAATTTGAACGGAAAATGATTTGTTTAGAAAGTTGTTGATTGGAGAAAAGTGATTTTTGGTAATTAAAACAGTAATAAATAAAATACTAGAGCATCAGGTACTCCCTCTCAACTTCATACAATAATAGTTAAAGACTCAAAGCTTGACTTGAAAGAGGAATTAAATGTCAGTTAAACCAATTAACAAATCAAGTGATAAATCCAATGGTTATAATCAAAAGACTACCAGGAACCTGAATAATCATTCAATCATATTATTTTATGAAACAATGTTAATCCTTCCAGCATGGAATAACCAGTGATTTACACGCAGGGAAAATCAAGCAATTGATGTACGTGGCACAACAACTTAAGAGTTTATACAGCATAAACACTTTGCTAAAATATTAAGGATTAAATTAACACAATAACATAAATCTTTAAGTACAAGAGTCAATAAAAATACCGTACTCCGTTGAGAGGTTCTCCCCTAGCCCTAGCTTAGCCTTCTAGCCAGACATGACAAAAAGATGGAGAAAAGAATAAATAAAATAAATCATAATCTAATTCCTCCTCTCTCACTAGATGAGAGTCCTTATTTATAGTAAAATAAATCATAAGTACAGGTTGGAAGGAATTCCTTTCCCAAAAAGATGTCTTGTAAGGTTAAATCCCGTGCATAAATCTTGGGGCCCGCGGGTACAAAATCTGTCCAGACTTCGAGCTTGAATTTCGCATATTTAGAGACTGAATCACGAAATTTTCGTCAAATACACTTCTGTATCCCTTGAAGTCTTCTTTCCAACCCTACAAAAATCAGGTCAATCCGATATCGGAGTCAAAAGTTATGAATGAAATACTGAAGACGTGTCAAATCCTTATCTTTTAGGAAACTTTCCTAATCCAACTTTAAATGAGTTTTCTTCTCACTTAAACTCTTATAAGGATTAAAATTCTGATTTATCTTCAAGTCTTCCTATCCCAATCTTGACTCTTCAATCCTTATCAATTGTGATTCTTCCTCTAGTGATTGCTTTACTTGCATTATCCATTATTACTTTAAATCAACCAATTTACCTGCAAAATAAACCAAACAACTAGAAAAAGTATCAAATTAGAAAATCAAGGAATTTAACACATTTAATCACAAATAATATGCAATTAACCAATTATTAAATATAATAAAATAGCATTTTTGATGGTTAATCAATATTTCTTTTGAGTATTGTATGGTTAGATTTTGTTATCATTTTTTTTTCCTCTCTTTTTTGTAAAATGCACATACTAATACACAAAAATACATACATTGTTAATACACACACTCTGCAAAGTGTAAGTACTCTGCGCATCTCTGACACATCCTAGCGAACCTTAATGTGCATTATGTGAGTGTTAATTTGATTAGTGATCTATCCCGTAAAATTTAATAAGCTCTTTTAATTTTGAACACATATTAGTTTGTGTGTGTATTTTTTGTATTAATGTGTTTGTATTTCTTTGGTGTATCAGTCTATCGGTGTGTTTTTTGTGGTATTGGTGTGTGTGTGTGTGTGAACATAGCTTGTGTTTTTTGGTGTATGTGTTAGTTTGTGTTTCAATAATAGGGTGCTTATTTGTTTGTTGTATTAGTCTCTGTGTGTGTGTATTTATGTTTGTGGTATATTTGTATGTTGACACGGTGTGTGGGTGTTCAAGAATATGGTAATTGGTGTGTCTGTGTGTTTTAGTGTGTTAGCGTGTGTGCGTTAGTGTGTGTGCATTTGTATTTAGATAATAGTGTGTTTTGTTATATTTTTGTCTTTCTTTTTGGTGGATTAGCCTGTGTTAACATTACATGTGATAGAGTGCATGTATTTTCGTGAATTAATTATGTGTGTGTGTGTGTGTGTGTGTGTTTAGATGTATTAATGTGTTTATTTTGTTATGTATTATTGTGTATTAACAGTTTGTGGGGGGTGCATTTGTGTGTGTATGTTGTGTCTGTGTAAAGTTTGTTTTGGTGTGTTGATGTCTATGTTTTTTTGATGTATTATGTGTGTTTTTTGGTGTATTAGTGTTTGTTAAGACAATGTATGTATTTTGGTATATTAGTGTGTGGTGTGTATTTTTTTTTTTTTTTTATGTATTAGCTTGTGTGTTGATAACAGTGTGTATGTTTTTAGGGTGTTAGTGTGCGTGTTAACACAATGTGTGTTTTGGTGTGTTTGTATTTTGGTGTATTAGTATGTGTGTTTTACGTTAGTACATTTGTGTTTCTCTGTAATATTGTATTTATGTTTTTGTGTATTAATAGTTGTAATAGGAAAGACAAACTGACAAAAACTACTATGCTGCCATAGTTGCTTATAGTATTTTATTTCTTAAATTTTAGTGTTATGACTTGATGTGTAATATTTTTTATTGAGTGTTATAGTACCTCAAAATGATGAAGGAAAGGCAAACCTATTGAAATTTGGGAGGCTTATAAAGCAACAATCCAAGTTGTGACAGATTCACCATTAGGTGAGTTTGTAACGATTGTAGATTTTTGTTTGAGTATTATATGCGATTGCTATGACTCAATGTGTGATATTGCTTATTGTGTAGTAACTTAAGGTGGTTGAGGGAAGACCAACCCATTAGAATTTGGGAGACTCGTAAACCAGCAATCCAAGCAGTGTCAGATTTACCTTCAGGTGAGCTTGTGATAGGTGTAAATAATTCTACTAGTGTTTTCTTTTCTTCTATTCTTGTAAAATTCTTAATTATTGTCTTTGATCTCAATCATTTACTTAAGATTTATTGCAGTTATCGAACTATAATGATACTAATTTTGAAGTTCAATGATCCTACACTATATTGCTCTGGACACGAAAGAACGATGACAATTTTTGTCAATGGTAATCCAGGTTCAAGTGACGCAACTGCACACCTACTTTTGAAAGCATACAAGTTGGTTTCTTGTATGTTCACATGACTATCTTTTGGATATCTTCTAGCAGAGTTCTAGCTTTAATTTTTAAATATTAATGTTATGTTTTCTTAATAATTGTGGTGGTGGTCGAAAGATTTCATTGCTAGTAAAAACTTGATTTAATTGTTGTATTCTAAATGAATCTTTAAATTTACAAGTTAAGAAAAAAGACACACACAAAAACTAATACACTAAAACACATGCACACACAAACACACTAATACACCAAAATACACATACACACTAAGACACTAAATGCATTCAATGCTTACAAACATTGTAAACACACACACACCGACACACTAATACATCAAAGTATATATACACACACGTACACATACAAATATGTAAAAAAATTCAAATACTAATACACAAAAACGCATATATTGTTAATACACATACTAAGTAAGGCGTAAGTGTTCTACGCATCTCTGACACATCCTAGCGAACTTAAATATGCAATATGCGAGTGTTACTTTAATTAGTGATCTATCCCGTAAAATTTAATAAACTCTTTTAATTTTGAACTTTGATTAGTTTTGTGTGTATTTTTTGTATTAGTGTGTCTGTGTTTCTTTGGTGTATCAGTCTATGGGTGTGTTTTTTGTGGTATCGGTGTGTGTGAACAGAGCGTGTGTTTTTTGGTGTATGTTTTTTGTTTGTGTTTTTATAATAGTGTTTATTTGTTTGTTGTATTATTGTGGGTGTGTATTTGTGTTTGCGTTATGTTTGTGTGTTAACATGGCGTCGGTGTGCATGTATATGCTGATTAGCGTGTTTGTGTGTTTTAGTGTATTAGCGTGTGTGTGTTAGTGTGTGTGCATTTGTATTTAGATAATAGTGTGTTTTGTTATATTAGTGTCTTTATTTTTGGTTGATTAGTATTTGCATTTTGGTGGATTATAGTCTTTGTTAACATTACATGTGATACATTTTATGTATTTAGTTGAATTAATGTCTGTGTATGTGTTTTGATGTATTAATGTGTTTATTTTGTAGTGTATTAGTGTGTATTAACAGAGTGGGGGGAGGGGGTGTATTAGTGTGTGTGTTGTGGCTGTGTAATAGCGTGTTTTGGTGTGTTGTGTCTATGTTTTTTTTTATGTATTATGTGTATTTTTTGGTATATCTGTCTTTTTTTTTTTCTTCATGTGTTAGCTTTTGTGTTGATAACAGTGTGTTTATGCGTGTGTTTAAGTGATGGCATGCGCATGTGTGCTTGTGTTTGTGTAATAATTTATTTTTGTGTGTGCATGTTTTTGGGTGTTAGTGTGCATGCTAACACAATGTGTGTTTTGGTGTATTTTTTTGCTTGTTTGTGTTGTTGGTGTGTTTTTTGTGCTTGTTTGTGTTTTGGTGTATTAGTTTATATATTTTTTCGTGTACTAGTATCTATTTTTTTTTTATAATACCGTTGTGTATTTATGTTTTTGTGTATTAGTACTTGTAATAGGAAAGACAAACTCACTACAACTACTTTATTGCCATAGTTGTTACAGTATTTTATTTCTTAAATTTTTGTGCTATGACTCAATGTGTAATATTTTCTATTGAGTGTTATAATACTTTAAAACGATGGAGGAAAGACCAACCTAATGAAATTTGGGTGGCTCATAAATCGGCAATCCAAATAATTATAAATTTACCATTAGGCGAGCTTGTATTGGTACATTTTTGCTTGAGTATTATATGTTATTGTTATAAGTCAATATGTGCCATTACTTATTATGTGTAACAATTTAAGGTGGTTGAGGGAAGACCACCAACTCATTAGAATTTGGGAGGATCGTAAAGCAGCAATCCAAGCGAGCTTGTGACAGGTGTAAATTTTTCTTTGAGTATTGTATGGTATAGATTTTGTTGTATAATTCTATTAGCGTTTTCTTTTCTTCTCTTCTTGTAAAATTCTTAATTATTTTCTCCGATCTCAATCATTTGCTTAATATTTCTTACAATTATCGAAATATAAAGACACTAATGTTAAAGTTTGATGATCCTACACCATGTTGCTCTCTGGATTGAACGATGGTGATTTTTGTCAAATGGTAATCCAGGTTCAAGTGATACAACTGCACACCTACTTTTGAAGAGCATACATGTTGGTTTCTTGTATGTTCACATGACTATCTTTTGGATATCTTTGGGTAGATGTTCTAGCTTTCATTTTTAAATATTAATGATGTGTTTTCTTAATAATTGTGTTGGTAGTTGAAAATTTTCACTGCTAATAGAAAACTTTACGTAATTGTTGTATTCTACATGAATCTTTAAATTTATAAGTTAAGAAAAAAACACACACACACTAATATATCAAAACACACATACACGCACAGACATACACACTAACACACCAAAATACACATACACACTAAAACACTAAACCACGCATTCAATGCTTACACAAATTGTAAACACACGCGCACACACACACATAAATACATCAAAGTGTATATACACACATACACATACACATGTAAAAAGACGCACATACTAATACACAAAAACACATACATTGTTAGTACGCACACCTTGCAAAGCATAAGTGCTCTGCGCATCTCTGACACATCCTAGCGAACTTAAATGTGCAATATGTGAGTGTTATTTTAATTTGTATCCTATAAAATTTAATAAGCTCTTTTAATTTTGAACTTAGATTAGTTTGTGTCTGTGTTTCTTATATTAGTGTGTCTGTGTTTCTTTGGTGTATCAGTCTATGGTTGTATTTTTTGTGGTATTGGTGTTTGTGAACAGAGTGTGTGTTTTTTTGGTGTATTTGTTAGTTTGTATTTCTATAATAGTGTGTTTATTTGTTTGTTGTATTAGTGTGTATGTGTGTATTTGTGTTTACTGTATATTTGTGTGTTAACACAGTGTGTGGGTATGCATGTATATATATGTTGATTAGTGCGTCTGTGTGTATTTTAGTGTGTTAGCTTGTGTGCGTTTTGGTATGTTAGTGTTTGTGCATTTTTGTTTAGATAATAGTGTGTGTTTTGTTATATTAGTGTCTTTGTTTTTTATGGATTAGCTTGTGTTTGTTAACATAGTGTATGTATTTTGGTATATTAATGTGTATGGTATGTATATTTTTTTCCATGTATTAGCTTGTGTGTTGATAATATTGTGTTTATGCGTGTGTTTGTTTAATAATTTATTTTTATGTGTGCATGTTTTTGGGGTGTTAGTGTGTGTGTTAACACATTGTGTGTTTTGGTATATTAGTTTGTGTGTTTCTACGTGTACTAGTATCTGTGTAATGTGTGTTTTGGTGTGTTTGTGTTTTGGTATATTAGTTTGTGTGTTTTTACATGTACTAGTATCTGAGTTTTTTTGTAATACTATTATGTATTAGTAGTTGTAATAGGAAAGACAAACTGACATAGTTGCTTATAGTTTTTTATTTCTTAAATTTTTGTGTTATGATTCGATGTGTAATATTTTCTTTTGAGTATTATAATACCTCGGTGGTTTTATGGGGTTGTACTAGATAATCTTTGGCTGGCGGAACGAACCAACCGAACCATTTTTCTTCACATTTTTCCCCATGATCCATTACAAGTTTAATGGTGGATTAATTTTTCAAATAGAAATCTTTTAATGTGCCACACAACTTGATCCATTTTGTTTCCTGTACTTCAAGCTTGATCAAACATATGGCTCGTGCTGTAGTGTAGTCGGACACAAAATCCACCGGTTTGTTAGGTGATGCTGCATCAGCAATATGATTTTATGTGGTATAAGTGTTTGATACACTTTTAGACGCAACTTGTTGTTCAATCTTTGTATCTATAGCTATCTAGAATAGTATACGGAAAGAGTATTTTCGCATGCAAGGTAATTCTGCACATATTTGACCCTCCCTTGACTCAGCAATGGCAGGACCCTTGTGCAATGAGTCTCCCTTTTCACCTGCCCTAGTGTCCACACCTTAATTGACTTGGGTGCAGAACGATGGGTTTTGGTGGCACTTTGCACCAAGGCATGTCATGAGTTGCAAGCAAAGTAATGCGATCAAGGTGTTCGATAGATTGTGATGACCATAGCGGTGTGAGACTACTTGGCAAAGCATGGCAACATGTGGTGGGCTTAGTTAAGGCAATGTTGGTCCATGACTTTAAATTGCATGGCATAGGTTTGACCCAACATGCTTGATGGTTCATGGGCTATGCTTGTCTACTGAATTAAGGGCACATGGCTGGCACATGGTTTACACATGACTAACACATGCATGTGACTAGACAGTTGAGGGCAATTGTTGTACAAGACTTTGTCGAGAAAGGCAATTGTGGGCAAATAAGCCACAACCTGGTCATGGGCAATCTCAAATAGGGGCGGTTACACACATCAAGTGCTAAAATGGGGGAACCGCCCACTAGTTGTTGAGCAGAGAAACAGTATGACTGAATAGTCTTGTTGAAAATCAACCATGATGGTGTAACTGACCCTAGGCCGATGGAGGTGTTATCTACCATGCCTCTGTATAAATAGGGGTGCTAGGACATTCTGTAGAGACAGAGAGTCCTTGGCCGAATTTGAGTTTCCTTGTAAATTCTTGTGTGGCCTTTGTGTGTGTGTGTGTCCCTATATTCGTGTGTGTGGTTGGTTGTAGTAACAACGCCTTCACGAGTAACTTCAGTTGCGAGAAAAAATGAAAAACGAGTTTTTATCCAGTGGCAAACTAGCATGGTGTCAAGGTGAGTCCAATGAAACAGACCCATTACGGCTATTTGGATGATTTTTTGGGAGGGGTTTGGATTGGGTTCTCCAAACCCAAACTCCTCTTTATAAAAATGAGATTCAACATTCAATATCTTTCATACCCATATTTGATATACCCACGGATATATCACTATATATTTGTATGTAAATGACTATTTTGTCCCTTCACCAATCTAATCCAAACTCATATTTGTATATGCACATTTTCTTGTGTCATTATGGTTTTCATATTTGATTATTTTTTTTTCGTAACTTATGAAAAAAAACATTAATGTTGATAAAATATAACTATTATTCAAAACCATAATAAAACGCAATAAATCAATAACCATACTAGACATTGTAACATTTGAATAGAGTTTTGGGGGTATAATTGTCTTTTTGTAATCAAAACCCATTAACCCTCATCCGAAACCCTCCTCCCCCCCAATGGGTTTGATGAAACCCATGATCTAAGGTTTAGGTCCGGACCTTGTAGTGGGCTGGGCTTGGTAACCCAGCCTTTAAATGTTTACCCAAACATGAGTTTTGTGTATGGTTTGCACTATTTATTCCCAACCCATCTTCCAAAGCCCCTCAAAGCCACAAAACAAATAGCCCCTTATAGATTAGCTATTTCATATGTGGAACTAGGAAAACTATAAATAGCCCCTTATAGATTAGCTATTTCATATGTGGAACTAGGAAAACTATAAAGATTGTAGTACAAACCATTGCGTTTGTCGCTAATAATAAGTATTAAAGACTACAGGAATACAAAACACACAGCACCATTTTTCACATATACATGAAACTCTATTACCTCCTGCAGGAATAGAAAGCACAAATAGTTACATGATAACACCACCCATTTCATATGCCAGAAGAAACTCGAACTCCAACTCGTTTATTGAGCTTCACATTGTTGTTGGACTTCATAGTCGAGCAGTATTACCTTGAAGGAGACCATCCCTAATTTGGGAAGCAACATCTCTCACTGCCCCTGGTCCGTGTGGAATGAAAACTGAAGAAGACTTAGAGGAGGCACCAATCTCCCTCATAGTGTCGAAGTACTGGGTTACCAAGATCATGTCCATGACATCCTGGGAGGTTGTCCCAGGCACATTCATAGAGAACCCGAGCACGCTGTCCCTCAACCCATCCACTATGGCTTGACGTTGACGAGCTATGCCAAGCCCAGCCAGGTATTTGGACTCTGCATCTCCCTCGGCTCGTTTGATCTGCAATATCTTCTCTGCTTCAGCCTTTTCATTTGCAGCTTCCCTCATTCTTGAAGCTTGTTGGGACAACCAAAAGAACTATCAAATCACAAAATAAATGGACCAACAAAGATAAAGTGAACTAGATTATTTGTTCAATGCTTGTTTGTGCGTGGCATAAAACATTTATTAGAGCATATCACATCACAATATATTCACAATGCTGCCAAGTCCCAATGGAACCGTCCCTACAGGAAGTAGAGAGATGATAACAAGCAACTGGTTCAATTGTTCTTAATAGTATGATTTTATAAAAGCTATTCGCACTACCATTAAGTAATATCAATTTTTGTGTTGGAGAATAAAAAAAGTACAATATCAATATTTCAAGTAAGAATGTAAGCATATGATACCTGCATTTATCTCATTCATGGATCGCTTCACAAGCTCATCTGGTTCGATATCTACAATGAGAGTCTGAACAATCTCGTATCCATATAGAGACATGGCCTATGCAACCCCAGGAAAGGGAAGAAAACAAAGATTTAGTTCTTGAATTTGGTAGGTCGAAACTTTACCCAAACAAACAGTACCTTTTCAAGTTCATCCTTAACAGCTTTTGCAATATCATTTTTTTGCTCAAAGACTTTATCTAGCTCCAACTTTGGCACGCTTGCCCTGATAACTGAGATAACAATCCTAATTCCATCAGTTTTAAGTTCATTTACTCTTCTTGCAGCCTACAAACTCTATCAGCATGTCAAGTTGGTATACACTAAGAGTGACATACATACAATTGGTTCACCAAAGTTTCTTGTTAAACCACCAATGATACCAAAGTACCAGAAGACATAGCGGCTGACCTTAATTTGCAAACTATTTTCAAACAGACAGGTTGGAATTAACTTGTGAAGTATATCATAAATTGAAGCTCATCATACCAAAAAAAGCAATTTTTTTTGCTTCCATTCCATTTACACTTATTTTGCCAGGCAAAATTATGATTTACTGAAATGGAGAAAAACATGACTTACTGAAAACCACTCAAAATGAGACAAGAAATCCATATGAGATCAGCTAGAAGTAAAAACTTCAGAACAGATACGACAAAGAGTTGCTTGAAAATTTGCTAGAATGATATCCAATGTCAATATGGAAAAGGGGTGGATAAATTTGATTGGAACTTTCAAAATCATTACAAGATTACAGTCAACATCATACCATCAAAGACATAAGCCTGAATTTGCTCCTTGGTGTTGCTTAGCTTATAGAAAGCATCAGCTGCTTTTTCTGCTATTGCACGGTATTGAATAGAAGCAACCACAGTCACGAAAACATTATCCTGAAGACAAAATGGATCATAACCGACTATTTTATTGCATTTTACATCACATAACATGGCTCTAATATTGCAAAAGACGACATTGTATGTGTTTTTGGCTTAAGTTGTCACTTTCCCGACTCCCAGTCGGAGCTCGAAATAGAAAAAAAAATTGGGGAATTTGTGTGTTTGCTACGTGAAGTATATACCATCTGAATCTACTATTCCTCAATTTAAGTAATGATCTTTCAATTGATTTAAAACACTTTTACTTTTGTCCTCAAATTAACTGAATGCATAGCAAACAAAGTCCGTTCTATTTATGATAAAACATTTTATTTGTAACTCACATCCAGCCTTATTACCAGGATTTTGTGTGATATTTTGTTGCTCATGACTGAATAGATGCTCATAAAATAGGAAACAACAGAAATAAACGACCTTGGTCTTTGTTTCACATCGAACATCAAGCTGCTGCACCCTTAATGAAAGGTAGCCTGCTAACTTGCTTCCTATACACCAAGGCATACAGTGACCACCAGGATTAAGAACATCATCAAATTTACCAAAATTTTCTCTGATAGCTACAGTGGATTGGTCCACTTGAATACAACCCAAAGCTTGTCCCATTGTTGGATTGCCTGCTACAGTGACAAAATGAGGATTACTGTTAATTTTGGGGAGCTATAAACAATTGCACAACAATATACAAGTTAAAACAATAGATAGCCATTGTGTACGCCATATAGTGATCCCAGAAACACACATCTACTAGCAACATGTTATTAAAGCTTCCAGACCACCCATGTATTTTTCATAGCCATAAACACCAAGACTACGAAATTCTCCATTTGCAGTTCTAAAATCCAAAAGTAAAGTGCAATTCTAATGCACAAACAAGAGAAAAATAATTTTTGAAAATGAAACTAAATACAACAGCTAGGCATATGAAGAACAACGACAACCAGAAAACAGCAAACGAAACATGGAAGAGAGTAGTTTATTTGTCACTAGAGAAGGCAGACTATGTGCAGAAACTCAAAGTACGCTAGTAAGATGATCAATCACACAAATTGTATAGATAGATTGGATTGTAGCATAAACCAGGGAAGAAGATACGCAGAATCCGCCTCACGGAATTTGTATTCAGATTATTATAATACACAAGTCATGAGGCATAGATGACTACTGTAGTCAAATTTATTATACTAAACTCAAGTTCATAAGCCATAGATAAGTACTGTACACTATATTTTATAGCTTGAACTGATGATAGCTGGTGGACCAAATCTTCATTACATATACAAAATTGCAGGTCATAAGGAGATACTTCTAACTTACTGTTTTAAATAAAGTCATTAGTCAACCCAAAGAATACAAAATTACATAAAAGAATTTCACAAGAATGGCTTACCTGCAATAAATAGCTCTATTTAGTTCAAACATAACAAGAATTACCTGGAAGTAAAGGTCAAGTTTCCAATAGATGTCGTGGAGAATGGGAGAAAGAGCAGAAGCAACAATTTCTCACATTGTCTAACTTGAATTTTATATCAAAAAGTTGTACCACAGGAAGCAAATTCTATTTTTTTTTTTTTTTCAACGGTTAGGGTGTTCGGACCAGTTTACACGCACCTTGACTAATTCACTCTTTGGTCCGGTCAAAGACAGATCATTCACGTTGGGATTAGGGTATTCATGATGGATAACTTCTTCCTGGCTTGACCCAAAGGGTTGATAAGATTCAAATTTAAAATTTCTGTATTTACAACTCGTTCCTGTTACTATTTGAACTATTAGAAGCAAATTCTATTCGACCGATCGTTATCATTAACCACCAAAAATTCATTTTGATAAGATAAGGTAAACACGTCACAAAGTAAAAACAAATGAAAAATCACTTTCTTGCTGAATAGGTCAATCAATGCTGGACAAGATTATAAATCTGTGTTATTAATATTCTACCAAGAAAATACAAGCTACTTTGATTACCTTGTTGACCCAGATATTAATATCCCCATAGAAAATGAAAAAAAAAAAACTTACAATCAAAATCACAGCAAAGGCCTTCTACAACAAATAATCAATTTCCAGATAAGAACAAGAAAATATGAAGGAAACCACATCTGTCGAAGAGTGTAAATGAAAAAGATGGTTGTTTTAACACAATTTATGATTGTAATGAGAAATCTGTATACAACAGTACTAAAACCCAGTTCAGAAAATGCAGTGAAATCACATTCAAGACTCTGCATGAAAGAAATTCCTGCGATGAAGATGATTGTTTATGCCACAGTGCTATGAAAACCCAGATTTTCTTGCGATGTTCAAGAACAGGGAATCTAGAAATACAAAATATAAGAAGATAAACAGTGAGAGTAAGAAAGTTTTTCGCTTAATTACCACGCGAGCTTTGATCGAGAAATCGAAGGTTTGAACGTGAACCCAAGATGAAGAGAGCTAGCAATAAGAGAGAGTGTTTGATATAAGTTGTGAAAGAGGTGTCGGGAATGTATGTTGATATATATGGTTGAAGTTACAGGTAGAGACCCCGCCAAAGACTCTGTTAGAGCCTTGTTTTTTCGCGCGGTTTTCTGGGAAAGTGCCAATTCAGGTTGTGAATAATCTGCTATTCTAAATTCTCTGCAATTCCATGATTCCCAGTGGCAATTTTGAAACAAACTATTGAATTTTTTAAGATTAAATTTATTGGAATTAACTACCTCCTTCTACATCTGACTTAAAATAATCCAATCAAAGATTAAAAATAGAGTTGTTTTCAACAAAAACAGGATGAATAACTCCATTTTTCTCAAAGTGACATAATCTAGTAATTTTGTTTTAAAGTTGTCGTAAATTGATATATAATTTCATGTTTCTAGAGATACCATTACAGTATCCAAAAACACTTTTTCAATATCTATTTTTTACTTTCAACCAATAAACATACACTACCTATATAATTTTATCTTTATTTATTTTTAATCAATAATTATAGATTATTCAGTTCAAAAATGATGGAGGCACGATCCTAACTGTGATATCATAGTCGTACCCAGTTTTGAGAGGGAGGACCCATTGAAATGTAATATGTATAAAGTGAAACTAAATGACTTTGTTTAAAAATAAATGAAAGAAAGTTAGAATATACAATGACGAGCCTAAATTTGACTGGACTAAGCCCGATAAAAATAAATCGAAAAAGACCAAGATATTAAAAACTCAAGAAGAAACCCAAGTCACTAAGACCCGTTGAGTCGGGCCAACCCATCCTAAAGGAGTCCAGAAGGAAGCCAAATGGCCAAGGGAGGCCAAGGGGCGCCAACAAGAGGTCACCCATCACTTGGGCGCCGCCCACTAGGAGGTCATCACTTGGGCGCCGCCTAGGGTCATCACTTGGGCGCCACCCACTAGGGGTCATCACTTGGGCGCCACCCACTAGGGACTCATCACTTGGTCCCTTGGGTGCCTACTTCTTACCACTCCTCTCCGACTCCGTCACTCCAACTCAAGTCCAACCCAGCTCAGAGTCCTCCTCCGATGGAATAGGGACACGAGGGAGAGAATATCAGGATACACACCGGAGATCTATTCCTACCTTAACTGTGCTTACCAAAGAGGTCTACTCTTATCATGATTGTACTTACCAAAATAGTGGAAGACCTCTTCCTCACCGCCTTACTCTAGCTATATAATGTAAGCCCCCTCAAGGGTGAAGAGACGCCTCCAATATCTCACACACTCACTACACACATTGCTTTCTGTCTCACTCTCTCTCCCAAAGTATTGTAATACTCCCGGAGAACATCCTTCCGGTAACTCTTATTCATCAATAAAGAACATCAGGCCACCGCTGCCATTCCTGAAAGTGGAGTAGGTCATCCGAGACCGAACCACTATAAATCTTTGTGTTGATCTGTTGTTTATTGCTTTAAGTTCCGTTGATTGCCGTTGATTGCCATTGATTGCTTGTTAATTGCTCATTAATTACACCCTTATATATTCTTGACTGTTGATCTTGTCAAAGACAATTTTGTACATCATCATACAAGAATAAATTTTAGAACTGTGCCTTTTTTTAGATATAGTCAATTTGAACTCATCTAATACACCTTAAAGGGTTATATAATGTACAAAATTCTCGCTCCTTTATAATCTGAGACGGGTCATATATATAGAATAGTCTTACTTCTGCACACAGATAGATACATTTATTCTGTGAGGTTCTATGGTACTGTCAGTGATACCGGTATCGACAGTAACAACTTTTTTGAGATGTAAGTTAAAATTTCAAAGAGCATGATCGATCATAGAATGTTGATATCAATATCGTGGGTATTTGTGATCGATCATGACCTCCCTTGAACAGTTGTCACTTTTCATTTCAAAATTATAATTTTACTATATATATAAAGTAGTAACCGACAATACCAATAATAAAAAAACAATTCGGCACCACAGAGTTTCCATCTATTCTACACTTTCTAATAAATGCAGCTTTCAATGCAGCCTAAAGATGCCCTTTTACCATTGTCTTCTCCTTCTATAAGTAGCTCTCATATTTTTCGTACTTTTCTACTTCCTTCAGCCTTAGAAAACACCTTTTTTCTCTTTGCTTCAGACAAATGATACCCAATCCTTATTTTTCTACAGCTCGCTAACATAAATGATACACAATAGAGATGTTCCAATTTTCCTCCCAACCATCATTACCATGAGTTTATCTGATGCCACAGTGAGTGATAATGTGCAACAAAAAAGCTTTTGCACAAAAGTTAGTGGAAATCCACATATTTCCATAGTTGTCTAAGGTACACAAAAAAAAAAAAAAAATTGGTATCATATTGATATTTATTACATTTATGAGTATTTTTATCACTATTGTAGTAACTATTTTCACTGCTGTAGTGAAAATTATCAGATTTATGGTAAATCACCCACAATTTTAATAATTTTTTTGATTATAAAAAGACCTACACAAATTATAAAAACATTCATTAAAATAATAAATTTTAGAGGTACGATACCGATTTTTTCCTATACCGTAGTCTAAGTCCATTTCCATATATAGTCTTTTGTGGCCATCGCTGAGATTGAGAAACCATTCATAATCAATTTGTACATCATGTCTGGCCATTGTCATTCATGAAACAATTTTTAACATGTGTGAACTCGTCAAGGTTGTTGACGTGATAGAAATTTCATATATAATAACTTAATATTCAACGCTAAGAGTTGAGAGAGTAAAGTTGACCTGATACGTTAGTTTATAAGTGATTACGTGTTCTTCGAATTTACGCAACAATCACAAATCTAAAAGACGTGTGATAGAGATGCTTTTCAATCACCAAAATAGGTTACGTATTCCACAAGAAAAAAACAAACCAAGAGAAATTAGATATTGAGGTGGAATGTAATCCCAACACATTTGTAATGTTGACCGGAGGGGGTCCTACCCATACACTTTTGGTGGAAACCATTTTAAGGGTATGTTGTTTCAGAGGAAGACCATTATCTCCTAGAACCTGTGGAGTGGGGCAACTTATCTCTCCTATCGGTAAAAAGAGGGGCGATCTAATTAGGTCTGACAATCGTGTCGAGTGGAACGGTTTCGTGTCGGGTGGAACGAGTTTGTGTCAAAAAACCTTACATCCATAACCTATTCGTTTATATAAACGAGTCTAACTATCACACTCATACACGAATCGTTTATTAGACGGGTTACCCGATACAACCCATGTGTCACCTGTTAAATAAGAGAATAGGTTAGATAATTTCGCGTCCACATAAAAAATCATTAACTCGCCACACATTACACATGTTTGATCTGTTTACTACAACAATAAATCATGGTTAAGAAAAAAAATAAAGACAAAAAATAAACATTAAATGACTACTAAATTTGAATGATTATGAGAGATGAGAAGTGTGAGATGAGATAGAGGCTTCTAACTTGTTTTTTAAAAATTTATTGTACCATTGTTAACAGGTTAAATGGGTTGAAACGAGTTTATGGGTTAAACACGAAACCGGTTCGTTTATTTCCCGGGTCTGCCGAGTTAACCCGTTAACCACCCGAACCCGTTACGACTACACCCAAACCCGTCAAATCCGTGTCGGGTTCGTGTCGGTTTCACAAGTCGTGTCTAGAATTTCCAGGCCTAGATCTAATCTATGTTTATCCTTGAAACCAAACGTCGACTTTGACTTTAGAGAACCGACACCTGAATTTGGGATTTATGAGAAAGAACCGAGCCTTCATATTCTTGATTTAGCTCTATTAGAGGGGCTCACAAGAATGAGGCCGCAGGAGAGATTCTATAGAAGGTAATCCTTCACTTAGGGAGATACCTGAAAAGTGGTCTTGACATAGACTTGACTTTTGAACAAGAGTTTTTGGTTAATATGAAAAAATACAAAGAAACCTTATGGACCTTAGATCCCCCAACTAACCCAAATCATGCTCATAGTTAAAAACTTACTTCTTAGAGCATCTCCAAGAGGCTCAATAAACCCCTCCCCTTAGCTATTTTAGATAGTTTTACCCTTAAATTCCACTCCAACAGGCTAGCTATTTGGCTATCTATTTCTCATAGCCCTGATTTCAGTCGCTACATCAAGCTAGCCGCTTGCCCTCGCCAGACTCTCTGCCTCCCGCCTCTCTTCGTCTCTCTGCCTCCCTCACCTCCCTCGCCTCTCTGCGTCTCTCTGCCTCCCTCACCTCTGTCGACTCTCTGCCTCCCTCGCCTCCCTCATTCGAAGGCTCTCAAAATCTCAACCGCTAGACTCTCTGCCTCCCTCGGCTCTCAAAATCTGAAGGCAGCGACTAATTCTCAAAATCTCAGGCAGCGACTGAGACTCCACCAGCGACTGAGGCTCCACCACCGACTGAGGCAGCGACTGAGACTCCACCCATTGACTGTGAGGCAGCGACTGAGGCTCCACCCATCGACTGTGAGGCTCTCAAAATCTGAAGGCTCAATCGACTGAGGCAACGACTGAGGCTCCACCACCGACTGAGGCAGCGACTGAGACTCCACCCACCGACTGAGGTATTGTTTGGGAATTGTGTGTATGAGAAATTGTTTGGGAATTGTTTGTATGAGAGATTGTTTGGGAATTGTTTGTATGAGAAATTGTTTGGGAATTTTTGCTGAGAAATTGTTTGGGAATTGTTTGTTTGAGAAATTGTTTGGGAATTTTTGCTTCTATAGATTGGGCTTTCCAATTTCGATGTGTATTTTTCAGCCTGTAATATGTGAATTTGAGATATTGGAATTGTGGGTTCATAGCATATGGCATATGCTTTCAGAATCTGGGAAAGGAAAGCTACCCAATCCCTCAAAAGAAAAAAAAAATTGTAGTAAAGATAGATGAAGAATCAAGCTAGTTTCGGTTCAACCTTAGACAGTGACCCCTGTGTTTAAAATGAACTGTATCATGGGCTAGTCTTTTCTTTGACAAGGCAAAGTCTGATATGCAAAGCTATTTTTCCTGTAGAACTCTTATCAATAAGCTTTAAATTATATGCATTGGCTTTATGAAGGAGTGTTGCACATGGATTGTTGGCTTGACCATGCCAACTTATTCAATAATTGGGATCACTAGCTCTATTTTATTTGTATGGATCTTTTGCATATACCCCAGTCTGGCTTATCAAAATCTGATTTGCTTCTACCTCATATTTGCAAAGCACAAACTGTCAATCTCATGGATCCATTCCAACATGGTGCGTACTTCACCAATCTCATGCATGATGGAACACTTCACTAATCTATTGTAGTGCTTTCGCCAATCCTCACATAATCATCAACAACATCTGCTGCAACTCCATAAGCAAGCATCTTTATGGCGGCTGTCATTTTTTGAATGGAAGACAAGCCAGTAATTCCAGCAGCATTTTTTTTTGGACAAAATATGGATCATAATTTTCCACCATGAATAGAATACGAAGGAAAATGGTTCGATTCATTCGAAACTTTCTTCGAAATAAATTTGGGGGATAGATAGGCAGTTCAGCAAAATAATCACGATACAACCTTTCGTGCCCTTGAACTCGATTGTGAAAAATCACTGAATGGCCTTGAATGGAACCACGACGTACAACAGAGCTTTCCTCGCTATTGACTTTGTTCATTTCAATAGCACAAATTGTTACCATCTCCAATTCATCATCGAAGTCAGAATCGTTAAGAATTATCTTCATTGCAAGATGGCGAGTCATAACATAAACACAAAGAAGAGTGCAATGTCAATAAATAGATTTGAGGTGTATGATAATGAGAGATGGAAGATCATATTTATACATATCCAAAATATGACCGTTGCAAATATGACCGTTGTAAATATGACCGTTGCAAAATTTAAATTTTGAAATTTTGAATTTCGTGACCGTTGTAAATATGACCGTTATTAATAAAATAAAAAATTTAAAATTTTGATGACGTGACGTAACACATTAGCATGTGATGTCATCAATATGGTGATGACATGACATACTACATAGTATTTTAGATTTTATTATTAAAAGTTAGTTAAAATAGCTACTCAAAATATATTAAAATATTGTATTATCTACTTTAGCTAACCATTTTTTTCAAAGTCATTCCAACAACGCTATCTATTTTATCTATCCACTTCAACTAACTTTAACTAACTTTCAATAATAAAATCTAAAATACTATGTAGTATGTCATGTCATCACCATATTGATGACATGACATGCTGATGTGTTACGCCACGTCATCAAAATTTTAAATTTTTTATTTTTATTAATAACGGTCATATTTACAACGGTCACGAAATTCAAAATTTTAAAATTTAAAATTTTCAACAGTCATATTTGCAACGATCATATTTGCAACGGTCATATTTTTGGATATGTATAAATAGGATCTTCCATCTCTCATTGTCATACACCTCAAATCTATTTATTGGCATTACACTCTTCTTTGTGTTTATGTTATGACTCGCCATCCTGCAATGAAAATGATTATTAATGATTCTGACTCCGATGATGAATTGAAGATGGTAACAATTTGTGCTATTGAAATGAACAAACTCAATAGCGAGGAAAGCTCTGGTGTACGTCGTGGTTCCATTCAAGGTCATTCAGTTATTTTTCGCAATCGAGTTCAAGGGCACGAGAGGCTGTATCGTGATTATTTTGCTGAACCGCCTATCTATCCCCCAAATTTATTTCGAAGAAGGTTTCGAATGAATCGAACCATTTTCTTTCGTATTCTATTCATGGTGGAAAATTATGATCCATATTTTGTCCAAAAAAAAAAATACTGCTGGAATTATTGGTTTGTCTTCCCTTCAAAAGATGCACGAATAGGGCATGACTTAGGTTTGTATTCATGGAAGAACTCGAAACCCTTTGCCAATATGTCTTAGATTTTTGCTCATTTCCTTGCACAGTATCCAAACTAATATTAAGCCACGCCGAGATTATCATAATGTCTCCCTCTGATGTAAAATTGCCACCTCGTTGTTTTTTGGTGGTGGAGTCTACTTGAGGAGATATTGGTGAAGATTGACCTATACTCTTATCATCTAAATGTGTTCCATCATGCATGAGATTTGTGAAGTACGCACCATGTTGGAATGGATCCATGAGATGGGCAGTTTGTGCTTTGCAAATATAGATGATGAGGTACTATACTGTAAAAAACAATTGAAATATTTTGTATATATACATGATGATGATATAGATGATAGATGATGTATATAGATGATGTAAAAAACAATTGAGGTGCTTTGCAAATATAGATGATGTATATATATATATATGTATATATGTATGTACATGCATACACACACACACACACTAACGTCATGTCCCCGTGTGATGCTTGAGATATATATTATATCATTTTTTTTAATTTATTTTTTTCTCTTTAACCTTCACTTAAGAAGGTAAATAAAAAGTTAAAATAAATTATTGAATAATAAAAATAATTTTACAAATAACTTTTAAAAAATATTGGGTAGTTAATGGGGAGTTGAGGGGTGGTTAAAAAGATACATGGTATAATGTGATTAGAGGAAGACTTAGTATGGTACTTAAAAAAATCAAACTTCTAGAAAATTAGAAAGTGTGAAGGGAAGGTTTCTCAACCATTCTCCCTTCTAATTTGTTTGTTTTATATATATAGATAGCTATAAAAGGGACACATGGTAAAATATGATTGGAGATAGCCTTAATTTGTCAATTAATAATAGGGTTAATTATAAAATACCCCCTTCAACTTGAGGTTATTTGCCATTTTCAATTATTAATTTCAACAAATAGTCCTTTTAAGTTTGAATATTTTGTAAATAACTCTAAAAGTTAATTTTTGAGACCATAAAAAATGATGTAAGTTAGACACAATTATCCCTAAAAAGAATGTGTGTGTGCACGCACTCGCGTGTGTTGGTGTTGGGTGGAAGTGGAGGTGGAGGTAAAGATGAAAGTAAATGTAAAAGTGAACATGGTGTTGTGCAGTGTGTTGGTATTGGAATGAACAAATGTATTTTTTTCTTGACTTTTCCGTTTTCTTATTTTTTAGGGATAGTATTAGTATCTTAATAAAAAAATATGAAAAATAATGTACTATATGGAGGTTGTAATGGTACTTTCAAATTTCAACCGCTACTGTCAGTCAATTTTGTCTACTTAAAACTTGAAGGAACAAATTCCAATATTTGAAACTATAGGGAGCTGATTGCAATAAGAGGCATAGTTGGATGGGAAAAATTATAATTAAACCGTAAAAATAATCAAAACTCTAAGTATTTATGAAATAAGGAGGGAAGAATTTCATGGTTTTATTTTCTCTAATTTGTTTGTTTTATATATAAATAGACTAGTGTTCTGACCCGTGCGATGCAAAATATATATATATTATAAAATTTATTTTATCAATTTCTTTTATCTTATCACTTAATAAGTTAGATAAAAGAATAATAACAAATATTGCAGTAGTAAAAAATAATTTTATTTGAAAAAATTTAAATAGTGGTTAGTTATTGGGGAGTTGAAGAATAGTTACAAAAGACATGGTATAATATGATTGGAGAGAGCCTTAATTTAGTATTTAAAACATTCAAAATTCTAAAATTTTGGGAAATGTAGAGGTTAGGCTTTCCAAACTTGCTCCCTAATAATTTGTTCGTTAGATGTATATACTAGGGGTAACATGTGCCTGAATATACAGTGTAACGTAAATCAATCAGTTAATTTGGAAAAGTGAAGAGTGAAGATCCTAGAGAGAGAGTGAAGAGTGGGGAGAAGAATGTAAAATTCAATTTGAATAGTTTTGAGATGAGTCTATTTGAGACAGTTAGATGAACTTATTGAAATCTGTCATATTTTATATTATAGATATAGATACTAGCGTTATGGTTCCATGCGATAGATGTGATATATATTCTTTCATTTTTTTTTTCTTTCACCTTATCACTTAAGAGGGTAACTAAAAAAATTAAATTAACTTATTGAATAGTAAAAATGATTTTATGGAATTAAATTTGAAAAAAATAGTGGGTATTTACGAGGAAGTTGAGGGGTGATTACAAAAAGACACATAGTATAATATGATTGGAGGAAGATAGCTAAAAAAATTAAAATTTTAGAAAATGAGGAAGTGAGGAGGAAAGGCTTCTCAAACATGCTCATTTCTAATATCTATATAATAAAGTAGCTTACAATTCAAATTTCAAAAGATAAACAAAATGACTTTGCTTTTCGCGGTTCAGATCGCTTTAAATTTTATTTTAAAGTTAATCTAACGGCTAATATTAACACCCTAAATTTAATAAGAAAAATAGGCTCCTAAGGGTGTGTTTGAAGTGAGTTTTTAAAAGTACTTCTAGAAATTATTTCTCATAAATACTTTTAAAAAAAGAATAGTGTTTGAAACCGCCCCACCGCCACCGCCACCGTCATCACCGCCGCCGCCACCACCACCACTACCACCATCGCCGTCGTCGCCACCACCATCACCGTCGCCCCCACCGTCGCCGTCACCACCGTCGCCGCCACCGATGCCATCGCCGCCGCCACTATGGTCATTGCCACCCACCACAACCATTACCGTCTCTTACCACCACCACCTCTCACCCCCACTACAACCGATGCTTAAATTCATTTATCGCTACTCTATGTTTGTGATTTGATTTTGGATATGAATACAAATATGTTTATTGTTTACCATTTTTTATTACTTTGTGCCTTCAGGCACATGTAATAACTAGTCTATATAATAAAATACAATACAATTCAAATCTCAAAAGATAAACAAAATGACTTTTGCTATTCGCGGTTGAGATCTCTTTCAATGTTACTTTAAAGTTAATCTGACGGCTAATATTAACACTCTAAATTTAATAGGAAAAATAGGTTTCTAAGGGTGTGTTTGGAGTGATTTTTTAAAAGTGTTTTTAATACTTATAATTTTTCATAAATACTTTTAAAAAAAAGAGAGTAGTGTTTGGAACCATCCCACCACCATCACCTCATCGCCCCACCACCATCACCTCATCGCCACCCACCACCATTACCATTACCAACACCACCACTGCCACCCCACCCACCACCAAACTACCCCCCACCATCATCACCACTACCACACCTTCACTGTCGCCAACCCACCACCACCATCAATGTCACCACCCCACCACCATTACCCCACCCACCACCAACCCCCCCGCCCCTTACCACCACCATTGCCGTCCTCACCATACAACCCCCTACCATCACCATCGTTATCACACCACCACCACTACCGCCCAACCACCACCATTCTCATTACACCCATCACCATCACGGTCACCTCCACCCCACCACTACCCTACTACCACCGTTGTCGCCACTCCACCACCATCTCTGCCACAACAACCACCACTGCCCCCTATTATCACCACCGTCGCCATTACTATTGCCACCACCCCACCATCACCACCACAACCGTCACCTCCACCCCACCACCACCGCCACTATCCAACCATCACCCCTACCACCACTACCCCTATCGCCTCACCACCACCCCTCACGACCATCACCACTACCACCCACCACCACTACCATCGCTCACTCTCACTATAACCGGTGCTTAAATTCATTTCTCTCTATTTTATATTTGTGATTTGATTTTAGATGTTAATATAAATATATTTATTATTGACTATTTTTGTTATTACTCTGTGCCTTCAGACACAAGCAATAACTAGTCTATATAATAAAGTACAATACAATTCAAATCTCAAAAGATAAACAAAATGACTTTTGCTTTTCGTGGTTGAGATCTCTTTAAATTTTACTATAAAGTTAATCCGACGGCTAATATTAACACCTCAAATTTAATAGGAAAATAAGTCTCTAAGGGTGTGTTTGGGGTGACATTTTAAAAGTACTTCTAGAACTTATAATTACTTATAAATACTTTTAAAAAAAGTAAAAATAATATTTGGAACCGCTTCACCACTACCACCCCTATCGCTCCACCACCATCACCACTACTACCGTCGTCGCCGCCACCTAATCACCACCTTTGCCACAAGAACCACCACCACCACCACTGCCGTTCCCATCACCACTATCGCCACCCCACCACCACCACACCAACAACCCCACCATCACCATCACCAATACCAATACCATAACCGTCGTTGTCGCCACTGTCGCCACCTCTACCACTATTGTCACCATCCCAGCACCACCACCACCCCCCCGGCCGCCGCCCCACCACCGATTGCTATTATCGTCGTCCACCGCCACCACCCATCATAATTTTCATCTCATTCTTATATTTATTATCATTATCACCGTCGCCCACCGTCAACACCCACCACTACCATTGTTGCTCATCACCGCCAGTCATTGTCACCCACCCCCATCAAACTTACCACCATCACCAATCGTCATCGTCCACCACTATCGTCACCCACTGTCACCCACCCCAACCACATCTACCACCACCACCATCGCTATTTACCAAAACTTATCACACTGTCATTCAGAAGCACCCATCGTCGGCCACCACCTCCATCATCACTGCCCACCACCATAACCCACCATCATCGCCGCCTCACCACCACCACCATCACCGTCGCCCACAACCATTACTGTCGTCACCCATGACTGTCACTACCATCATCGTCACCAAAAATCCACCACCAACTTCACCATTGCCACCCATGACTGCCACCATCACCACAACCGTCGCCACCCACCACAACCATCGCCGTCTCCTACTACCACCGTTCACCTCCACTACAACCGGTGCTTAAATTCTTTTCTTTACTCTATGTTTGTAATTTGATTTTGGGTGTGAATATAAATATATTTATTGTTGACCATTTTTTTATTATTTTGTGCCTTCAAGCACAGACAATAACTAGTATATATATATATATATATATATATATATATATATATTAGCAGGTGGCCCGTGCAATGTATAAAATTTATAATTTTATTTTTTACCATTACCTCTATTCTCACCTCCATTGCCACCTCCACCTCCACCTTTAACCCATCCCAACCCTCCTAAAGTTATTGGAGAATAATCCATGAATGTGCCAAATTGGGAGATAAATTTAAATGTTGGGTAATAATGACACAATTTATTGGGTAGTTATAGAAAGACAATAAAAGTCTTTTTTTTTTTAAAAATATTCAACATGCACATAAATTCCTGTAATTATGATTGCTTTGATTAGGAAGAATCTGATAATCCGTGCCTTATTATTCCTCTCCTATTCCATCTTATTGCTATATAACAGCATGCTTTCTTTGTATACAAACTTTCCATGATATGAGGGCTTGTTTCTCTTTGGATTATGAACTTTCCAGCTAAACTAATAACCACGTGCAATAAATCAATGCCTCCGCCACAACATAAGGGGTTCGTTTCTCACCAAATACGCTTCATCATTACATTAACAAATTAGATTTTGACTACGATATTTCTAATTAAACTACCTAATCAATGTCTCCATAGTATAAAATCACCTTCTCCGAGTAGGGTTACCCACCCTCACACTCTCTTTCTCTCACTCAGGTTGTTTATCAAGTCTGAACACTTTAAGGCCTTCTTCTCACACAACAATAATGGCTAGTTCTGTTGCCGGGATATTTTTTGTTTTACTGGTTTTAAGTGGTACAAAGTCAAGTTGGGCAAATGTGTTCACTGTTGGAGACAGTCATGGTTGGACCGTATTCGTGGATTATTCTGCTTGGGCTAAATCGAAGACTTTTTTCCCGGGCGATATCCTAGATATTTGCTTCATATCCCATCATTTATCATGAATATTAGAAATCAGTAGAATTTTTTTTCTTCTTTGCCTTACTAGTGTGTGCTTGCAAAACATTATATTTCGAATAAATCATTAATTTTTTTGTCCATTTATTTATGTTTTTGTTGGGATAGTGTTCAACTATGACGAAGGCCGTACCGTTACGTAAGTGGATTAACATGGTTTCGACAAATGCGATGGAACAAAAGGAAAATTGCTTGATCAAGGTGGGCATGCTATCGTTACTCTCACCAAGGGTGTCCATTTCTTTATATCTGTTGGGTCTTTTGATTGCGAGAATGGGATGAAGTTATCTGTTGATGCGAATTGATCGAAATGAGGGGGAAGCAATGACAAACATTGCCAAGGGGGGCTTCATCTCCTTATTAATTACTAGTATTTTTGAATAAGTTATGAAATGATGTAGCCTGGCTCTTTCAATAATATCAAGTTATTATTCTTGGCTTTTGTTGTTTGAATTTGCTTGGATTCATACCTTTTCGTAATAAAGTTGGTGGCATGGCTATTTGTTTCAAGTATTTGTTATGCTTGTGTGTTTTTTTTGTTTTGTTTTAACAGTTAAGAGTATCTGGGTTAACTTATGTGCTTCTCGATTAATTCTCTTTTCAACAGACCGATATCTTTATATTTATATTCACTTATAAATCACGCCAACAACCTTGACGAGTTCACACGTGTTAGAAATTGTTTTATGAATGACAATGACCTGACATGATGTACATATTGATTATGAATAGTTTCTCATTCTCACTGATGGCCACAAATGACCATATGTGGAAATGGATTTAGACTAGGTACCGGATAAAAAATTGTTATTGTACTTTCAAAATTTATTATTTTAATAGGTGTTTATATAATTTTTATGGGTCATTTTATAATTAAAAAATTTATTATATTTGCGGGTAATTTATCATTTTTGTGGGTGTTTTTATCACTGTTATGATAACTCTTTTTATCACTTTTATTTCGTACAATTTTTTTTTTTACTTTTATGGGTATTTTTATTACTGTTATGATAACTATTTTTAATATTTTTTCGTACCACAACAGTGATAAAAATATTTACAAAATATAATAAAAGTTAGTACAATACCAAAATTTTATTTTTCAGCATCATAAACAAGTCGAAGTGGATTTCCACTAACTTTTGTGCGTTGCACATTATCACTCACTGTGGCATCAGATAAGCTCATGGTAGTGATGGTTGGGAGGAAAATGGGAACATCTCTATTGTGTATCTTTTTTGTTGCTGCTAAGAATGAGGGGTGGAGTTAGGGCTGTTAGTTCGAGCCGAACTTGAAAAGTTTGTTTCTTAATCGAGCTTAAAAAATTGTTCAAGCTTGGCTCGTTTAGGAAACAAGCCGAGCCTGAACGAGCCAAAAACAAGTCGAGCCCGAGCCGAGCCCGAGTATTTGCACATAAACGAGTCGAGACTGTCGAGTTTGAGCCGAGCTTGTAAGACTTGTTTTCTAAACGAGCCTAAAAACTTGTTCAAGTTCGGGCTCGTTTAGAAAACGAGCCGAGCCTAAACGAGCCGAATCCGAGCCGAACTCAAGCCAAGCTCGAATAGCTCAGTTTGATTAACAGCCCTAGGTGGAGTAAAAGAAAGCGTTCAGAGACTATCTCAATAAATCTTTATTGGTGAGATCATGCGATTTTTTACCACGCCCGTTTTTCTTTTTAGAAACAAACTTAACTAGAATATTATAACAGTCAATTACTGTGTTCTAGCATGGAGTCAAAAACTTAAAACTCTAATCCGGTGAAAAGTTTGACAAATACCCACTGGACCACCCAGTTGTGTATCATTTGTGCTAGCTAGGTGTAGAAAAATAAGGATTGGGACTGGAAAAAATCTTGGCAGCACTTCATGATCATGAGGTGAGAGGTGTGACACATATATACTTATAATTGCAGGAAAGAACCGTGTGGTCCATTTGTCTGAAGCAAGTGATGAAAACTATGGCAGAAGGAAGTGGAGAAGATAATGGTAAAAGGGCATCTTTCGGCTGCATTGAAAGCTGCATTTATTAGAAATGGTAGAATAAATGCATCTATCCGTATGCAGAAATAAGATTGTATATATATATGATCCGTCTCAAATTATACAGTGCTGAAAATTTTGTACATTATGTCGCCTTTTAAGATATGTTAGATGAGTTCAAATTGACTATATCTAAAAAATGTACGATTCTAAAATTTATTTTATTATATTCTAGCTTTCTTTCGATTTATTTTTAAACAAAGTTATTTAGTATCACTATATACCTTGTACATTTCAATGGGTCCTCCCTCTCAAGACATGGTACGACTAGGATATCAAAGTCAATATCGTGCCTTCATCATTTTTGAACTGAATAATCTGTAATTATTGATTAAAAAATAATTAAAAATAAAATTATATAGGTGGTGTCTTATTGGTTGAAAGTAAAAAAAATACTAAAAAATATTTTTGGATACTGTAATAGTATCCCTAGAGACATGAAATTATTTATTTAGGACAATTTTAAAACAAAATTACTAAATTATGTCACTTTTAGAAAAACGGGGTTTGTTGAAAACAACTCCGTTTTTAATCTTTTGATTGGATAAGAATATTCAGTGTTTTAAAGTTTAATTCAAATAAATTTAATCTTAAAAAATTCAATAGTTTGTTTCAAAATTGCCACCGGGAATCATGGAATTACAGAGAATTTAGAATAGCAGATGATTCACAACCTGAATTGGCACTTTCCCAGAAAACCGCACGAAAAAACAAGGCTGTAACGGAGTCTTTGATGGGGTCTCTACCTGTAACTTCAACCATATAAATCAACATACATTCCCAACACCTCTTTCACAACTTATATCAAACACTCTCTCTTATTGCTTGCTCTCTTCATCTTGGGTTCACGTTCAAACCTTCGATTTCTCGATCAAAGCTCGCGTGGTAATTAAGCGAAAAACTTTCTTACTCTCACTGTTTATCTTCTTATATTTTGTATTTCTAGATTCCCTGTTCTTGAACATCGCAAGAAAATCTGGGTTTTCATAGCACTGTGGCATAAACAATCATCTTCATCGCAGGAATTTCTTTCATGCAGAGTCTTGAATGTGATTTCACTGCATTTTCTGAACTGGGTTTTTGTAGTTCACTGTTGTATACAGATTTCTCATTACAATACCAAATTGTGTTAAAACAACCATTTACCCTCTTCGACAAATGTGGTTTCCTTCATATTTTCTTGTTCTTATCTGGATATTAATTATTTGTTTTTAGAAGGCCTTTGCAGTGATTTTGATTATAAGTTTTTTTTTTTTTTTTCATTTTCTATGGGGATATTAATATCTGGGTCAACAATGTAATCAAAGTAGCTTGTATTTTCTTGGTAGAATAGTAAGAACACAGATTTATAATCTTGTCCAGCATTGATTGACCAATTCAGCAAGAAAGTGATTGTTCATTTGTTTTACTTGGTGACGTGTTTAACTTATCAAAATGGATTTTTGGTGGTTAATGACACCGAGAGGCTGAATAGAATTTGCTTCCTGTGGTACAACTTTCTGATATAATATTCAAGGTAGACAATGTGAGAAATTATTGCTTGTGACCTTTCTCCCTTTCTTAACGTCATCTATTGGGAACTTAGCCTTTACTTCCAGGTAATTCTTGTTATGTTTGAGCTAAATAGAAATATTTATTGCAGGCAAGCCATTCTTGTGAAATTCTTTTATGTAATTTTGTATTCTTTGGGTTAACTTTATTCAAAATTGTTGAAGTTTATATGATTGATGAGGGGGTGGACGAGCTTTTATTTATAGTTAGTTATAAGTATCTCCTTATGACCTGCAACTTTGTATGTGTAATGAAGATTTTGGTCCACCAGCTATCTGTTCATGCTATAAAATATACAGTGTACAGTACTTATCTTTGGCTTATGAACTTGAGTTTAGTATAATAAATTTGACTACAGTAGTCATCTATGCCTCGTGATGACTACTCTGAGTGTCTTCTTTACGGTCCCTGGTTTATCCAATCTATCTAATACAATTTGTATGATTGATCATCTTACTAGCCTTACTTTGAGTTTCTACACATAATCCGCCTTCTCTAGTGACAAATAAACTACTCTCTTCCTTGTTTCGTTTGCTGTTTTGTAGTTTTCGTGGTTATATGCCTAGCTATTGTATTTAGTTTCATTTTTAAAAATTATTTTTCTCTTGTTTATGCATTAGAATTGCACTTAACTCTTGGAATATAGAACTAGAAATGGAGAATTTTGTAGTCTTGGTGTTTATGGCTGTGGAAATATATGGGTACTCTGGAAGCCTTAATAACATGTTGCTAGTAGATTTGTGTTTCTGGGATCACTATAGGGCATACACAACAGCTATCTATTGTTTTAACTTGTATATTGTTGTGCAATTGTTTATAGCTCCCCAAAGTTAAAAGTAATCCTCATTTTGTCACTGTAACAGGCAATCCAACAATGGGACAAGCTTTGGGTTGTATTCAAGTGGACCAATCAAACGTAGCTATTCGAGAAAATTTTGGTAAATTCGATGATGTTCTTAATCCTGGTTGTCACTGTATGCCTTGGTGTATAGGAAGCCAGTTAGCAGGCTACCTTTCATTAAGGGTGCAGCAGCTTGATGTTCGATGTGAAACAAAGACCAAGGTAGTTTATTTCTGTTTTGTTTCCTATTTTATGAGCGTCTATTCAATCATGAGCAACAGAATATCACACAAAATCCTGGCAATAAGGCTGGATGTGAGTTATTCTGTTTAATATAATAGGAAATAAGGCAGTTTAATTATATCTTCTACTGTAGTTTCCTGTTATGCAGCATTATGAAGTCTTGAAATTACAAACAAAACGTTCTATTAAAATCAATTGAAAGATCATCATTTAAATTGAGGAATAGTTGATTCAGATAGTATACTTCATAGCAAACACACAAATTCCCCAATTTTTTTTTTCTATTTGGAGCTCTGACTGGGAGTCGGGAAAGTGACAACTTAAGCCAAAAACACATACAATGTCGTCTTTAGCAATATAGTGCCATCTTATGTGATATAATCTGCAATAAAATAGTTGGTTATGATCCATTTTGTGTCTTCAGGATAATGTTTTCGTGACTGTGGTTGCTTCTATTCAATACCGAGCAATAGCAGAAAAAGCAGCTGATGCTTTCTATAAGCTAAGCAACACCAAGGAGCAAATTCAGGCTTATGTCTTTGATGGTATGATGTTGACTGTAATCTTGTAATCACTTTGAAAGTTCCAATCAAATTTGTCCATCCTTTGTCCATATTGACATTGGATATCATTCTAGCAAATTTTCAAGCAACTCTGTCATATCTGTTCTGAAGTTTTTACTTCTAGCTAATCTCATATGGATTTCTTGTCTCATTTTGAGTGGTTTTCGGTAAGTCGTGTTTTTCTCCATTGCAGTAAATCATAATTTTGCCTGGCAAAATAATTGTAAATGGAGGGAAAGGAAGAATTTTTTTTTATTTTTCCGGTATGATGAGCTTCAAGTTATGAAATACTAAAGTTAATTTCAGCCTCTGTCTCTTTGAACATAGTTTGCAAATTAAGTTCAGCCACTATGTCTGCTTGTTCTAGTATCATTGGTGGTTTAACATGGAACTTCGGTGAACCAATTGTTTGTATGTCACTCTTAGAGTATGCCAACTTGACATGCTGATAGAGTTTGTAGGATGCAAGAAGAGTAAATAAACTTAAAACTGATGGATTAGGATTGTTATCTCAGTTATCAGGGCAAGCGTGCCAAAGTTGGAGCTAGATAAAGTCTTTGAGCAGAAAAATGATATTGCAAAAGCTGTTGAGGACGAACTTGAAAAGGTACTGTTTGTTTGGGTAATAGTTTTGACCTACCAAATTGAAGAACTAAATCTTGGTTTGGTTCCCTTTCCTGGGGTCGCATAGGCCATGTCTCTATATGGATACGAGATTGTTCAGACTCTCATTGTAGATATCGAACCTGATGAGCTTGTGAAGCGATCCATGAATGAGATAAATGCAGGTATCATATTCATATGCTTACATTCTTATTTTGCAATATTGATATTGTACTTTTTTTTATCCACCAATAAAAATTGATATTACTTAATGGTAGTGTGAATAGATTAAAATCATACTATTAAAGAACAAATGAACCAGTTGCTGATCATCATCCCTCTACTTCCTGTAGGGAGGGTTCCATTGGGATTCAGCAGCATTGTGAATATATTGTGATGTGATATGCTCTGATCAATGTTTTATGTGATTATTGATTGCTAAAACATTTTTAAGACAAAAGCTCTACTGAGCCACGCACAAACAAGCATTGAACAGGTCTTTGTGGTCCATTTATTTTGTTGCATGATTTGATGGTTCTTTTGGTTGTCCCAACAAGCTTCAAGAATGAGGGAAGCTGCAAATGAAAAGGCTGAAGCAGAGAAGATATTGCAGATCAAACGAGCCGAGGGAGATGCAGAGTCCAAATACCTGGCTGGGCTTGGCATAGCTCGTCAGCGTCAAGCCATAGTGGATGGGCTGAGGGACAGCGTGCTCGGGTTCTCTATGAATGTGCCTGGGACAACCTCCAAGGATGTCATGGACATGATCTTGGTAACCCAGTACTTCGACACTATGAGGGAGATTGGTGCCTCCTCCAAGTCTTCTTCGGTTTTCATTCCACATGGACCAGGGGCAGTGAGAGATGTTGCTTCCCAAATTAGGGATGGTCTCCTTCAAGGTAATACTGCTCAACTATGAAGTCCAACAACAATGTGAATCTCAATAAACGAGTTGGAGTTTGAGTTTCTTTTGGCATATGCAATGGGTGGTGTTATCATGTAAGAAGAAAACTATCTATTTGTGCTTTATATTCCTGTAGGAGATAAATAGAGTTTCATGTATATGTGAAAAATGGTACTGTGTGTTTTTGTATTCCTATAGTCTTTAATACATATTATTAGCGACAAACGCATTGGTTTGTACTACAATCTTTGTAGTTTTCCTAATTCCCCATATGAAATAGCCAATCTATAATGGGTCTGCTTCATTGGACTCACCCTGACACCATGCTAGTTGTCATTGGGTAACAACTCATTTTTTACTTTTTCTTGCAACTGACGTTACCCGTGAAGGCGTTGTTACTACAATCATTCACAAACACGAATATAGGGACACACACTCACACAAATATCACCCACGAATTTACAAGGAAAACACTCCCAAACTTTATATTGATTTCTCACTCAATATACAAGAAAACTCAAATCCGGCCTAGGACTCTATCTCTACAGAATGTCTTGACACCCTTATTTATACAGAGGCATGGTAGATGACACATCCATCTGCCTAGGGTCAGTTACACAATCATGCTTGATTTTCAGTCAGACTGTTTCTCTGCTCGACAGCTAGCATGTAGCTCTCCCATTTCAGCACCTGATGTGATAACTGCCTCTTTTTGCTCGCCCATGACCAGGTTATGGTTTATCCGCCCACAGCTGCTCTCCTTAACCAAGTCTTGTACAACAACTGTCCTCAACTGTCTGATCACATGCATGTGCTAGCCATGTGCCAACCATGTGCCCTCAATTCAGCAGTCAAGCCTTGCCCACGAGCCATCAAACATACTGAGTCAAATCCATGCCATATAATTCGAAATCATGCACCAATATTGACTCAATTGAGCCCACCACATATTGTCATACTCAGGTAGTCTCACGGCCACTATAATTCTCACAATCTATCGAACACCTTACCCGTATTACATTGCTTCCAACTCATGACATGCCTTGGTACAATGTGCCACCAAGACCCATTATTCTCTGCACCTAAGTCAATTAGGGTGTGAAACTAAACCAGGTGAAAGGGCGATCCACTGCACAAAGGACCTTCCATTGCTGAATTGAGGGTCAAACATATGCAGAATAACCTTGCATGTGGAAATACTGTTTCCGTGTACTACGCTAGATAGTTATAGATACAAAGATTGAACGACAAGTTGCATCTAAAAGTGTATCAGACACTTACACCGCATAAAATCATATTGCCGATGCAGCATCACCACTGGATTCTAAACCTGTTCTTCAACAAGCCAGTGGGTTTTGTGTCCGACTACACTACAGCACAAGCCATATGTTTATGAAGCTTGAAGTACAGGAAACAAAATGGATCAAGTTGTGTGGCACATTAAAAGATTTCAGTTCGAAAAATTAATCCACCATTAAACTTGTAATGGATCAATGGGAAAAATGTGAAGAAAAATGGTTCTGCTGGTTCTTTCCGCCAGCCAAAGATTATCTAATACAAACCCATAAAACCACCGAGGTTTAAGCGAACCAATACCACCACACGACGGTTCTAAAGTCGTTCTTCCTACTTTATTGCTCTGCAGCATACAAAAACCCAGCCAGCCTTCCACTCAAAACAGGGGGTGATTGCTAAATTCATGGCTTAAGAGCCAAAGCTAATCCAACCTTGGCACTTTTTTCAATTGCTGTGGTGTCCACTTCTCCCGAAATGGTGAAGAGGGATCTTGGACGCCACTCATGCTGAATGAGAGCAGTTGCTTTGCCATAGTTGTTCACCCGAGCCTTTACTGTGGTTAGGGGGTCCAATGCATGCTGTGTCCCAATGGTGAGAGTATTCTCGTTGCTTGAGAAGCTATGGGTCAACTCCGCACCAACAGCTGTATTGGTCAAAGGGCTAACTGTGTGATAGTAAGCAGCAGTAAGGGCGTCACCTTTTTCATTCCTGCATGCAAGAAGGGATCACCTTATCAAGACATAGCACAAAAACCAATCATAAATAAAGCTCGGATTCACTGTTTGCCCCTTTTGTCCTCGGATTTAGACAGGTCAATGCAGCCAATACTTGGGATGCTTTCTTACGATGGCTTAAGACTAGCCATGCTAAAGATGGAGATAGAATGGTTCTCATTCCCTGACCTCATTCACTCCGCACACTACACTAAATGTTTACAACAAACGTTCAAATATGCACACAAACTATCCATACATGAGTTTCAGGACTAATAACTCCATCTCTGGATGATATATGATACTCTGGTCAAGCACAGTGGCAAAGTAAGCTACATACAAGAAGATGACTTAACATTAATCTTTATCCTTCTTTCAATCAAAAAACTACTCACAATGTCAACGAAGCAACTAGATCGGATGTGGAGAAACTTATTCCACCATTGCATTTGGTGAAGTTTCCAGTAGCAGTGTCAAATGAGAGATCAGTCCCAAGAGAAACCATATTGTTCCCAGCCACACCAGAGAAGTTGACAATGGGACTTGCAGTAAGACCAATGCTAGTACTAATTCCAGCATACTCATGCAAGTACTGAAGTTCCACCTGTTACCAAAATCTCTTAAGTTAGAGACCTCATGTCCAATGCACTCAAATGGAGCAGTAGTAATCACACAAGCTTTGAGCAGTTCTTAGTTCTTACCATAACAATATAAAATACAAGAGAGTGTGAAGGGAAACATTCATTACCTTGCCAGATTTTTGGTCAGGAACAACAAAGCTAAAGATCGCCTTCAGTCCAGGTGCAGGTTCATCCACAGTAATGGTTGTGAGAAGCTACAAGTTCAGATATAGAATGGTCAAACTAAAACTTAATAGAAGTTCCATCCATTTCACTAAAAATCATCTGCTTAAACTGAATGAAAAAGGAAACAGGCCTCATTAAATGTACCAATAATGTGCCTTTCTGTCAAAGCATATTCAGATATATAACAGCCAAATATAAATAACAACAAAAGTTTGTTTCCAAGGCAAAAGTTGATGGAGGTGACATACAAATTCAATCCCACAAAACCAGACCAAGATACATGCATATTTAATGAGACCATCACCTTATCCAACACATAAAAGGCCATTGTATTGTCAAAAAACGAATAATCGTGTGAACAGAAAAATGCTCAGTTGATAGGGTATAAGTTTATGATATGGATGCATTTCTTTTTCTTATATTGTCAATTCCCCTTTTTCCAGTGCCGGGGATTGGGGCAGGATGTTTGTCAATTAGTTAATCAGTCCATATAGAGAAATCCCAGTATTTGCAGGCACATCATATCGTGAACACAACACCTTTGCTACACATTCAAGAATTACAACTTTTTGAAGACTTAAAACTTAACATGGTACATCAACTGAGAACTTGATAGGCATAGTTAAATTAACATAACATGAAAAATGCAAACCCCAAAATCTTGTAGTCACGTTGCGATATTTTCAGCGTATAGAGTATAGAGTCTATAGACCTTAACTCTGTAAGCAACTTATTTTAAAAGAAAATCCTCCAAATTGATCATTCCCTAGACTTCTACCACCTTGTCAAAAGACGTATACATCTGTTCAACTTGCAGCCTAATAACCAAACAAATCAATCAAACTTGCACAAAACAACATCTTGAGAATAAATGGTTCAAACAAGCCGCATTCTTTTCGAGCATAATGCTTTACCAGTAGCAAACCACAGAGAATCTAGTTGAAACTAGAGAAGATCATGTCAAATTAGAAGTTAATTGAAGTTTCATCCATTTGACTAAAAATCATCTGCTTGATTGAATGAAAAAGGAAATCAGTCTCATTAAATGTAGCAATACTGCAATAATGTGACTTTCGGTCAAAGCATATTCAAATATATTACGGGGAAATATGGATAACAACAAAAGTTTGTTTCCAAGGCAAAAGTTGATGGAGGTGACATACAAATTCAATCCCACAAACCAGACCAAGATACATGCACACTGAATGAGACCATCACCTTATCCAACACATAAAAGGCCACATTTTATTGTCAAAAAATGAATAATAGTGTGAACAGAAAAATGGTAAGTTGATAAGGTGTAAGTTTATGGTATGGATGCTTTTCTTTTCTTATATTGTCAATTGCCCTTTTTTCAGTGCCGGGGATTGGGGCTGGACGTTTGTCAATTAGTTAATCCGTCCACATAAAGAAATCCAAGTATTCGCAGGCATATCATATGGTGTGCAGTGAGCACAACACCTTTGCTACACATTCAACTACCTTGTCTGATAAAATTGGCACAAACATTATTGCAGAAAGATCCAAAATCCAGGAGACACGTGTCAAAGTTAAAGAGTATAGACTATATGTGAGAATTATGACTTTTTTAAGACCTAAAACTTGACATAGTATATCAACTGAAAAATAGATAGGCATAGTTAAATTAACATAACATAAAAAATGCAAACCCCAAAATCTAGTAGAGTCACACTGCTATATTTCCAGAATATAAAGTATAGACCTTAACTCTGTAAGCAACTTATTTTAAAAGAAAAACCTCCAAATTGATCATTCCCTAGAGTTCTACCACCTTGTCAAAAGACGTAATGCAGACGAATCAACCAAACTAGCACCAAACAACATCTTGAGAATAAATGGCTCTAACAAGCTGTATTCTTTTCAAGCATAATACTTTACCAGTAGCAAGTGGCAGAGAATCTAGTTGAAACTAGAGAAGATCATGTAAGAATATTCTTTTTAAATATAAACAAAGCAATAAAATCCTGCAACTTACATTGGACTTTGTGTCCACTTTTATGTCAGTTGTGATGTTTTTGTTCTTCAACTTGGTGCTCACATCAGCCAAAAAAAAGTCGCCTTTCTTAGTTCCCGTTGAAGTAATGGCCTGAAGTGCACAAAGAAGTGAAAAATCAGACATTAAATGTCGAACAAAAAAATTTATGACAGCAGCTTGTGATTGACAATACTCCATCAAAACCATGGGCAAAAATATTATGACATCCAAATGCATGCATGAATCTCAAACTGTCCCCACCAGAAAAGCCCATTTGGTCATAGACATTGTATTATAACCTCAAAATTAGTTAACGTGAACAATAAATGTGAGATTAAGTACTGACAAGCAAAATAGCATAGTTTGCTTACTGAACAAAAAAAATCAGATCCATGAATCAATCCAAGTGCTAAGAAATCAAATCGCCAAAAACATGAGACTCAAAATGCGATTCTATTCATTTTCCCTTATATTATCAGCAAGCAAAATGAGAGTAAGAAACAAACACTCCAGCTTCACCAACCAAGTGAAACGAAATTGTGATACACACAAATCTGTAATTCACATTCACACACATCAACATAGAGCATACATAATACATATACACACATATATGTATCATGCATTGGTGCAAGATAAAGTTTTGTCTTTGGCTTGGCTGAATGTAAGTGCTGGAGGTTATAAATGTTTGCCCAATGTATCATTCTTTTTAGAACCATACCTGTTGTTTGCAATATTTAAAATCTGAGAATCATAAATAAAAGTTCCACCAAATGAACCAAATTACACAATCTTATTCTGTTCAAGAAAGAAGAAATATCCTAATAGTTCATTCCACATCTCAATAGTGTTAAGCAATTGTCTCTTGAATGCATGCAGAACCTTAACATGTCGGCATCTGTGCGTCTGTACAGCATGTGGTGCTAAGGTTGTGATTATGGGGCATTCATTTTTCCCCTGCTATATCTACACCAATATTATAATGTTCTCGCTCACTTTATCGCTGTGCATACACCTTTTGCAGGTTAAGAAAAAGAGAAAGCTACACTTAGAAGAATTGGCCAACAACTGAAGGTCTTTTCATTCTGGAAAGCGAGATTATTTCATTTTCTACTTTGTTGCGATTCATTATTGTTTGTGTTTGGTTGGTTGGTATTTATGTGTTGTGTGATTAAAAATTTATCGACTATATTTGTTGTTTACATAGTCCTCATGTGGTCTGCAATTCTTCAATATTTTTTTTTTGTCTTTGATGGATTTTGGATCCTAGGTAATGCTGATCTGCATATGGTAAGTGAGGCATGAGCTGATTTTTACAAGGTAATTTGGCGTTAGATCCCTATTTGATGACTTTTTTTCAATCAAAGGGCTGTACACATGTTAGATTTGTTGCTGCTCTATTTGAATGAAAAACAATCAAACTTTTCTATATATCAATTAAGACAAATTTGTCTAATATATATATATATATATATATATATATATATATATATATATATATAGACACACACACACACACACACACACACACACACACACAGAGACTGACCACTCCATTGGAAGTGTATGTGGTGACGGTGAACTTATGATCGGATTGGTAGTCCTTGTAGAGAAGATCTGAAACAACAATAGATCCACTTCAATAAATCAATGTAAACAAGTACTCCCACACACACACACACACAGATACAACAAATTGAATAAAGATCTGATACCTCTAGCTTTCTTGCCGATGTCGGAGTAAAGACCTGGACCCTTGCCCATCTCTTCTTCTTCCGCCGGAAATTAGAGAGAGACGGTGTGTGCTTTGGAGAGAGAGAGAGAGAGAGAGGGAGGGAGGGTTTTGGATTTAGCTCTGTAGCTCCCCTTTGTGGTGATGTTTTGTGTGGATTGTGTAAATTTCAAAGAGCGATCTAGACCGTCGATCTTGTGCTGAAGAGAGGTTCGATTTTACTGGCCGTTGATTTTTTCGCAATGAAGGCAACAGAGAACTTTTTAGTTGGGTCGAAGTCGAACGGTCAAAGTCCGGAAAATCGCAATAACAACTATTAAATTTATATTTAAATTAGGACAAATGACACTTTACGCCCTAAAAGATCTCTGTATTTTAATTTACATCTAAAATAATTGACATTATTATATTACACCCTCAATCAAACAAAAAAAAATAGCAACGTGCTCCGATTTATGTAAATTGAATACAATTTTTTTATTAAGAAACTTTAAATTGACTACTATGCAAACAATGATGTATAGAAATAAGATGATATGACAAAGACAACCAAAACATTTATAAAAAAAAAAAAGACAACGAATATTTAACTTTGGACTACATTGCTATCTTTCTATCTGATTGAAGGCACAATGTAAGAATTTAATCTTTTAGAGTATAAATTGAGAATTTAAATTTTTTAAAGGGTGTAAAGAGTATCATTCACCTCTTAAATTATAAATGCTAGGTAGCCTTAATTATTTTTATTTTTATTTTACCATTTCTGTTCTCAAAAGAAAAATAAATAAATAGATTAGGGAAAATAAGGAATATCATATCATATGGAAATTATGGTCTTTTGGCCTATGTTTCTTATTCCCAAAAATAATTCATTTTTTTTTTCTCTGGGGAAAAAACCGAGGTGGATTAATGGTATATGCTTATTCAATAAAGAGATTCAACGATTGACTTTCATATTGATTTAAATTTATAACTCGTATTTGAATTTGACTTTTAGTCTATTTGTTCAGTTTCTTAGACATTGAACCACCCATACCATGGTAGAAAATTTCGACCTTTTCACCTCTTTTTTTTTTTAATTTTTTGAATTTAGTTATCATAGTCAACTTCCATATTGTCCAACCTTAAAAATTTCACATAAATTTCGAAACCATTGTAGTAAAACATTGATTTTATGGGTGAAATGTGAAGTCAAATGTTTGATGTGGGCAAAAAGGACGAGATATGAAGATGCGTTTTCCAATTTGGTGGCCACTTAAGAATCAAATAGGAAAATGAACAAGCAAGAATATGCTATTTTTAAGTCCTTTTGATGCTTGGAGGGACTGTTGTGTCCCATCCATTTGAAAGCAGTGTCCCCATCAGTGGCCAAAAAAGAATATCAATGGGCAGGCAAGCTGGTATTTCTATCAAGCAACAATGAAGAATTAAAATTTCGAAATGATCGAAATTGTAAAAATGTTTTTATTTTTAAGAGATCGAAACAAATCAATTATTGAAATATTTTGAAGTGTTTCGGTATGTTTTAAGATGTTTTCATCAATATTTTGATGTGTTTTCAAGATGTTTCATTGTATTTTGACTAAAATTTCAAAATATTTTGAAAATATTTATTTATTTATTTTTATTCTATTTTTAAAACATTTTCGAAATATTTATGTTTCCTATATCACCGAAAACATTTTACAAAAATGAAATTTTGATACTTGACAATACCTATAATTTAGGGCCATCCTTAATTAACTGTGCAACATGTGAAAGCAAAACCGTAATGCCTGGAATCCGTCATTATATAATATTATGTCTCATTTTTCTGGTCAAAGTTATTCGGGTCAACGTACGTACATCTCAATTAATTTTTTATTTGATCCGATTAAAGGCCGATCATCCACGCAAAAACTAAAATATTTATGAGAGATGAATTTCTCACGAACTAACCCAACAGCTCGTCCTTGATTTAAGGGGAACGACATGGATTTTGTCAATTCAATAACAACCAAATTACATCACAAAAAGTTAAGGGAAAATAGTATGATTGAACAGACAATAACTTAGCTCCTGAGCTAAACATGAATCTATATTTGTTAATCAACAAGAGGGTGCAAGCCCATGAGCCATAAAAAGCTATCTACTCTGAAAAAATTGCATATTTTCATTTTATTTTATTTTTTGATATATAAAAAGGGGAGGAACGACTAATAGGTAGTAATCCTTTTTAGGCGTCACTATGAGAGTCCCCCACTACGGAATGTCTGATTTGAGCCATAGCTATAAACTCAAAAGGGCAGCCCGTCATCACAGCACCACAAAAGCCAAGCAGCAAATTGTGTGTGTTGCACTCGTGAATCTAATCCTAATAATCACATGAGAGTCAAAGACGACTCTAAACAGATACGTCTTACCACTAGTTCATCAACTCATGTGGTTGCATATTTTCATTTTGCCATTTAATTATTGTATATATTATTAGATTCTCTGACATTCCTTTTTATTTTTGCGACTTTTCCTCGTACTCTTTTTGTCGTATTTTCAACTCAATTCCTCCTACTATAGTTTTAAACTTATTTCTCAAACTACCATAATTGTTTTTATAAATACACTTTCATATTGAAAAGCGTGAATTTGAACCATGCTTTGAGAAAAACTACAGTCGAAAGGTCCACTAGTACTAAAATATAAGATGCTGATCAATTGTATGATCATGTGTAATGCTGAAAGAAGCAGAATTTGTATAAATTTGTTTGAGACATTGCTTGCTTATATTACAGACAGACATAGAAGAAGTAGAGTTGTTCATAGGAAAATGAGGATCTAATCAAACACGAGAAAATATATCTGTGAACACTACAATCGGACTTCGTACACTATGAGTGCCATCAGACCACACCAGTGCAGCAGATTCCAGTGAATCCGATACCTCCCCATTGACAAACACAACAAACGATTTCTTCTCATTCAATGATTTGAAGGAAAGAATGCTAGGCTTGACAATGACCCTCAAATGAGAATTCTTGATGATTGTTGCTTTGTATGTTGAGTTTGCAAGTCCAACATTTGTGACTGTTCTCGGAAATTGAACAGTGAAAGGCGTCGCTCCTGCAACTTGAACAGCCATTGAAGGGTAATTGAGATCCTTTGGTGCCCCTTTAGTCCCCTTTGGGCAGATAGTGTTGTCTCCAGATATTTTTCTAAGCTTCGATTCATCATATTTCATGTTGCACAGCATTTTGATGTAGTCTTCTTTCAAGGTTTCATAGACAAGTCCAGGTTTTGAAGCTTTTACAGGATCAATATGCCCAGCTCCATACGCAAACTCAGCATCTGGATTTTTGGTTGCGTTCATTCGCCAAGCTATAAACACAAGTAATTAAAGTTTGGTCATTCAGAAAAACTATAATGGCAAATCAAACTAAGAGATAGTTCCCTTTGGCTCTACTGTAACTGATTCATCTGGCAATGAGACAATGGATTAATTCCTACACCTATGGGCTCAGGTTCTTTGTCCCACCTCAGGGTGAGCCTAATATTAATAACTACTCTAAAGGAAAGGATTATACACGTCTTAAATTTGTATCAAGCGTTACCTGTTGTCATAAGAGCAGATTTTATGGCTGAAGGCGACCACTCGGGGTGCAGAGATTTTACATAAGCTGCTGCACCAGCAGCATGGGGGCATGACATGGATGTCCCGGATAATATGCTGTATTTGATAGATCTCTTATCGAGAGGGTCTTCGGATGGTGAAGCAGCCGGTGAATATGCAGCCAAGATTTCAACACCCGGGGCAGCTATATCCGGCTGTAATCATAATTAAGCAGTCCCATGAAACACTTAATTACAGGAAACAAATATGGTAGCTAGCAATGGGACAGATGACCTTATGAATTATATTGATGTACCTTCAAAATCTCTGGTATGATTGTATTTGGTCCTCTTGAAGAAAAAGAAGGAACAAAAGGAGCACTAAAATCGCGTACTGACTCACTTCGAGATATACTTGCTTTAGGCATTCTATAGAAGAACACATAAAATTGAAAATTTTAAATGCTAGAAATGTATAAATTCCAACGAAAACCGAGTTTCTACTTGAATCCTTACTTTGAGGAATTCATGTATCTTTGGACCAGATCAATGTCTTTGGCACTTAAAACCGATGAAGGCAAGGGGACAATAATAGAAACGTCTGTTAGTTCTCCACTTTGTGCAATTGCTCCAAAGGCACCAGCTCTATGAGCTTCTTTTATACCCTTAGCATCATTGCATAAGACAATCTTTCCTTTCACTAATCTACTGTCTAAACACCCTTCAGAGCACAATCTGAAAAAATAACAACAATGCTTGATGGTTTTTGATTTCTTGTTTCAAAGAGAGTTCAAAAATAGCTTGGAGAGTAGGGACTTACTGAGCACTGAATTCATCACATGTTTTTGTAACATCATTTCCATATATCAGAGGGTGTTTTGTACCATTCACCTTGAATTGATTAACTGCATTACCCTGTTCCAATATTTCCATAGAAAGCAAATTAGAAAACAGGTTGAGAAACTTCAAATTACTCGATACTATGTCGAAATGAAGTTCATATAACATGCTCAGACATTAGGCTATATGATTTGAAACAAAGACTACAAAAATGGGTGGAGATAAGAGCTATTAGTACTGACTAGGAAATTGTGTTGTACGTGAGAATAGGTTTAGTCCATATTCGATTCATTTATAATTCTGTCGTTTTTGAGTTTGTGTCATGTGTAAGTCGTGCATAGTGTGGTTCATATCATCTAGTTGGCTTCGTATCACTCATTTATTTAGCAGCTAAGTGGAATTAGTACTTACAACAAGTGTTCTTCCATCCCCAAGAACAACTTTATCAATGATTTGACGATCTGTACTGCTTGCTGCGACAGTGAGCATCCATGGCGCCACACTGACCACTGTCCCCGCATGAAAGGCATTACCGGCAGAATGAGCAGTGAGTATACCTCTCTCCATCCCGTGAAACGCACCGATTGCAATGCTATCATAGGTCAAATCTGTAACAAATTGTACTCCTAATGAAACTGTAATAATGTCGACTCCATCGGCTATTGCATCATCAAAAGCTGCTAGTATGTCAGTTTCTTTACAACCAATGTCAGGGTGGCAAACTTTATATGCAGCAATTCTGGCTGAGGTTACCCCTCCTCTTGCAGTTCCTTGTGCGAGTCCATAAAAACTGGCTTGTTTTACGACGTTTCCGGCTGCTATTGAGGCAGTATGGGTTCCATGGCCCATAATGTCCCTGGCCGAGTCATCGGAGAGTGCCTCGGAGGTGTAATACCGAGCTCCAATGATCTTGCTGCAAAATAAGCACAATAGTGTATACAACAACATGAAACAAGACTTTTAGTGGCGCAAAAAGTCATCACTAATATTCTCAAAGTCACCACCAACTCTTTTGGTGGTGAAACAATATCACCACAAGGTCGCCACCGTAAGTAAAGGGTCAATGAAAAATCACTACAAAAGATCAAATCTTTAGTCAGGACACGGAAGTCGTCGCTAACGCATGCACATTAGTGACAAAAATAACTGCAGCTGCTATTGAAAATGCGCTATAAAAAGCCATAATTTTGCCACTAATACACTTATTTCTTGTACTTATAGCGGCCAGAGAACTCCTAATTTATACATAATTCTATAGCAAAACTAATGTTACCGTAATTATATGTAGAGGTACAAATGAACCGAGTCAAGCCAAGCACCAGGCTGTTTGGGCACTGCTTCTTCGATTGCAAAAATTGTTCAAAACTGGTTTAGGATCGTGATGATTATTAAACATTCTATTCAAACTTGGCTTATCAGTTTTTTGTTCAAAATTGAACTCGGCCTATAGTTAACTCTGATCGGTTACTTAAATAAGGGATTGCTTAGGGTCGACTCGTTTATTAAATGAGACTCAAAATTGAGTCGAGTTTGATTCATTTCTGAACTTAACGAGTGTACATGAGTGATAAAATAAGAGAAGAAAGATTACTTGTTGCAAGTGAAATTTTGGCCGCCTTTACATTTTCCCTTCCATTTCTTGGGTGGAGGACCAAAGCCTTCACTGTTGAAACTCTCCGATTCAGGCCAAATTCCGGTGTCGATAACCCCAACTATGACATTACTCTCGATGGTGGGATTTCGATAGACATTCTCAGAGAAACCCATGAAGTCCCAAGATCTTGTTGTTTGAGGATGAAGAGTTTTGCTTGGGAAAACTGACACCACTCCATCAAAACCTGCACATTATTGTTCAAAAAACATGTTTATGATCCTATAAATCACAAAAAACTAAGATTATAATTGCTTTGAATGTACATGATACTCACTAGCCAACTTTTGCCGCTCTTGATCAGTGAGATATGCAGCAAATGCATTGAAACTCCTAGTGTAGCTTCTAACCAAAGATTGCTCCAAAAAACTGGAGAGAGAGAGAGAGAAAGAGAGTATGATGAAAAGAGCTTTGTTGTGATTAATGGTTTTTTGGGAGTTAGAAGGTGTTTGTTACCTGTCATTAACAACTTCTTGGAGCATACTGAAGTGGTGAGATGATAGTGAATATTCTCCTTCAGGGAGAGCTCCCATATATACTATGTGAATCTGCAATATCATCAAACTATTAGCGACCATGAAAGCACCTTATGATGTTTCATTTTGGGGACGTGTTCTTTGGATTCATGTTTATGATGTAAACTTTGCATGCTCACAATAATCTGCGAGCCCCACGCAGTTGTTAAATCCGATTTTACACAATCTAATAAAATAGAACTCAAAATATACAGATTTATGTCTCGTCTTTTGTTAGACAATTGAATTAACCTCTATTGGTTCATGATCAGTATCTTGTCAAACCAGTAAACTCAACAAAACATTAATTCTAACTATTTGGGGTAGACTACGTAAATCATGTTTCTCCATTGCACTCTATCAAGAGTCATATGTTTATATCATTTTTTACCAATACGTTCACAATTATTTTAGATCTCCCTCTACTTCTCGTATTGCCAATGATCCGTAACTATAATAAAATAGTAAAACAATTAAGAATGGCTTACCTTTCTTTCTTCATCGTCAGCATCACAAACTGCACTCAAAGTGGCAATGAAAACAACTAAGAAAACCAAAGAAGACCCAAGAGAGGGGATGTTAGCCATTGTTGAATTCTGTGTAGGAATGGCGGGTGATGATTTGGTGTACTAATGGAAGAAAGGATATGATCTCTTATATAAAGAGATTTACATTGTTTCCTTAAAATTAGACAAATTTTGGGAAGTACATTTATTTTTCTTTCCATTTGTTTTCTTGATAGAAAATGCTATGCAACTCAAATTTAAATCTTAAATGGCATCCCAAATGAACAGGGACCATTGGATCCATCAATTTTTTTAAATAGAGCCCACTGATCCAATGATCTTTATTGATTTGTGATGCCAAATTTGAGTCGCATAGAATTGCACTTTCTTGATTATAAAACAAATGTAAAGCAAAATATTTTTACTTCCCCAAAGTGGTTCAATTTTTTCTTAAAATCAAAATGATATGTTTTTGGGTGAATAATTTTTTTTTAAGGCAAAGACATTATGATTGATTCTTATAATTTCCGTATTAGATAACTTAGAGAATCTGCAAAATCTTTGGTAGTTTCAAAGGTGTGAATGTTCTAAATTAGTAAGAAAATTTTGATATTCACAAGTTTTTGGGTTGTTGAGTGATACATTTTCTTGATGTTTCCTTAATTAGTAATTTTTATTTTAGTGGTTGAATCAGAAATGAAAGGTAAATCCATACTTCTGAAATTCTAGCCCCTATATGAAAGGGAAACAGAAAAATTTAATGTATTAGTAACATGGTATGAAACCCCCTTCCCTGCCCCATAGGGCGATGGCGGAGCCACTCATAGGCTAGTGTGGGTCGGTGCTCCACTTATATTTGTCTTGCCTATTTCATAAACTCATATGATATTTTCATTTAAAACTCTCTTTAATTTTTTAATCTGTGACGCCCCATTTTCCGGGGGTCCTGTATTAACCGTTGACAACCCGTCAACCCGCAGAAATACCCGTGGATGTCGCTTAACCCGATACCACGGCACCACATTCCCTTTACCGGGATAAAAAAAATACAAGTCCAATTTCTTTCGGTTGGTTGACCTATCCGAGATCCAATATACCACCATTGGTATCCCCTTATTATCCATTTGTAACATTAGAAGGGAGGAAAACATAGCCCAAAGACTTGGCAAAAGAAATAAAAAAAAATTCTGAATTTTGGAGAGCGTACCGGTACGCGTACCGGTACGCTACGCCTACTGGACCTAACCGTACCGGTACGCGTACCGGTACGCTACGCCTTCTGGACCTAACCGTACCGGTACGCCTGGCCCAGAATTGCCCTTTTTACCTATTTTTCATTTCCAAGCCATTCAAAACCCTTCCCAATTCATCAAATACATGTTTGACAAGGATTTCCATATAATACACAACTTATACAAGTTCCATTACAATTAATTCCATAATTTACACATCAAAATGGAATTTATACAAAAGTTTTACAAAAACTTGAACTAAGGCCACAAGCCGGCCCCCTTCATGCTTGATGCTCTCCAAGTGAGCCATCCGCCGGTGCAAACCCCACACCTGAAATGTTTTCCGTATAGGGTGAGCCAACGCCCAGTAAAGTAAACCCTACAAGGGCTACTCTCCCCCTAGATGCTCATGCTCATGCAACATTCATTTGCAAACAATCATTTCTCACAAGGACATGCATCCTAAGTTGGAATGCAATACTACCATGCCATGAAATGAGATGTCACTCCCTCATGCATTTCAACCCGAGTCCTCACCGACTCCTACAACACGATGCAATGCCAAAGTGTTTCATTTCATCATTTATGTTTCATCAAATGACATTTTCAAAGCTAGGGTCTTTCTTGGGATCGGACTTTTTCATGGACTAATACCAATGGTCTTCCACACCCGTACACTTTATGAGCTCTTATACCAATGGAGTGCACCCCCCAAATCACCGGGTCTTTCACCCGAGAGGTCGTCATGCCTCTTCTTGCTCATCCCGACCCAATTTATCATGCAATCATGGGCTTAGCTAGGTCTTCGACCCAACTCTTCCCAAGCCATTTCGTCAATCACCAAGTGTGGCGTTGGCATCAACCATGCACACACCCATGTAATGAGATGCTTCCGTGCACATGCAATGCTATGTCCCATTGCATACCACATGATGTTCAATATGTCAAGAACAACTCATGCACAATTTCAACACATCCATGGTAAATTTATATCCTAAGCATATAATTACCATATTCATTTCAATGTTACTATATCAACATATGCATCTATTAACAAGCACATTTAATTACAAATCATATCATATGCATATGATTCCACAAGTTAAACTTAAGCATGTTATTTCAATTCAATTAAAACAACTACTTCCATTCAAACAAGGCATTTAATCAAACACATTCTAGGCACAATTTATAAATCTCATAATCATGCCTCAAATTTCCCCAAGTTACATAATAATTCACATGTAACTTCATACACCAAAGTTAAGCTAGAAATTAGATTTAAACCATCTCTATGCTCACTTTTCCATTTCTATGACCATAAACCTATATATGAAGGTCTATCCTAGGCATAACATATCAAAACTTTAGACTACTAACATCTAAGGAAAGATTACACCAAAGTAGAGAGAACCCTACCTCTTGAAGCGTAATCACCCGAAAGAAGCTTCAAGAAGTCTTCCCAAGCTCAAGACTAGATTTCCCCCCAAATCTCCTTCTTTGGATCTTCGGTGAAATCTCTCGTTCTTGGGGTGGTTGCGTAGCCCTCGTCGAGAGGATCGACTTTAGCTCTTGGCTCGACGGAATCCGAGCGACGGAACTCCGGGAATCGACGGAGAAAGCTTGAAGAAAATTCTATTTTCTTTCTTTTCTCTCCTCTCTCTCTTGGCCGGCCAAACAAGAACGCAAGGGAAAGAAAAATCTGATTTTCTAGATATTTACCCCTATTTATAGTTTTAAATACTCGGCCCACGTCGCGCCACGTGTCCCTCGCTTAATCGGGTCCGATTTAGTCCCGAAACGATTCGTTTGATCCCAATTTAAGTTCAAATTAATTTTATTTGAACTTTAACTTAATTTTAAGGAAATTTCATAAAATTTATTTATGGGGACGTTCGTAAGGTAAATCGCCACGCAGTCGCCTCGAACGACGTACAAAATCCGACTACTTCGGAATTCGACGAAATTTGACAAGGTGACTAAATTTCGCGATACGAATTCAACAGCGAACTCCGTTTCCTCATCCGAGGTCTAGAACATGAGTATTTTAAATACGCATTATAGTGACAAATTACTATTTTGCCCTTTTTTGGAAAAATTTTAAATTTCCCGGGTTTTACATAATCTTTCCTTTGACCCTTGCATTTTGGTGTCATTAGAACTATTATTACGTCTTATATTCTTATACTAGTTATTGTCTATGCTTGAAGGCATGAGCGATGGTAATGGTGGTGGGTGGTAATGGCGGTGATGGGGTGGTGACGGTGGCGATAGCGGCGGTGGTGATAGCCGTGAGGGGGTGGTGGTGAGACGATAGGGGTAGTAGTGGTGGGGGTGGCACTAGTAGTAATGGCGACGATGGTGATAATGGGGGACAATGATGGTTGTTGTGGAAGAAGTGGTGGTGGGGTGGCGACGGCAGTGGCAGGACAGTGGCGATGGTGATGGTGGTGGTGAGTGTAATGGGGATGGTGGTGGGGTGACGACAATGGTGATGATAGGAGGGTGATATGGTGATGACAGTGATGGCGGGGGGAGGGGGTGGTGGTAGTGGTGAGGCGATGGGTGGGGTGGTGACATTGGTGGTGGTGGTGGGATGGCGACGGTGGAGGTGGTAATGGTAGTGGTGATAATGGTGGGGGGTAGTTTGGTGGTGGGGTTGGGTGGCGGTGGTGGTGGTAATGGTAATGGTGGTGGGGTGGTGGGGCGATGGTGGTAGTGTGGTGGTGGGGTAGTTCCAAACATTACTTTTATTTTTAAAATATTTATGAGAAATTATAAGTATTAAAAATACTTTTAAAAAGTCACTCCAAACATACCCTTAAAGGCCTATTTTCCATATTAAATTTGGAGTGTTAATATTAACCGTCGGATTAACTTAAAGTAAAATTAAAAGAGATATCAACCGCGAATAGCAAAAGTCATTTTGTTTATCTTTTGAGATTTAAATTGTATTATATTTTATTATATAAATTTTAACAAGCCAAAAAATATATGAGTTATGTATCGAATTTAAATAGTCATTTGAATTAATGTTGCTTGTTAAATTTGAGGATTATTTTTGATTATATATATTATCAAAAATATGATTTTAATATAATAGATAATAATTTATTGGTGGGCTATTTGATTATGTACATCAATAAGAAATAACTAAAAAAATTACACAGAAAAAAATAATTTTTTTAGATATGATATGACATCAAGCATTATTTGGATAAGAGATTGAGTTGAATGCACTATGACATAAATATTGTGTCCTTTTTTTTTTGTTCTATGTCTTAGTAAGGCTAAATAATGTTAGATATATTTTCTTCTAATATTTTAGTTTTGATTATTAACATCTATATAATAAAGTACAATACAATTCAAATCTCAAAAGATAAATAAAATGACTTTTGCTATTCGCGGTTGAGATCTCTTTAAATTTTATTTTAAAGTTAATCTGACGACTAATATTAACACTCCAAATTTAATAGGGAAAATATGACTCTAAAAGTGTGTTTGTGGTGACCTTTTAAAAGTACTTTTAATACTTATAATTTTTCATAAGTACTTTAAAAAAAAATAATAGTGTTTAGAACTATCACTATCACCACCACTCCCATCGCCCCCACCACCATCACCATTACTACCACCACCCCACCACCATTATCACTACCACCACCACCCCACCCCACCACACCACCAAACAACCCACCACCACCGCTGTCGTCACCACCAATGTCGTCACCCCACCACCACCATCGTTGTCGCCACCATACCACTCCCTCACCGCCCCACCACTACCATACCACCACCACCTCTGCTACAACAACCTCCGCCACTGCCCCTACCATCACCACCGTCGGCACTATCACTCTTGCCACCCCACCACCCCCTACCGATAAACCACCACAATCCCCACCACCACCATCATCCCTACCACCCCACCACGACTAGGGGTGACAATTTTTGACATGACACGATAACTCGATACGAACACAACACGAATAAATGAGTTTGAGTTGACTATTTTTTGATACAAACCTGTGTATGACACGACCCGTCAACACAAAGTGTTAATGAGTCGTGTTCGGGTTCAACCTGCTTAACCCGAATTGATCCGTCAACACGAAGTTTTTAACTCGAAGGAGATTGACCTGACCTTTTCGTTGTATGTATTAGTTTTCATGTTCTGATGACTTATTTTTTTCCATTACTTCTGATGTTTAATTTGGTTGTGCGATGTACGATTAACATATTTAATTAGTATTATAGAAATAAAATATTAATTATTTGTAACTATTTATTAAACACTGACATAATTATTGTATAAAAAATATATTATTACTCATTATTATTATTATTATTATTATTAAGTTAATTTTTAGTTTGTAGAAAAAGTATGAGGAGAAATTCAATTAAGTGAAAATAAAATTTTAGTGTTAAATTTTTTATTCAAAATTTATGTGGGTTAACACGAATACGACACGAAAATAAACAGGTCAACTCGACACGACACGATTAGTTAAATGGGTTGGGTTAGGGTTGACTAATGTTCGACACGACTAATGTTCGACACGACACGAACCCAACACAACACGACTCGATTGCCACCCCTACCCACGACCATCACCACTACCACCACCATCGCCACTATCGCCTGTCATCACTATTATCGCTCACTCCCACTATAACCATTGTTTAAATTCATTTTTTCTCCTCTATATTTATGATTTGATTTTAAATGTGAATACAAATATATTTATTGTTGACTATTTTTTTTATTATTTTGTGCTTTCAGGCACATACAATAACTAGTATTTCTTATATTTGTGTTTAAAAATATGTCCAAACTTTTAATAGTTTATCTCAATCACTGAATTTTTTTGTTGTTGGTTCAGTCGATAGGGTTGTCCGAGCCAGTTTACGCGCACTTCAACTAATCTTCTCTCTGGTTTAATTGCAGGTAAGTCATTCATGCGCGGGACTATGGTATTTATGAGAGATAAATCCCTCATGGTCTGGCCCCAAGGAATTGCCATGATTCAAACTCAAGACGTCTTTCACTGAATTTTTTTTATTTATATTTATGCCCACCCTAAAGTGAAATGCTGTCTCCGCCACAGCCCTGGCGTACCTTCCATTCTTCCACCGTTACAGGCTTAACAAACAGACCTAATCCATTATGTTACTAGTGATGCACAGAACATCCACGAGAACAAAGATAATGACACATATTGATCTAATGGTCCCTATTGATTTGGGACGTTAAATTTGAGTTGCATAACATTATTCTTCCTTGATTATAAAACAAACAGAAAGGAAAATATCTTCACTTCCCAAAAATGGTTCAATTTCTTCTTAAAATCATTATTTAATGTTTTTGGGTGAATAAATTTTTTTTTTTTTAAGGCAAAGGCAGTATGCTTGTATTAGGTAACTTAGAGAATATGCAAAATCTTTTGTAGCAGTTTCAAAGGTGTGAAAGTTCCAAATTAGCAGGAAAATTTTGATATTCACAAGTTGTTGGGTTGTTGGGTGATACAAGTAAATAAATTTTGATCTTCTAGATAAATATATCTTCAATGTGACCCCTTCTATTATTCAAAACATTATTGATACCCCTTATAATTTATATTTAAACATCACTAATACCTCTGCCATTAAACCATCGTTTTTAACAAAAAAAATTCATCTAAAATACCAAAATTGTCCATACATAAACCTCAAATAATTTTTCTATTTAAAATTTGATTAAAATTCGAGTCGATTAAAATTTATTTTTCTATATATTAAAATTCGAACAGATTAAAATTCATTTTTCTACTTATTAAAATTTGAGTCGATTAAAATTCGATTTGAGCTAATTAAATTTTATTTTTTTTCTCGAATCGAATTTTAATCGGCTCAAATTTTAATATGTAAAAAAATATAATTTTTAATCTACTCAAATTTTAATATTTAAAAAATAAATTTAATTACCTCGAATAGAATTTTAATTGGTCTGAATTTTAATACGTAAAACAATTCAGTAAACAAAGAGAGTATCATTGAAGATATACCTATTTAGAAGGCGAGTGAATGAAATTTTTTCTAAAATATATTATGAATAATTTAGTAAAATTATATTCTAGTTAACATAATTAATCTAAAAAGAGATCTCAGTGATGTTTCAGATAATAGTGAGTGACACTGATAATTACCCTAAAATTTAACTTGGGAGTGGGATGTTGGAGGAGTGACGTGGTATGAAACCGGCTTCCCTGCCCCCCTGGCGCAGTGGCGGAGCCACTCATAGGCTAGTGTGGGCCGGTGCTCTCCCTGACACTTTCCTTGTCTATGATACATATTCTTATGATATTTTTATACATACTCTTTAATTTTTTTTAATTTTTTCTTTGACCCTTATATTTTGGTGTCTCGAGAGATATTATTAAATCTTATAATCTTATGTTTTAACAAGTCAAAAAATACTTGAGTTATGTGTCGAATTTGAATGATTATTTGAATTAGTATTGCTTGTTAAATTTGGGGATTTTTTCGATTATGCATATTATAAAAATATGATTAATTTGGGCTATTTAAAAATATGTCCAAACATTTAATAGTTTATATCAATCGATGATTTTTTTTTTTTTATTTCAGTAGTCATAGGTGAAAGACTAGTTTACGCGCACTTCGACTAATTCTCTCTTCGATCCAGTCAAAAACAAGTCATTTACGCCGGGACTAGAGTATTCATGAGAGATAAATCTCTTATGACCTGAACCCAAGAAATTGTCAAAATTCAAACTCAAGATGTCTGAGTTTACAGCTTATCCTGTTACCCTTTGGATTTCACTGAAATTTTTTTATTCATATTTGTGCCCACATCCTAAAGTGAAATGCTGCCCTGGGGTACCTTCCATCCTTCCACTGTTATAGGCTTAACAAACAGAACCAATCCAGTATGTCACCAGTGAAACACAGAACATCCACGAGAACAAAGATAATAGAAGGAAAGAATGCCAATGCTATAGATAAGAACAGGCCAAATGTATAGTACAAGTTTTTCTCCAGGATCTAGTCCCAAAGGTGAGTCTAGTTCAACAGGTTATCTATTTCTACTTGGACATGTCCTGATATTGTGCCCTTTTTCCAGGCACAACAGGCAGGTGTAAGTCCTTTTTCCAGAGGCAACAGAACCTGAGCTTGTTTCAATAACACCAGACTCTGCTCCAGTGGCCCGGGGGCAAGTCTTGCGGTTATGCCCACTTTGTCCGCAAATCCTACAATGGTGATACCTTTGGGCCTTACTCTTCAATTCATTTGATTTCGACTTCCAGCAGGTTCTACTGTTATGCCCTCTTTCCCCACATAACCGGCATCTGAACCGTCTATCTGTAGGATTATTCTGAAGTTCAGGGCAGTAGTACCTCCTATGCCCTTCTCGTCCACAGTTGCTGCAATAAAACTTCACTCCTGCATGAGAATGAGAACTTGATGTCACATCTTGCAGTAAAGGTTAAGGCAGTTTTGAGAGACTGCACACAGAACAAGTGTCAAATCAGAACACATTAGCAGTATGCAATGGGCATTTATGAGAGGGTGCCATTCTAGTATGACTCAAAACCATAGAATCAACATTAAGGCACCGCAATGACCCAATAGAAGATTGCATGTTAAGTGAATAACCCAACAGATCAAAAGAGAAAGGAAAGCGAACACTAAGTGCAGTTGTCGAGTGCAACATCAATTCAAATTAGTAGACCTTTCATGGCAATGCTTCTCTTGAGACGATTTTCTGGATCACGGAAGAAAGTTTTCATAGCTTCAGAAGCATGCTTCCTGGCAGCAGCAGTCCCTTTCGTTTTCTATATGAAATAAAAATCTTGAATGAGAACCTTCATATTACGGGGTATGGTGGAGACATGCAGGCAACGTGTTTTTGTTTGACATTAAGTTGTGTACCATGTACAAATAGAGTAACATGTATGCTCGAGGGCATTCTCTTGGTATTGCATAACAATTCAGTACTATTACACATAACTGCATGCTTATTTATGATTGGAATTCATATAAAAGAATAAGAAAAGGAACCATAGAAATAGACAAGTGTGCCCTGTTGTAAACCATCAAGATAGGTAACAAATCAGAAGATTAGAAGGTTTTGTTGAATCATAAGTTTTTTTGAGTTACATTGGGAACGCAAAAGTCACAAAAAATTCTGCAAATGTCAGACCTTGATTGCAGCCACTCTTTGAGCATGTAGCATAGGATCGCGATGGATAATCTTCATTCTCTTACTAAATAGTCCAGTTTTGGCATTGAGGCTCTGCAATCATCCAACTAAACAAAGAAGATTAAATTCATGTTCTGGTCAATTTGTCATACTATGTCAGTTTATAAACTGATCTTCACCCCAGGAAAAAGTGGGTGCACCAGCAAACTGGAAAACCTAGGCATCAACAAAAAACTCCAAGTAGATATCTGAAATTAGATTATTTCGTAATGGAGAAAAAAAAGAATGAAAAAACTTAACGTCATCTTCTAAATTAGAATGGCAGAATTTTTGCAAAGTGAGAAATTGAATGCCCTGCTATTGAAGTGCTAAGTTGATAGCCAAGGAAAATAAGGCTCCTCCATGCTACCACAAACAGCTAATCTTCTCATAGCTTGAATAGATTCCCTTAACTGTAGGTATGGCATAATTTTGGACCCTTCAACAACAATGGAACTCCATAATACACATTCAAAATTGAAGAAGAGGCCAGGGAAAAAATATACAAAGAAAACGCTGTTCAGCAACCATCAGTAAGCTGGAAAATAGCAAAGAGAAGTACTAACAGAGAAACGTGCCCCCCTCTCTCACAACAAGAAGTGCAAAAAGTAAAGACATAACATATAAAACAGAGATGAATACAGGATTGCTTAGCATAAAATATGATACGGATTTAAGGAAAAAATGACTAACTTTTAATGATCTGCTGATCTTTAAACCAACTTCAGGAGGTGGAGATTGGTATACCCGCTTTGACTTTCTCCTCTTGTCCAACTTTATCTCTAAATTGTCCACTTCATCATCTTCCTTTACTTTCAGTGGAGAACTGAAATTGTGGGTGCAATCAGATGAATAGAAGAAAGTAAACACTTGAAATACACTGATTATCATATGAAAATCAAAAGCAGGATGTGAAGCAGTTACACTGAGCGGGCTTTCTCCCATGGCTGTTCATCAATTGACTCTTCCCATATGACACATTCTCCCAAGCATCGATGACAAGTCTCTATCCCCTGTTACAGTAGGGAACTCAGAACCACATGCAAGGCTAAGGAAATATAGAGCACATGGCCAATGAAACTCCAAAATCATCCTAACGGTTCATTAAGTACAACATATCTATCTTCGCTTGGTTTTTTACTTTGGATGAGATTCACACACTATACAAGAAATAGTAAAGTGCAGATGACAAGTTACTCATCTTTTTAGTTGATTTTAACAAATGATGTGTGCAAACTTTTTGAGAAAAAACATATGATGTGTGCAACTCTGGAATAATGTTTACCTTCCCATTGCAGCGCGGACAATCTACTCTAGATCTCTCTATCCCGCATTCTGTACATGGAGTATAACCTCTTCCCCTGCAACTCGGGCAAGGCAACTCTCTGATATACTGGCCATTGGGACCAAACCAGGATCTTTGTCTGGAAGCACCACGTGTAATCTTTCTGAAATCAAAATAAAAAAAAAGATATCTCATACATTGGAAGCATCACTATCACAAAAGAAGGTATTTAGTTCAACTTAACTAAAACATTTTGTCCCAAATCGCCTAATGCGTGAATAATCATCAGTTATGAGTTACAGGCATAGTTTCAACGAGGACACAATGAAATGGAAAAGATGCCAAATTACAAGCATGCAATTTGAAGTTAGAATCAGGAGGCATTGTCAATTAAACCTCATAAACTGCGCGATTATAACATCATTATGATGATGATACAGTGGATGGTTAATCTAGAGGCACATCAAATGCTTACATTTGTATCTAATGTAAATACTTAACTTGTTTTGTTCACTTCCAAACACGTAAATACATACAAATGAGTTAGCTTGCGCGCCAACACACAGACACACATACATAGAGAGAAAGAGCATGAATGACAACACAGCAGACGGAAAGAAGAGCTCAGACCTTGGCTGTGGATCAACGGCAAGTCCAAATAGTTCCTCCGAAGGATCATAACCCAACTGCAAGACAAGTTATTTCAACTAAAAACACAAAACCCCAGAAATTTAAAACCAAATTTCTGTGAAATTTTGAACAAGTACTCAATTTGCTAAAAAATTGGAGAGAGAGAGGAGATTTGCCTGGGATTGTTTGGGAGGTGAGACGAAATCATCATCTTGGAATGAAGAAGAAATAGGGGATGGGGGGAAGCTAATCTTTCTCTTTGAATGTAGTAGAATCCAGAAACGGAAGTTTTTACAATTATTAAGCTTCCACTGAGGGGCCATAGCTCGAAATGATGAACAAATTGTTGACATTTCACATGAAATGATAGTTCAGAGCAAGCGAACCAGAGAGAGAGAGAGAGAGAGAGAGAGAACAGGCAAAGAAAGTTGGATGGGGAAGGAAATGAAAAGCCTTTACGCCTGTCGTGTGGATACAAAAGAGACAGGCAGGATGGCTATTTTTTGGTAGATTGCCAAAATAATGTGTTTATCTATGTTCATAGACATGATAGTAAGACCCCCCAACATCTAGAAGTTATAACAACAACACCCTTTGTGTTTTAGATTTGTTGATATTTCTGTCTTCATTATGGTTAAGTTTCCATGGTGGTAAGACGATGTTTGTGTATGGGAGTTTGAACACGAGAGAGAGGCAGGGGAGGAGGAGGAGGTGGTGGTTGTTAGGATAATATAGGGGGTACAGGTGGCAATGGGTGGAACGAGATAATACAGCAAGGGTTGTAGAAAGGCTCTATTTTTTATTTTTCATTTTCTACAGGAATCAAATTTTACTTATTGGGTAAGAGTTTAGATGGATCAAATAAGAAATTTATACTTCATAAATACTCTAATTTTTTCATGAATGATCTATTTTTGATCAGACCGAATAAGAGATTAATCGAGGTGCGTGTAAACTGATTTGGATTCCCTTGAATGATATTAATCCAAATTTATATTTTAGAATGATAATTTTAAATGAAGGGTAAAATGGTTCTTTTGTTGAAATCTCTAACACCAACCATGGTTGGGGTCTCGTCTGATAGACTCGAGAAAAAGAAAAAAAACCATGGTTGGGGTCTCACTGTAATTTATGAAATGTGAATGCGCGTTTGTGTAATTCTATTAGATGTTAGGGGATTCGTGTGAGATTTAACCTAAAAACTTCATACAATAAAAAATGTCTATGAACCCGGTTCAAACATAATATACCATAAACCACGGTTCATGTCACGAAGCCTGAGAGCTGAGCCTGTCCCCTTCAAAAACCCTATCAGTACTCACTACTGGGTAGCTCCTCCATCCTCCATCACTGCGAAGGATTCGAAAAACCACAGGTGGAAGACCATAAACCGAAGGAATGTTAAACCTCTCTTTATCTCCATCCCCAGCTAGGGTGAGTTTCAACATTCAAAGCCCTAAGCTCTTTTCGCAGCAATACCACTCTCTCTCCTCTCGAAACTCCTTCACACCCACCATTTATTTCCACCCCAACACCTCTTTTTCTCTCTCTACCTCCGAAGTCCCTAGCGGAAAGAACCTCTCTTTAGAATGCCGCCAATCTGATTACTACGAAACTCAACAGCAGAGGTTCTCCTCCAACGACTCTACTTTCGTTCCTCAACCAGGTATTTTTCCACTTTATTCATTTTATGGGAATCGAAACATAGGCGGATTAAATTGAAGTTTGATATGAAATGGGTTTGGATGTGGCTGTGGAATTTCTGTCTGGGTTTTTGTTTTTCATTATCTTGAAAACCTAAAATGGGTTTGAATCACGGTTTTTTGGTTGATGGGTTTGTGTAGATGGGGCTTTGCCGCCTAAGGTTTTTGTGGGACACTCGATATACAAAGGGAAAGCTGCTCTTACTGTGGAGCCTCGGTCTCCGGAGTTCTCGCCTTTAAATGTATGTTTTCATTGATTTTTCTTCTGAATTTTTGATATGGTAGTATTTTGAAGTGTTCTGTGGTATGAGTATATGATTTGCTTTTGTTGTTTATTATGTATGATGGGGTGGTTGTATTGTGATAGTCCGGGGCGTTCAAGCTGTCAAAGGAAGGCTTTGTGTTGCTTCAGTTTGCTCCTGCGGCTGCTGTGCGGCAATATGATTGGAGCAGAAAACAGGTGAAATTTGCTTCCATTGATTCTGGAAGTGTGTGAGTGTGTGTGTTGCAATTAGGTGTTATACCTTTGGGTTCACGTAGGAAAGGGGTACCCAAATTAGTTGTTTGGGGAAAAAAATTGTTCTTTCTATGGTTTTAGCAAGGAAGTGAAGCACTTTCAATTCTTTCTGGGAGTTTGGCACGACGTAATGTTGAGTTTGGAGTGCATTTTTTAGCTTTGATTGTGTGAATGAATTTAAAAAATGTCATATTCTGTTTAATATTGCCTATTTTCAGGTATTTTCTTTGTCAGTGACAGAAATGGGGACTCTGATTAGCCTTGGTGCAAGGGATTCATGCGAATTTTTTCATGACCCTTTTAAAGGGAGAAGGTAACATCTCTTTGGTTCTTGAAGTTCATTTTGAAATTTTGAATGAGCAGCTTTCTGTGGGAAATTGAGATCCTTACAATTTTGGAGAAATCACAACACATGTTTTCTTGACTAATTGTTGCTTTGACAATGCACTTTTATGGAAACAATCTCCATTTTCATGTGGCTTTATTATATTCGTGAGTTGGCTTCTTCCGAAAACTTTCAAGAGTTTATGAATCAATTATATGCATGTGGAGTTAAAATTGGAATTTTATAAGAATGATGTATCCTTTCAATGAACAACAATGGTTAGAGAGTTGGGATTTTTGCTTGTGTTATGTTAAATTTGTAAATCTTTCAGCAGCAGGAAAAAGTCTCACATAGGTGTGCTAAAAATTCTTCATAGCCAATTCCCCACTATTTGTTAAATTCGTAGGGCAGAGCTGATATAGTGGTAGAAAATGTGTCATCCGCTCGATGGGATTGGTTCCAGGTATTGAAGCCTTGGCAGGATTACCGGTTGGTATACTCAATGTAGCCAAGATATAGTGATTATGTAATTGAGTCGCGTTGTTGGTGGGGTCTTAGCCCTTGATACAGTTCAGTACGGGCAAACTTCATGCTGTTGGCCAATTATAATTGTCTTAGTCATTTCTTTCCTTTGGTCTTTTTTGTGTTATCCATAATTGAAATTGCAATTCAATCTCTAGAATAGTTCAATATCACAATCCCTGATGGGGTCATGAAATCTGAGTGTCACAGAGGAATATATAAATGTTAAAATCAAGTGGATTTCATAGCTATTTGCTTACAAACCGCATCTTAATTGAAAGTCGCACTATCGAGTGTTCAGCATATAAATGATTCAGCTGACGGCTTCTGTTCTATTTGCTTGGAACCTCTGGTGCATTCCTTTTGTTACTCCATGCTTATTTTAACACATATCTGGCAGGAGAGTCACTTCTCTTAGAAACATGGTATACAGGGTGTGCCTTGTTAGTATGGCCCTATCAATAAGTTTCCAGGCGAAAATATATATGGATTGACGTGGCTTGTATGTCAGTCAGTGTCATTGTCATGCAGTTCATTACTGCAGCATTAATTATTGTTGATATCAATGTAACAAGTTAGTTCTCTATGCTTGAATTGTAATTCAAAATGTCAAGTGTGTTGTATTTTGCAGTGATGAAGGCAAAGTAAGGAAGGTGTTGAAGGTAGAGCCCCTTCCGGATGGCTCTGGCCACTTCTTTAATCTCAGTAACCTTCTTTACCCTATAGACCTTGGCAGTCATATATTTAGAGAGCTCATTTTCTCTGACTTAATAATTTGTCTGTTGCTGTTTTATTGTCGTATAATTTGAAGGTGTTCAAAACAAGCTTATTAATGTGGACGAGAGCATTTATATCCCTATTACCAAAGCCGAGTACACAGTCCTCATCTCTGCATTTAATGTAAGATACTTCTCTCTTTCCATCTTTCTTGTTTTATCTTTTATCTTGTGTTACCACATCAATCTATTGAACCCATTTTGGATAATGAGGTTGTATCTTTCACAAATAGTAAAGGGATTCTTTGTCAAAGCCATGAAACATTCATTGTCATGATAGGTTCATCGCTCGTTTTCCTGATATAGGTATCTATCTACCAGCTATAATTGGCTGCTGTGCATTTGATTTTAACTCTCATATATTGACTTGTTATTTGTGCAGTATATTGTGCCTTACCTTTTAGGTTGGAATACCTTCGCAAACTCCATAAAGCCTGAAGATACAAGCCGAATGACTAATGCTAATCCTAGATCTGGTGCTGACTTTGAATGGAGCAGATAAAAGCAGATGGTCTTCACTGTAAGGTTTCCTCAAACATAAAGCAAAGGACGACATGTTATTTTCATTACCCTTTTCTTTTTGTATCATATAGGCATTCGGTTTTTTTATTCCTGCTGCTTTGTTGTGCTATATTGACACGATATGAGGGAATATCCTTCCAAAATTTTTGGCAATTTGCAGTGTCAGCCCTGTAGCCAAAGAGTTGTCATTGTTCTTACATATATGTCTAGGATCCTTGTGCAAACTTCTGATGTGGAATTCAGCCAATGCGGGTCATAGCAGTTATGGTTTTGACAACTAGAAGCATGCATGGTTGAGTAAAAGATATAAATATGTTAGCCAGATCAGTGATAGGTTTTGTCAATGGTATTATTTTTAGCTTGGGTTCATTCTCTATTTAGCGGATGGGAATAAAACACTGTCAGTTTAGGGCCCGGATCTGGATTTGATCCTAGACCTGACCCGACCCAAATTATGAATCCTAAACCCAACACTTGGACCTTGGACTTGGACTTGACCCAAACCCTGGACCCAGAACCAAACCCCAACATCAGGCCCTAGACTGTACCTTGGACTCTAGACCTAAATCAAATTCTAGACCCTGTCCTCGGACCGAATTATAGATCCAAACTTGGCCCCGACCCTGGACCCTGGACCCTGGACCCTGGACATGAACCAGACCTTGGATTCGGACTTAACCCCCAACTCTAGACACATACTCGACTCCGTACCTAACCTGGACTTGGACTCGGACTCTGGGTGGAGGTGGGGCGGCGGTGTTGATAGTGGTTTGCTAATGATGGTGGTAACGAGTGATAATATTTGGGAATGAGAAATACCATATTGGTGGAATTAGACATTGCATGGTAATAAGAATTAATTTTCATTACTACATACCAAATGTTAGAATGAACATTATTGAATCATGGTCATTCTATTCCCATGCTTCATTACCATCTACCAAATACAACTTTATAGTGCTAAAAATGACTCAATTCAACAATGTATAAACAGTTTATGTCATGTATAAGTCGTATTGAATTTATTTCGCATCAATCAATTTACTCATCAGGGTTGATGAGTCGAGTCAACCCATCACTGACATGTGCAATATTTTTATGTCAAATTTGAGAGTCATGCTGAAAACTATCGACCCTAAGTATTACAATCATAGTTAATGAAGCTTGCTGCATCTTCTTTAATAGTAAGGTATGCTTCCAGTCGCACCTTGCTGCATCTGCTCCATATATATATTTTACACTCACCCGTGCTGTGAAAAGCTCCAATATTAACCTTTCTCTCTTGCCCCAGCCCAGTCATATTGTTAATTTGTTATCTTTCCCAAACAAAAAAGCAATATTAATTTGAACCACTTTGTCAATCCATCGTCATCTTTTTATTATAAGGCTTGAACCCTGTGGTATATTCTTTTATGAAGTGCTACCTTGAAGAAAGGTCAAATGCCAAATGAACAACTCATCATAGACCAATGACAATCACTTTCTGCACAAGTTGTCCAGTTTTTTACAAGTCAATACACACAATTTTATACGCACACACATATATATATTTGGTTCAATAATCAGGGGTATCTGGACTAACTTACGTGCACTTTGATTAATATCATCTCTGGTCCGGTCAAAGATAGGTCATCCACGTCAGGACTAGAATATTCATGAGGGATAAATCTTTCATTTCCTGACCCCAAAGAATTGTCAAGATTCGAACTTAAGACGTCTAGTTTACAACTCATCTTTATTATCACTTGAGCTACTATATATATATAAGTATTGGTTCTTCTATTTGAGTTTGAGGGCATGTATCACCCATGATAGTTTTTGTTATATTTTACTACTAAATATAAGCATGATTCTACCAGAAACTGTTGAGAAAGCATTGACTTAGACACAAAATAAACATTCTATTGAGTGCCTAATCATATTTTTATTAGTAGCAATTTTGAGTAAGATCTAACTCATTGACCATCAATCTTCAAATCGTCATGAAAAAGTGACAGCTACTTTTCTTTCTGTATTATATCTTAAAGTCTTCCCGGGAACAGATGAGACTTCACCCATAAATGGATAAAAATAATGTTCTAGGTTTACTTGTCCACCCAAGTACCTATAAATTTAGAGATAATTTCATTTTCAATTTGTAATTTATATTTATAGTAAGAGAACGGGTCTTGACGCAACAATAAGTTTAGTTTATTGTGAGTTATTTAGACGTCATGAGTTCGAGTTATGGACGCAGTTAATTTGGGTGTGAGGATAAATTTGCTATTAAATCTAACCCTCTTCAATTACTACAACGATCAGCAGGTTTGTGAGTACCTTGAGAGAAATGTATTTTTTTCATTTGTCATCAAACATAGCAATGTTGAAAATATCTTAGTTTCACTTACTTAAATCAGCAGCTATTGACCTGTTACAGTATAATAACTACCACTTGATTTAGTTTAGTAGGAATGTAGTTTAATAGCTAATTTCTGTCTGATAGAGTTGAATGTTCTTATAAACTGCAAGTGGCCATCTTGTCTTTGATTGAGCTGTCAGCACCCAACTTCTATATTTTGAGTTTTTAATCTCTTAGATTCGTAAGTTATCAAAGTTTGTTAAACTATGTGAGATCAGACTGGACTAAGATAATGCTTATGAAGTGCAGCAAGTGGGAAAAAAAGTCGCATATGGACCTAAATAAGATGATGTACAATCTAATTTTTATTTTTTTTTGGTTCAATAGTCAGAGATATGTCCGGGTCAGTTTACGTGTACCTCGACTAATCTCCTCCCCGGTCTAGTTAAAGGCAGGTCATCAACGCTGAAACTAGAGTATTCATGAAAGATAAATTCATCATGGCCTGACCTCAAGGAATTGTCAAGATTTAAACTCAAGACGTCTGAATTTATAACTCGTCTCTGTTATTACTTGAGTTACTTTTTGGGTTATACAATCCAATTTTGATTTCTTGGCACATGACACAACTTGGCATAGATGTAAAGTTACTCCCTTATGATGTTACATCAATGTTTAAGTCGCAGAAATAATATTTGATGAACACACACAAGAGGATATGTGTATATTTTGAAAATACTTTATTCAACATTATATTATAGTCGCAAGAGCCCAAAAATACCCAACAAACCCAAGTCCAAACATCACATTTAAAAGGGCATAACCATTAGAGAAGCGAATGAGAATTTATCAATCAATTTGAACCTCTTGCGTTAATCGATGTGGGATTTTTGTTCATCTTTTTTTGATGAACACACACAAGAGAATGCATACATATTTTGAATATATTTTACACAACATCATATTGCAGTAGTCGCGGAAACAAATTTTTTTTTGGGAAGGGGGGAAAGGCAGGGGAAGGGGACTTGAACCCTTGACCTACCTCAATAAAATTGTAAATAAAGTTGCGTTCATATTTATTCTCGGCATATCTTGTAGTGGTGAAAGTTTTGTACGCTGAATTGCCTTTTTAGTCTTATATTTTGGCAGTAGAGATTCTTCCCCTCCCAACCCTGCCCTTCTTCAGCAGTACATGTATATCTTTGCTTGTAGACACTGTTCAATGCATGAAATGCAAAATGGTTCAAACCTTGACAGTTTGGTTGCATACGCTAATACTATTTCTAGTTAGCTTGCTTAATATCTAAGTTATTGTTTTCGTTGGATTGAAAGTAAACCCCATTATTAAATGGGAATCACGGGTAATTAATCCAAAAGTTACAATAAATTACGTCTGCAAATCCGGTATTGAATGCTCTACACAATCCTAATTTCAAGGTTCAACCTGCCCCTGCAAGTCACTTGGAAAAGAAAAGTATTTCCTTATGTTTTTTTGTTAGGTAGAAGGGTGGTCAGAGGCGACTAGATGTAGCAACTCCAGGATGTTACTTTAAAGTTATCACCTGCTGTAAAATGTTCGATTTGAATCATAGTTATTGGCCTGGGATGGTCGAGTTCGTCATCACAGCACCATCGAGGACAAATTGAACATTCAACCCCTCCTACATTATCTGGTTCATAGGGACTATTATCCCAAGCGATTTCAAATCCATAACCACTAAAAGAGAGCGAGACTTTCACCTTCTATTGAAGCCAACTAGGCTAACACCTCGGTGGTAAAAGCCTTTCTTTGTTCATTGCTCTCATACCTGGTTAATCTGCCTAGATAAGCTTGTTTATAGTCAAAACATATAAATTACAATGCTAACGTCTGTCGAACCTTTTATCTGATTTTTTTTTTTATTATTAGCAATTTAAAATTTGTGAAATGTAATTTATTGGCCTTGTGGAGTTTGTCTATTACATTTTAATCTCTTTGCCCACCGGCCACACCTTAGTAAATACATAGTTTTCCTCATCGGCTGCTAGAACTGAGCAATATGTATGTTGTACGACCGTTCAGAAAACCCTTACATTTTTAAAAAATTGTGAATAATTCTAGATGAAGTTCGACATATATATAAAAGAACAGCTCAGTACACAAAGTTCTTGGAGATTTAAATCTATTGAAATTGTGCCTAGAAACGATAGTGAGAAACCTAGAAACGAAAGTAAAAAATATACTTCTGCTTATATCTTAATTACAATCAAGAAAAATTGAAAGCAGGTTAATTCTATAATTTCTTTCTCAAATTTTTGTTTTTTTTTTAATTTCTTTGTTAATGTTATTTGTTCATCGTTATATTATATTCTTCTCCACCAATACAATATAATAAAATAACATCTATAATCTATACTATCCTTGTGTTTGAATTGAATCTTTAAGTTTGAATTAGACATAAAAAAAAATGTGGGTATAGATGGAATTTGGAAAAGATTTGGGTCTAGATTATGCAAATGGTCTCCTGTGTACAGAAAAAAAAAATATTTAAAAGGTTGGAATGGTTGTTGTACCAGGAATCTTCTTCTTAGCTATTGAAATATTGGTGGTGGGGGTACGAATTTTTTTCTTTTTTTTTTTTGGGTGGTTGTTGTTAAATTTGCCTTTTTTTAGTCCAAATTAATGCAAACATTTGATAGTTCTTCATCTATAGTTTTCTTGCTGCATTGGTCACCACCCACCCATAGAAGGCTAGGTCAAAGTTGTTGGAAATTCCAAGAGATTTGGTAGTTAATTAAAGGATTAAGAAATTTGGGTTGGGTTCGGTTCGGTTCGGTCAGACTTTTAAAATTGTAAATTAAGTTAATTTGATCTAATTTCTAAGCTCGTGTGAGTAGACGGGGACTGATTTCTAAAATTTATTACTAACTCCAAAGATTTAATATTTGAAAATTTTTGTTCAAAAATGGGGACTGATTTCTATTGGAATACTCGTCAACTTTACCTATGCTATATTAGGTATCAACTGCCGTGTGCCTAAGGTTTGATAATTGAGTAGAGTTATTTGGATTCGATTCGGGTAGGACTCGACTCGTGTATTAATTGAGTCGAATTTGAACAATTTTTTAGACTTATTTAAAAAACAAGTCTAAAAGGCTCGATTCGAACTTACAAAACTCAGTTCATTTATATGTAAAATAGTCGAGATATTTAGGTTCATATCATTTTGGGTTCAACTCATTTTTTAAACGAGTCGAACTTGAATAATTTATTAAGCTCATTTAGAAAAGGAGTTCGACCGGCTCAGTTTGAGCTCGCAAAGTTCAACTCGATTATTAGTCCTACGTGTGCCATACTATATGTTCTTAATTTTAATAGAAGTGAGAGAGAGAGAGAGACCAATGAATAATAAAACTTGATTTGTATGATAAAAAAAGAGAAAAATGTTATTTAAACTTGATTTGTTGATTTTATTTATTAATTTAATACATCGTAGCCATTAAATTGGTATCGGGTCTTAAACAATAGTTAAGTTCATTGTTAATCCAATGAAAAATAGTAATTAAATCCGCAAATAAGGTCAACAAATTAAGTTTAAACAGTATTGTTCTAAAACATAGCGTCATCCTTACATAAAAAATAACAGTTCAAATCGTTTAGATCTAACAATTAATTTTAACTTACATCATAACTTTTTAACTAAATTAAATTTATCTATTTATATTTAACTTTTTAACCATAATAAATATGTTAATCATACTTATCTTTTATTCAAAATAAATATTTTAATCACAACAAATATTTTGATTATAGAACAAAAAAATCATTGTTTATATGATAAGTAATACTATTTAAACTTAATTTACTCACCTTATTTTCCCTTCATCAATTAATGCAAGGTCTTGTCAATGCAAAGATTGAACTTTTCCAACTTGAACAATCTATATGTTGACTGGGAAAGACTAGAAGTCTAGAACCCCTCCAAAGTTCTTCACAAGACCTGAATTCCCTAGCATCTGGAAGGAGCAATAAAGTTCAACAACTAATTTTGGAATTTGGTGATAACAATAAATATTGATTTAGACATCAATCTGCCCTCTTCCTCTTCTTATCTCTCTTGGATTCAAATTCAAGGTGGTGGAATTGAATCACAATGTGACAATGATCTATGGGAGAATCATAATTATAGGAGCCAATCTAAGTTTGCCGTGTTCATTTAATAACAATATAATAATTAAGATTTCTCGAACATCGTCATCACTCCCACCAACTCTGTCATTTATCACTGAAATAAAGTCTCGCGGGTTGAAAAGGAAAAAAGAATGAGATTATAACTCTTTTCATTCATTCCTAGCATCTAGCCTAGTTTGGAAAATCATTTCTACGCACATGTGGGAACTGTGCTCGCGCGTCTGCCCCACGCTGTCTGTGTGGGCTCGGTCTGTGATGACGATGTTGGGACTGTGGCTATCCCACATCGATAGCCTTGGGGTGAGTTTGTGTGTGTATAAGGCCTTACTCCACTACCACTTTTAAGTGGCGGTGTAGTAGTGGTCCTGTGTGTGTGTGTTGTGTGTTTATTGTCAAAAAAAAAATGTTCCAAATCAGAAGGTAAGGGGGTCAATCCTTGTTAAAGACCAAGCTTGATCCCTTATATATGTGTCTCTGTTTCTTGTTTATACCTTCTACGGGGGTTCTATTATGTTGTTTTATCGGATATGTGTGATTCATTTAGATTTCATTTGATATATGATATAAAAAATGAAAGAAAAAGTACAATAGAGGAACTTAGAGGGTATACCGGAAGGATCACTGCCTGTAAAATCCTTGCAAGTTCACAATGCCAGAGGTTTTGTGGCTGATTTGTATGAAGATCTTTTACTGTCCAAGCTTTTAACTACTCAATGGCATGGGCAGAAGAAAAGAAGTATAGTAAACTACACATACGACCTTTAAATTATGATCATTGTGTCAAGTAAGTCATTGAATTTTTTTATGTCAATTGAACTCCTAAATCCTCTAATTGTATCAATTGAGTCTTTATGTCTATTTTCGTTAAATTTTCTAATGAAAAGTGATAGAATATTTCATTCACGTGAGGGCCATATGTGTAGTTTACTCAAAACAGTACAACAAAAGAATTGATACAAGATGATCGAAGAGTATCTCCAATCCTTGCCCTTTTTTAACCCAAATTTAAATTTGACTAAAAAAACTCCTAAAAACATTCTCCAATGATAATTCATAAGCATATCAAATAAAGGAAGACTCATTTTTTTATTCAAATTTATATAAAAATCTTTAATGCTGAGATTTCATCATCTTTTAAAGATCTAATGGTCATATTTTATCCCCTTTTAAATTTGGGTTTATCCTCATTTAAATTTGAGTTTTTCTTCATTTAAATTTGAGTTTCTTCATTGGAGATGTCTATACTAAATCAAGTTTTTTACCCTTTTTTTTTTATTCAAATTTGGGTAAAAATTTGGGTGTTCATTGGAGATGGTCTAAGGAGAATACTATTGTAATGTAAAGAAAAAGAAACAAAATTGTACACCATGTACAAGTTTTATAGGTTTTTTAAAAAAAATTGTATATCATTTATAATTTTTTGAAATTCTTGAGATCGACCCTAAAATTCTTAAGATTGATTTCAAGTACCCCAAAAAATCGATAACTTGAACCTTAAAAATTATACTATGATCCAAAAAATTATAGTTTTTTTAAGATTGATCGTAGATTTTTTTTATTACAAAATAAACTCAAACACGAGTATCTAATCTTATAAAACTTATAAAATTTAGCGGTATAGTATTTGTTTTTTCGGACTACATTCTTCCCTAAATTTTAAACCAGGAGGGAAAAATGAATTGAATGGAAGGGACCATATATGGTCAAGAGGGCGGCGGATAAAATATCCTATGACCGGAATCGACGGTCTTTATGATGTCCCATTACGTACGAAGTTCAACACAGACTAGTTGTTTTACAGGGTGGCGGCTAAGGCTAAACACAGTTTCTCTCTCCAAACGTTGAATTTGAATCCTTCCTTCTTCTGCTTCTCTTCAACCTCCTCCACAAAATAATTACATGTTTTAGATAATTAAAAAGACTTTTTTACAGTGTTTCTTATGCAGTTGACATTTTCGTTTTGAGGTAACATGCAACACATGAGCACTGTGGTTTGAATTTCTTTTTCTCTTTCTTAAAACAAGTCAAAAGCTGGTGGCTCTCTTGAACCTATAAGAACCCCATGCATTGAAATAGAAATGGCAGATAGATAGATAGAGAGAGAGAGAGAGAGAAGTTGTAAAGCAATTGGAGTCTACCATGGAGAGGTCTCTTATTGGAAAAACCATGACCAAGGAAGAGAATACTAGAGAATCTATTGGTGGTAAAGAAGAGAATCCAATGAAGGCAAAGAAGGTGTTATTCTTTTCCATGTTCTAAATCGAAATTAACATTAGCACGTATTATGTTTTGTAGAATTTTGATATCTATATGTTTGACTTTGATCTTTGTTTTGAACTTATGAGTGCATGTTTGATATATTTTCGATTAATAAGATGATTTCTATTAACCGAAAACGCAAACATATATAATATCTATCCCATTTACAATCAACACTCAAAATCAATGAAAAAAAAGAAGAGGAGGAGCAATAGGGATGGCTGATCCTCTTTGCAAGGGGCAGAAGATTAATTAACCATCCCTTTTTCAAAAGGAGTACACTATATGCTGTATGTTTCTGCTAAGTTTTCGATTGCTTTAGGTATTTCCAACAGAATTTTTTTTTGATAAACTCCATTTTTAGACTTTGGATGAGTGATTGAGTTTATGTAGAAGAAACTCTAGGCTAGATTGATTGCATCGGGCTTCATTTTAAATTTGAGAAATGCTTTCTCTTTTCTTTTTTTTTCGAGAAATGGGTTTCTCTGCTATTTGAATATTTTGTTTGCATCTTTTGATTTATGTTGCATAACAAAAACGAATCTTGATTGAATCTACTTGTAGCATTCATAATATTGTGTTTTACTTTGTTTAAATCATTCTTTTTTCATGAATGAAATCATCGTGTTTCAGATCATAGACGACAAAAGTTTAAATCTTTCTTCACCTGATGAAAAAGCTCCAACAATTGTCAAAGAGGTAAAGAAAAACAAAATTTACTATATATGCAAACTTCATAAATATTTGTTTTGGGTAAACAAACTTCATAAGTATTACTCCTTGGAAAACATAAGCTTTATCTTCTTGGATTATTGTTTTAGTAATTTCATGTAAGCTTTAATAAGTTTCGTTGGCCATCTATTTTTCAAGATCATTTTATTTTGTCGGGTTTATGTCACTTTATTACTACAGATTTGCAAAGTTGGTATAGTGATTAAACCAAAACACCAAACATAATCCATTCTTTATTTATAGAAACTTTTATTTTCGCCCTAACTTATTCGGTTCAGTGTATGCATGGCGATTAGGACTATCATTAATGATTGAGATCCAACAAAAAAAAAATTATTACAGGTGATCTAACTCCAACGAATAGGAGCAATTAATTATTAGCTAAACATAAATGAAAAATACCCCATACATTAGACCACTTCTGGACCATTGGCCTCATATAATTTAATCAAATGTTCCATTTTCTATACACCATGTGGTAGTTTTGACTTGTTGCTGTTGATGCTTTTGGACCATGAATCTCAAGACAAACTTGCAAAGTCCATATAGATTGGTCATCAAATTCCACAGCAACACAGATAGATCTAATCTATTCAACTATTCTAGCTAGGATTTTGTTTGGATATATATCTTATACTTACTTCGATGATTTCCTCTTCAGAAAAGGAAGAACCGAAAGTTTGTATGCATGTGATCTTAGAAATCCTAACCCAATTAAACCCGGATAGATCGATTGATAAACTCTAATGCGAGCTTTAGATACTACTTGATCTCTATAGACTATAAAACCATTTAATCTGACCCTTTCTATTCAGTAGGCTATTCTTACTCTCAAGTGAAACACATGTGCCATTAGAAACAATTGTTGAAAGGTCATGCATTGAGACAACTAATTCTAAAGACTCTTATTGTTCAACCATAAGAGTTAGACTAGAAATTCTTGAATTTGATAAACCGTTCAAGGTAGAAATAGATGCCTCTAATCAGACTAATGGGGTGTCTTAGTACAAGAAGATTGTCCGGTGACTTTGGAAAGCTGAAAACTTAATAAGACGGACCAACTTTTTATTGTTCACGGAAAGGAAATGACTACTTGACTACATTGCTTTCCGAGTCTGTATATCTATTTCCTAGTGATGATGACTAACTATGCTTATAATAATTCTCTTTCTTTCATTCATTCATATTCTGTTATTGAAATTTATGATTTGTGCCAGGAGGATCAGTTGGAATCAGCTAAAGCCGAAAAGCGAGAAGTGAAAGAAGAAAACGAGAGGTTAAAAATGATATTATCTCGAATCATGAAGGATTACCAGTCTCTGAAAATGCATTTCCATGACAATGCCCAACAGAAAGATCCTAAAAAACCTGTAGATACAGTTCCTGTTGATGAAGAAGATGAAGAACAAGAACTAGTCTCTCTGAGCCTAGGGAGATTTTCAAGTGAACCGAAGAAGGATGAGAAGAAGATTCATGAAACCAGCAAAATCAAAGAGGATGGTAAGTATGATCATGGAGGACTTGAGCTAGGGTTGGACTGCAGATTTGACCCAAGTCCACCTGAATTCCCCAAAAATCCAAGCACTCAAAGTAAATCCAGTGAATCGAAGGAAGAAGAACCTACTGAGACATGGCCACCCAGTAAGAGTCTGAAGACAGTCAGAGGTGAAGATGATGATGTTACATTCCAGAGCCCTTTGAAGAAAGCTAGGGTTTCTGTTAGAGCTTTATGTGACAACCCCACGGTTAGTATCTGGTTTTTATCCAAAATGATACTTTAATACTAACTGCTTTTTGTTGTGGAAAGATAACAGTATCAAAAGTTATTTTTCAATATCGTATACATTAGATTAGTTTCATTCGAGTCACATGACGGATAAATAAACATCAAAGTACGATTTAGGGGTAATTAGGGACCAGCCCTAAAACTTTGTATTGAACGTGATTGAATCGTAACTTTGACTTCAATAGAGTCATAATATTTATAATTTTTGATGTGTTACCGAATTCAATATTATAGTCTTTCTCTTTTTATTTGTTTCTGAAAGATAAATAAGATTTGAATCAGGATTGATTGATTTATTTGCAGATGAATGATGGATGTCAATGGAGGAAATATGGACAGAAAATAGCAAAAGGAAATCCATGCCCTCGGGCATACTACCGTTGCACACTCTCACCATCGTGCCCCGTGAGAAAACAAGTATATTTTCTGCCCTGATTATGTTGAAATCTAATTAACAAGATATGCTTGATGATTTAAAAGGAAAATCTCATGGATTTTCTTCCTTTGTTACGGAAAAAAGAAGAAGAATTCAAGTTTAAATGAACAAATCTCAACATGTTTGCAAATAAAAGTTCCATCAAGGTTGTTTTGAAACACTCTCAACTCTCAAACCTATTGCTCTCTATTGATCCAAACCATGTCTGATACTATGCATTACTGCATAATAGAATTTTTCATGTTCTCACTTCTGCTGTAAATCACCAATTTCAGGTGCAAAGATGTGCTGAGGACATGTCTGTTTTGATCACCACCTATGAAGGAACTCACAACCACCCACTGCCAGTTTCAGCAACAGCAATGGCTTCCACCACCTCTGCCGCGGCTTCAATGCTAAGATCTGCCTCATCAAGCTCACAACCAGGCCTCGGGGCTGTGTCTAACTCTGCCACCTCCATTGCTACAAACCTCCATGGACTAAACTTCACTCACTCAAACAATCCAGGAATACCCCGGCCATTATACTTCCCTAGAACTTCAATTTCAACATCTCAGTCACACCCAACTATTACCCTTGACCTCACTACACCAACCACATCTTCTCATCTTAGCAGGCTGTATTCAAGCTTCCCTTCTGCAACAAGATCCTCCACTCTGGACTTTTCTTCTTCATCATCATCTTCTTCTTTAGGGTCACACACCTCAAAAACATCTTGGAGCAGTGGTTTCCCCAGTTATGGGACATTATCCAGCAACAAGACTAGCCATAATGGGATTTCATATTTTGGAAACAAATCTCCACAAGAACCTTTGTATCAACAATACATGCTCAAGAACAGCTCCCAAACTCATCCTCATTTGCCAGATACAATTGCTGCTGCAACCAAGGTCATTACATCCGACCCAGTTTTTCAATCAGCATTAGCAGCTGCAATTTCTTCATTTGTTGGCAATGGCAATGTGGGTGAAAGTGTTCGAGAAAATCGTAACAGGGGGGAGAATTCTGGCCAGAATGTGAAGTGGGGTGAGTCATTTCCTCTAACTGCTACCTACCCATCTACCCAAAATGGGAACGGGTGTGCAACGAGCTTCTTGAATAGATTGCCGCCTTCAAAGTCTCAACCAGGGAGCTTATCTTTGTTCCCACCTTCATTTCCATTCTCTGTAGCTAAAAGTCCTTCTGTGTCTCCTGCTGAAAAGGTTGAAGATACAAAATGATGGGTCGAATTTCATTCCCCTTCCAAAAGTAACCACTATAGTCTCAGTTACACCAGAAGCTTTTGCACCATCATCTTCCTTTGATCATTAGCAAGCAAGACTAATAATTCAAACGTATGTCCAAGGATTTTATTCTTCCACATGAGGAAACCCTACACCAATTTTTCCAAGAGTTATAAACAGAATAAAAAGAAGAATGTGTTGGGTTTCTGAATTGTGGAAGACATGAGCTCAAAGTGTTGTCATTTTTGTAAGAGAATTCCTGATTAAAATTCATACAGCCTTTTGACATATGAGACTCTCTTTGCATGACATTGCTCTTCACGAATATTGGCTTCGGGACTCGGGAGGGTTGTAAATTACGATGCCTGTGTGTCCATTTGGGAATTTGAAGGTTCAGAAATTGATACAACATGCAGATAATTGCATAGTTGGCTCAGGAATTTCATCGAACACCATGAGAGCAGTATTTTAAGGTCCATATGCATATGTTATTGCTGTGGCAGTATATATATCTGTTTGAAAGCTAGCTTTTATGACATGGGTGTGAAGCATTCAGACTTGGAGAATCAATTTGAGCTTTCCCAGGGTCTGAGTAGAGAAGGGAAGGTGAATTTGTAGGGACCGAAAGAGGCGGAGTGGGTTTTGCTGTTTCTTGCTTTATGGGCTTTTCCCGTGAGAGATTGGGGTGGTAGTGTCATTTTGAGTAAGTACTAATCAGCCTTAATCTAACCCCATTTAATTAATTGTGTCATGGTCTGTCGATCTATTTATTTTCGTGTCATTTTCGTATTGACCCATATAACTTGTAAATAAAAAATTTAATACTCAATTTTATGTTTAAAATTTCATTATCACTTAATCGAATGTATGCTCATACTTTTTCTATGAACTAAAAATTAATTTAATAAATATAATAATAAAAATAAGTAAAAATATTTTTTTTTTGTAAAAGAATTAGGTAACTATTTGATAAAATATAATAAAAAATTAACATTTTATTCTTATAATATTACTTAAACGTGTTAATCGTGTCAATTTCGTGTTGTTTGTGTATCACATACTAACTCAACCCATTTATTATTCGTGTCAACAGATCATGTCATATAAAAATTCGTGTCGAAAAATTATCAACTCTAACCGCTAATTTTGAATCGTGTTTTTGTATTGTATCAAAAATTATCACTCCTAATGAGGGGTTCGGCAAGGGCCTGGCCCGTTCGAGTGGACCCACATTAATTAGTGGTCCAGGCTACGGAACAGGCCAGATAGGCCACACCAAAATACGGACCACGGATTGTTTCTAACGGGCCAGTCTTGGGGTCTTTTTGTCTGAGAAAATTGCTAGCCACTACAATTCCATGATTGCACGAATTGTTTTAGAATTAAATAATTTTTTATTAATATGAATAAGACACAAATCAAAATGAGCCGATCTTAAAATAATTCGAACGTAACACCATACGACATGAATGAACACCCTCTTAAGGAAGGTTTTACAAGGGGTAGTAGGGTTGGTGGCTAGCAATTTTATCAGTTCTAATATATTATACAAAATATATTATCTTGTATAATATATATTATACAAGATAAACAAGATTGTCTAAATTATCGCTTCGTACCAAATGAAGCGATAGAGAGTGAGTCGTAATTGAATTTTTTATTTTAAATTTAAAGATAGGGTTAATTGCGGGTTCCCAAAAGTATAGAGTTTGTCTCATTTTGATCTCTAGTGTTTCAATTACATCATTTTGATCTCTGAAATATTGAATATCTATATAATAAAGTAACTTACAATTCAAATCTCAAAAGATAAACAAAATGACTTTTGCTATTCGCGGTTCAGATCGCTTTAAATTTTACTTTAAAGTTAATCTAACGGCTAATATTAACACCCTAAATTTAATAGGAAATATAGTCCCCTAAGAGTGTGTTTGGAGTGACTTTTTAAAAGTACTTCTAGAAATTATTTTTCATAAGTACTTTTAAAAAAAAAAATAGTGTTTGAAACCGCCTCACCACCACCACTACCTCTACCACCACCACCGCCGTCGCCGCCGCCACCACCGTCGTTGCCGCCGCCACCACCACGGTCATTGTCACCCACCACAACCATCACCGTCTCTTACCACCACCTTCTCTTACCCCCACTACAATCGATGCTTAAATTCATTTATCTCTCCTCTATGTTTGTGATTTAATTTTGGATATGAATACAAATATGTTTATTGTTTATCATTTTTTATTACTCTGTGTCTTCAGACACAGGCAATAACTAGTATATATAATAAAGTAGCTTACAATTCAAATCTCAAAAGATAAACAAAATGACTTTTGCTATTCGCGGTTGAGATCACTTTAAATTTTACTTTAAAGTTAATCTAACAGCTAATATTAACACCCTAAATTTAATACGAAAAATAGGCTCTTAAGGGTGTGTTTGGATAGAATAATTTTTAAAAGTATATCTAGAAATTATATCTCATAAATATTTAAAAAAAATAATAATATTTGAAACCGCCCCACCACTACCTCTACCACCACCACCGCCGCCGCCGTCGCCGTCGCCGCCGCCACCCCTACCGCCACCATAACCACCACCAGGGGCGGAGCCAGGAATTTTTTTTAGGGTGGGCACACTAGTATGTCTTGATTTTTTTTTTAAATAGACCATAAAAATTCATAAATTTATATTTAATACTTTTAAAACATAGATAATTAAAATTCGATATACTCATAAACAAAAAAATAATAATTAAAACTTCTTATCGAGAATGCGACTAATTATTATTACTTACAATTGATTATGATATGTTTTTATTATTTGAAAGTGTTACAAATTAATTTTATCAATAATATTTCTTTTATATATAAAATCGCGATAACAATCGTCTATTTATGATCCTATAATTTACTACATAATGACACACATTTTTATATAATAACGAAATAACCCTACAATTTTTAAAAAATTATAAAATAACATCAATATGTTCAAAACATATTCGTACATGTCTAAAAATTAACAATTATATTAGTTGTACCTAATTTGAGATTTAATTGATGGAGACCCAATGATTTGTGACCATTGGATAGATAGTAGAATTTATTAAATATTAAGACTCAGTATTATATTTAATATCGCAATGTATTAGGTCCTAAAATTAGGTTTCAATAATATTGTTCAAAAAGTTCACAATTATTTAGATATAGGTTTACTTAAATCAATATCACCAAAATACAATATTATGGTGGGCACAATTAAATATGGTGGGCCAAAAGTTTTGTTTTTAAAGTCTTAATGGTGGGCCAAAAATTTTGTTTTTTTAATAGGTTTGGGTGGATTGTGATAGGTCAAATATTTGATTTTTCAATAAGTTTGGGTAGATAGTAATGAACTCAATTTTTTTTTGTTTTAAATGGATTTAATTTTTTAATTTTTTTGAGTAAATAATGTGGGCCTAACATTTTTATCTTAGGTTTTGGGTAGACATAAATAATATACTATACAAATATATAATATATATACATAACTAAAAAAATAAAAAAAAATTTGAGGGGGGGCACGTGCCCACCCTGGCCCCTGCCTCCCTCCGCCCCTGACCACCACCACCACCGTCCCACAACCACAATCACCACTGCCACCACCACCACCGTTGCCGTCGTCGCCGCCGCTGCCACCACCACCGTCATCGCCACCACCACCGCCGCCACCACCACCACCGTTGCCGTCGTCGCCGCCGCCGCCACCACCACCGTCATCGCCACCGCCGCCACCGCCACCACCACCACCGCCATCGCCACCCACCACAATCATCACCGTCTCCTACCACCACCACCTCTTACCCCCACTACAACCGATGCTTAAATTCATTTATCTCTCCTCTATATTTGTGATTTGATTTTGGATATGAATACAAATATGTTTATTGTTTACTATTTTTTATTACTATGTGTCTTCAGACACAGACAATAACTAGTATTTTTATATGGTCCTTCAAGTAAATAACGTCCAAATTGCTAATAATTTTTTATCATAAATTTGTCACTAATAGCTAAATAGGGACAACAAATAATTTTAATAGCTCTTAAACAAAATTTGGATAGCACTTGGCAAAAAAATATGCAATATGAGTAGTTTTTGACTAAAATTTAGATAACTAATAATCAAAACTGTGTAATTTAGGTAGGTATTCAACCAAAATTTGAGTAAAAATTTGGTCAGGAGTTATTTACATTATTTTTTTGTCCATATTTAAGTATCATGTGACAAATTTATAATAAAAAATCGTTAATAATCTGGACAATGTCTACTTAAGGGACCATATAGAAATATATTCAATACTTCAGAGATCAAAATGATGTAATTAAAATATTGAGGATCAAAATAAGATAAATTTCATATTTTAGGGACCTCAATGCAATTAACCTTAATGATAAATAATTGAATTTGGTCGGCCGGGCCGCCTAGCAGGTTTTAATTTGTACAATCTGTCGAGCATAGCAAGCCAAGGACTCGATGGGCTGTTGGTTATCCTGTGAGCCACCATGTAGCCCACCGAACTAGTCCTATGGACTTCCAGGCTAACATGTGGCGGGGGAGGGACCCTAACTTGTACTAGCAAACCAGGTTTGCCAATGAATTATGTTTGAATCGAATTTTAATTGATTTGAATTTGAATTTAAAAGTTCGATTCGATAATACGACGGATTTTATTTTCATGATTCATATCTGAATCTGTTAACAATCTAAAATTCTATCCGTTCTAAATAACTAAATTTTAATAAATTATATTTAAATTTTAACTAAATTTTTTAAATTAATCACTTAATTTTTTAATATTTATATAAAAATATATAAATAATTCAAATGATATCATATCAAATTGAATATAAGTATATTCAAATTCAAATCAATAAAATATAAAATAATTAATCAAATTCGAATCAAAATTCAATCTCACCGACGTACTAACAACAAAGGGTCTTGTCCGTGCGGTGAAGGGACACTTCGAAGAGCTTTGCCAAAAGTTTCCACATGAACAAAATGAATCATTGCATTGCATTCATTATTTTGGCATATTGAGACAATAACAAAAGGGTGCATGAGACCATTAATTTAAGAATGAAATTAAAAAAAAGAAAAAGAAAAGCAATTTTAGTAACGTAAATATGTACATAACTTAACTGGTGTACCCACATTTTGTTGTCGGCACAAAGCACATTTGAACTAAAAATCATTCCTAACCTATGCACATTGCGTCAATATCTATTTCTTGTCTTCCAATTTTTTACTCGTCGAGGTTTAATTATTGGATTGTTGCGGGTTCAAATCTTCTCTTCTCCCTTTCTTGTAACAATTGATGATGCACAAATTAAGTTTGTACACCACCTGTCAAGTATGAATAATAAATGCAGTAATTAAAGTAGAGAGAGAGAGAAGATAACAATTATAGTGGTTCGGTCAATGCGACCTACGTCCACTTTTGAATGGCTAGAGCTGTCGAATTATTTTATTAACTCCGGTGAGTAGAGAGAACAGAGAGTTACAGGCTTAGAGATGGAGAGGAGTTTTGTGCTCTGTTCAGTGTGATGCCCTCTGATCTAATTTGCCCCCCAAGTGTTGGTGGGGCTTACATTTTATAGTTGTCCTCTAACAGATTGGGCGCGACTTAATAGCAACTGTCCAACTATTCTGATGGGGCTTGCGACTTCTTCTTAATGGGCGAGACAGTTGCGGTGCTTTTCGTGAGACCCGGTCAAATGATGAGGTGAAGGTTAACTGTTTCCAAGGTGGTGGAGGTGAGGCTCCTGGGATGACCCTTACTTCAGGGTGGCGAGGAGGAGGGCTGAGCGCCTGATGAGGAGACCTGGGCGCATGAGGAGGAGGGCAGGCCGCCTGAAGAGGAGACCTGGGCGCCAGGCCTAGGCGCTTGGCGTGATGGCCTGGGCGCCCAGTTTGGGCGCCAGGGTCCTTGGATGACCTTGTGTGCTCCCTGCTAATTTAGCTCTTTGAGCTTGATGAACTTGATCGGGTTGACCATATTAGGCTCGATTTGCTGGTTCTCTAGGAGTCGGACCCTTGGGCTTGTAACATGAGTTGGGCCCTTGGACTTGGCCCATCAACAATAACTGACAAAAAAGAAAAATCATGCTTCACTGATTATTATAGATAAAATCATTTTCTTCTTTTCACGATGAAATCGACATAAAAGCATATATGATACAAATCATGATCAAAACAAAACACAAACAGCTGATTAAGTATACAAATCAGGAACAAACAATTAACTATAATTTTTGTGAGATAAATGGAAGGTGACCTCGTTGAGAAAAATGGATTTTGGATCTCTTGTTTTTATTTTATTTTTTTATTGATAGATAACTCATTTTATACCAATTACGTATTATTCTAATATATCATTTAATTTTATCTTTTATCTTTTTATATTATATCAGATATAATTACTTTATTTAATCTATCCCATTTTAATACCACAATCAATCGTGCCCAAAGAGTGCATTGCAATGCATTACCACTACCAGTGGCAAGTTGGGTAGAAGAAAGGCAGAAGCAGAACCACACCAGTGGGCAAGACAAAGTGCTGGGGACCACTGACCCCACTCTATTATATATACCCACACACGCAAATTTACACCAATATCTCTCTCTCTCTCTCTCTCTTTGTCACAATCAATCGGTGACCATGGATATCTTTTTCTGATATTCTCTCTCTCTCCATTCACTTCATCTGAACAATCGAGTTTCCGAAATCTTCAACCTAATTCTCTCTCCACAGATACATACGTATCTTCCTGCGTAACCTTTCCTCGCCGCGTTTTCATACAAGTAAGAGAGCTCTCTCATAATGTAGCTTCTACCTATGTTATAGTTGGTATCATTTCTATGTATTGCTTGATCCAATTGATTTACTTAAATAGTTTTTATCTTTTTTTTTTTTAATTATGCAAAGAATACCTGAATTAATTGGTTTTTCATGAGAATAAAACCCTGATTTATGCAATTGTTTGATTTTGTAAGAGCTTTGAGATTTTCATAGTATGGATCTACGGGTCTTTTGTTCATAATAGGAAGATTTAGAATGAAGTTCCAGACTTTTAGGTATTCACCATCTGATCATGTGTATGCAAGGATAAAGTTCACATATGAAATGAAAGGTCATTACCTAGTCAAGCCCCTATTAATCAAGGGTGCTAGGAATGATATACTTGTGCTGGGAAGGATATACTGGATGTAGATCGACCTATGGAGTTCCATAATTCTATTCTTCAACATACGTGTAGCTGAGATGTTTTATTATATGCATATGCATTTTTGCTAATCTGATGCCTCCGTGTTATGTGATTTGAAGGACGTTTGTGAAAATATTAAACCTGTGTTCCAAAGTGGTTGCTTTAAGATTCAATTGTACATGCTTTTTGGAGATTTTGAGCTATGATTTTTTCTACCTTGGTTGATCACACAACAAGGGTGCTGATTGCTCTTGCTACTGTGGCACAGTGATGGAGTTAGCTTACAGTTTGTATTATTTTAATTGTTGTGACATCAGTCCCCTGATTGGTTCTGGCAGATCCTACTTTTAATTACTTTGCAACTGTGTGAGTGCTCATAGTCATGGTTATTAATATTACTGATGTTTTTTTTTCCTGGTCAATTGTATAGGCGGTGAGGATGTCAACTCCAGCGAGGAAAAGGTTAATGAGGGATTTTAAGAGGTTGCAACAAGACCCTCCTGCAGGGATCAGTGGTGCTCCTCAAGACAACAATATAATGCTTTGGAATGCTGTTATATTTGGGTAAGTTATGAACGCCATTACTTTCTCTGTATGTTTCTGTATGTTTCTGTCTGTTACTTTCTTTTGAGTTTGTATATGTTATAATTATATTTCTGAATTGTAATATCTGATATTACTTTCATGGTTGAATTGCAGTCCTGATGACACCCCATGGGATGGAGGTATGCCATTTTCTCGACTCATTTTTATGCAAAGAGCATTTAGAAGCTTATCATTGATGTATCAATTGATTTGATTGTATAACAATTTAGCAATTTGAGTATGTGCCACGTTTGTTCTGATAATCTGAGGAAACAAATGTCCAAACATATTTAAGAGTCCGAGTGTGTTCGTTTTAATGTATTTTAATTTTTTTACTTGTGAAGCTTAATTGTCTCATATTCTCAATTCATTATTTGTGAAGACAGAACTGTGACTGGTTTTACTCTTTCAATTAATTGTCTCCACTAGGTTGAAACATATGTTGATTGTGTTATTCTATGTGAATGCCATTCTGCAAGATCATAGAGTTTCCTACTCTAAATAGGCAAGAACTTTTACTTTTCAATATACCATTTTCTGGGTTGATGATTGTTTGTCATGATTCAGTTGTCTGGCTACTTTGGAAAACGGAAAACTTCTTTTTCATGTCAGCATTTTGGTATGAATGATGCAGTATAGGTTAAATGTAGTCAAGAGCTTGACAGATACCAGATATATGATCGGTGTTTGCCCAAAGTGTTTTTGTCTATGCTGATCTTTCACCAAGAGTATCACTAAAAATATAATTAAGATGGTATATGAGTCCATTTGCTAATGTTAATGTCTAACTTTCAATTTGATGAATTTGACATACCATAAAGTTCGTTATAAGTCTTATAGTTAGTGATTGTTCTATTCTTAGTGTTCTCTTTATTTTTTGCAATTATATACAATAATATTTTGATTTTATCAGGTACGTTCAAGTTGACCCTCCAGTTTTCGGAGGATTATCCAAATAAGCCTCCTACTGTGCGTTTTGTTTCTCGAATGTTCCATCCAAACAGTAAGTTGAAAGCAAGAACCACACTATGCTGGATTTACATTTTCTGTCAATACTATTATTTTTTTAATAAGTTGATGCGTTTATTATCCATACGATTACCTGGATTGTGGATCGATTTGGTACATGATACGATACTTCATGCAATATGCGGTATAACGGGTGTAGGCTTAGTTGGTACGTTGTTTTGTGTCATGGTTTGTTTTGTAACTTCTATATAGAATAATATATCTGTATACATGTAATTAATAAATACTTATTTTATATTTCTGCTAAATGTTGTCAAAATATGAATTTAAAGAATACCAAAATAAAGAAATAACAAGGTGAGTTATGATTAGGGTGTAGGCTTAGTTGGTACGCGATATATATCGTACGATACGTGATGCGTCACGAACTCATGATATATAAGAAAAGCGATTCGAATTGTATTTCTGTATCGTTTTTGCACCGTATCGTACGATACACAATACGATACGTATCGTCCGATACATAGGTACGCAAATGTTTTTTTTTAAATTTTTTTTTTTTGGGGCCAAAATAATGTTGTTTCACCCATAATCTTATTTTTTAATCCCTAGCCAGTGAAACAACATCGTTTCAGTGGTTAGGTTTTTAAGACCGGAAGCTGTCCACCGAAGAGTCGAAGACAATAAAGAAGAACAATCTCAGTCTTATTCATTGCAATGGTCTATTGCATAGAAATCATTTTCTCTAGGCTATTGTTCTTCATCGCAAAAAAGTCTCTAGTCTCCTTCTTGATCCTCTAGATATGTGAAGAGTTCAACAGAAGGTTTAGTTCCATAGCCAAAACCCTAGGCCTTTTTTTTTCTTCTTCTTCCTCTAATTAATCCCTAGCGAAGAGTTTGAGTGTAGTTGTAGACCCAAGCAAAGCCTAGTTCTTCTTTTGTCGTTGCATTTTAATACTAGTGAACTATGTTGGGAACTTTGAATAGTTAGTGGAATATTAGTGAAATGCTATTTTATTACGAGTCTATGACTTTTTTGTAAAAGTATATATATTTTATTAATAATTATTTAAAATTATGTGTATCTTATAATATACAATACGATACACTATTTTTAAAAAACGATACACCTTCCGATATATGATTTGACAACTATGATTGGGGTTATGTTATGAGATTACTTAGATCATGAATCAATTTGTGGTTTGAGTTATAATTTGGGGTCAGAACGTTGAGCGACCCTGGTTAGTGGGACGCTAGGGGTATCTACAAGTTCGGTACATTGGAGAGTTAGGTGTCTTTCCATTGGGCCCTAACTTTTGCAACTTTCCTGTCAATTTTGCTGTCCATAGCTGAATCCAGTACTTGAATATAATTTCTCTGGGTTTTATGTTTGCCCATGTCCGTGTTTATTGCTCGTAGTACCATGCATTTATACTGCCTGCATTTCTATGTTTTGCATTGAAGCATTAGTCTTATTGTGAAGTAAACTGGTCTTGGCCAATGGCAATATCCTTGATCAGGTTTAATGTGTATTTGAAGGGGAAAAAGGCTGTTTGGGTAACGAAATTTTTGTCCAAATTCAACTCAATCTTCTGTTAGGTAGCACTTTGCATATTGTGCGATATGACTTGTTTTTCTATAAGAATACCATATGACTTGTATGAACTCCCCTCAAGCTATAATATTATTTTTTTGGTTACAGTGGTGGTTACAAAGTTTTCTTTTCAGAAAATCCGAATGGACTAAGTCGAGTAACTTTAATTCTTGAGAAACTGTTGATGTTATATATCATTCAGCTGTAGCTGGCACTAAAGTCCTCGTTCGCTTTGATCTTTTGCTAGTTTACGCTGATGGAAGCATTTGTTTGGACATTCTGCAAAATCAGTGGAGTCCTATTTATGACGTGGCTGCAATTCTTACCTCTATTCAGGTATGGGATTATCTACCAATAGTTGCATAGTATGTGCCTCAAATTGTGGGATATTGACTGTTGATGATGAATTGACAATTCTGGTCAATGCTAGGGTGGAAAGGTTTATTACTGGAACTTTAGCATTCTTACACCGAGTTGTCTTGTAATAATTCTAAGTTTGGATTGTTGCATCCACTCATAACACAACCCATGTTGATTTAAGAAGGGCAAAGGTTTATTACTGGAACTTTAGCATTCTTACACCGAGTTGTCTTGTAATAATTCTAAGTTTGGATTGTTGCATCCACTCATAACACAACCCATGTTGATTTAAGAAGGGCCTCTCTCTCTTTCTATCTGATGCCTGATTTTTTGGTCTCTCGTAGATATGGTATGGTATTCCTTGGTCCTTATATGGTTTTTGTAGATAGTCGTCCTTGGGAAACATCAGAAAATGCTCAATAAAGATGTATCATGTATGTGTTTTCCTAGTTAGTTCCCCAAGTGTGAAGTTTTTGGTGTCAGTTTTCTAATCCTCAAATCTGAAGCACTGGAACTGGAAAGATTTTGCATTGTGACATGTATCAACAGTAAAGTCCATATGTGTTGCTTAATTTATAATGCTGAGGAGTCATGATACAGTGTTTCAATTCAAAACCCTGTATCAGTATGCATTTTAATGAGTTATTGTAAGATTTCTATTATTATTTCAGACTGTCATTTTAGAACTTCCATTCTGTCTCTCTTCTTGGTTCAAACACAATCTATTAACATTCGGTAATTCTTTTCGACCGACTCTTTAGCACTATAGTAGACAACTCAATCATGAGAATAATGACGTTCAGAATATATATTTTGCTCCACCTTCTGTGCGTGTGTGATTGTGTGTGTCAGTGCACGAATATATATGAAGAATTACCATATAACACAGTGAACTAGTACAAAATCCATTTTTCTTTATGTTGTGATTGGTCCACTTTTGATGTCCTAATTCATGGCTTTCTCATGTCAGTCGCTGCTTTGTGATCCAAACCCAAACTCTCCTGCCAATTCAGAAGCTGCACGAATGTTTAGCGAGAACAAGCGTGAGTACAACAGGAGAGTACGAGAGATTGTCGAGCAAAGCTGGACCGCTGACTGACTTCTTGTGGTAGGATGATGTTGAATTTTGAAACAGTTGGATGGTCTGGTTGAATAACATTTGATTCGAAAACAATTCTGTTGTGAACTCCTGAACAATTGTATTACATGTTTGCTTATGTTCTATGGATGGATGCTAGGCCTTCTTATCTCAATATTCCTTGCACATGCTGTGTTAAATTTTTCGTCTACCCAATGTACATACAAAATTTCTTGTTATCACTGGCTGTAGTTCTACTGAGTACAAGTATCAATGCTGATAGAACACTGATAGAGCGATCGCTAGTGTTTTAATGATCGATGGATAATGGTTGGCCTTGGGAGGGATGCAGATAACACATTTGACATTGATTATTATACAAGAGCCGGCTGTGAAGCTCCTCTTGCTCTCCTTTGTTAGTTTTTCCCAGATACAGAAATAGTTGTGGATTATAGAAACAGTTTTGATTGGCATAGAAGGAACTCAAGTTTTCTCGAACTGGGAAAAAAAGGTGACAATTTCTTCATTAGAATCAGAGGCTAACACTGTATGTGATGATTTATCTGCCAGAACGGGTTTCATGTTTATAATGGAGTGTTTTATGTAATTACAAGTTGTAATTATAGTTTATTAGGAAAATTTCTAAGGCATAGACTCATAGTACACACTGTCATGAACATGCATAAGTATGATGAAAGCATTACAACTTTGTGCTAAGGTTTCCACTGCTAGGCCAACCTTCCTGAAAGCTTTGTGCTAAGGTTTCCACTGCTAGTCCAACCTTCCTGAACTTGAAGTGAATACTGCATATGCCAAAGAACATCGTCTATCGATGAAAACTCGCTTGAATCTTTGGATAGACAATTGATGGTGATTTGAACTGCGGTTTTTAAGGATTCATAAGCATAAGTTCCTCGGATGGAGGGATCTGTTGCCTCTCGGAGTTTAGATGGTGCTTCTGCTAAGGATTCTTCAAGCTGCGAAGCAAATAAATCAGTTGAAGCCAATTGGAATTCATGAACAGCAGAAGAATTGCTTTACAGGAAGGTGAAAACTGATGGGAAAAAGTAAAAGAATAGACAGAATGTGTTGATACTGATACCTGTTGCTTCAATGTATCTATTTCAGCTTCTGAGTTTACTGTTTTACCAGTAATTACTTCTAGTAGAATCACTCCAAGCTGATAAATATCATCTTTTTCCGGGTTTTGAGTCCTGCATATGAAGCTTTCAATGAGATGATTTGAATACCTATTGCAGGACACCATATAGAAGAGGAGGAGGAGAAGAAATACCTGCCAAGATGATTGGATGCATAGTGTCCATTGAGAGGACTTTCTGAACCTGCCTGCACAGCTCAGAAATAAAGATAAACAAGATTAGCACGAGTGATCGCCTATTCTGAATCTCATATGCCAGTATCAATTTTCATAACATCTCAGGCTTTGTTTGGTTTGCATCTCAGAAACTGTTTTTTATTTTCGAAAACAGTTTTTTGAAGAAAAACTGTTTGACCAGTTGTTTTTAGTTTTTATTTTTTGAAAACTGAGAACAAAAGTTAGGTAGATTTAAAGAACAAGTTAGAACTGTTTTGTGTGTTTGTAGAAACAATATTTCCAGAATTTTGAAAACACCACCACCACCACCACCACCACCACATTTTTGTTTTCCTTGTTTTCTGAGTTACTGTCCAAACAAGTTTTAACATTTTCTATTCCGTAGAACTGTTTTTGGAATCATATAACCAAACAAGTTATGCGACAAAAAAAAATACTAAAAACTGTTTTCTAAAATCCTTTTCAAAAACAGTTTTTGAATATTATTTTTTGAGAAACAAATCAAACAGGACAATCTCTTGAACCTGAGATTCATTTTACCTTAGACGGCAATAATATGTTGTAGCTACTAATTTTTGCAGTGAGGGTCTCATCTAACAATATGTTCTGAATCTTCAAATCATTCCCAAAGATGCCAGGCGCAACACCTGTGTGCAAAAATTGGATTCCCCTCGCAATCCCCATTGTTATGGCCATTCTCTGTGGCCATTTAAGGACTTCCCTCTTTCTCCAATCTACCAAAATCGAAAACAGGAATGTCAATTTAGATAAGTTTTTAGAGTATTCAGAGCAAACGAAGCTACTACTCCTATTTCCCGCCTTGTTTTACCTGTAAGATGATCCCTCAAAGACCCATTTGCAACATGTTCAAGAACAATGAAGACAGTGCTAGCTGTGTTGGGATGGTCCTGGTATGTGACAATGCAGTGTCCAAGAGCACTGACCAAATGCCTGTGTCTTAGCTTTGATATTACTTCCATGTGTTGCTGCAAGCTTTGAAATGAATGTTTGTGTTTCAATTTCACACATTTCACCAGCACTAGTGAGCCATCCCTAAGCCAGCCTTTATAAATCTGAAACAATCACTTTGTATATTGATTAAGAATCGTCTCGGTAATTCTTGTCAGTGAGTATCAAAACAGTGATCTGAATTCATTACCTGACCCTGAGATCCTTCCCCTACCAAATTTGAGGAGTCGAAATTATTTGTTGCATCTTCCATGTCTTCCAATGTAAAAACATGATATGGTGGTAGGAGTGATGTCAACCTCATTGTCCGCGGTAGGTGCCCTGTCAAAAAAATGGTGAACAAATGAGTACTAGTCTCTCTCATCTATTTGAAGTCGGCTACATGAATTCTGTTTTTCAATTCTGCTCTCTTACGTTCATATTTCCTGTTAAATCGTAAGCCTTCATTAACCTTTTTCACTATCTATAAGGCATTGTTGTATTGACAAGATGCTACATTCTATCATCAGATTGATATAGGAAAAGGGAGTAGAGTTCTTACTTCCATCGGTGATTGGAGAGCCACGAACAGAACCCTTTTCGAAAACAAAGCTGTCGCATTTGTATTCATTATTATCCTTATTTGCTTCTCTTCTTCTGCAGATGATCAAGATCAATAGCCCAAATACTCCAGCAATTCCTATAATGCCTCCAATGATACCAAGCACAATACCAAGTTTAATGGTGGACTCTTGCTTTTGGTCTGTCGTTCGAGGGTTAACAGCTAATGCTTCTTTCTGACAGAATGAATATGGGTGTTGCTGATATTTTGAGGTCCCATTTGCCAGACAGTTCCATGAACTAAGAACTGTCCGATTCCTTGAATTCGATCCAATGCAAGGAGGTAACTTTCCAATCAATAGATTATACGATAAATCGACGAACATAAGCTTGTTACTGCAAGAGACATTGGCTGAAAGTGCTCCAGTGAACTGGTTTTTGGACAGATTGAGGTACTGAATTGATGGTAAGGAAAACAGAGAAGAGGGTATTGGTCCAACAAGTTTATTAACGGAGACATCAAGTACTTGAAGCAGATTAAACTTAATGATCTCAGGAGGAATATCAGATCTCAGAGAATTGTTTCTGAAGCTGATATTCACAATACTGGTACCCAATGAAGGAAATTCAGGCCCTATGTTATTGTTACTTATATCCAGCTCTTGAAGAACTTGTAAACTCTTTAGATCTGGGACACTCCCATTGAACAAATTATCAGCCAAAACAAGACTTTTCAGATTCTTGAAAGTGTTGATGGATGGAGGAATCTCCCCATAGATGAAGTTTGAGCTAATATTTAGCACTTCAAGTGACCCAAACCTGATTATTTTAGCTGGTAATAGACCCCATAACCCTAAGGACACTAGTGATAGTTTTTCCAAGTTTGAAAGCTTGGTTAGAACAGTAAAGAATGAATCTATAGAAAATTTCCCAGAAAGTGTTTGCTGGGAAAGAACAAAATTACCTGAAGTGGGCTTTGGGATCTTGGAAGGGGAGGTTTTGTTTCCAATGATAGTTAATTCAGTTATGTGATTGTTTGAACAGATGATAACAAGAGAAGGAGAGGGAGGGAGATAACAGAAGCTAGTCCAGTTATTCCATCCTTGAAGAACTTGTGGATATTCAAGCTGTTGTTGAACTTGGAAGAGGATTCTATTTTCTGCTGGACTTAATTGAGCTATGGATATTGAAGGAAATTCAAGGAAAATTAGGACAGAAAGGAAGAAAATGAACGAAACCCAGAAATTCCCCATCATGAAACTCAAAGCAAAAACCTCAACTCATTGATTGTTTGTAAGGCCACAAGCATCAAATGGTCCACTTAACCCCATATAAAGTTGTGTAGTGAAGTAACTTGGATATATAGAGGAGGAAAGAGCTACAACTCCAACCACTGCAATTAATGGGAAAAAGATAGCATTGATTTCACTTGAATAATTCTAGAAGTAGCAGTTTTGGTATTGGATTTCTCAGAATATCATCATATACGACAAAATTTGAAGGAGAGAAGCTGTGGATTACAAGACAGAAAGCTAGCTTTCTGTAAACACACTACCACTTGTCACAGGAAAAGTTTTCCTGGAAAAGTAGGGGATGGGTGGGAAGGAAAAAGTGGGAAAATTTTCTAGGAAGAGAAAATAAGATGGAAAATGAACAGAACCCAATGTTTGAAATTGATTCAGAGATCTGAAGATAGTGAAAATTCCATGAAACTCAAGCTATAGAGTATAGAGAACTTGTTTTACCTTGCCACACTACCACTTGGAAATTAAAAAGATTAATTTCCTTGAGAAATAGAAGAGGATGAGTGGGAAGGGAAAATGTGGGAAAATTTTTCTAGGGAGAGAAAATAAGCAGGAAAATGAAGAGAGACAGGGATCTGAAGATAGTGAAGTTTCCATGGGGCCATGTAATCAGTGAAAGCTAACATGCAAGACATTGAATGTCTCTGCATATGTTAATGCAAGAGAGAGAGAAAAGAAAGTATTCCTGATCCCACGCTACGCGGACCATTATAATAATGTCCAACCAGATCTAACGCCGTAGGTTTGCATGGATCTTCGCGGCCAAGGTGATCAAGTCAACGTGGCTAACAAGTCAAAACGCTTCGGTGTCACGAGCCATAGCCACGTGGGGTTAGTGACGGCTAGGCCCTGTTTTTTATGCATGTATGGATTCACGACAGATCTTGATATTTTGTTATGACGAAACTACCCTTTTCTTGATTGTTAAAAAAGTGCTCTAATGATCCTTGCTGTACTAAGACTGCTTTTAGGGTTGCCAATAGATAATCTCATGTATTAGCAATCTTTTAAGATCAAGTTACGAAGAGTTTTTATTTAGGAATATATTGATTTCAGTGTGAATGATCTGTCTTTAATTGAATCGGAGATGAAATTAGTCGATGTGAATGTAAATTGATTGACCGTTGAACAAAAAAAAAAAATAGACGATCTTATGTTGAGTTTAGATCGTGTCAAAGTATACTTAATTGATTTATATCTGATGTATTTGTAATTATACAATGTCAAATTGATCATATTGTATAATGAACTTTTATCGTGGATAAATTATGTATAGTTTTGTGCTTGTTGTTCATCATTTATTAATTGCATCTAATCGGGTAATCAATTAATAATACAAACCCATTAAAATTGGACTTACACCTGAGAATTGCGCGTTGATTTCGTGTCAATTTAGTGGGTCAAATGCATATTGGGAACTTGAAATTGAACATTACATGCTTTATTGAATTACATCTCTGAAAAAATCGATAGAGTATGATAAGGTACAATAACAAAAACAAGATTCATACAATCGACTTTAAATAGATAATACATAACTTTATTTGGTTTAAGGTGTGTGTTAATTGAATTATGAATTGTATCATATAAAAACTAAGGCTTTTTTTTGGTCGGTAGTAAGCTAGGTGGCTTCAAAATTCAAGGCAATAGTCTTGTCTAAACAGCTTTAGTGACACATGAGTACTACCAACTCCTTCCACTGACAAGTGTATGCCAATATCTTTTTGGAATTTCTCTAGAGAACAAACGTTTTGTGTGCAAGACAAAAGGTTCTCTCCAACGAAGCACAAACAAACATTAAAGCAATGATGCCACAGCTACAGCCACACCACTTTTAAATAGAGAGATTTATATGTATTTTTGTGTGAGTAATATGTCTAACATGGCATGTGTACATGTTCCTCCATCAACATCACTCTAACAATCTTTCGGATTTTAGTCCGGTTCAACAATGGGATTCTAACTCAATTCGGGTCAAAAACGAATAGGGGATTTCGAGGTGCATTCCAAAAATTCAATATCCCGACCCAAGTGTTGTCCGACTTTGAAGTGGGTTAAGTATTTTTTTCCCTCACCTAATCTTTATTGAAAATCTTTGTTCCAAGCACTCAATATTTTTGGATATGGCTCCGAATATGGGTATCTATGGGACGGGCTAGGCTTGCAAAATTTTTTTGGACCAGGTTTGGGTAGGATAGAGCCAAACCCTTAACCGGGTGAGTTATTGGACGGGTCTGACCGGACTTCGGGTAGGAATAGGGTTATCCACAGTCCAACCCACCACTCACTATCCTATTGGGCAGACTCTTATATATATATATAATTTCATTTAAAAAATTTCTAACTTAATATTATAATTAATATTAAGTTATATAATTAATATTAGACCTTTTTTTATAATTAAAAATAGAGTAAAACTAGACAAAAAAAAATAATAAATAATTTTATTTATGAGGAGAGGAATCTAATTTTTTCTTTTTGAATTGAGTATTGAGTGTACCTAACTTTTTTTCTTTTTAGAGGCATTTATTGTCACCAAACTTTCAAAATTTCAATGATCAACTCTTTTTCAAATAATTGGGTGGAATGGCAGAGAGGCGATTGGGCTGGGTGAATGAGCAGGCTCTTGGGTCGGGTTTTAACGAGTTTTGGTACGGGCTCATAGGTTAGGTTATGGGTCAGGTTTCGTGTCGGGTAATGGGTTTGAGGGCAAGCCCAAGTCCTCTCTTGAAGGATATTGGGCTCGGGCAAACCAACTATCATACTTCAGACCTACTTTCAGATCAGGGTAACGGGACCGTGGGCAAACTTAACCCATGGACACCCCTAGCTCCGAATCCAATTGACATGCCCAAGCTATACCTCCAATTTTTATTTTATTTTTTTTGTTCAACAGTTAGGAGTGTCTGGATCAACTTACGTGCACCTCGAATAATTCGCTCTCCGGTCTAGTCAAAAGTAGGCCATCCACGTCGGGACTGAAAATATTCATGAAAGATTAATCCCTCCTAGGCTAACCCCAAGAAATCACTAAAATTCAAACTCAGAATGTCTGAATTTACAGTTTGTCAACTTGAACTACCTTGAGCTTAGTTGAACCTCCCATCACTACAATGGAATTGTATTTTCGTAATGAGAATCTTCCTTTAGTTGAAAATCTTCAGTTTGCTTTCTTTTTTCGTTTTTTGGTTGATAATTGTATTGATTATCAAACTAGGAATTTGTAGAAGGCATTAGTTGTTTCTCACAAGTCAAATTCCCAAAACAAAATGACAGACTAGAAGAATCATAAATTTCCCATGTAAGCCTGGCACCATTACATAAATAACCCAAAGGGGAGAAAAAATAGAAAGTAGGTACCATTTAGTCTAGTGGTAATAAAGAAGCTATTTTTTCAGAGATTGGTCCTGGCAATGGATGGCTTTGGCTACTGATGAGGGTGGTTGCATTATATAAAGCATTTCCCTTTTTCTGGACCACATGCCAACTTGAGAATTCAAGATGCTTACAGCAAGCTATTGCTGTTCCAAGGAAGACCAAATAATTTCTAACAAAAGCTCATAGTATAAGTTTATAAGATTCCTGTATATAGCAGAATTTTGGAGAGGTAAGTGATAAGTTGGCGGAATTTTGGAGAGTAAGTGATAAATTGTCTTATCCCCATTTTTAGAGAGACGAATTCCCAAATTCTAACCTGCACATCGATTGGGCGAATAAGCACTTGTCATTGCTTGATGTCAAATCTATTTGAAGTGTTGTTAGCAGCTAAGCTAACACAAATAGAGTCTAAACCTGCAGAATTTTCTCTGCCCATAGAAATCATAGGTATTATTACAAACAAATAGTGAAATTTATTTCTTACAAAGGCCAAGTAGACAATAGAAAAACATTCTGTTTCTGTTCATTCTTCAATGGCTCACCCCAAGTTTGAATCCTTTCATTCAATGCAAAAGGCATAGAGTGAAGTTCCAGCAGTCCAATTTGGGTGGAACTTAGCCAGACCAACTGTGTACCCATTGCCAAGGTAAATACAACCATAACTTGCTGAAACTCCACCATATATAGTAGCACCAGTGTTGTATGACCATAGAATAGTCCCAGTCTTAGCATCCATTGCATAGAGAGGACCATTTGGAGCCACAGACCCAGCAAAGAGGACTCCATTGGTTAGTGAGACTGGCCCTTGGGAAGTGTCATTGCTTGGGTTAGCTGTGGACCAAAGGATTGCCCCTGTGTTAGCATCTAAGGCTACCCATGCACCAGCTGTTGTTGTTTTGGTAGATGGTGCAAGGTTGAAGCTCACTCTGTCGCTGTTGCCTATGTTTGTGTATACTCTCTTTCCATCTGTGGCTGCTCCCCATATCCCTCCTCCCTCCTTACCCCCTGGTCCAGCCAACTGTAAAAATTGGTTTTGAAATTCTTAGTGAACCCATTTAGTATGCACATAATACATACATGGAAAGCCTAGTATATAAGGTTTCCAGGGGCGTCCCAAATCAGAGAGACCTGAATTTTCACTGGTATCATAGAATTACTTAGTTTAGGTACAGGGACCATATGAACAAGCTTGACAAAAATCATGTATGGCTTCTTTGATTTCTCGATAAAGAGAAATATGACCAACAATGATTCGAATGTATATAATTTTTTTTTTTTTTGGTACTTCTTACTATTAGATAGTGTCCAGATAGAGATAGCAGATCAAAAGCTATGAACTTGGGTGTGGGTCTTTTGTCGAAGCAAAAATTTAAATGAGGCCCTTTTATTTCTTTAAAAAAAATTTACAATTTAAATCATTATACCATATTATTTATATTATTATCTTTTGAAATACGAAAGTATTTATTAGATTTTTGTATTCAAGTTTTGTTAACATATTTTTTTCAATAGATAGAATAGTTAATTCAAACAAAGTGATCATACCTGATATATTAATTAGATAGAATTTTACTAGATTTAATGTTAATGTAATCAATAAAAAGAAACAAAATTATAAATAATAGAACTTAAGTTAAATATTAGAGACTCAAATGGTGTTTTAGTTATCGTTAACAATATAAACAAATTCTCAACAAACTCAAATCAAATCTAAAAAATATTAAGTTTTATTTTTTTAGGGTATTAATATAAAATTGAACTTAATTGAGTATATATCCACAAATTTTATTTGAAAGTTAGACTGAATTAAATATCAATAAAATAGGACCTTAATAATTCGGGGCCTAAAGCGAGGGCTTCAATGGCTATGCCATTGAGCCGGCCACGAAGGTTTTTATTATTGCGGGGTCTGAGAAAAGTCTGATTTGAGAAAGGTCGACATGTTCAACTTTAGTTCCGCATGCAAAGTTAATTCTGCAACTTAAAATAGTATGACCTAAATACGACGCGACACAAGGCCATATTTGACCCACAAAGGTGGAATTATAAATCCCCTTACCTTAAACCAGACTATATCACCATTGTCACGATCTAGAGCCCAAGCAAAGCCACTTTTCTGCACTGCCACAACCACATCACGCACCCTTCCTTTGTTGAATATGCTAAGCAGCATTGGTGCCTCTCCAAAGTCTGCATCCACATTAGGCCCTGGTGGGCAATCTGGATTATTAGGAACCAAACATGCAAAATAAAAAACATCATAGCCACCCAATTGCCTAGACCACACAATCTTCCCAGAACCAATGTCAAATGCCAGAATTGAATTGAAGTTAATGTCTGGTCCAACACACTGATCAGGTCCACTAGGTGGTTTTGTTTGGTTGTTCTGAGCTTCTTGACACTGCAGCACCTCCGGCGGGGCGATGTAGAGGTTTCCAGTGCCCACGTAAACGAGCCCTCTGACGGTGTCAATGGCGGGGCTGCTTCCCCAGATGGCGGCTCCAGAGTAGCCGCCTAATCTTCCGCCGTTGTCAGGAAGTGTGAATGTACGCCAGAGTATTGCACCAGTTCTGACATCTAGCTTCACCATGCTGCCTCGGAAGGTGCAGCATTGAGCAGCTGGTAGTGTTTCTTCTAGAGATGATACTCCCACATAGAATGCCCTTGAACAAATGGACAAACATGTTTTGTTTTCAGTCACACATGCATTACATTTGTTTGAATTTTGAGTTAAGGTAGTGTTAGAATTGCTCATGAATTGGATCAGCCCATCACTTGTAGTCTTGTACCTAGGGCTGTTAATCGAGCTGAATTCGAGCCTTGTCAAGCCTAATTTACACATAAACGAGCTGGCTCGTTTAACAATTAACACATAAACGAGCCTTAAATAATGTTCAAGCTTGACTTGATTAACAGCCCTACTTGTACCTTCACATGTATACGAAATTTTAATAACTATGGTATGTGCATATGTAGTAACTACACATATGCAATGTGTTTTTTTTTTTTGTTTCAACGATCAGGAATGTTTGGGCCAATTTATGCGCACCTCGACTAATCTCTCTCCGGTCTCATCAAAGGTAAGTTATCTACACCAAAACAAGGATATTCATGAGGACTAAATCCCTACCTAACTCCAAGATATAATTTATTTTTTTGAGTCTATGTAGCATTAATCTTTTGATAATATCAATTGTTGTTGATGATGATGTCATTCCACTATTTTAGGGAATCAAAATATGTATTTTTTTTCATTTATTAGGGAAGATGGTAGAAGAGTGAATCACACTTTGTCCCACGAAATATTTTAAAATTCTTAATTTGTATTAATAATGATTAATTTTTTTATATTGCATTCTCAATGTTATAAAAAAATTGTAATGTGACCCTCATGCTAATTTTCGTTGTTTTTTTCAATCAAATATCATTACATTTAGTTTGGGGGCCACATAACAGATTTGACGAAAATTATAGCGAAAGTAAGTGTGAGAGTCATATTGCATTCACGTTATGATATTGAGGGTGCAATGTGAGAAGATTAATTATTGAGAGAACAAATTGAAAATTTTAAAATATTTCAAGGTACAAAGTGTGATTCGTGCTAGAAAGAATGCATACCCCAAGTAAACCGTTCCAGAGGCAGTGATTAAAACTAATGGGCGCGGGTCTATCTGAGTGGTCCAGACAAGTTGTCCGGTTAAACGTGACACAGCAATCACCACAGCAGGACCATAAATTCCGACGATCAAAAGGTCACCGGCCACCGTTGGCGTTGATCTCGACACCGACACGTTCACGACGGTCCCAGTTCCCGGCAGCCCAGTTAACTGACCAATATTTTGTTCCCAGATAAGAGCACCATTGAGAGCATTCACTGCATACAGAAATCCATTCCATGATGGGAAGTACACTACTCCACCGGCCACCGCCGGTGTAGCAGATATGTCTTTTCCGGCAAAGAACTTCCATTTTAACCTTAATTTCGGCACGGTGATTTGGTTGATCAGCAGTTCTCCACTGGCATACCTCCTGTTAGTCAAGTCGCCTCCATGATTAACCCACTGAAGCCATAAAGAGATTAGTTATAGTTAAAAACCATAAATAGTTTGAGCTTTAGAAGTAATAAGCATAGTTTTTGGTCCGTATTGAACTACATTGTAATATCTTTTTTTTCGAAATAAAAACAATAAAGAAAAAACTAAAATAAACAAAGAGAAGAAGAAGGATAATGAGAAACAAGTAGTTCTTACTTCTGCTTGGGTAGAATCCATAACTATAAACATAGAAAATGTGATGATGGGAAGGATGACAAGAATGGCATGATTGTTTTTAGTTTGGTTAAAAGCCATGGGGGAGATGAAGTGTTTGTTGAGGCGTGGTATATGGTGGGATGTGATGCTATATATACACAATATAGTGAGAGAATTGTGATTTTTACTTTCTTTTTTTTTGTTTAATTTTTGAGTTGGAAAGTAGAGTTGAATAATGCATATACAACTAGTGTATCATAAATATGATACACGACACGAAATTAGAAGATTTGTGACTTTTTTAACCACCCGGTTAGTAAACGAGTGAACTTGATACGACCCGATTAATAAATAAATAAGTTATGGGTGAAGTCAATCAGAAGAAATACACGACACGACTAGTTTTTATATTAACTATACACGGTTTATACACAATACGAACCCGATATGATATGATTTGTTAAACATGAATTAATAGACGAATCGGGAATAGGTGGAATATTTTTTGACACGAATTTGCTAATACTCAATATGAACCCGCCTAGATTTAACACGAACCCGCCTCATCTGTCACGATTGACAGACCAATATACAACCATTAGGGTTGGTCAAGGCTGCCCTCTTACAAGCAAGAGGTCTAAAGTTTGAAAACCCTCTAAAGGTCAGCCACCTTGTTTCTTAGGGGACATGTCCGTAAACCAACTCGAGCTACGGTAACTAGTCACAAAACTCTCGAGAGTAGTCGGCACAAATCTGAATAACCTGTAGCCAAAAATAAAAAAAAATAATGCATAGAAAAAGTTTATGGAAATTTTAGTATATAATTATATTTTTCACCTTTGTTTGTTTGGACCTTTGTCTTATTAGTACAAATTTAGAATGTGATGTTTGCCAATAACTGCATCAGTTTGTTTGCAAGAATCTGTCTTGGAAATATTGTATTCTGCTCTTATTTGTATCCGATCTGCTAAAAAAAATTGTTTCGATATGAGTTTAAAATTTTCAAGAACTAGAAATGTGATTCGGTTAGGAACTGGAATTAATCTATTGCCATCATCAAATAAAAGTTTTTGGTTCTTATAGCTATCGCAATTTTGTGACAATGCTTTTATTTCAAAATATTATATTTTCTCGACATAGGAGATTTTTATTCTTTTACTTTTCAATTTGTGTCGTTCGTCGTAGTACACTTTTGCTATCGTCTTTCACCTGTGGATATATGTAGATGTTAGTTTTTGAGTGGGACCATATATATAACCTTGTGTATGATGTCATTTCTCTTTTTTCTTTTGCTTTTGCAAATTTTTTTGTGATCTGGTGGACAACAAAATCAATAGGCACTTGTGCTTATCTTAGGTGTGACAGTTTCTTTCATAGAAGAAATTTGAAAATGAGGGAAGTGTTGGGTCAAAAGTTGAGAACATTTTAGTTTTTTAAAGATGTCATTTTCTTGTTTGAATTAATGAAAAACACATTCCCTTCAAGCAAGGACACTATGTGAAAGTTGGGTAAGTTTACGCAAACTACTCGTATATATTAGTTTATTTTCTCGCTGCTCGTTAGAGTAACTAAGGATAAAAAATGCATTGTTAAAGTGTCTATACGACTAAATAATAATTTTCTAACTCCGCCCCTAAATACACATTAAAATCCTAATTAGACTCCATTGAAGTTGTTGAACTCCATGGAGGGTAACTTGTTGAACTTGTACCACACTGATAAAATAACCCCTCCAAGGAAAAATGAGTTTTGTAGGCCTCTTCAGTCATAACTCATAACCAGTGTTTAAAGGTTTCATAGGAAATGGACCTTTTCCCTAGGGTTGGCAGTCCAAGTTGGTCGCATTCATATTTGGGAAATTTGGAGGCCGGTCCTCTTATATGGACTTGTTTGGACTTAAGTCCGTCAAGGAAACTTATTTGTTATGAAATCCGTTTTTTATCAATTTTACCATACTATCCCTTCTTTTTAGAAGTGAAAATAAAACTAAAAATTAAAAAATCATAAATCTTAGGAGTTTGACTAACATTAAAATCTTTCCTCTCTCATATCTATCTATATTCATATATAGGTTAAGAGTTTGACTAACATTAAAATTTTTCTTCTCTCTTATCTATTTATATTCATATATAGGTTAGGTGTATCTATATAATAAAGTAGAGCGAAGTTTGAATCCAAAAGATAAAGAGAGGTCCAGATTGTTTTGAGACAAAATCTAAAAGCCAAAGAGAGGTCCAGATCGTTTTGAAACAAGAAACGGTTCAGATCATCTCAAAAAATTTGATCCAATGGTCTACCGTTAGTCCTAAATTTTTTTTTTCCCGCCCACGAAGAAACCTATCTCTCACCAGTCTCTCTCTCTCACGCGTCTCTCTCTCTTCTGCCTCTCTCCCAATTTCTCACGCCTCTATCCTGCCCTCCAAACTCATCCCAAAATTTCTCACATAGAATCAATCTCAAATCTTCTCTCAATGTCAAATCTTCTGCCAATCTTTGTGCCGCTGGTTATTCTCCACTAACAAAGTCACAGCTCACGCAACGCTCAGGTATGTCTTCCCTCTCTCAATTTTTCCATATCTTTCTATTCACTCAAAGCGACACGAACACGCACAGTTACACAAAGCGACACGAACACGCACAGTTGGGTTTGAATCCAAGAATAGTTTGTGAAACATTGTACAAAATTTCGGTGTATTTATCCGTTGGTAGTTTGAAGCAAATTCTGGCCGCTGGAAGTTTTGGTGGTTGATTATACTCGGAATTGGGCATTGGGTTCTCCTCAAAATTTTACTTCCTGCAGTTGCAAGGTGAGTTTTTTTTTTGAATTTCAATATAAGCTTAAAACTTTCTAAATTAGGGGATTATGATTGTGAAATTTCTTAATTTGGTACTGAGAATAACCCACCCATTACGAAATTGAGATTTTCATTTTCCTGAGTTTGCGGGTTATGAATTGGAGTTTATTGATTTGGGTGACCAATGACAGTGGGCATTTCTGTGTTTCAGTTTGTGTTCGTGTGCATTGTGTGTGTCCTGTTTTGGGTTCTGCTTAATGGTGCAATGTTTTTTTTTTGGCAAAAGCAAGTTATATTTGCTTAACTAGCTACCATAGTACCACTCCGTTTGATGATAATGCACATCACCCATTTGTTGAAATTCCTAGCAGAACCAAATCATAAAAAATCCAGCTAATGACTAACATATTGTCATTATTTGAAGATGTCTTCTTTGGTTTTTATGTAATATTTTTTTTATTGATTGGGTTTGATTTTTGCAACCCATTCAAAGAATGAGGTGAGCTGAACAATGGTATGTAGTTGTAGTTACATTTATATGGAAGGCGTGAGAAATATTTTTTATTGGCTTGACGCTCTTTTGTTATATTGCCTGTTGGATTGTTGCCAATTTCAATCTTCTGATAGTTCCTTTATTTTGATCAAGTTATCAAGACAGCCAATCTCACGTGTTTATTATGCATTGGTCATCACTGTTTGATGGGTATGACTTTTCATGATGTGTGCGTCCATCTGCAATCTATATACTTTTTTTTAAAAAATTTGTTCTTTCTTGGTCCTCCATGTTCATTACTCAATAAAATAGTTGTCTTAGATTGTCCATAGCAACTCTCTCTTATAAACTGCAATAGTGGCAGTAGGTGATTGCAATGTATAGGTACCTATTCAACTTTATCTTTGCAAAAAAGGGATTGTAAGGGACAATCTAATTGGTTCCTATCAGCCACATAACAACTCAAGGTGAAATGGTGACATCATTGGCTAGAGTTACTATTTGCCTGATTGTCCAGTTTGGTTACATATCCAAAACCCATGCACAGATGAACGTATACATGTTTGACTGTTTGAATTGTGTTTTTGTTCATGAATGTTGCTGCTATAGGCTATAAATGGGTTGGAATTCTTTTCACACATGCACATATACATATGTTGCCGCAATGCATGGATGCACAACCTCATTATTCTGTTCCATATGTAAAGATGCACATGTTTGCTATTCATATAACACAGTTTTCAGGCTGTATGTGTGCTGATAGGAGTATCGATTGCAGATGGACTTTCCAGCATATTGTTGCTCCTGACACTCATTAGGAATGTGCTACATCTAGATTGCTCAATAATGTTGATGAAAAATTTGGGTTTTTTCATTACTTAAAGTGCTGCATCGTAAGCTAATAGATCACCAATTCAACTTTACCTATTTTTCTCCTATTGACAACATATGCAGACAACACACCGTACATACATAACACACACAACACAAGCACACATCATATGTTTGGTCATTTGTTCTCTTTAAACATAAGAACCGCAATTTTTCCAAATAATGGGGTTTTGTCATTTGTTTTGGAATTCTTAATATAGGTTCATGTCTGTGATATTCTTTGTCGAGGATTTTGTGCTTTACAATCATGCAAGATGTAACTTTGTTGCAAGAGGTAAAGGATTCAGCAGATTTTATATTTTGACCTTTTTATGAAGTTCTAAGGATTCAGCCTGTTTATGTTTTCTTGCGTGTGTATTGGTGCAGATAAAAGGGTCTATGGGCTTAATAGATGTATTCATTTGTGGTGTAGCCTGTGGTCTTGCTACAGTAGCCTGTGTGAAATGGTTTCATTTGTGGTGTAATAAGTGTGTGATGTTCTAGATTGGCTTCTGTTGGAAAATGTCCTTTACAGTAGCTTTGTTTGATAGGTGAGAAACTATTGAGAGCTGCCATTGTCTGCTCTCCCACGAAGTTTGTTATTGGTAACCAATTTCATTTTTGATACTTCCAATTGTCTTCTTCTTTTCAGATTCACAATTATATTGCTAATACTTCCTTTTGTTTTTTGTATCTAATAGATCTCTGGTTTCTTGGGTTCTTCTCAAGCAAATCCAGTTCATCAATAAACCGATTGCAGAGAAGTATTTACAGGTTTGAGATCTGATATGTCTTCTCCTGAGTTTTTCCTGAGTTAAGTATTAGGCACTTCAATATCTCCTTGATTTTTTTTGGGTGGACTAATAAATCTTCTATGCAAATAGACATCTTATGCCTTCTTTTTTCCGAATCATCCATAAGAATCAAAGTTAGGAGGACAAAAAAAGCAGCTGCTCATATATCCTTTTGCCATGTTATAATCCTCTCTTTTGTTCTCTCTCCAGAATAATAGGAGACACCAAAAATAGTGACAATGGAGAACCCCCTTAACATTGCTATCAAATCACACTTAAGTTTACTATTCATTTGCCTATTATTGTTTGTCGTATCTTTCTTATAAGTTATTTGTTTCAGTTAAAGGCTTTGACTCCAAATTTCTTTACATTTGTGAATCAGCTTTGTTGCTAATTTTTCTATTATTTTTAGCCTTAATGCATTGATTTGAAATAGGTTAGATAAATTTTGTTGCTTGCTAAATTCAAATGTGATTCACAGTCGGAGTAGTTTAAATAAGTGGAAAGTGTGGCTTCTATATTGCATTGGTTTGGGCCGTGTTTTCACAAGCAAGTGTACAGGTCGATTTTTTTTGGTAGAAGGTAAAGAATCATAAGAAATAAAACCTCATCTATTCTTTCTTGACAGCAACCTCCCCATTGCTTAGCTGCTTAACAAAGATAATACAAGTAGTTACATCGGTAGATATTCGACATATGTGAAGAGAAGTTTTTCAGTGCGGACATATGTAAAGAGAAGTTTTTGGCATATTTCTGGTGGTTTTATGATAGATTGAAGGCATGTACAGTTATGTTAAATTTGATTTCCTATTTGTTGTAAAAAATTTGATCCGTTTTATGAGCCTTTTCATGATATTTTTACCGATATATTGGTCAATCATTGTGGGAGTAACATTGCAGAAGTGTTGTTGATTAATAATTTGAAGCTTCTTTTTAACTATTTTTCCTAATACTTAATGTTCCTCATTGGTTCGTCTAAGCTCCTTAAAATCAAAGTTCTAAATGTTGGAACAAACTCACAGCATTTACCTTCATGATGGAAGTCTATAATGAATTGTTTTGAATATGAGGTCGTTATTATGCAACTGTGTGCTACAGAGTTCAACATTTTTTGCTTTTAGTCTATTTGCGTGTGTTGCTCATGCAACCGATATTAGTGAGAAATTGAAGATGGCAGAAGAAATTCTGAGTAGTTTTCTTAATTACTTCATATGACTTCTGGCGATGCTGCTGGTTCTGTGATCAAGTCTTCCCAAGGTTTGATACTTTCTGGCAGATATCTTCATGAGCCACTGGAGTCTTGACTTAGTAGTGATATTTTTGTTGAATAAGAAAGGTGTTAGATACGTTTCATTGGCCACTGGAGTATTGACTTAGTAGTGATATAGTTGTCCATCCTTTTCTATGGTCATTCTGTTTAGTGTGTTTGAAATTCAATGTATAGTCCTGTGTGATTAAAAGCAGATAGTCACAAAGGGAATTTTAATGTTAGCTTTGCTTGCTTTCCTATTGAAACTATGTGGGAAGGGCTGGGACTTTTTGATAATACTATTGCAGGAACTTCTTAAGCTATCCAAATATTGGTGTTTGAAAATTTTATCCTATGGTTGCTCTTGGTTTCAAATGCGAGGTAATCCCCCCATTCATTCACACAAATTTGGTTACGATGCCGTTAACCCCATAGAAAATCTCCAATCGAACCCATAAACTCTACTTATGGTCTGATGCAGCAGCAGTGGCTGGGTGGCATTTGCTTATTCTAAGAAGAAGGAAGATTGTGATGCTGGGTCCTGCTGCAGCTTTTGAGCTGTGTGCTGCTGCTGTGCACTGTTGCTGCTACGCTGCACTGTGTTGCAGCTGCTGAGCTGCACTGTGCTGGTCTGGATCACAGGAAATGCTGCAGATGGGACCAATATGCACTGTGCTGTGTGTTGTGAACAATGCGCTGTGTGTGATGTGATCAGTGCATAGTGCTGTGTTGGCAGGTTTGGTTGACTGTGGCTTCTGGAATGTTGCAGCTGGAACAAAAATGCATTGTACTTCACTGATCAGCTGGACTGTGAACACTGTGCTGCAATTTTGTAGTAAGTTGTATTGATGAATTTTTTATATTTTTATATGGTGCATTCAAACACAAGTCTTAATGCTTTGTGGGGTACTATGCAATTTATGATATATGGGTTGACAGCAAATTAGATTTATTTATATAATTGATTTGTTTATATATGTAAAATTTCAATGCATAGTTCAGATTTGAACACACACACGCATCAAATCCCATTACATGTTTTATTTTGTTTGAATTATTTTATTGAATTGGTTATGGAATGGTATTACGAGTATGACTGTAGCGTAAATTGATATAAGTTGTGTTTCTTTAATTAAATGTTTGGTTATATAAGTTATGTGCACACGGTGATATTGTTCGGGGGTCATATTTTTAAGGAAAATTTTGTCAATTTTATTTTTGAAAAATGGCTCATATTGGTTTACGATTTTTCTCAATTTTTCTTGATCAGTTATTGTGTAATACAGAATATTGGGGCGTGGACAATTCCTTTCGATTTTTTTTATAAGTTATATAGTGTTGTAGATGACATTTTGTCAATTTTTTTTATATTGATTAACACTCTTTCTCAGTTTTTTTATTGACGATTTTTTGTATAATGTTGGCTCATATTGATTGGAGATTTTTCTCAGTTTTTTTTATTGACAAATTTTCGTATTATATAGTGTCTCCGAGTATGAGTATTTACTTGCGATTTTTTAATTTGTTACAAAGTGCCTTCAGGCACGGGCAATTACTAGTCTATATAATAAAGTAGAGCGAAGTTTGAATCCAAAAGACAAAGAGAGGTTCAGATCGTTTTGAGCCAAAATTCAAAAGACAAAGAGAGGTCCAGATCGTTTTGAAACAAAAGACGGTTCAGATCATCTCAAAAATTTTGATCTAATGGTCTATAGTTAGTCCTAAATTTTTTTTTCCCGCCCATGAAAAAGCCTATCTCTCACGCGTCTCTGTCTCTCACGCCTCTCTCTCTCTCACTTCTGCCTCTCTCTCTCTCCCAATCTATCACGCCTCTATCATGGAATGGATCACAAATCTTTCCCCCTTCTCTGCCCTAATCTCACGTCCCTATTTCTTATCTATCCCTCTCTTCTTCCTCATTCTTATCCCTCATTCTTACCCTCATCACTCTCTGCACCCTCTCTGCATCATCACAGCCAAGCCGCCAACAACAACCACGATGCCACCAACAGCCACGATGACTTTAACTCACAGCCTTCGACGCTACCCCGGTATGTCTCCTCTCTCTATTCATCTCCTCTCGATCTCTCTTTTTTTTTTTTTTTTCTCCTTCTGTTTCTTTTTTTTTTTCCCACCCTTTGTTACTCCTTACCCTCTGTCTCTCTCTTTATCTCTCTTTCTCTCTCTTACGCTCCAGCGACACCACCACCATTGCAGATGCTGTCAGCACTTAGCCTCTCTTTCTCTCTTTATATCTCTCTCTGTTACACCCCAGCGACACCACAAGTAGAGCCACACACAGCGACAACCCCTCTTCCATTTCGCCGATTAGTTGTTAAGAGACAAAACCCACAAACCTCCTCTTCCACTAAGACCCAATGCCTCCCCTAACTATCACCCAATGCCTACCCAAAAGGGTCCCTTTCCTCCACCAAACATACTCACCACATGTTCGATCAAAGTTCTGAAAGAGCTTTGGGGTATAAATGCAGATTGCCTCAATTATATGCAGATCATATACATGCAGATATACTGGAATGGCATTTGGGTTGTGGATTTTAATATTTATGTTGTTCAATTTCTGATCTGATATGGAACAAAAAACCCTATTAATGACTATTACAATGGAGATTGAGATTGAGAAAACGAAAATCACGATGTAACAGATGGAGATTGCTTGTGATTGAGGCCCAATTTGCTAGCTAATACTACTACAATGGAGATTGAGAAAACGAAAATCTATAGCAAATTTTTTTTAATGAAATGCCCGTGAGAGAGACTCTTTTGATTGACATGGATTTTTATGGGTACAATGGGTTGAATTTATGTTCCTCTTCAATGGGTTTTGTTTGATTTTGGAAATCATTTTATCTATGTTAGCCTGGAATTTCTAATTTGATAGTTGGTATTGATTATGGAAATCATTTTATCTATGCAGCTACGTGAAATGTGGTGATGGACAGTCCTCATACCCCCAACGAGTTGACCAACCACAGCCACCAAGGTGCAGTTCCCTTTATTTTGCTTCAGATTGTGATCAAGGTGCAGTTCAGATTGTGATAGTCATTAATAGTGTTTGAAAAATTAATTTCTTTGATACACTTTTGGCTGTTGAGAAAAAATGAAGCAATATTTTTGTCATGGTTTAAGAATTAGGGTGCCTGAATTCTATACTATTTTTTATTTTTATGTGTCACCCAGGGATGCATTGAAGGATGCCACAATGTGTATTGGTCAGATTTGTGTATTTGGCTGGGGATGAGAGAGGTTCTTGGGTAAATTACATTTGTGCCTATGGTGGTTCAACCAATGAAATATATTTGATCATATTCGTAAACTCAAAGCTATTTGTCTCTCTTTGAATCAGCTAGATGAGGCAATTCTAGCGAGGTTCTACAAGTGCAAGGTGCTCCAATAGCTATCAGTCTTGCAATGGCCTTCATAGCAGCATATCTAGACAAACTAGCAACTTGACTATACTCAAGGCTTTATGTCTTGAATTTAAAAACTTTAAAGGTATATACTACTTCTACATGTAACTTAGGACTCAATTTTTATTATATGGTAGGTTTTTTTCGGCCATTGAATTAAAACTATGCCTCTGAGAATGAAAATGTTCGAATGAGTGTCTTACATCTATTCATTTTAATTTCTTGCTTTTGATTTGATTTGATCATTTGATGACCACATTTTGAATATGGATTTGATTAGTTCTTATATGCAAGGATCTCTAGAAAATGGGTTCTGATTTTGATAATGAAATTCATTACTGATTGGTGACAGAATTGAGGAAAAGGGTGAAAATGGAAATTTGGTACATTTTTAATTTTTATTTTTGGTTTTGTGTATTGTACAGAGTTTTTGGTATGTGAACGATGAAAAATTCAGGTAAATTATACTCTGAAAGTTTGTGATAAGTTTTATTGTTTTTACATATTTTCTTAGCTTCCGAGTACTTTAATTGGTTGTGTTGACCTTTTTTTACTTATGTGGGATAGTAAAGTTTACAGTTTTTACTTATGTTGTCTCTTGAATTTTTGTCGAGTAGCGCTTTCAATAATTCTCTCAATTTCAGAGTTCTAATGATATTGGGGATGCCCCTTATATCGGGACAAAGATAATTGATATGTCACATGTTTACGTTTTTCTTTCTTTTGTAGTAAAAGACATGGTGTATAAATTCCTTACTTCTCTAATCTATTTGCAGCCTTCTCTAATCTACGATCCCAGTGTTTGTTCAACTGTTTGCAATCTTCTCTAATCTATTTGCAAGCTTCTCACTTTCACTAAACTCTTTTTTACTACGATTTGGACCTTTTTAGAGTATCTAGGGTGAGTGATGTGTTTGAGTGCGTTTGATGATCATTGCATGATGAGGAATGTTATGCACTTTGCTTAGCAATGTTTTCTCAAGAAGCTTATTGTTTGACCCAAATCATTAACAATATGTCTTTGTCATGGTAGGAATTTCATTTGAAGTATGGTGTTTCAGTTTTGTGTGTTAGCTGCCACATCTTTTTTTTTTCTTAACACTATAATTATAATGCGACTTCTAGATGGTTTTACTTGAATTTTTGATTGGCTGAAGATCCATGGACTCGAAAGGAACTTAAGTAAACAACTAAATTGAAGTCAAATGGTGATCCTCATTTTTCTTTTTGCATGTGGCCCTAACAAGTGCTTCAGAAATGCGTTGTAGAAGTGAGGATGTTCTATCTTAGTTGGATGTGGCCCTAAAGGCTTTTGAAATTGCACTCATCTAAATCTCATCATATGCAGGTGATCAACATTCTCATGATCCTGCAGTGTGGTGTACTTTTAAACATTGTCCATACCATGAAAAGTTGGAATAGATGGTTGTGCGATTCAATTGGAGATATTCATCTTCTATTAATTGTGCATGATTGGCTTATATTGTTTTTTTTTTTTTCATAGCTATGTTGTCATTGAGGCCGAAATAAAAGGTCTGTCTTCTCAGCTGAGTTGTAATTTCCATTTTTAATAAATTTTTCTATTAAGTTATGCGAGAAAAAAATAAAGAAAAACAAATAATTGATTAGTGTGCATATGTGAGTGAAAATGCTCATTAGCTGCTACCATTGCTCATGTAACATATTGGAATTGTTCAAGCCATAGTGTGTGGGGATTGAAAATTGTCTTTGGTCACTAAATGCATCATTGTCCGTTGCCAATAGATTCGGAAAATATATTTTTAGTGATTTTTTTGGCCGCTTCAACTATGAGTGCAAATAACGTATATTTGAGATTCGCATATACGGGTGCAATGTAAGGGGGTACGTATCTAATTGATGTTTGGACAATTCAGTGTGGGTTTTTCAAATTTATCTATTTTTCAGTGCAACTTTTGTTAAAAAAAAATTATTTGCGTATATATTTGAAAAATTCATTAGCGATTTTTTTATGGTACATAGTGCCTTCAGGTACGGGCAATTACTAGTATATATATATAGTAACATTAAAAATAAAAAATAGTAACATTCAAATACAAAAAAAAAGTTATCATTTGGACACAAAAAAAATATATTTAAACACAAAAAAATAGTAACATTTAAATATAAAAAAAATTTGAAACATTCAATATTATTATTTTTAAAAAATAACAACAATAACATGTTCAACAAAAATATTAACATGTTCAAAAAAAATAATAACATGCTTAACAAAAACTGTAACATATTTAACAATAATTATTTCTCTCAAATTCAAACACAAAAAATAGTACCATTCAAATACAAAAAATAGTAATATTCAAAAACAAAAAAAATAGTAACATTGAATATTAATATTTAGTAAAATAACAGTAGTAACATACTCAAAAAAAACAGTAACATGCTCAAAATAATAGTAACATGAACAGTAACATACTCAACAAAAGCAGTAACATGAACAGTAACATAATAAAAAAAATAGTAACATGAACATGAATTTGAAAAAATATATATATAGAGAGAGAGAGAGAGAGAGATTTGAATTTGAATTTGAATTTTAAATTTATGATGGAGATTTTATTGGCATATTTTAATAGACCTTGAATTAAGGGATAACAATTTCTAAAATAAGAAATTAATTTAACTTCCTTTCAAGGAAGGGTATTTTTGAGATAAAAAAAAAAGTGGACTTAAGTCATTACATATAATTTTAAACATGTAATTAGTCCCTTATAAGTTTCCTTGCAGGACTTATCTCCAAACAAGTACATTTAGGGGGACTCACTTCCAATTTTCACTTCATATTATTTTCATATATATTTTCCATACTAATTTAAGGATCAAAATTTCCCTTTGAGGTTTGAACATCTCGAAACATTTGTGTTTTTAAGGTATTTTGAGATATATCAACATGATTTTATAACTATTTCTTAATTTTTCAAAGAGTTGAAATATGTTCCAAGAAAAGAACTCCGAAAATCTTATCGAAAAAGAAGGCAACATATATATTAGCACCAAGGCTCGGACCACCCATGAAAGCTTCTCTTTGACCCCCCCCCCCCCCCCCCCCCCCCCCTATTATTCATGTCTCCTTCTTCAAGTCCTGGTGACAGTGAGAAGTAATCCTTAAAAAATGTTGGATTATGGGCGATTATGCGGCGTAAAACTACATATATTCTGCTTGGCTGTGATTTTCTTCATTGTTATATTCGCGGTCAGCTTCATCTTCAACCTTTCACTCCATTCTGTTGCCTTTGAAACTGAAAGAAATCTTCAAGTTCTGGATACTTATGAGGCACGGCAACCATTGAAGGCGATTTTGAGGCCTGAACCTTTGCATGCAATGGAAGAAGAGAATACAGAAGCATATAGGGAAGATCATGGTCACTTGGTGTCTCCCCTCAATGTTACTGCAGAAGAAAGAGTTGCCTGGTTCAAGAAAAACTTGTCAGAGTTCAAGATCTTACATTCAACTAGATTTACGCAACAATTTGATGTTCGAGTTAGAGAGTTCTTCGGCCATAAGTGCAGGGTTCGAATTCGATTCTTCATGACATGGATATCGCCTGCGTGGTCATTCGGACAGAGAGTTTCGGGCCATGGAAAGTCTATTCAAAGCAAACCCTCATGGATGTTTGGTGATTCTATTAAGAACTATGGATTCTGTTGCCGGAAATAGGATCTTAAAACCACTGCTCAATCTCGGGTTTAAGGCTATGGCAGTCTCACCGGACTTGCCTTTTCTTTCTGGAGAACACGCCGGCTAAATCTTGGTTGGATGATCTCAAGAGTGGAAACAAGGACCCTGGTGAAATTCCATTGGCACAGAACCTATCCAACCTGATCAGACTGGCGGTTTTGTACAAATATGGAGGTGTTTACATGGACACTGATTTTATAGTTCTGAAAGATTTTTGGGGTTTGAGGAATTCCATCGGAGCACAAAGCACCGATGAGTCGGGCAACTGGACAAGACTGAACAATGCAGCTCTGGTTTTTGACAGAAAACACCCACTTCTGTACATGTTCTTGGAGGAATTTGCATCAACCTTCAATGGAAATAGATGGGGACACAATGGACCTTACCTAGTATCCAGAGTAGTAAAGAGAGTGGCAACAACACAGAAGTTTAAGTTTACTGTCTTGCCGCCCATGGCGTTCTATCCGGTCAGCTGGACGAAGATAGCCGGGTTTTTCTCACGGCCAGCTGATCGGAAACTGTCAAACTGGGTGGAGGCCAAGCTGCACCAGCTAAACGGGGCGACTTATGGTGTGCACCTGTGGAACCGGCAAAGTAGCAGATTGGGAATTGAAGAAGGAAGCATAGTAGGCAGATTAATCTGGGAGCATTGTATCATTTGCAATCCCATGTATAGTTCTTGAAGAAACTCCTGGGCAGAAGGAGGAGGAGAGAGAGAGAGAAGAACAAAACTAGAGCTGGCGATATAACCTCATAGAATACATACGTTGACATGTTTTTCTGCATATCGCAAAATTATGTTAAAAACTATGCTCATACAGCCACATATGAATATAAACAACAGACACATATAAATAAGAAATAAAGTTACACCAGAATACCCCACCGCATGTTATGTTTCTCTCTCTCACCGTGCACGTAGAGATTGCCGGTGTGATGGCAATGGGGATGCTAATGGTGTCAGATTCAGAGGTGATCGATTTTGTCCCAAAGGTGACTTTTGGACAGGACTGGAGACAGTCTGATGCTCTAGTTGGGAGTTTTTGGCTGCATATTTGGGTGTTTGAAGCTGCTCAAGGGTTGCTAAAACATCTGCCATTCGTGGCCTTATCTTAGCCTCGGTGCTTAGGCACTGCAAAGCGACTGTAGCAGCCGTGTAAGCTCCTTTCTGGGGGTACTGGCCTTCCAACTTGGTGTCCATAATCCGAAATACTTTTCGTTTGTCGCCCAAATATGGCTTTGCCCAGTCCACAAGATTCTGCTCTACACCAACTTTTGTTTTGTCAACAGCTCGTCGTCCAGACAGTAATTCCAGTAAAACAACCCCAAAGCTGTAGACATCACTTTTTGCTGTTAATCGACCTGTTCATTTGCAAGAGCTTTAGTGCAATGCGAGGGTTTACATCGACCAATTTAGAAAGGTAGTTCAGAACACTAAAACGAGCAAAGACATAGACAGACCTGTTGCAACATATTCTGGTGCTGCATAGCCTTGAGTGCCCATTACTTGAGTGGATACATGAGTCCTATCACCAGTAGGCCCTGCCTTAGCTAAACCAAAATCTGATAGCTTTGAATTGAATTCCTGCATCCCTAAGCATGTTAGTTCCATCAATGTAATACATAATATGATTATTATGACAACAATTCCAGTAATTTTCATATTCCATAACTTCCAAAGCAACGAAACGAAGAATATCTTTTCCTCAACCTACCGCATCTAGAAGGATATTAGAAGCTTTAAAATCCCGATATATAACTTGCTCTTCATGTAGGAAAGAAAGGCCTCTAGCTGCACCAATGGCAACTTTGATCCTTGTTGCCCAAGAAAGTGGCTGAGGTCCCCCTGAAACAAAAATGGCATCCAAAGTCAGCACATTTTTTACAGACATACCCAGAAGTTCAATACCATGTGTATGGTCCATCATGAACAACCAAAAATTGCAATAGCGAAATGGAAACACTTGTCTCCATGACATTGTAGCCATAATTGTGCATGTGCCATAGATATATCCAGGCGCCAATCAAAGAAAACTAGCAAATAAAAAAATAAAAAAAAACTTATCTCACGTGTATATTAAATAAAATGACAAAAACGAAAAAAAAAAAAAAAAACTTCAAAAAGAACATGACTTATTTGCTTCAAAAAATCCAATAAACTTAGAGCCGTACATCGAGGATTTCATCAATCTGGTATAGAAGCTATTGCTTAGTTATGGGAGAAACATTTGGAGGACCAAATCATGAAAAAGCAAAAAAAAAAATGCATAGATTTCTTGAGTAAATTTGAGAGTGGAGGAGATAAGGGGGGATCGGGGTACCATCTTGTACTCCACATAGGCTCAATCAAACACTATGTACCAAATTAACTGAGGGCATTTTTCCAAACAATCAAAATATTTTCAATGGTTATATATTTCTAGCACACAAACGGAGATGAGAGACAAACGGAGAATGAAAATGGAAAAACTTAAAGAAATAGAAGATTGACAAAGAGTAACATAAGGCAGGAAGGAATCGATGGAGACGTCTCAGCTGGAACTGGCTGAGGCCAAATATTAAAGATTGTTTATGAACATAGAGTAAGAAGGGGCACTAAACAGCTAAGCCTCCTGAAAAAGTGAAAAGTTGACTACGAAAAACTTACTCCTAAAAAGATGATTCTCCAAGCTCCCTTTTGGCATAAACTCATACACCAACAGCCGGTTGTCACCTTCCGAGCAATACCCAATAAGTTTTACCAGATTTGGATGATGTAGTTGCCCCAGATAATTAACTTCTGTCTGCAAACTTTGGCTATCAATAATCGGGACAACAGGAAAAACATGCAAAGTAATTAATAAGGATACCAGAGAGGAAACATACCAACCACTCCCTATGCCCTTGAAAACCTTCAGGCTTAAGTTTCTTGACAGCAATTACCATTCCAGATCCAGGTTTTGCAGCAGTAAGTGTGTGTTCATCGATCCATCCTTTAAAAACATAACCGAATCCACCTTCACCAAGAAGACTGTCGGGACGGAAGTTTCTGGTCGCATTCTTCAATTCATTAAATGAAAAGTCTTTCACATGAGGGGACGACAGTATTTCACCTTCAGATCTTGGAGTAGGAAGACTCCTAGGACTGCTCTTCTCAGTGTAAGATGGAATGGTCAAGCTGGAAGGAGCTAAAGAATTTCTAGTTTTGCTGGAAGTTCTTGTGGCTTCTGATGCTGCAGAAAAAGGAGAAGAAAAATATAAAGTTGCATGCAATTGCATAAATTACTTGAGTAGGGACTTCAAGCATGCACAAATAAAACTCAGAAAAGATCATCCAATCTACGATACAAACTATTGATACTTTTCTCTCGAGTTAGTTCCTTAGATTCTTTTCAGAATAGAGATTACATAAAGATGTACCATTCAAATACGAAGTCCTTACCATCATGAACAGAAGAATGTCAACACCTGTAAATTTTTATAATTGGATTCATTGTCATTACTATCATATCAGCAAGATCGTCAAAAATGATATTCCTGGCATAGTTTGCACCAATAGAAACCATGCCAAAACTATTGGCAGCCGTCTAATATGGAAAGAAGAATTCAAAACACTGGCAACAGCGTGGTCTAAAACATTTAACAATCTAGTGAGATGCTACAAAAGAGCTTCTGCTCTGCATTTAAGCCAAACTATTATATGTGATTGGAATAACTCCTTTTATTATTTGTAACAGCCCACCCAATTTATCCAGAATTAGATAAGGCTACAATTTTCTCTCCTTTGCACAAATGTTACTAGTCATTCCAATCCAAGTTTACATCCATAAATTGAAGATATATCTTCCACCTTTCCTTGAGTCTTCATCCTCTATGTCCCTCAAAGAATGTTTGGCATAGTCTCCAAGACTAAGAAAGAACAAAAATACTTCAACTTTTTCAAGACCATTCAGATGTAAAATTCCATGAAAAAGTCTGAAATATGTTACCAAAAGTGCGAATTTCCTGAAGCCATCAATGTTTATTTACTCCAAATAAATCATCAATTCTTTCCAAATTGACAATCTATTGATGAACTGAAATCCTCAAGCACAACCGGGGAAAAAAATGATATGTACACCATAATGATTAAGAAGTGACAAACTAACTAAAACATAGACCCAAACAGAGCAGGACAGATTCAGTTACCTAATGAAAATTCTAAACCCTTCACACACACACACACAAAAAAAAAAAAATATTGTCAGTTACATGATTGTAGGACGAAAACCAACCAAAATAAAAATAAGAATATTTAGTACATATCTTCTCAAAAATTCAAAACAAAAATAGCTGAATATTAATGCTCACACAAAAAAGGAGAAAAGAGAAAAACCAAACCTTGTACCAAGACAATTAAACCAAAGGAAAGAACAAATTGAGGGAACTTAGTTTCATTCGATCTACAGCAAGTCAAGATATGCACTTATGACACTTTACGAAAAGAAAACAGATATGCACTTATGGGCGAAATACTTTTAATCAAAAAGAAGAACCTTTTTGCCAGAAATAGTGATCTTATGCTCATCAAAACCCTTTTAAAAAAACACCGAAGCAACAATATGGTTAGTACTAAAGTAATTATGTAATTATATATCAAGCTACGCAAGAAAAAGTTACAATTGCTTGAACAAACACAAGAAAGATAAAGATGAATACAGGCACATACATAGGGAAAGAGGAGAGGTGCTAGTACCAGAAGTGGTGTGGGAGCTGAAGGTTGCATCGACTCTAGCTGAAGAATCTAAACAATTGCCCATCAGATGATGCTCCAAAGTCCAAACCCCCCAGATGTAAGAGAAAGAGTCTATTTAACACCCAGTTAGAAAAAAAAAAAAAAAAACTTAAAAAAAGGATCTTTGAAAATTCGAAACACCAAATTTCAGAATCTAAAGATATTTTGAAGAGTTGTAAACGATGAACTTTCTTGGGTTTCTTTCTTTTTTTATGGTTTCGTCAGTATGGCACTAAAGCGCGGGCGTATCCGGTACAGGAACTCCCGTCACCATAAAAGGGCCAAATTCTGCGAATATGATTATTTACAGAGGCTAAACCACAGAAGAAAATAAAAAAAGTTTTCACACCAAAAAATTCTGAGAAAGAGAGAGGAAGCAGAGAGGAAAACGTAGAGAAATTCCAATCTACCTAGCCTCCACCAATCTGCTAAGCGGGGTCCACCATCAAAATGACAAAGGGAAAGATATAGATGTTGTTCACTAACGAAATGTCAATGCTTCAATTCAATTTTAAGTGTTGCCCCTAATACTATGTCAAAACCACAAAAAATAAAAAAAATGAGAGAATTATACTCAGATCCCTAAGATTCGTTATTTAATCACTTAGACTCCCTAATATTTAAAATATTACACGCAGACCCTAGAAATTTGTACACGCGTAACACTTAGACCCCTGTTGTAAATATATCCATTAATAAATTACACCCAGACCCCTTAAAATTTTTAAACATATATTATTTAGACCCCTTAAATTTAAAATGTTATACTTATACTAAAAATACTTCAATCAAAGATAAAATATCAAATATTTTAAATTTATAATTAAAATTCATGTTATATTATATCATTTATTGAAATAAAATCAAAAATAAAAATTTAATTTTTTCTGAAAAAATCGGAATTAGTATACAATTATATTGTCTAGTAGAATTTAATTTGGTCGTTTAAATGACCAAATTAAAATACCAAATTACTCCAATTAAAGCTAAAAGATATTGTGTCCATTACAATTTGACCCCTTGTTTAATTTTTTAGTTTTATTCTAATAGATAGTATAATTATATATTAACTATGATTTTTTTTTTTTAAATTAATTTTTTATTTTTTATTTTATTTCAATAAATGACGTCATAGAACATGAATTTTAGATGTAAATTCATGTTCTATTATGAATGACTAAGACCCCTTGTTTGATTTTTTAGTTTTATTCCAATAAATAGTATAATTGTATACTAATTACGATTTTTTTTTAAAAAAATTTAATTTTAATTTTAAGTTTAAGTTTATTTCAATAAATGATACAATAGAACATGAATTTTGACTGTAAAATTTAAAATATTTAATATGTTATCTTTGATTAGAGTATTTTTTGTCTAAGTATAATATTTTAAACTTAAGAGATGTAAGTATTATATACCTACAAATTTCAAGGGGTATAAGTGTAATTTATTAACGGATATATTTACAGCAGGATCTAAGTGTTATACACGTGTAAATCTCAGGGGGTCTGTATATAATATTTTAAATGTCAGGGGTCTGAATGATTAAGTGACAAATCTCAAGAAATCTAGATGTAATTCTCCAAAAAAAAATTGGCCACAATTGACTCAAATACCCTTATATATTTTTTGTGTTAATTTTCTTGCTCTTTCCAAAACTGATACATATATAGATTAGGGTTGTTCGTATAATGCCCAACTAGTGTGTATGTTTTTTTATTATGGTTGAAATATTAAAAAAATAAATTATTGCGGGTAAAATGTGAGTAGATTTACTACGGTTAAAAGATTAAGCACAACAAATATAAAAGTTTACTATACTTAAAAATTAAGACGTAAATTATTCTTGGATCCAAATAATATAGATTGTCGTTGTGCTTTGTTTTCAGAGATTTTATGGTTTATTATTTAATGACATAACCATGGAATGATGGAATAGGCGAGTACGAGCCAAATAGGCTGACCCAAACGAGTTCTGCATGATGAACTTTGTGTTGCGACACAATGAGCGGAATAGTTATCCCAATGCCAAAAATATCCATGATGTTAGTAAATTTTTGATGGCTTTTCTTGTATTGCCGAGTATGAGTGATTTTATTACAGAATTGATAGTCTTTTTTGGAATAATTACCAGCCAAAAAAATATCTTTTATTTTGAGACAAGGACATCTGTTATTGAGAGTAATTTATAATGTTTTCTACTTCATTTCTAAAAAAAAAAACTACCCCATCAACTTCATTTCTGAAAAAAAAAAACACTATCCCATAGGCTTGGTACTTTACTAAAAATATTCAGCGCACAGATGTAAGGTACGTTTTAAAAGATCAAATTATGAATCAATAAGGTCTAAAAATTTAAAATCAATCCTAAGAATTTTGTAAACCAACCCCACCCCCCATGCATACACCAATTGTTGTTCCTTTTATTGAATTTATCTTAAGTGTAGATCAAGTATCATTAGTACAAATAGAATTCAATATATACACGTGGGTCACCTAATAATACACGGTATGTGAATCTATAGTGAAATTAATAAAGTAAAATAAAATCTATTGTGAAAAGAATATGGACTAATAGACAATGAACCAAAAATTATTCATTTGACATCTCCTTTTATCCCAAAACAAAAATAATAAGAAACAAAACCTCTCCTCTTCTATACCTACTTTATGAGACTTGTGGACCTTTTTTCCGATGTTCTTCTAGCAGCCATATGCCATGATGTGGGCGTAGTCCAATGAGATAATTTTGTGTAGTAACTGAAGTCCATCCCTATGAAGCCACCCCACCCTTAATTAAGATATGGTACCAACTCGGGTATCGTTGTTTCATCCGTCTCAACTATTTGATTCGATATTGAATGATGTGTAATCGTTGATTGAATAAATACTAAAATAAAATATAAATATTCTACACGTGACACATTTATGGACGTATTTTTCAGAATTATTTCGTGTTTTTATTTATTTATTTATGTTTTAGCCCTGATTAAGACTGTCATGTCTCAACCTGAGAATTGAAAATGAGAACTTATTCTGGGGAGCAATGGAAGTCTTCGCCGTCAGTATTAAAATGGCTGGAAAGAGTCATTTGCGAAGTAAATGACAGCAACCACTCGCAAGTCTTCCACACATAATGGGCATAAAACTATAATTTTTTTTTTTTTTTTGGGGTCAAAACTAGAATCTTCCTTGGGGTTAGATCTATCAAAACTATTATTTTTAGATAAGTTAAGTTATTCGACCTTAGTTCGTGAGCCCGTGATTAAAAAGCTCACTTGAAATTTATTCATGAGATAAACAAGTCGAATTTGTTTATACTGCTATTTCAAATTTGTCCTAACCTTTAATTGAGGTGATTCCTTTGAAGTTGAGAATAATTATTATTTTAGTAATAATTTATGGGTAAAATTTACCTTTAAAAATTGAATCTAGGGAAAACAAAATATTAAAAAGTAGGGTAAATTACATTCACACTCCCTAACATTTAGTTTTATTACACAGACACTCTCTCACATTTTAAAAATAACATTGAGACCTCAATTGTTAGACGGAGTTAACTATCTTAATAAAAAGACTATTTTGCTCCTCTCTTTAACACAAACTCAAACCAAACCCCATGCCCTATCCCTAACCCCAACCTAACATTCATCGTCTTCTGCACCCAACGTTCCCACTACTCTCTCTCTCTCTCAAGGCGAAGAACTAGCCTGAAATCATCCGTCTTCTCTCTCCACCACTGCAGCAACCTTCAGTAGAAGAACCAGCTAGCCCAAAATCACTGAGAATCAACCCAAAATCGCAGAAGAAATCGAAAGGGTTAAAGCTTAAAAAATCTGAGATATCGAAAGGACAACAATGATTTTTGAAACCCTAAGTCCCCTCTCTTCGTCTCTCATATTTGAGGCGCTGGTGGGTGATTTTGAAACCCTAACTCTCTCTCTTTGTCTTGCAATTCTGAGGCATTTCTGTGGTGGCGGTGGTGATGGACATTTCTGTTGTGGTGGTGATGCTGATTGTTGGTGCGTGTTACTGAGTTGGTGGCAATGCAATAGTGACGATGTTGTGGAGGAGAAAGGTCATATACATCGATGGTTGATGATGGGTTTTGGGTAGGTGGTAGTTTCAGTGGTGGTGGTAGAGGTGGTTTCCATGGAGTTGTGGTTTCTCTCTCTCTCTCTCTCTCTCTCTCTCTCTCTCTCTCTCTCTCTCCCTCTCTGTGCTGGTGGTGTTTGGTTGTGTTGGGTGGCAAATGCACTATTGCGGTGGTTAGGCTTAGGCAGTGGTAATGGTGGTGAAACTGGTGGTGATGGTGGCAAGAGTAAAAATTTATGTAATTAGATAAATAATAAAAGAGTAAAAAATTATATAATTAGATAAATAATAAACAAAAATAAATTTAATATGGGATAATTGGATTAGGTAATTATTAAGGTTTTAAAAAAATGATTACTTTTTAAATTGTACTAATAGTACCAAATATTATTTAATAAACAAAAAAAGTTAATATTTTATTTATTAATGTAGTGTATTTAGAAATTAAACATATAAGTGTTAAATTTTAATCTATATATTTCATATATAGATTAAAAAAATAAATGAGAGGTTGGATAAACTTGGAGGATATTTTTGGTATTTTGAGAATTATAATTGATTACCTCAGCTTTGACTGTTAACAAGTTTAACGTCTGTTAGTTGGAGGGGGTGTGACTGTTACAAGTTTTAAATGTTAAGGGAGTTCGGTGTTATTTTTAAAATGTGAGGGAGTGTCGGTGTAATAAAATTAAATGTCATGGAGTGTAAATGTAATTTACCCTAAAAAGTATTTTTATGCCAACAAGTACTAGGGAGGAGGAGGACTGCCTCAAGGCCCAAAAGGGTAATTTTGGACATAACGCCAGGCTTGCTTTCTTGTCTCTCAATCACCACCACATCAAGCCAGGAACAATGGAATATTTCAAAAAGCAGAAACACAAACATCACCCAACTTCTTCCATACGTAAAATATTAACAAGAAAGACCGAATTTCTATGCACGCGTAAACCCTGTTCACACTGGACCTACCAATGGAATGAGTTGGATTTTTTTTTTACAAAGTGTTGAAGTTTACATTAATTATTTTTTTTTTAGTATAAATATTAATCATTATAATTCGAAAGGGTTTAGAACATATTTCCTAAATAATAAGGATGACTGACTTTAATAGCATGTGAGAAATGTGAACCTGAGACCTCTGACTTGTCAGAAGCCAAGCTCAGCCACCGAAGCGCATTCCTAAAGGTTGAATGAGTTGGGATTAACTATAGTTTATGAGCTTCCTCGTTGACTTGGTTTATTTTCCAAGTTTTCTTGAAGCAACCACATCAAATAATTGTACCCTCTTGGAATTATAGGGAGACACCACTTGCCCAATGTGGCTGGAGCCAACATGGGTCCATAAAATTTAAGTCATGGATGCTAAGTTCAAGTGGAGGACAAAATTCTCTTGTTAGGATTCCACATAGTCTATTTCGGGTGTCAAATGTCAATCAAATAATATTATGTCATAGAATCGTGCTATTTCAAGTTCATATTATATTCAAATTAGTCCAAGATGAATTTACCTTTGTATACGTCTGGTTATTCATGTTTAAAATTAATTAACTTGATTCAATCATTGTTTGTAGTAATCCATTTTCACATTGAGCTCCCTGGTTGATTGCCAGATTGGGTTCATATTTTTAAGCATATCTCACATTAAATAATGGCAACCTTTTTGGAATGAGAGAGTTAGACCACAACTCAATGCGGGTGGAGTCAGCAGGGTGTTCATAAAGTCATGGAAAACATAGATCAAGTGAAGGACACATAAGGCTCATGTTAGGATTCCACACACTCAGTCTAGTTCAATTATGTTATCAAGGTGTCAAATAGGTCAAGTCAGTTTTTTGTCATGTTTGATTCGTGTCATATTATTTAACTAGTTATTATCTGTGTTTGAAGACATAGAGTAATAAAAAAAAATGGTCAGCAATAAACATATTTGTATTCACACTCGAAATCAAATCACAAATATAGAAGAAAAAAAAAATATTTAACACACCAGCTATAGTGGGAGTGAGCTATGGTAGTGGTGGTGGTGAAAAACAGTGATGGTTGTAATGAGTGACGACGATCGTGGTGGTGGTGATAGCTGTGGGTGGCAACAATGATGGTGGTGATGGGTTTTGAGTGACGATGATGGTAGTGACAGTCATGAGTGATGACGATAGTAGTGGTGGGTGTGGGTGGTGGTGGGGCGACGACGATGGTGGGTTGTGGTGGTAGGCGACGACAGATGCTTTTGGGTGACAGTATGATAGGTGGTGGCAAATAAAAGTGGTGGTGGTTGGTGGTGATAGGTTTGGTGGGGGTGGGTGACAGTGGCTGGTGGTGATAGTGGGTAACGATGGGTGGTGGTGGGTTGTGGTAGTTGGTGGCAGTGAGTAGGGGTGTTCAAATTTTCGATTAGCCGCAATTTTCGACCCTATTGAACGGCTAGCCGAAAAAATCGGATAGGAATGCGGAAGAATTTTTGATCTTCCGATTAAATCGGGTAAGAATATGAAAAATAGTCATTAATTTCCGTATTTATACCCTATCCTACCAGCATTAATATATATATATTAACTAAAAACATTAATTCTCTAACCATATGGTTTAAACTTAAAATAATTGTTATTGTATTTGTGCAACAATTATGATTGATTGATATTTAAGTTTTTTTGTGTTTTATTGTAATTGTTTTAAGTTTTAGTATTATTAAATTGGTGCATGTTATTTAATTGAATAGTTAAAATGATCCAAAAATTAATAGCTACAAAAGTGTTCAACCGACTTCCTACGCGATTAATTTGGCCGGAAGTCGGGTAGGAATACAATACTTGATCGGGTAGGATAGGCCAAGAAAAAATTATTCCGTAAAGTATCGAGTAGGAAGATGGAAGACTATATTTTTTACCTGTAGGGTAGGGTGAATACCTCTAGTAATGGGTGGAGGTGGACAACGATGGTAGTGGTGGGGTGCTGACGGTGGTAGTGAGATGATGGTTGTAGTGGTAATAAATATTAGAATGAGATGACGATGGTGGTGGGTGGTAGCGGTAGACGGCGGTGGTAGCAATCGGTGGTGGGTGACAATAGTGGTGGTGGTGGCGATGGCAATGGGGCAGTAATGGTGGTGTAGTGGGGCAGTGGCTATGGCGGTGGTGAGGTGGCGTTAGTGACAATGGTAGTTGTTGTAATAGAGATGGTGGTGGGATAGCGATTGTGGTTGTGGTGATAGTGGTCGTGGTCGTGGGGTGATGGTGGTGGTAGTGATAGTTGTGATGATTGTTGTGGTAGAGGATATAGTTGGGTGACGACGATAGTGGTGGTGGTGGTACTGGTGATGGTGGGGCGGTGGGGGTGGTGGTAGTGATGATGGTGGTGGGGGTTCCAAATATTACTTCTTTTTTTTAAGTATTTATAAGAAGTTATAAGTTTTAGAAACATTTTTAAAAAGTCAACTCAAACACACCTTTAATTCCCTATTTTCTCTATTAAATTTTGGGTGTTAATATTAAGCGTCGGATTAACTTTAAAGTAAAATTTAAAGAAATATCAACTGCGAAAAACAAAAATCATTTTGTTTATCTTTTGAGATTTGAATTATATTATACTTTATTATATAGATAGTAATAATTCGTGCATGAAGGGACGATGTAATATAAAAAGTGAACATCCCAAATAATCGAGTCTACTATATCAAATATCAAATCGCGATAACCACAATTTAAAAAAAATAATGGACAAAACCTTTAGTAGAAGACATATTGTGCAACACAAAATCAAGCATTAATTATGTAATATAAATATTTTCAATAGCATACAAATATTTCAAGCACCAATTTTTTTTTAAGTGTACGTCATTTTAAATCAATCTAGACCCATAATTAATTATTTTAAAAAATCGACAGAGTTTACTCTAAAAACATAACACAAAAAATATCAAAATTTATACATAATTTATCGAATGACTAGTAATTTGTACATCTCTGTTTATTATTAAGAAACACATAAATTTAAAAAAAAACATGACCTAATTCATTTATCGAATTCAATATCACGCGTCCAAATCTACCTTAACAAAATTATTATCAACTATTGCAACAACATAGTAATATTAATAATAGAATGAAGTTCAACTTTATACATATAAATTTACATATATGAAATTCAACCCGTAACATAGCATTTAATTGACATCTTTTAATTGAACCAACTCCTTTAAAATTTATCGTTAAATAAGATTTCGTCAAATTAATACTTCATTTTCAAGATAATACTAGAACAAAGTGGGGCCCACTATCTCTTGCCAGAGCGACGCACGTTAAATTAGGTGGGCCAGGTTAATTAGCTTATAACACGTGGGCCAGGCTACTACTCCTTTGCGTGACTAACTGGAAGTTTGGTGTGGGCCGTGTGGCTGCTAAGGACTTGGTTTTGGGCAGTGTGGCCGCTAAGGACTGGACCAATGTTGTCAAGAAAGGCTCCCTTGATGTAAGTATAATTTATCAAAACCGGATGCAAATCGACAGAGCAATCGAGTTAATGATTCATTAATTGAACTGTTGGGGTCAACTGGTTGACTGATAGTATAATAAAAAAATAAAAAATTTATAAAATATAATAATTTAGCTAATTGTATGTGTGGGTGAGATTACATGGGGCTCGGTCAAAAGTCTGACACTTTCAACAATTAATGGTGCCTGTACCAACTATTTATTATATATCTATCTACTTAATAATACTTATTTTGATAGGAGCTATTAATTGTTTGTGTTGTTGAAAAAAAAAAACGAAGGAGAAGAAGCAGACTCACTGTCATCGTCATAGAAGACTAATACCCCGTTTGATAGGAATAATGAAAAGTAGGAAATATGAAAAGTATGAGGGATACACTTTCTATCATTTAAAAAAAAAAATTAAGAATGATATACTTTTCATTCATTTGTGTTTGGTTGGATGAATGGAAAATAAAAATGACTAATTTTTTTTTTTTTTTGATTAGGAGTGACAATCGAGTCGTGTCGTGTCAGATTCGTGTTGAGTCATTACGGATTTGTGTCGAACATTAGTCAAACTTAACTCAACTCATTTAACTAATTGTGCCGTGTCGAGTTGCGAGTTGACCTGTTTATTTTTATTTTTTTATTTTTTAAAAAAAAATATATATATAAATACATATTTTTATCATTGTATTTTTATATGAAATTAATATATATATAATATATGTATATATTAAAAGATATATAGACAAATAAGATACATCTCAACACAAATAATTAATTTTTCATCTACTTTCTTTCTGATTTTGGAGGGATTGATTTTGGTGAGTTGGAATGAATGTTAATCCATTCACTTTTCCATCATTCCTACTTTCATTCCTTACCAAACATGATGTTTTATTTATTCCTCTCATTTTTCATCTTTCCAACTTTTCATCATTCTATTTTTTCATTGTACCAAACGGAGCATAAAGGAGAGAGAAATTGACAGAGAGAATCTTTAATGGAGAATTAAACATTTACTTAAATTTGAGTAAAAAAAAAAAGATAAAAAATTTGATTTGATATACACTTCCCTAATGGACAAATTTTTTTTTAAAAGAAGAGAAACTCAAATTTAAATGAGAATAAACTCAAATTTAAAAGAGAATAAAATATGATCATTGGATCTTCAAATGAGAGTGTAATCTCACTTTTAAAGATTTGAGTTTAAAAAATAATCTCTCTTGATTTGAGTTTAAAAAAGTGTTTCCCTTCATTTGGTATAATATATGGGTCTAGCATGAAAAGGCTTTTTAGAATTTTTTACCCTTTTTTAAAAAATGGTTTAAAAAATGGTAAGGATCGGAGATGGTCTTACAATCAATAAAGAAGGAGATAGAGGGACTGTTGTTGAGCTTCGACTCTATGTATAGAGAAGGAGAATAAATGAAGTGAAGACTAAAGATCGAAGAAGACATATTCGATTTAGGGCAAAATTGCCCTAAGAACTATTTTTTTTTATTCTTTAAGATTTGGATTTTCGATTTGAAGAAAGGTGGGATTATTCCTACCCCACAAATCTTCATTCTCATTCCATTTAATTTCTCATTATCAAACTACTAAATTCACTCCTTATATACCTACCCCATTAGTAATTAAGTTCATTTCATGCTACATACACCCTATTAACAGTTAAGCTCACTTATTCTATGTACACCATTTAATGAAAGAAGTTATCGTAAAAAAAAATATAAAAAAAATACAATTAATTTGAATACATAAATATATTTACAAAACAAGAAAAACAAAGAAACAAGCAAAACTGAAACAAGAAAAAAAAATCAAAAACGAAACAAGTAAAATAAATAAATAAATAAGCATGCCGAAATAAGAAAAAAGAAAAGAACGAAATAAAGAAATAAAGAAATAAAGAAATAAAAAAAAATCAGAAAGAAATAAAGAAGCAAACCGAAACAAGAAGAAAAAAACCAAGCAAAAATTAAAGGAACAAGCAAAACTAGAAGACGCAAAAACACAAGACACAAAACCAAACATGAAAAAAAACAAGCATCAAGCACACACAGAAAATCGAACAAGAAAAAAAATAAGTCGCATAGATGCAAAACATAAATAAAATAAAAAATAATAATAATCTGAAAGCGCGCGCGCGCGCACATACACACATATAAATTCTAAATAAAAAATTATTAAACTTGACAGAGATATCAAAACATACAAAAAATAATGAAAATTCATATAACAAATATGAAATCAAACATATAATTAAATTGAGAAGTAATTCTAACATGTATCTCACTGGAAAAATTTATTTTAAAAAAATATTTTTTTGAGTGCATGAATGAGATAAAGAATGAAACCCTAATTATGACAAAATATAAAGTGAGTTTACTTATTAAATGAAATGTATGAAGTATGGAGTGGACTTAGTTACTAATGGAGTAAATATAGAAGCTGTGAGTTTAGTAGTTTGATAATGAGAATTTAAATAGAGTAGAAATAGAGATTTGTGGGGTGGGAATAGCCCCACCCTTTGAAGAACTCGTTCGATTATCCAGTTTTATACAAAATCGGCTGATTTATTAGTTTTTAGGTGATTTAATTATTTAAGAGGTCTAACTGCTAAATCGGACGACTTACGGTCTGATTCACCGGTTTGATCAGTCGGTCCGATCTGATTCTAATAATATAGGATGTGAGAGAGAGAGAGAGAGAGAGAGCCATGCATCCCACGTGGAATTGAGTAAGGATGGGATTAAATGTTTTGGGTAGAAAAATAAAAATTAATAATAATTTTCAACCATTAGATTAAAAAATACATAATTTATAATGATCTTAACCACAAAAAATAAAAAAAAAAATTTATTTCTTTTGAGATTTAAATTACCTTATATTTTATTATATAGAATTCTAATGTCTATGTCACTTGTAACCTGAGAACCATTGTCCTATCCTAGGATTCGTTTTTCATCCAACGAAAACCATAACATACAAGCCCATAACTTAAAAAAACTATTGAATTACCATGTTAGCAAAATCCAATAAATAATCAATCAATTTTACAATTACTCATACAATACTATCTTGTATCAACCATCTAAAATGAATTTGTCTTGTGAAATCAAGTCATTTATGTTTCACATTAACCCGACCCAATTAATATTTGTATTTATTAGTGATGCCATTTTCAAATCATTTATTAAACAGTTAAAAATTACAAAATCGAACACTGCTCATTTTAGATCGATTCGGGTCCACACGATAATTCTCTCAACCTGCCACCATTACTGACCCATTTTGTTTAAATCATAACTTATTAAAAAATAATTATTGAAAAAATAGCTTATTAGAACAAAAATTAGTGATGATGCACAAAATTGTCTTGTGCAAGATCAACAGTCAAGAATGTATAAGGGTGTAATTAATGAGCAACTGATAAGCAATCAATGACAATCAAGGAATTAAAACGATAAACAATAGATCAACACAAGAATGTATAGTGGTTCGGTCTCGGATGACCTACTCCACTTTCGGGAATGACAGCGGTGGCCTGGTGTTCTTTATTGATAAAATGTCAGTCACCGGAGAGTTACAGAGTTTTGAGAGAGAGAAAGCAATTTGTAGAGGTATGTGAGGTATTGGAGGCGTGCCCTTACTCTCGAGAGGGCTTATATTATATAGGTATGGTGAGGCGGTGAGTTGAGGCGGTCACTACTATTTTGATAAGTACAATTAAGGTAGGACTCTACCACTTTGGTAAGTATAATCATGGTAGGACTAGATCTCCGTGCGTATCCCGATACTTTCTCCCTTGTGCTCCTATTCCGTCGGGGGAAGATCCTAAACTAGGTTAGACTTGAGTTGGAGTGGGCCTTCATTGGAGTCAAGGGACAAAGGAGGAGGAGACCAGGAGGGCCATGGCGGCGCCCCTTGGTCCCTGGGCTTGAGTTCCTTTGGACCCCGTATTGATTTACGACCGTATTTTCAATTCTCTTTTATGCCCTCCGTAATTTGGACTTCCCTTTATGCCCTCCGTAATTTGGGCTATTCAACTCCGAATGGGATTTCCTTTGGACTTTCTCGGTCTGTTTAAGTTGGGCTCGATCCAGTCAAATTCGGACTCATCAATTAGAGGGTATTATTTTTAACAAGTTTTTAATATTTTTATTTACAAATTTATTTAGAACCGTTCCATAATTTTCTCACCACATGAAATTAAGATCTACTTAATTATTTATTTAATTAAGTCTTTTGCAAATCCTAGTTTTGATGTTAATTCATAAATAATTAAATATTTGTTGTTATTAGAGAAGGTTTTTTTTTTTTTCGTTATTTTCCTTATATATTCCCAATGTGGAAAGTATGTCAGTCAATCTGGTGTCCGCGTTTGCTAAACCAATAGCATTGCTCTATTAAGTCATCCAACCAATAAATATTCTCCACGTGGACATTTAAACGTAGCTTCCAGTCCGTCTTTCTATTACTGATGTGTATAGTTCTGTACAGTAACAGTTAAACGAAGCAATTGCCTGCCGTTTAATTTTTCCGTTAACTCTCTCGCTCTCTCTCTTATTTGATCTAAGATTTTTACCGATTCTGTTTGGAGAAAGTAGCCGGGAAACCTACGTGGCAGGCCGGATGGAGTCTCATGGGGCCGGACTCCGCCGTGTTCTGGTGCTCGCCTTCTGCGTCGCCGGCATTTGGTCGGCTTATATATATCAAGGCGTTCTTCAAGAGACAGTGTAAGTGTTTTCCTTTCGAAGCTCTATTAACTGATATCTTCAAGGTCGGTGCCGTTTTGTGTCTCACAGATCATGTGTTGCTGTGGAATGGTTTACAATTGGAGTTGCAGATAATTAGGGCACAAGTTTGTTGAATTTGGAGTCGCAGCACTGAAAGTTTCGTACCACATACACTCACACACACTCCTAGACTCATAAGTAATCGCGTTGTTTGGATGATTTTACAAAATATGGATTGTGTGGAACTTCATTTATACAACGTTGAATGTGTTGAATTTTTGCTTGTGAGCCTGTGTTTATTGCAATCCGGATTGAGCTATAATCATTTTACTGTTAGAATGTATAGTTTTGATTTGTTAATGAATCACGGTTGTCAATCTTGTTGAGTATTACTCATTTCGGTTGCTAAATGATCATCTTTTTTGAAAAATTGTTATTTTGGGTTTTGTTATTGTTCTACAGCTCAACCAAACGATTTGGTCCAGACAAAAAGAGATTTGAACATCTAGCGTTTCTAAACTTGGCACAAAATGTCGTTTGTTTGATATGGTCAATCATAAGTGAGTTTCGTTCTTAATGTTTTCAGTTGTCTTTTCAGCCATTTGTTTTCCTTTTCCCTTCACTTAAGAGTTAGATGATGTGAGTGAAGTTATTAAATTTAGAGTGTTTACTGAACACAGTGATAAAGCTTTGGTCCAATGGTAATAGTGGTGGTGCTCCATGGTGGAGTTACTGGAGTGCTGGCATTACAAATACGATTGGCCCTGCTATGGGAATTGAGGCATTGAAGTACATCAGTTACCCTGCACAGGCATGTTTGAATTCTTTGCATTTGATACTTGGTCTCCATCCTTTCTTCTTATATTTCAGCTTACATGGTCAGCATCATGGTGTAAGCTTTAGTGATTTACACTGCTTCTGAGTGCTGGTTTCATTGAAATTGTAAAAAAAAAAGATATTCCATGATAATCAAAATGTCATGAGCAAGCTGGAATTCTTATGCCTGCATTGAACTTAAGATATGTTTCACTACAATGTACATACTGAAGGACAGGATCGGTGATATCTGTTACGGTATCAAGTTGATGTGACTACGGACGGAGCTTAATCCTAATGTGTCCTCAGTCCACCTCGTGTGGATAATGATGGAGGTTAAGGTCAAGCTATAGCCATCCTAGCATCCCACATTGGTGAGATCAATGCGGGTTTATGAATTTTGCTTTGCAGTAAAAATGCCATTAAGTTTAAACCCTATGTACACCAATATTTAAATTTTCTTAACATCTGTTCTTGAATCTTAATATGAGAGATTTTGTGCATAGTAACTTGCATGTGTGCCTTAGTGCCTATTATGAAAGTTTTTCTAAGCAACATTAATTTATTTTCACTTAATGTCCTTATGCAATCTGGTGCAAGTGTCAGGGCTGATTTTAAGGACCAAACATTGTTATTGTTTAAAGAAACGTATAGTCACTCGAACAAAACCATCAGTGCTTAATCGATTGAAGTTTCCATGGATATTAATTTATCAGTAGCAAATTCTACAGCTTTACACCTAACATTATTTATTATTGTCAACTATTATTCAATGGTACTGGAGGACCTTGACCGTTATCGATCATTTTTTCATCTGATAGTTTCGAGGTTTAAAGGAAAAATTTATAGGTTGTCACATGAATTTTGAACTGGAACGTTTTATATTATGACTCCTTTAAATTTGCTTTGTCCAATTCACAGGGCTTAACTATTACTTTGACATTGTTATTTCTTACTGGCATATCCTTCTATTTATTTCCCTGTTCTGTGTATTCGGGTCAAAAATTTATTGCAGAAATTGATGCTATGAAAATGCTGAATCAAGAGTAAGTACTCGTGCAATTATTATCATGTGCAGGTTCTGGCAAAATCCTCAAAAATGATTCCAGGTGAGTTATTGGTATAATAAAGAAACAACTTTTGTCATGTCTAACACAGTTGGTTAAGGTTCTACTTGATTGTTAATTTTTTGTCTTTGTGGTACATGTTTGATTTTTTCTTTTGTATGCACCATTACTTTAAGGCTGACCATTGACTAACCAACCCCAAACCGCTCCTCTCTTCTGGAAAAAATTGAAAAAAAGGTTAAGAAAAAAAATAATTTTATTCTTGTGCAGACACACGCACTCAATATAACACAGGATTTTCATACGGTCGTTGCAAAGACTTAGTTACCGATCTCTTTACGTGGACCTTAGAAAGTGAGAGATTTTTCTTTGGATGATTTTCATGGGGAAACTACGGTTTCATCATCTGTCAGAAATGGAAAAAGTTTGGGTTTTAACCTCTGTTCTTATTTCATTCGGGTTTATATATATATTTTAATCTATTTTAGGCGTGGAAAAATAAGATAATGAACCTATTAATTCATGGGCTTCTCAGATCAAGAGTTCTTAGTAGTTATGGTTAAGATGATAACAAATGCTTGTTTTTATGCAGTGATGCTGATGGGTACCCTAGTTTATGGTATCAGATACACGTTACCTGAGTATGTTTGTACTCTCCTTGTTGCCGGTGGGGTATCAGTATTTGCACTTTCAAAGGTGAGGAATATTGATTGAATAGTACTATTTTGATATCTGACCTCTATTGTATCTCATCTGTATTATGGTTGGTCTCAGACTAGCTCGAAGACCATCAGCAAGCTGGCACACCCAAATGCTGCACTTGGATACGGACTCTGTTTCTTAAACCTCGCCTTTGATGGGTTCACAAATTCTACTCAGGATTCAATTACAGCAAGGTATCCTACTAAAGAGTTCAACTATGTTGTCATTAAGTCCATAATGATTTTAAAGTCAGAGTGGATAATTGCACAAATCAGGACACAACTTCAGAAAGATGCACTGTTTAGAACCTCTTTAATTGGGTTATATGTGTGGATTAGACATATTTCCGGGATTATCGAACCCTGTACCATATCCTAAAATGCCTTCTGCAGCAAATTCTTTGTTATATCCTATTTTTCTTTTCAGAAATGTCGAATACTTATCTGTTAGCTTGTCTTCTAAAGAAGCCTACTTGTAGGTGATAGTATCTTTTTTCAGAAAACACCTGGACATTTATTTTTACTCCAACAAACCAGCTAGTATCTTCTGTTCTTATTCCAATCATTACTCTGTCCAGTTAACTTCGGCTATCAGAAACTTCTGTAGGGGGATTTAGATTCTTCTTTGTATGCAGGCACGATGAATTGATATCTGCAGAGATATGAAGTTTGAATGTTGAGCCTCAGGTTCATAGTCAATGGTGGTGAGCAAGACACCAAACCTTCCATAAAATGGTTACAGTTGAAACTTTTAAAGCTATGTAATGATTAGTTTCCAGCACTCCGTTGTTGGCCAAATATAAATAAATAAAGACCGAGAGATGATGACAAAAAAAAAGAAGAAGATAGAATGCGACAGCAAAGAATCCTGTTTAGTACTGAAAAGGAAGCACAAGATACTCTGCATATGCTACTTGTGTAATTGTATTATCTATTCCTTGTCATGCTTAGACTGTTTGTCAAATGGTCTAGGGTCATTCCAAGTTCGATCTTCTTTTTATTATCAGACAGTGCATCTGGGCAGTTTCTTGCGGGTTGCTTCCTGAAATCTAAATGCTGCTGCTTTTTTCAATCATATTGCTTTCTCTTGCTCAGGTACACAAAGACCAGCGCTTGGGATATAATGCTTGGGATGAATTTATGGGGAACCATTTACAACATGGCATTCATGTTTGGTTGGCCGCATGCCAGTGGATTTGAGGCAGTTCAATTCTGCAAGCAGCACCCGGAAGCTGCATGGGACATTTTCCTTTATTGTTTGTGTGGTGCAGTGGGGCAGAACTTCATATTTTTAACAATAAGCCGGTTCGGTTCCCTCACGAACACCACCATCACCACCACCCGCAAGTTTGTCAGCATAGTGGTGTCTTCACTGCTAAGTGGCAATCCCCTCTCTATAAAGCAATGGGGCAGTGTTGCCATGGTCTTCACTGGGCTGTCTTTCCAGATTTACCTCAAGTGGAGGAAATTGCAGAGATTTCAAAAGAAAAGAAAGTCCATGTGAGAGTGGTGACCTTTTTTTCCCTCTCTTTTTTCTCCAAATTACAATGGTGTAACCGTAAGGTTTAATAGTAACATTAATATATATATGAATGTAATGGAATAGAACCTATTTAACTTAATCTTTATCTGTAGTCAGCGGAAATTTTGACAATCCTTTCTTGTTACTGTTACTTGGGGGTGTCCATCGGCCGGGCCGGGTTAAGCCAGCGAAATTTTTTTTAGGCCGGGTCTGGGTAGTGTAGGTCTAAACTCTTACCCAAATAAGTTATTGGTCGGGCTAGGTCGAACTTCATGTAGGGGTAGGCTACTTGCAGCTTAACCCGCGAGTCTATTGGGCGGGTCTGTTCGTGGTTTTTTTTTATATACAACTTCATTTAAAAGTAAAGAATATTTTTATAACTTAATATTTGTGTAAATTATATTTTTGAATCAAAAATAGAGGTAAAATGGATAAAAATAAAATAATTAATAATTTTATTTTTAATTAGGGGATAAACTACATCCAATAGAATGAATACATCCCAATTAGGTTGACACTTATTCATTTAACTATCATTTGCATTATTCTATCCTTTAAAACTTGTATGCTAGAAAATAATACATTATTTATAATATCTAAATTTTTAAAACTTCAAATTCCGACATTAGAAGACTTATTTCAAAGTTCTAAATTTAATGGTTTAAAAATATAATTTTTTTTCAAAGGAGAGGGGGAGGGGGGGGGGGGGGATTTTGGGCCAAATTTTTTCGGGTGGGCTATTGGGCCAGGCTTCGGGCCGGTAATGGGTTTGGGGACAAACCCTCTTTTTAAGGATATCGGGTTCGGACGGGCCAACTATCGTGCCTATCGAATTTTGAACCTATTTTTTTGGGGCCAGATAACGAGACCCGTAAGTAACCTGACCCATGGACACCCTTACTTTTACTAGCTATGCAATATTCGCAATTTTGAATATAAAGCAGGTGCCAAAAAAGTTTACAACCAACCCTGTTGAATGATAAGGTTTTAGTGATTAATAACTCGAGATTCTTCTTAGTTCGAGTTTTGTAAAAATGCATTAGTCGATCAAATGCGCTTAATTTGCGAGTAATTGCATGTAGCCTGAGACAATATGATAGTCCCGAGTTCAATTTCTCGATTATATGTGAAAAAAATTACGTAAAGTGCATATACTCTTTGTTTTAGTTCCCCAGGAAACAGTTAAATTGGAATAAAACTATATACATCACCAAAGAGAGTGGTAACAGATGGGACCCAACTATAATATAAACACTTAATTAAAGTTGTGTTAATGATTAGACTGAGTAGTTGGGGTGCACCGTTAGGAAACTCAGTTAAAAGTTTATCCCTAAGACCCACCCAACAATTGATTATTGGTATTAGAAGGTCAAATTCCTCCCATTGTTGTTTAAGCAAAATCAGGATGGAGAGACAAAAGTGACTGCCAGTGAATGCTAACTTTATTTTGTACAGGGTTCCCTCCCTCCCTTCTTTCACCATAGCTTTTGCTTTGTTCATTATCACACTGGTCCTCCACCACCACCCGCTGACCAATTTAAATAGCAGATATCTCCAACCCCCACTTCTTCCCCACAGCACAACCCTTCTTAGAAATCTCTCTCTCTCTCTCTCTCTCTCTCTCTCTCTCTTTCTCTGCCACACACACATAAACACAGGGGGAGGGGGGGAAGTCTCCAATGCCACAGCAAGACAAAAACACAGATCTTTTATCCTCTGTAAGTAAGCCACATTTTACCCCACTCTTCTCTAAGTTGTGTCTTTATACTTGAATGTTCTTCTATTCCATTCATTTGGCTTTGTTTTCTATATATGTTTTCAATTCTGTATCAGATATCCTTCATTTCCTTCATTGTCTGTGTCTGTCTATCTAGATTTGTTCAAGCATTCATGTCAGGCAAGAAAATAAAATGAACAAGAAGAATATCTGCACACAAGAACCATATGAATTTCTCCACTCCAATAATTAAGAGTCACATCACAGAGAAAACCAAAGGGAAAAAAGAAACATCAAGAAAACTTATTCTATACCCTGCACACCAAGAAGAAAACATATAGGAGTCCAATTCAACTGGTTGATCCTCCTCTACTCTCATTTTCCTTTCAATCTTTTACCTAAAGGGGAATATTGGCGAGGTGCCGATCTTTATAATTACACTCTGGAAAAAAAAAACTAGGGATTATACTGCAGCTTCTGTACAAATGGCAAATCAAGGCCAGATAGTATGGGAAGTCGAAACCTTATCCGAAACCCATAATGGACAAAAGAATGAATCAAAGCACACTGGAAATCAATGTGAGTGTTGTGGCTGTAACTCCAAATAATGACTTACCAAAAGAGGGGGGGAAAAAAAAAACTCTGAAGAAGGCAGATCCTGTTGTTAGATCTTTCAAGGGGTTCTAGTCTTCTAGAATGCACCATGACATTCTAGGTCGAAAGGCAGATCTTAGTATGCCTCTATATAAAAACTCAGGTCGGCATGACTGCGATCGAAAGAAAAGAACTCCAAAAGAGAAGGTAAAAGCTCTACATAATGCGAAAAACTCTGGATAAGTAGTTATAGGGGGTTTGAAATCCACACAGAAATCCTTCTGTATGTGAGACATATCAGTGAGATAGGTCATAGACTATGCAGGAGTGCCCTTTTGCAGAGTGGAGGTTGTGAAGGGACGGTGCTTGGGTTTGGAGATGTAGAGTCCATTCCAAGTGTTTTCAATAGGAAGTTCCTCTCCTGAACAATGCATACAAAATTTTACTATCAGTCTTGCTTCAAATATTGAAATCAAATTACACTCAATTACATGGGAAAAAAAGTATGGTGCAGAAAAGAAGGGGTGGGTATGGAGACACACACACACACGAGACGTTGGTGCAAGCTTATTTTACATGCATTGAAATCTGGAGTCAGGCCATGAGAAATATTAGATTTATTTTGTCAAAAGATGATCTAAGTCTTCATTTTGAATGCATTTTCTCGATGCCAATAGAATAAACATTGGGCCAAAATGTATACAGAAGAAAATGCACTTCTCCATGATTAACTGCAAATTTAATAACTAAGACACATTAATATAAATCCTGCAGACTATTGTTAATACAATAATAACTAGTTATCATGTAGACAACCTATTTGGTTCCTTCAAAGATTACGGAGATTATTTACTGATAAACTTTTGTTATTTTTGATTGCATGCATATCTCCGGAACCAATTCTAGTAGAAGTTAGTGTTATTGCATTCTTTGGTCAGGACTACATCATTTATGCTTTGCCTAAAATCGCCAAGAACTCTGGAATGCAAGTATGCATCTTTTCAGCATCAAGAGTTATATTTAAACTGTTAGAGCATCTCCAACCATGACTCAAATTTTTACTCAAATTTAAATTAACATTTGAGTAAAAAGTTTGATTTGATATAAAGGGCTCCAATGGACAAACTCAAATTTAAAGAAAGAGAGATTCAAATTTAAATGAGGGCAAACTCAAATTTAAAAGAGAGTAAAGATGATCATTAGATCTTTAAAAGATGGTGAAATTTCATCATTAAAGATTTGAGTAAGGATTTGAGTAAAAAAATGAGTCTCCCTTGCTTTGGTATAAGTTTGAGTCAAAGGTTGGAGCAAGTTTTTTAGACGTTTTTACTCAAATTTAAATTTGAATCTAAATTTGAGTCAAGGTTGGAGATGCCCTTAGTCAAAGAAACCTACTTGGTTGATGTACGTGTACCTGGTTCTAACTCTAGCTTACATAAACTACCAATCACTTATATTTGATAAAATTTGCAATTTTTTGTCAGGGCAGTCAACCCATGAAGTCATCTTAGGCAGACTATGCTTTAGAAGAAGGGAAATTTCCTAGTTAAGTACACACCCACATCACAGACTATAAAGCTGTGTTTGCTTAATGTAGGCAATGTTTTTGTAGTTTTTAGTTCTTATATGGTATGAAACTCTTTAATAACGAGGTGCACAATCGGTGCTTGCATTATTTCAATCTCGAAAAAGTAATCTGCATTTCAACCATATATGGTTACAAGCATGGGCTTGGAGTTGAAATCTGCCATTGCTGGAAGTGAACCAAATCTGTTGAAACTGGTGGAGTCACAGAGCGTAGCAAAAGATTAATTAATGGTTTGAAGCAGACTAGGTTTTTCCTGACTGGAATAGTCAACAGTGCAGCTGCTACTGGTCCTTTGCTACAGACATACATGGCTCACTCTAAATAAAGCCATTAAATCAGCAGACACAGTTCTAATGCTACTGCTGCTGATACTAATTAACACCTTGATGAACAGCTGGTTCAAATGTCTTATTAACGGACCAATCATGCATGAGCAGAAACAGAGTTTTATTGGTTCACTCCAACTAGCTTTGGTACTTGAATTATCAGGAGACAAAAGTAATAATACTACTGCTACTAAAGTCTCGATAACTTTTTTCTGATACGAATAGGGCATAGTAATTGGCAAAGTCTAATCCAAGGAAACTTACACTTTCTGAAAATTTTGGGCTGGGAATTCCTGCTGCCAGTGATCTGAATAGTGGGGTTACTTGAAGCGGCGAACTGAACTCTGTACTTGATAAAGCACAAACAGCTCCATGATTGAATTTTAATTCATCAAAACATGGTATGACATCCACTGCAAAAAAAATTCATTTTCATGAGCAGAGTTACTTCTCGTGGTTTAGTCAAATTATGATTACATAATATCAGATAAGCTTCCTCATAAATATCACAAATTAATTACCTTGATTTGTGGTTTCACCTGAGAGGATTCCATTTTCACCATCACCAATACCATTTTGCTCTCCTATATGAATTGATTGTAATTCAGCTCCAAGATCGTGATGTAGTGCACCTAGCTCAGCTTGACTTTGTTCTGTGTTATCACCAGCTGTATGGGAAAAGAGAGTTGATCCAGTACTGTAACTGGAGCTGCCTGAGGACTCCTCATTTAAAGCAGGTTGCCTGCATTAACAGTCAATTAGACATTTTGTGGTCAATAAACCCTTCTTGTGTCTAATTCTAATCTGTTACATATTATTTACCTCCAAAATGAATGAACTCCCTCATTACTACTCCTTAACTCCTCTACCAAGTCTTTGAAATTCTCGAGTTGAAAATTCACATCAGACACTTTGAATCTGAGCATATCAGGTTCTTTGGTTTGATTTAGAAAATCTTGGAGAACCTGCATATAATATGATACAGTATTAGATACTATGCAAACTGTATGTGCACACCATATGCCATGCAGCTCCTCAAGGTTTTGGCACAGCACAGCATGACACGTCATCTATAGATACTAACAGCTTCAGTTCAACCTTTCTCTCCTTAGGGAAGAAGCAATTGGCCAGACTTCCAGCTTTAAATTTTTAACCCACAAAATCCACTGTAATATACTTATTTAGGGTTTGCAAACAAACTGTTCTAGATGATACTATCTATTGTTGAAAATGGTATAAACTAAAAGGGGAAGATCATTGGTATTGGATCATCACAACCATTTAGGTGCTAATTTGGCATTGATTCCGTGCAAGTAATTATGTATTTTGCTTCCTGCGGATCACTCTTAAACAAGCACAAGATAGTCGAAATCAAGCAAACACATTGCTAATTTTCATTACCTTCCAAGCATTTTCAAGACTCTGATCGGTGTTCTCTGTATTTACTTTGAGTGCAAGCGAGCTGAGGAGTTCTGCTTGTTGCATCAATGCAAATATCTTTGGATCATCCTTCTTGAGAAATCCTTGAATCTTGTCATTACTATCTACTTTTGGATACAAAAAGGACAAATTACATTAACATGGTAATGGTTTGATAAAGGAGGATCAATATTTAATGCAGACAAAAGTTGTGTGACCCTAAACTGGCCAAGTATGTAGTATTCTCATGTGTTTTCTTCTGATGTGATCTTCAGTTCATGAATGAGTGATCTCATAACAATTTTTTGACCAAAAGTTCTCTTTAGATAACTCACCATCACTGAAGGCCTCCTTGTTGTTGATGACTTGATGCTGAGTTGGCAAGTCACCCACATTGTGGATGTTTTGAACCAGTACTGCAAATGGAGGTCTTAGCTGCTGATTTGTTGTTCCACATTCCTTGTGCAGCATTTCTTCATGTTCGCAATTTTCCATGAGATCAGAGCTGCTAGTCCTCCTAGACCATAACAATCTGTGTTAGTGTGTAACACTTAAGTCTTATTGCTGCCGACATTACGGAGACTGGAAACACGCTAAATTAATTGTACCTGATCTTCTTATAAGGCGGTACTGTATCCGATATTCCATCTATATTGAGCCCATTATTGAATATCACCCTTTTGTTGTTCAGGTTGATGGATGAAGTGTTATTCTCTTTTGCTAAGGCCTCATGCTTTGCTCTTTTCTTACACAGGGTGGAAAACCGATTTTTCACAGCATTATCTGTTCTGTATAGGGAGAGAAACAAAGAGAATAAATCATCATTACCACAAACTTCTTGCTAACAAAAACAAAAATACATTATAAACAAAACAATGGTACAACTTCAACTACCTGCCTGAAACCACCTTTGCTATTTCAGTCCATCTGTTGCCAAATATTTTCTGTGCCTGCATATTATTTTGCGATATCAGATTCTCTTGATTGATATATCAGATTACTTCACCTAATAATGAATTGAGGGAAATAATTATACTTATTGATCAGTGGGGATTGTCTGGTGATTTTTGAAGGGACAAAACAAACAGCATATCATAGGTGTGCCTTATTCACAGTTTTTTCTGTTTTTACCGAAACTTCAAATGCCAATGCTTAGAAGAATGAGAGTGTAATATTGTTCCAAATGAATTAACTCATTGATAGTGTGAAAGATAAACCAACTTTTCTTACTGATAACCCACAATATGGAGGCACATCTTGGAGGATTTGCGAAGGCTGCAAATAACGTGTGGAGTGCATCAATTTACCTCACATAAGAGCATGTCTTCCTCTGGTGACCATCCCCCTTTCTTGAAATCAGAATTCAAATAAGTGTACCATCTGCAAAATAATTTTTTTACATCCACATCAGATTACACTTTAAAACAAAAAGGATCATGAAAAATGATTGGTTGTAATAATTTCAACAAACAGAGGATAAACTAAATAAGCAATTTCTTTATCGAACCTTCTTCTGCATTGCCTGGTTGTTTTATCCTTGAACTTTGATGCAATGATACCCCAACTGCATAATACAACAAAGCCCTCAATTTCATTTATCCAACGATACTGGTCGACTAGCTTAAAAATGAAATATCAGCAAATAACAATCACTATTCATAGTCAATCAGAAAGAAAGAAGGCTCTACTTTTCTGTTCCATGGATGCGAATTTGCTCGCGTAGTATGTCATCCTCCTGCAACTCAGAGAATCCATCTCAGATAACAGTAACATCCAAAACAGAGACATCAAGAACCATGCAAACTAATACAAAGCACACAAACCAGAGGATTTAAAAGATCAAAGGGGAAAAAAAAAAAGAGACCTCTTGAGACCATGAAACAATGTGTCGCTCTTTCTGCTTCGGAACATCACCAGTACAATCCCCAGAATTATTCTGCTTCTTCCTCAAGTTCTGCATTGTTCAGCTCTTTCTTCAACACGACGCTCCTGGTCCTCTCATACTAAAGTAAGAGCCTTTTGGTGTCTTTGTGTGTGTATGTGTGTGTGTTATATAAAAAAAGGCTCCTCCGATTCCCTCCCTCTCTTTTGTTGTCTTTACAGGTACTGTTGCTCCCCAACGGAACAGCTTGCACAAAGAGCAACAACTATACGCCTTTTACCACAATGAATTTGCCTCGGATTCGAGCTTTTCACTTGCCTTTGATCTAAACACGTTCACAGAACCCAAATTAAGATTTTTTTCATTTAAGCATATAATCAAACAGGAAACAAACAATTCACTCAATTGCAATAGACTGCGTCGACCCACTTATAAAAATCCATTTATCTGCCTCGAGATTTGAGAAAGAGGCTTCGTGGGTAAATGGGTATGTATCGATCTCAGAGTATTTGAAATAGCTAGCTTTATCTTCAAGAAATACGATCATGGGCGACCATTGAAGAGATTGAAAGTTATAGAGAGAGAGAGAGAGGGAGAGAGAGAGAGATGAGAGTGGTGATGATGATGATGGGGTTATTCCAATCTGGGTTCGAAAGGTGTCGTCTTTCTTACCCGAAAAAAGCGGACTTTCTCCCTCTAGAAATTAATCTGTTTAAAATAATCAACGGATTCTTGCTTTTGAGCGCGGCTATGAAGGCGAGTTTGAAAAATAACGCTGAAATCCACGAGACTATAATCAATGGCACACTCACACTCTCTCTCTTTCTCACTCACACACACACAATGGTGGAAATCTTTGCACTTCCCCCCCCCCCCCCCCCCCACTACTCTGTATATCCAGAAATACACACACAGTCACACATATAGATACACACATGTATTAGTATACCTATATCTATCTACATATATATATGTTTATACCATGACCCATGTTGTGTGTGGCTGCTTCTGCTTGTTTGTAGGCTTTAAATTTAAACTTTACATGACTTTCTTCGTGACTCAACCATCTCCCCCAGTTATTACTGATTCAAATTGTTTTATCTTTTTTCTCTTTTTTTATTAGTGCAATGAACTAATAAAAAAAATTCTTCTCTTAATTTAATCGAAATAACTTCAGTAATGAACTAATAAAAAAAATTCTTTTCTTAATTTAATCAAAATAACTTCAGTTATAAAAAAATCGAATAAACAATTTTGATTACAATACTAACTACTTCCTGAAACTAATCTAAAATTACTTTTAGTAATGCCCAGATCGAGGGTCTTTGGGGATTTCAGTGTATCATTCATCTTCACCGTTACATACCCTTTTATAGCTATTATTTTCGATGGTTATGTATGTTCCTATCGACGATTAATGACCGATAACTTCTAGTTAATTTTTTTTTCTTTTTAAATATGGTTATGATTGATCATTTTTTGTCTTTCTTTAAATCATGCCACGTGACACGTGCTCAATGCACCTAATATACTAAGTGTCGATACACTAAATATTCCTAATACGAGTTTTCTTCTTACTAAAACGTCTATAATATTCTTGTTTTATTCTTACTCAATCACCGATAATCTTTACTCTAATTACACTTAAACTATACGTAATCGTCCATAACCACTATATAAATTTATCTTCCTTGCTCTGTTCCTAGTTATATCCCTAAATCTTACTTAAAAAGCAAACAGGCGACCATGTGTCAGACCCTCTAGTGTCGATAATGTTTCACAGAGATTTGGGGGAGTTGTGTGGGTGCCACATGTGGCAGTGTCAATTTTCTGCCATGTGATTGCCGAGTGCTGACCACTGTGATTTTGAATAAGGGATGGATGGTGTAGAGATATTTAGGTTGGGTTTTGTTTTCAAGCTCCAGGCTGGTCTGACTCTGACCATTCAGCATTCTCTTATTCACTGGTGTGTATTTTATGAAACTATGGATAGAATTTGTTTTTGAAAATTGACTTGTAAGTGAAGGATACTTAACAATTTATATACACAAATTTAGTTTTATTTTTAACTGATGTGGGATTATAATATTTCACAACGTTTCCATTGTTGAAGTCTATGATGACCCACTCTATCGGCACTGACCCATTGGTAACTATTTTCTTTTGGTGACTCCACTCACCTATTAATATTCAATGAGATAGTACTATACCTATACATAATATCAAGTCATCTTAATCCAACATATAGATCATCCCTTCCGTGACTCAATCACAAAGAACCGCAGTTCAAATTGTGTTCGATCTCATACTCGACTAGTTCTGAACCCAACTGTTGATTCAAAAGCCCCGAACTTATGAGGGGTTAAGACTCATAATTATTTGAACATAACAATGTACACGTGTATGTGTGTGAATGTATTGGAATGTGAACATTGGTATTGTTATTATTATTATTATTATTTTGGTCATTACATTGTTATTAGTTCAAACTTAATATGTTACCATATTGTCTTTAAGATTTGTAGATTCTATACTTAGCTGTTGAATTATTAAAATTTGAAATGTCTATACTAAATTAATGACAAATCCAAATATTAGTCGTTTAGATACCATTTGATTTTCTTTTTTACAATTTTCCCTAATTGTAGGCTGTCATACATGTATAAGTGAAAATCCACGTATATATAGAGCGTATTAATAAACTTAATAGAGAATGATCTATTATTAAGACAACATATACCGAAAAAAACCTCATATAAAGTTGTCACGTGCGCTATCATCGTATCTATATCTATCAAATAATCTTCCATTGATCAAGATAGTTCAAAACAGATTGGGAATGCAAAGTCAGTGAAATTTTTTAATTTTCTACTTTTTTTTGTTAAAGTCAAGATTTGTGTCTACCGCGTTGTTGGATAAGGGAAATAGTCTGGGCCTCAATCATAAAGATTATAAACCATGTAGGTGGGAATGTTTTTTCATTAAAATATCAGAAAAAGAGATTCCAAAATGCATTTTCTACAAAGGTAAACTCAACTTTGTTTGTATGTAGTGATGGGATCAAATTTTGCTCTAGTGTGGAGGCAAAAGGGATCAACTTGAATGCACCAATTCTAAAAGGCAAATATTATTTGGACGTAATTTGATAACTTAATTCATTATAACCATTGAATTGAAAGTGGTTCCATCTAACATTGAAACTTAAAAATAATTCAACGATTGCATTGAATTATGTCTCTGATTAAGTTTTCAAATTGAGTCCCTGTAACATTGCTCATTCTAAAATTTTCTACTGATGATGGGTTTTAGATCCACTTCGATACTAAATTTATAATATTCCCCCAATACCCGATCACATATCATAGATCTACGTGAGATCAAACACACTCGCGTAGATTTCCTAGCTACCAACATACAACAAGTGATCTATTATTGATGAGAATTCGGTGAATCTTATACAGATCGATCTTGATCCAATTTCTTCTAGTTAATGTTCAATAACAAAATAAAGTACTACAACTAGGAAAAATTCCCAATTTCAAATTTCAAAAGGATTCAAAGTGACATTAAAATTTTAAAACACCCACTAACAAGAAGCTACTAGCATGCTTTCACATATATATGCCAAAGCTGCACAACAAACATCTATCAAAGTGACTATGAAATATCTCTCAATTTATATGAAGTGACTTATACCTAACTATGTGTTAAATTTGAAAATTGTTTGTGGGGTACATCATAGCCGGCTTGCATTATAAATATTCAAAAAACCCAACATATAATTAAACCTAAAAAACAGTTTTCATATTAGTCTTTTGATCATTAAAGAAGGCCATCCACCTTAAAGAATGCAAATAATATTTCCTTAATCAAAGGGACTTGAGCTTTTAGATTAATCTAGATAGTAGTAGTGCCTTTTAAGAAGATTAAGATGGCATTACCATATTTTTTATTTCCATTCAAAGTCTTGATGATATATAATTACCTAGTAAACCTACACCACTTCACATATTTCTTAGGATTCAACTGCATGCATTGTTTTAACCTTTCTCTCTCGATAAATTTGACTGCCACCTGGCTTCAAAAAGAAGTGGATGTGGTATTTGTTGTTTTTTGGAATCCTAATACTCGTCAATCTGATTAATTAGATATGGATTGTTATCTTTGGATCGATTTGAAATTGAATATAAGTATGTTGTATCATATTTTATAGATTCATATTTAAATATACCATTTCGATCCAAATTATATCTACATGCATATAAACATATATAGAATGGAATTGATAAATTATTTGATGACGCGGAGTTAAAATTGGTATATAAATTATTGCAATTTACCTTAATTGACTATTCGGATATTCGATTTATAACGGATTCATATATAAACAATGAAAATGAAAATCTTCGTATTATCGACCAGATTCAGATAAGATTTTTTATATTGGATTCGGATTCCAATCCGGATTTGGTCTATTGATAGGTCTTCCTCTAGTTTATTTTTCTTCAATTTTTTAAGTAAGTCATGAGGGTATATATGTGAAACTCTAGTCACATATAGTGATTTGTACTTGAATTTTGAAACCCTAACATTAAAGGAAATAAAGAGAAAGATAATATATGTTTACAAATCCATCTTTTTCAATAAATTGAAACCGTGGAGCCCTGGCAATGTGGAAAGAAATTGCAATGGCTGTCTTATTATTGGTTTCTCTCTCTCTTTCTCTTGATATAGTTGATAGTGATATCTCCCGCCAAAAAGGAAGCATTGATTCAAGTAACAAAACAACAAAAACCCATATGCTCCACATTCATCCCAGATAGACACAGATAAATGAAATGAGACACAGAGATAGGATCTGCTAACGTATGCTTTTTTTTTTAAGAGGGAATCTAATTGTAACATGTAAAAGAGATAACCTAAGGGATAGTTTAAGTGATATCATAGGCGAGCTGTAAATTCGGACGTTTTTAATTCGAAACTTAAAAACCTCTTGTGGCCAGGCCATGAGATATTTATACCTAGTTCTAGCGTGAATAACCTACTTTTGACCAGACCGGAAAGATGATTAGTAGAAGTGTGTGTAAACTGTTTTGAACATCCTTAACTGTTGAACCAAAAAAAGAAAAGAAAAGAAAAGAGAAGTGCAGCAAATGGTGGAGACCGGAAGAAAGAGTGAAGGGTCGGTGGTGTTTGTCCCACAAGCAGCCATCAAAGTGCAAAATGACCCCAAAAAAAGACCATTTATGATGGAACCCTATGCAAAAGCTTGTTTTGTTACACTCTCTCTTCCCACTCTCTTAACTTTTCAAAGTTGAAAAACCCTACATACCTCCCCCCTCAGACCTATATGCCATAATTTTCAACAAGAAAGAAAAACCTCTCCACTCGCTCTACTTTCATTATGCCAATATTTTTTTGTCATTTTTTTCAATTTGATGATCGAATATGAAGGCATTAGTCCTTCGTTATTGTAACATCCCGGACCCGCATTGCATAGTCTGTACATATTATGTTAGATCCACGTAGCTTTAAAATATATTGTACAATGAAGGTCTAACACTTTCACCAATGATTTAGTTGGATCAAATTTGTTGATCTAATACATCACAACCATCTAATTGGTAAAAGGTTTTAACTCATGTTGGTGTTACTGTCAGTCCAATAATTCAATGATAATGATTGATTAGATCTATAAATTAGATATAAGTACGATTGTGCAACTTTCACTTATATAGGACTCCACAACTTCACAAGCTATTGTGGGATTAAGTCATCACAGTTATCTTTTTTTTTTTTTTTGGTTCAATGGTTAAGGGTGTTCAGATCAGTTTACGCGATCCTCAACTAATGTGGTATGATCAAAAGTAAGTCATCCACGCTAGAACTAAGATATTCATGAGAAATAAATCCCCCATGGTTTGATCCTAAGAAATAACAAAGACTTGAATTCAGGACGTCTCAATTTACAACTCCGTCTCTATTATCACTTGAGCTACCTTTTGAGGTTATCACAGTAATCTTTTTGTCCGGGCTCATTTGTGCATCAAGCTCATCACTTTTATTTTTCATTCCAAAGTGCAATGTGACCATGATATGATCTAAAGCTTTACAAAGAGTTGTATCTGGCAAATTGGCATGTGATCACGAGAGGATTGTAAGTCGTTTGTTTCTTTGTGTCTCTTTTGAGGTGTTTAGTTAAAATCTCCAACATGTTCAATGACATTTCAACTATTTGATGGTGGTGCCGAATGTTGTAATGATGAAGTTGAATACGGTCATAGCAGCTCCAGAGTTTGTACTGTAAATTACCACTTTTACTCATGACACAGATCGATAAATAAGGAGGGGGGGATATATGATGAATATGAGTACTTTCATGGCATCTATAGTTTTATTTGGTATCGAGGTTTAAAATCACTTTTACTCATTGATACCGGTAAATAACCCTCACCTGTCGCGGGGCCGGTGAGGGGAGTATAGAGGTGACTAAAGTTGAATCATCGTAAAACTAAAATTGAACATATGAAATAATAGTGTTCAGAAAAAAAAAAACATATGAAATAATGAAAAAAAAAATTTCAGGGTTCATTTCAGACCATTGCAGAATTGATCAAAGTGAATAGGCAATTGTAGGACACACAAAATGAAGTGTGTTATGGGTGTTTTGGATTCCACTCTGAATAAAAAAACCGATTAGGAAACAAAACTCTGTGTAATCTTCATCTTTCATACTGCAACTTTGCCAATGTCATTCGCATGTGGACATGCTTTCGAGCCGAACCAAGCGTATTTGTATGTTCTATGTATTCTAATTTCGTTCCGGTTTATTTGTTTGTGATTTTAATCATAACAAAGTGTTTGATAAGTCTAAAGAAATGTGGTTAGCCCTATAATCAAGAATATTGTTATAAAAAAACCATCATTTCTGTATGATAAATTGATAACTCTATAAGATGGTTTTGCATTTGGATCAAAAAATCCAGATGAAACTCTCATAAGTTTGGGATGATGCTGATAACCCTAGACATTCAATGTTGCTTCTGGCATTCAACCCACCAATTAGCTCAAGGTATGATGACGATGATGATGAGGAAGAAAAGAGAGAAAGTGGAGCTTGGTAGGAGGGAGGCCCAAGTTCCCAAAGAGATTAATGACATGAGGTGGGACTTGATTGGCATTCTTTTGATAAACCTTTCATCATTCTAGTGGAGCGGCCACTTGATCACTGAGAGATTGCCAAATGTCTATGCTTCCCTATACCTTTCTTTCTTTATTTTTTTTTTCAACAGGGGGGTCGAATCAGTTTACGCGTACCTTAATTAATCCCTTCTCGATCCAAGGCAAGTCATCTACGTAAGGATTAGGGTATTCATAAAGAATAATTCCCTCATGGCCTAATCCCAAAAAATCGCCAATATTCAAATTCAAGATATTTGAATATACAGCTCGTTCCCGTTACTGTTTGAACTACTTTTACGGTTCCTACAACTTTCTTTTTCTACAAAAATTACAAGCTATTTTTTGGGGCTGCCATTCCTAGCAAGAAGAAAAATCTAATGATGATGATTTAGTACTTAATATTCAATTAGCTTATGATAACCAGCCATTGATTTTGTCTAAGTTTGGACTGATTCAAACGTTGGGCTCTCTAGGCCATTCTACCCCTAACTTATTTTCATTGCAATTTCATTAATCGTAGAAATGTGTTGTTTCATTTATTTTATGACTTAAGAAAACATTATATGTTTGTAATTAAAATGGGTGGTACCCACAATTTATGAGATTAATTTTAGTGAAAGATAATTTTCCTGATAACAGTTCTATGAGTACGGTGCTATACATATAGTGATTCTTAATTCGATGATTTTTTTTGTATTAAGAAATCTAAATAGATCGTTGAATTTTTCTTTAGCTTGCTTCTTTGTGGAGAAAGAATAGTTCCTCAATAGAAAGATTGTTCTATCTTTGTCCCACTAAAGGGTTCATGCATTTTCTTTCACGTCTATCATATAAAAAAACAAGAAACAAATTAAAGAGGAGCATAAAAACCTATTTTACCGATCACGAAAGAGGAGAATAAAAAGAAAAAGAAGGAAAGAAGTAAAAAAGTAGACAAGAAAATTGACAGAAAGAAAGTAAAAGATTGTCTACAACAGCTTCACTTTGTTCATTGTCTAGCATTATGGAACTTAAGATGTATATATTATAGCTTTTTACTTAAAACTCTACTTTGAATTCAGAATAGAACCATGTTGAAAAAAAAAATCTCTTCATATTTTAAACCCAAGATTTCAATAGAAATACATGAGGAATTATCTAATAATATTATAAAAAGGAAGAAAAATGTATACGGGAAGAAATTTGAATCTATTTCTCGAAAAGGATAAACAATATGTCGGGGGCAACTTCATTATGCACCATGCTTGCTTAATTACATCTTAACTATTCTTGTTGTCTGTGCACTATCTTATAATAATAAGATTGATATTCAATTTACCGAGGGTAATCCTTTACTTCTTTTCATAAAAAGGCCCTCAATTAAGCAATCAACTTATAGCGCTCCCCTAACCCATCTATCTCTTTTGGGTTGGTCAAGTTGAAGTTATAGAAAAGTTGGAGAGATGATGATGAAAAGGAAGAAAAAGAGATTAGTATTTTACCCTACAAACTAAATAAAGTTTGATGTAGAAGAACAACAACATAACAAGGCAAAACACAAAGGGTACAAAACCACTTTATAAATGTTGTCTTCTTCTTCTCAACTTTATTGTTTAACATGCATCACATCAAAATTACACCACTCTCTCCATTAAGCAGATAAGTTAGACGTAGAAATTGTTCTTTGAAATCGATTTGAAACTATTTTATAGGCTAGTCTTTAAAGAATTTAGAGTTTGAAAAACTATATCGAAGAAAATTATTCTACTTACTTAGTAAAAGTAAATTCAGTGTTTTTGTTGATAATAACCCTCAAAAAAGCAAAATCATTGCTGACCATATATAGTCTAAATGATGATGAAATCGACATTCAATAGTTTGTTTAGAAATGAGAAATAAAAGGGCCGTACTAGTGCATAGACTCCTTGTCATGTCTCTAACTAGGCCCGTGAGAGTTAGATGATAACCATCCTTACTTTTACTTTGATTCTAGTACATTGATGCACCATGTATCATTTAGATAGATGAATATATATTTGTTATTATTTTAGGTCGGATCTTAAAATGTAAATTATGAATCAAAAGGTTTATTGGCAATGTATAAAGACAATATGTGCATGACATAATAATGCATACATTGTACAATGTTGTGCTTGATGTTTTTCTTTTTTTCTTAGTATTCCTTTGATGTGAAAGGACCAAGCTTGTAAAAGAGATCACAAATGACAAAACTAGAAAGTTAAAGCACATACATATAAACCATAATCTAAAACATGATTGAAAAATGAGTTGGGTCCCACCCAAATGAAACAAATAAAGACCCCACGTGTGGAATAGATATAGAGATTAATATATCCTATTATTCTTTCATTCTTATTTTCAAAACTTTATGTGATTGTGGGGTTGGTTTGCTTGGGATACCAACATCCTTGTGGGCACCTCTTTGTGACATTAGAGCCACCTTTTGAAGCTCATAAGGTGTTTGTGTTTTCACCTCACTCACTTTCTCTCCCCCTATCTTTTCTGCTAAGCACGCTCTCACATGAAAAAGCTTTTGGGAATCCTATGCCCCATTCATATTCCCATCAATTGGTTTACTGTTGTATCTCTTTTCTCATAACTAGATTCTTAGAAATAATTACTATGACATGTCTAATTTGCGTACCACATTGTAGCATTTTTTAAGTAACTTTAGTAAAGAAAACCATCACATCGAAAAATAAAAGCATTCTCACTATTTTGCAAAACAGATCAAGATGCATCTTAGTGTAGGAGTGATACAAACAAATGTGTATGTGCATCGGTATATTAGGTTTAGATGAAAATAGCAAATTCAAACAAGAAAAAATACGCAAAGATCGGGTTTATAAAAAGTTGGAACGAATTGACTTATGATATCTATAAACATGAATGCTACTTAAAAAAAATACTTGAAAGACAAAACAAGAAAAGTAAGTACTTCTAAAAACGTTATCACACGGTAATTTTATTTTTATGATATATTGTCATTTTAAACCTATGTATTATGTGTCATGGAAACTTCTTTGCTGAAGAAAATGGTAGCTCTTAGAGTAATATGGTTACATACTTCCACTTTATTTAAATATCTACACGTGTCAGTATTGTAACATAGTAAATTGTTGGCGTAAAGTTTTAACATAATAACTTTATAGAAACAAAAGGATCGGTCATTCAAAACTCATAACTAGCAATAAACATAAATAAATAAGTATATAAATCCCGACAACTCATTATAATCTAGTGTATAATACAGATAGACATATATATACACACATACATGTGTTTATGTGTGTAGTAATGGTGTTTATGCTTTGTAATGTAAGATGAGTGTGCCATTCTCATATTACATCAACACAGAGAGACCCATATTTAGCAGAAAAAGAGGATGGTTCTAGCCATGCCCCATACTCTATTGTGGGGTGTTGCTCCCACCACCTACATTTCCCGCCAGTATATTAACTTTAAACATTCAATAATATTCAATTGCTATATATAATACATTAGAAAAAATGTAGGATTGTGGTGATCATGTAAGACCACAAATAATCAAATTTCCGAGGACAAAGCCATCGTAATAAAGTTCATTAAGTGTTTGCATAACATTAAGGACGAAGGAGAGGAGTTAACATTTACAACTCGTCATTAACAATCCCGGAAAAAAAAAACATTTGCTTGACATAGAGGATGAAATTATTTGACACTGTTACACATTTATATGCATGGTTTATAGTGATTTGAGCTGCAAAGGAGAAATTTAAGTGGTAGAGTCTGCAAAGGCTAAAGGAACTGGGGATCATGAACCACATTCTGTCAATCTAGAAATGGGTCTCTCTCCCCCTCTCTTTAGCATCTTTCTAAAGATACTATATGTAGAGGAGCTTACCTAGCTGGACCGACCTCACTGCCTCTGCCCTGAATAGACACCACCTCTTACTCTCTCTCTCCTAAAGCCATGCAAATCATGCTTTTCTGAGCAAAATACATAAACAAGAGAAAAAGAAATAGAGTTTCTGAGCATTGGTCAAAAGGTTCCATGAATAAGCAACCCCAGCTCTATTCCCTTTTAAGGCTTTTTAAGTTTGGTCCATTTTTCTTTTGATTGTTCTCTGGCAGAGAAGAATGGTATATATGGGACTAAAGGAATGTGCCAGCCTCTGCCATATGAAGTAGCAATCCTATGATGGGAATGGTTCATTCTGTAAAATCTTTCATCTGTCACTGTAGTTTTTTTTTTTTTTGGCCTATGGAATAATCAATGAAAAAACTGTAGGAATGTGAAGGGGACTTAGATGAAACTACACTGTTTCTGACTTGGTAGCTGGTTGGAAATATGGATTGGGTGTAGCCATGGCCCATGTCCCTATGTTGACCTAATGCATCTGACTAATGCTACATAGGAACTCCAAGGTTGATCAACTTATTAACTGGGAAGGAGACTCGAACTCGAAATCTTTCCTCGTTACATTTTCTCCTAAATTCATTCATTGATCGATGGATCATCTACCAGGTATCTCTGGAGGATCTACATATAAATAATGGGTCTAGATAGGAAAGAAAAATTGAAAGAAAGTTGGGTAAATTACACTCACACCCCCTCACTTTTGGGTTTATTACACAGACACCCCCTCACATTTGAAAAATTACACAAAACTCCCTGGACATTTAAAATTTATAACAACCACACCCCTCCAACTAACAGACGTTAAAATGGTTCACCGTTAAAACTGATGTCATCAATAATAATTTATAGAATACCAAAAATACCCTTCAAATTAAGTTTAAAAATTTAAAAATTTATTCTTTCTTACCCCAAAATTTATTCCATCTCTCATTTATAAGTTAAATACTAAAATTTATCAAATTAATAAGTTAAATACTCATAATCTATCAAATTAATAAGTTAAATACTAAAATTTTTTGTTTATTATATGTAAATTCCATTTATAAATCAGATTTGTCCCAAATTTACCATCACAGTTAATCACCACCCATCGCCGCCTCCACACCATGGAAACCACCACCACCTCCTCCTCCTTCTCTGCCTCCACTGCCCCTGCCACCACTGCGGTGAGTTTCGAAAATTACACAGAACTAGATCCGTAAATCCAACACCACCGCCACCACTGCGGTGGGTTTCGGAAACCACCCAAACACCAACCACCACCAAACCAACTCTCTCTCTCTCTCTCCCTCTCTCTCTCTCTCTCTCACTACGTCTGTCCTTCAAACACCATCGCAACCCAATACCCAGACACCAACCACCACCAAACCAGCTCTCTCTCTCACGCAGACTAAGTCTGCCCTTTAATGCCATCGCAACCCAATACCCAGACCCCTAGCCAAACCTTTAACCACCCCTCCTAAGATTAGATTCCACAGCTCACCACCAACCCTAGATCTGAAAACTCCAAGTCTTCGATCATTGCTCAAGCAAGGAATTAGATCTGGGATATGATCCTAGATCTATTGTGTATGTATGTGTGTGTATATATATATATACAGAAAAAAAGAGAGAAGGCCGGTGATTTCGACCTGATTCTTCGCCTTGAGGGTATGAGAGAGAGAGAGAGAGAGAGAGAGAGAGAGAGAGAGAGAGAGGGGGGGAGGGAGGGTCAAGGTGGAGAAGACGGTGAAGAAGTTGGGTTTGGGTTTGAGTTTGTGTTAAAAGGAGGGGCAAAATAGTCATTTTATCAAGGCAGTTAACTCCGTTTACCTATTGGGGTCTCAGTGTAATTTTTTAAATGTGAGGGGGTGTCCGTGTAATAAACCCAAAAGTCAGGGGGTGTGAGTGTAATTTACCCAAGAAAGTTTGTTGAATGAAATCTCACTCCACTGGACTCTAGACCAACTTGTCCCTCCTCGGGATTGGAGTTTAACACTTTATTACATCCACATCCACAAATTAAGTATTAATCGAAGGAGAAATCTACTGTACCCAAAAAAAATTATGGTACCATACAGCTATTACAATTTTTGTTGGTGTTTTTATAAGTTTTGTGTGTGTTTTGTGATATCCTAAAATTTTTATGATTTATCGCAAGTTATGATAAAATGGTAAAAACACCCACAAAAATTATAAAATCATTCACAAAAATTATAAAAACACTCACAAAAAATTGTAAAAATTGGAGGTACGGTACCAATTTTTTTTTTCCGGTACCGTAGAATTCTCCTTAATTGAATATCTCATGGCCAGCATAGAAGAAACACTGTCTCCCTAGATGCATGTGTTAGCTCCTAGCTCCCATAGATGGATGTTTTTGGAAGATGCTGCTGACTGTTGATAATAGCAGATGGGATCGAGGATATGGGCTAAGCTGCTAGTACAGGCACGCTGAACCGATGATGCCAGGCCAGAACTCAATGGGAATTAGGGCCCCTATGCTTATATATGATGGATTTGAGCTCTCTTTTACAGTGACTTTAGTTCCATGCCTTATGTATCATTGAAGTGGTTTGGTGATTTTTTGTTGTACTTCAATTTAAAGTTCGTTAACTGAAAGTCCATGACAAAGCCATTCATACTAGATTCCCTTCCAAGCTCCATGGACCCCAAGGCGCACTCAGTGCCAGAACAGATTGAGAGCTCATTCTGATTCACTTTCACAAAAATTATTTTTAGTAACTGTGTGTGTGTGTGTGTGTGTTGGTGGGGGGGGGGGGGGGGGGAGGTATGGGATCAATCTCACTATTTTGGGATTGATCCTAATATCCAAAAACAGTGTAATTTTAACCCAAAAATTATAGTTTTTTAGGATCAATCTTAACTTTTTTGTTTTAATTTGACCCCAAAAGGTTGTATCTTGAACTAAAAAGAAGATAAACTTCGGTATCATACCTCCATCGGTACCCAAGTCAAACTCCTCTCCTCTACCACCAGCTAATTTAAAAAAATTCACTCATGGCATTGGATTTGCAGCTGCATATGTTCAGGCAGTACTGAACAAAACTTGAACCCCCCAGCCCCAGGGGCCAGGTGCCATGTGTGGACATGGTCTCCCTCAAGACATAAAAAATTCACGAGTTGAGAGGTGAATATGGCCAGGAGGGTCCAATGCTGTCCAACCCAGCTGGTCACTAGTCAGCTTGGAATCCACTCGGGCCCATTCAAAACAGGTTGTTTTGAAAGAAACAAAAACATCAGGTGCACTTGGAATTGTTGGGGCATAATCCTTAGGGTGACAGATCAACTAATGGAGGACTAAAATTTTAGGGTCTTCTTCTGTCTTAACCTGCGGAAACAGCCTCTCTTTTTTGTAGGGTAAAATTACGTACATCTAACCCTCCTCAAATTCCGCAATGACGGGAACCTCGTGCATTGGGTACGCCCTTTTCTGTCTTCACCAATAAAGTTTTGATCCCAGAAATCTCACATGCTATGCTTAAATTTGCAGTGTTACACTCTGCTGATGAACTCATTAATATCCATCACTTACATCCCTAAACCTCATTGTATAATGTCTTCCAGAACAGAGGCTTTCAATATTTGTGTTACTTCATTCCAGAATTTTTAAACAAAGCTCTTGTCCTTGTGCTCGCAATGAATAGATTTCTTCACCCTCTTCAGATTCGATTCTTTCTTTCTTTCAAAGAAACACGGTTGGCTAGTTGCTTTGGATCCGTTAATCCCTTTTCCCTCTCTTTTAACTTAAAACTAGAGTTTCCTGAGCCCTTTTACTAGTAAGGCTCCTAAATGAGATTTGGGCACCTTATCAGACAAAGTTGTTAGACCACTTCGAATAATTTGTTTTCAACCTGAAAAAATCTGATGTCACTTGTGTTTTTGCAACATCTTCGGTAAGTTCTGTGCTGCACTTTCGTTTAACAGCAGGTGAGAAAGGTAGAAGGGGAAGGTAGAAGGGGAGGTTTGCTCCTGTTTCGGGTTCTCTTGTGGACTGGCCTTTGCTTGTCGTTGGAGTTGGCGGGATTAGAGGTTGGAAAAAACAGGTGCTTTTAGCTTAAACGGATTTTCACTTCGGAGTTTAAGAAATTCTCCTCCCTGAGTTCGCTCAAAGGAGGTCACATGGCCTAGAACATCTCTGTTCTGGTGACATGATTTCTAAACCATGAATCAGAGGCAGAACCACCTTCACCCGAAGGAAACTATTGTCCAGTATCCCAATACACAAATGGCAGCTCCTTGAACTACTTTGACCAACAAATCAAACCAGCCAAAAGAACCTTCATGGTGCTGGAGTGATGAGCTATCTGATGCCCACGAAAGACACAAGGATGAGCATCAAAACAGCCATAGCTAGTCAGGATTGAATGAATTATATCTTCGTTTGTAAACAGCAAGAACTTGCTTCACCAATCTGTCTCACTTGGCACAGTTCCCACTTTCAATATTAGTGAGAAAACAAATGTTTGCAACACTCATCAATTTAAGATCATGATTCGGCTTCTTCAGAGAACATAACTGAACTAAATTTTCACTTTTGCACACCCGGTAATACAGGGAGTGGAAGAATAGAGGGCAGGTTCTAAGAGCATAACCCCTGGCTTTAGGAGGCAGTATTCTATGATAAGGGTAGTTTTGACATTAGACAATTGCAACACATCAACTTTTGAATTGAAAGAGGTGGCGCGAGAGAAACTTGAGAGTTGAGACACACACACACACACACACAGTTTCCAGCTTAATGCTCAGATATTCTCATCTCAATTTCAAACTCAAGCGTAATCATCTTATTTTACGTACTTGTGTTAATGTATCCACTGCTTTATTTACCCCAAAATGTATTTGATTTAAGGATTTGGTTTCTGAAAATCCTCTTTACTTCCAAAGCTCATGTTTTCAAATATAAAAGTGATATGTCAAACCTTACCATATGTCTTGCAGCACTCGCAGTGTTGATGACCAACGATTTCACTAGAAATTTGATGATCTCCAAAGTGACTCTTATGTCCCTGCACTGTCGGCAGTCAATTTTTCGTCATCTATATCCTATGTCATCTACCACACCGTTTCTAGAAAGGAAATGAAGTCCGAGACTAATAAGCTGACTTGGTAAACATGTTGAAGCTTTTAATCAATGTTTTTTCTTCTACATACCATAGGCACAAATCAATCAAATGCATCCACAGGTCCTAGAACATATTCTACTGACGGATTAGAAAACTAGCCCTTCACCAATGTAGCATTCCAAAGGGATATTCTACCATCTACAAAATTTCCAATCTATTTCAAAAAAAATTTCTACCATATGTAGGTACCATTAAACCTATCTACTGTGCTAATCGGAACTTGCAATCGTTTAACTATTCCAAATTCAAGAGCAAGAACTGAAGGCATTCTAGAAATAGTAGCGCATAAGAGGCAATTAGTATAGACCAAAGTTCTTTTAATAAACTTCAATTGCACATATACAGCCAATCCGTTAAACTCTAGCTGATCCAACGAAGCCATTTCATGGCAACAATTTCCCAACAACAATGCTGTATATATTACAGCAACACTAAATTCTTAGACACCACACAAAAAATCTGCCAATATGTAGTTAAACGAAATTCGTTTGTCTAGTTTGCAATAGCCAATCTGCAATCTAAAGAGTTTCATTTAGCAATAATAGGATCATGGTTTAATGTGATTCCTAACTACAGCCTATGCACTCTTCAATTTAGACTTTCTGTCCCTTACATGCAATGGAAGTCGTTTACATCAATCGCATCGGCGGGCAACAGAAATCAAGCATCAAATACACGTTATCCATATGCAGCCAAAAATAATTTCTTCCTCAGTTGCCAATAAGTAAATAATTCACATTAAAACATTGCAAACTCTACAATATTTAACAAAGATAAACCCGTCTCATTGATAACTAAAACGTATACAAAAACAACTATAATTCAGAATAGATTAACAAATCAGCCATTGTGTAGCTTCTTTAGTTATACCGCTAAGAACAATTATAAAGTTCCACCAAATTTGAAATTACACAAAACTTTACATACCTCGTGAAAAAGAGAACCTTTTGTAAAATAACACCAAACCAATCCCTCAAAACCCTTTTGGGCCACTTTCCTCTAACACCACAGGCTTCTCAGCCATGGATAGGCAATACTTAGCAATTTCCCTAAACTTGGGAACACTTCTCAAGTCCACCCTAGTACCATCTTTCAAAGTAATGATTATATCACCCCACTCGCCAATAAACCTTGGCACAACCTGAACATCTTTGATTACATTATAACCAAAGTCACTCCTGTCACCTGTTAGCCCAGAAATCACGGTGACCCTCAAGTTGGTAAACCTGAACCTCAGATAAAATGCCCTCAAAACAGCAGCTAAAGTTAGAGGCAACCAAAGGAGAGTGAAACCCATAAGGAGGTTTGCTACAAGGTCACCGTAGTGGGCTCCACCGTCGAAAAAGATGGTTTCTTCGTTGGGTTTGAAGGTGGCGGTGGTGGTGGTAATGGGTTTGGAGGACACGTGGAGTTTTGTGGTGGGTCGAATGCATTTGGAAGAGGGTTTGGTGAAAGGTAGTTTGGGGATAATGTGGAGAGATTGGTGGGTCGAATAGGTGGTGAGAGATAGGATTGGGGTGGTGGAGGAGGAGCTGGCCACGGCCATCGCTTATCTATTTTGGATGAACATTTGTGAGTCGAAGAGTTTTGGGCCTTCTCTCTCCAATTTTCAGTAGCCTAGACAGAGAGTAGAGTGTGCGTGGCAGCTTATTGACCAGTCTTTTTACAGGGCAATTTTTTTGGGAGAATTACACTTAGACCCCTGAAATTTGTTACTTAATCACTCAGATCTCCTGACATTTGAAATATTATATAAAGACCCCCTAAAATTTATACGCACGTAACACTTAGAACCCTGCTGCTAATATATCCTTTAATAAATTACACCTAGACCCCCTTGAAGTTTGTACGCATATAATACTTAGACTTCTTAAATTTAAAAATGTTATACTTAGACCAAAAATACTCCAATCAAAGATAGAATATCAAATATTTTAAATTTTACAACCAAAATTCATGTTTTATTGTATCATTTATTGAAATAAAATCAAAAATAAAAATTCAATTTTTTCTTAAAAAATTATAATTAGTATACAATTATACTATCTATTAGAATAAAACTAAAAAATCAAACAAATGGTCTAAGTCATTCTTAATAGAACATGAATTTTACAACTGATGGTACCCAAAATCAGTTCTAAGTATGAGCTGAGCCCGTGAAGCCAGATCGGGAGGTCAGTTCGGAGTTCCAGAGCTCTAGCTCCTCCCAAGCGAAATAATAGCCGAAGTAATAAGAGAAGTGGCTGGATGACAGCTGACACCTCCAAAACGGAAGCCAAGCAACATCTCAGGCGTAAAACTCTTAATTGACCAGGATCACCTCCCATAATTAAAGGGGGATCTCATGAATGGAAGGACAAAGATATCGATAGAGATCTCTTAGGGCTAGGAATAACATTATAAGTACTGTACATTACCCCAACCAGAGGGGGAGAGAGGAATAATGTCAAAAAGACTCTGTAAATTTCTTTAGTCATCAATAGAGAGAAAGGAGCAAGAGCCTCCATTAGAGAGTGGACTAGCTGAGCTCATCAGCCGATGAACCACTATATTTCCACTGTATTGCACACACTACACCTCGGATAACTAGAGCATTCATCCACTAATTCACGAGCCTTGTAGCTCAAATCCATCTCATACAGTTGAACTCAAACCTATTGCTCATTCACGTGAATTAACACCATCAACAACCAAAATTCATGTTTTATTATATCATTTATTTAAATAAAATCAAAAAATAAAAATCTATTTTTTTTTTAATAAAAAAAGCATAGTTAGTATACAATTATAATATCCATTAGAATAAAATTAAAAAATTAAATAAGGGGTCAAATTGTAATGAACACAATATCTTTTAGCTTCAATTGGGATAGTTTGGTATTTTAATTTGGTCGTTTAAATGACCAAATTAAATTCCAATAGATAATATAATTGTATACTAATTACAATTTTTTAAGAAAAAATTGAATTTTTTATTTTATTTTATTTTATTTCAATAAATGATACAATATAATATGAATTTTAATTGTAAAATTTAAAATATTTGATATTCTATTTTTTATTGAAGTATTTTTTGTCTAAGTATAACATTTTAAATTTAAGGGGTCTAAGTAATATATGTTTACAAACTTCAGGGGGTCTGAATGTAATTTATTAATATATATATTTATAACATGGGTCTAAGTGTTATGCGCGTACAAACTTCAAGGGATCTTAGTGTAATACTTTAAATGTCAAGGGATCTGAATGATTAAGTGACAAATCTCAAGGGGTATAAGTATAATTCTCCCTTTTTTTTTGAAGAGGTTTCTTCTCAATTAATCTCTTCGATTTGGTTAAACACATTATTCATGTCATGACTAAAATAAATTATAGTATAATTTTAAGGAATTATTAAAATTTAAACTTAAAATGTCTAAGTTTACATTTCGTCCTTATTATTATTTAAACTACCCCTTAGAATTTTTTTAGGGCAATTTCAACATATTTCTTTGGTAAATAAAATGAGTTCAATTAATTATTTTGAGTGGTCAAGTAGTTGAGTCTGTCCTTTGATAATCTAGAGATTTTAGGTTCAATCCATTTCCACATTCTTAAGAGCTAGTCACCCTTGTCCTTTTAGGGGTTGTTTGGTAGGGATATGAGGGGGCTTTACAAGATGGGTTTGGGAAAAATAGTCCAAAAGACCCTCAAATCCCATGTTTGAATTGAAAATTCAATCTCGGGTTCTCAAACCCGATCCGTAACTGACCCGAAGATTAAACTCATGATCATGGATTTGACGAAACATAGGGAATGAGTGGGTTTTGGGCAGATAGGTTAAGGAGTTAAAGATACAAAAAACAATTGTACCCCTTAACATGAGTATGAATTGGATTGATCAAGGATAAAATAGTCATTTACAAGAAAAATAGTTGTTAATAATTATGATATATCTGTGGGTCTTATATGTGTATATGTTACATACCAAATATGGGTATAGACCGGATTGAATGTTGAATCGCATCTTTGCAAAGAGGGGTTTGAGTTTGAAATGATTTGGAGAAGTCAATCTAAACTCCTCAAAATTCATACAAACAAGCCCTTAAGGATATGCTCTAGACCAACTCAAGCCACAATGACCAACCGCCTATAATTTGCTAGTTTTGTTAGATTGACAGCGAATCTCATTTTTAACTTTGAGATCCATTATACTTCAACACTTGCTCTAAATTAAATCAACAAATTAATTTTTGTGTTATAGACCTCAAAAATCCCTTAATTCTATATATACGATGATTGAATTAGATATCCTTACCATCCAAGTGCAAATTTGTAGGTCAATATGTTTGATATATAATGCGAAAATGTCACATTAACTCATTAATCTCACATTTTTGTTACTCCTAGATGTGATAATTAAGTTGGTACTTGCCATATATATTACATAAAAACATCTCAGTTCTTAAAAATGTAATATTGATATTCCTTCCATTAAAATGTTGTCCAAGGCATTGAGGAAAAACAGATATAAGTGCATACAAAATAATTTTCAAACGCACCCTCAGTTATTAATCTAAGTTGAATGCCACGTAGTGCCAAATTTGTATCTAAGAAAAAGAAAGAAATAATACGGAACGGGCAAAATTGATTATTTTTTAGTGTAAATACTAAGAGCATCTCCAACCATGACTCAAATTTAGACTCAAATTTGAGTAAAATGCTTGATTTGATATAGAGTACTCCAATGGGCAAACTCAAATATTTACTCAAATCATTTAAATCATAATATTTGATAAAATAAATGAAACTTTCATCTCTCCACAAATGAATAATTCAAAAAAAAAAAAATATATATATATATATATATATATGTATACAACACTACATGAAAATAAAGAAACCACCCAGGAATTCTAAGATTATTCTAATCTCTTATCATTTTGTTATAAATCCAAATAAAGAAAAAAAAATAGTTAACATGGGCATGGTCTGAAGAACACAAAAACATACGTTTTTAACAAAAATGGAAGATTGAATAAATAAAATGACAAATTTTCTAAATTTGTGGGTACCGAAGACTTAAAATTTCAAGAAGAATCGGTGGTCTGAAATTGTACTACCGATAGTGTTTAACTCGAAAAAATCAAAGAAAAATATGATGGGTAGGCTTAGGGTTTATATAGTATGAAAGATGATTGAGATTAGAGTTTTGAAAAATACAAGAAATTAAGAAGATGGAAGATGAAAAGTAAAAAAACTTACCTTCAGGCCTTCAAATGATTTGTGAAAACTTTGGTGGTGGTCGGCGATAGAAGCAGTGTAATAGAGAAAGGTAAGAAGAGACAGAGAACAAGTAGTCAAATAAGTCTTTTAGTTTTAGATATGTTAAAAAGTTACCGTTAGAAATTTGGTATAGAATTTGGGTCTGTTTCAATTTTGGTCCAGAATAAGTTCTGCCTTGATTTGGTATAGGCTTGAGTCCAAGGTTGGAGAAGCTTTTTAGGCCATTTTGACTCAAATTTAAATTTGGGTCTACATTTGAGTCAAGGTTGGAGATGCTCTAAGTAGAAGGGCGGAGTTGATAACGTGAGTTTATATACCATGCCCTTATTAAACATATATTTAACACTAAGGATAAAATGGGCCCTGGATTGCTAAGCGTCAAATTGCTTGTACAAATTCTGCGCCAAGACCAGACAGGGTCCGATGATATCAATCTCGCTAGGGTGTTCATGGGTGGGATTGTCCATGGGTCTCATTATCCAGTCCGAAAAAATAAACTCGAAATTCGATAGGTCTGATAGTAGGCCTCCCCTTAGTTTGAGCTCAATATCCTTCAAGAGATGGCTTGAGCCTATCCAAACCTATTACTTGGGCCAAAACCCGGCCCAATAGTCCGCCTACAAAAATCTTGCCCAACCCAGCCCGCCCGTCCACCCTTCCTTTGATAAAAAGTTAGACACATTAAATTTAAATTTTTTAAAAAGTTTGATAGGTAAGTGGGAAAACGTTAGGTACACAAATTATTTTTGACAACAAAATTATTGTATTCAAAATAATTTTTTTACTATTAGTTTAAATAATGCAATAAATAATAGTGAGATTGTAAGTCATTTAAGATATTATTTAACTTTACCATTTGAATATATTTTTTCTCATATGAGATGCATGTGTCATATCATAAATGTCATAATACAAAATGGTCATTATGATATTATATTTGTAATTAATAAAATTAGACATATTATTTATCATATAATAGATTATGAAAATAGACTTAAGACATTTAGAATTATGTGTAAAAAGAATAATTTAAAATATAAAAAAATATCATATGATGTACAACATAAGTGGAACTCCACTTATAAAATGTTAGATGTGGCAGTTAAATATAAAGCATTAAAGCTACTTTAAATAAAATTGTATATAAAAAAGCCCGCACAGTAGGTTTGCAAGGCCCGCCCAACAAGCCCAATAGCAACAATGCTTGCCTAGTGAGTGATGGGGGTTGGGTTGCGAGTAGTCTATCCCTATGCAAAGCTCGGCCTAGCCCACCCAATAATTCACCCGAATAAGGACTTGAGTCTACCCTATGCAATCCAACCCAAAAACAATTTTGAGGGTCTCGCTCGGCCTAGCCCAGCCCATGGACACCCCTAAATCTCATCATCACGATCAATGAATCGTTAGAATTTGTTTTCGATACAATCGTTTAAATTCACAGGTTATGTCATTCTCATCACTTCATACTTAATTGTTAAATTTGGATTCGACAATGCAACTTTATAATGAAATTTGTTTTTGAGTCAATTTTCTCAGCCTTTATTGGCTCGAAGCAAAGGTCTAGTCCAGCCTACAAAATATTTACATAAGATAAGATATTGTTCTGTCACATTTAAAACTTACAAGGCCTTCTTCATATATACCTGGACAAGAACTGTTATTTAGGTAACGAGGCACTGACTAAATTATAAGACCGAAAATAGAGCACAAATGATGTGGTAACTCACATGATAAGTTAATCTTGAATATTAAGTGAATAAACGTGGAATCAAATGCATCATTATTGCAGTGTCACAGACTTGTTTAACACACATAACTTATTTCCACACCAGTTCATTATCATTAAATACATAATTCAATCATTCATCCAAAATTTAAAATAATTTTTTTACAAATAACATATCACATCTCATCAATAAAATTAATTAAAATGCATTCAGGTTTCAACCCAAAAATTAAAGCAAGAACTATATTAATATATTGTCATAATAATGTTAAGAACTATACTGTCAATTATCATAGTAGAATCAAGAACTAATAAGTAATAATGTTAAGATCACATCAGTTAGACATAATAGACAAACTATACTGCCATAAAATGAGTTAAACAGGTCTACAATGGGTTAGGTCGGGTTCGTTTCCGAATCATGTCAACCCGTTTAAAATATACGGATTAATCAGGTCAAAATCAGATTGATCTTATTTTGACATGAACCCAACATAATTTTTTTTCATATTTAAGCGTGTTGACCCGTTTTAACCCATTAACTCTTTTAATTTCGTGTTCGGTTCGTATCGTGTTGAAAATTCACAGCCATAACATTAACACATTAATCTCACATTTTTGTAACTCCTAGATGTGGTAATTAAGCTGTACTTGTCGTATATTACATAAAAACATCTCAGTTCTTAAAGATGTAATATTGCTATTCCTTCCATTAAAATGTTGTCCAAGGCATTGAGACTCACCTATCACGAGAAGAGGAAAAACAGATAAAAGCATATACAAAATAGTTTTCAAACGCACCCTTAGTTATTAATCTATGTTGAATGCCACGTAATGTCAAATTTGTATCTAAGAAAAAGAAAAAAAATAATAGGGAACGGGCAAAATTGATTATTTTTTAGTGTAAATACTAAATACTAGTAGAAGGCGCGGAGTTGATCACGTGAGTTTATATACCATGCCTTATTAAACATATATTTAACACTAGGGATAAAATGGGCCCTGGCTTGCTAAGCGTAGCCCAATTGCTTGTACAAATTATGGGCCTAGACCCGACAGGGTCCGATGCTATCAATCTCGCTTGGGGTGTTTATGGGTTAGATTGTCCACGGGTCTTATTATCCAGCCCGAAAAAATAAACTCGAAATTCGATAGATCTGATAGTTGGCCTCTCCCCTAGCTTGAGCCCAATATCCTTCAAGAGAGAGCTTAGGCCTACCCAAACTTATTACTTGGCCCAAAACCCGGCCCAATAATCCCCCTGCAAGAATTTTGCCCAAGAACCCATCCAACGCAGCCCGGACAGCCTGTTCTTCCTTTGAAAAAAAGTTAGACACATTAAATTTAAAATTTTGAAAAAGTTTGATAGGTAAGTGGGAAAAAGTTAGGTATACAAATTATTTTTGATAACAAAATTATCGTATTCAAAATAATTTTTTTACTATTATTTTAGATAATGCAACAAATAATAGTGAAATTGTTAGTCATTTAAGATATTATTTAACTTTACCATGTGAAAGTATTTTTTTCTCATATGAGATACATGTGTCATATCATAAATCTCATAATACAAAATGGTCACAATGATATTAGATTTGTAATTAATAAAATTAGACATATTATTTATCATATAATAGGTTCTGAAAATAGAGTTAAGACATTTGGAACTATGTGTAAAAATAATAATTTAAAATATAAAAAAACATCATATGATATACAACATAAGTGGAACTCTACCTATAAAATACTAGATATGACAGTTAAATATAAAGCATTAAAGCTACCTTAAATGAAGTTGTATACAAAAAAACCCGCCCAGTAGGTCTGCAAGGCCCGCACAACAAGCCCAATAGCAAGGCATGTCTAGTGAGTGATGAGTTGGGTTGTCGGTAGCCTATCCCTATGCAAAGCTCGGCCCGACCCACCCGATAATTTACCCAAATAAAGACTTGAGTCTACTCTATACAGCTCCAACCCAAAAAAAGATTCGAGGGCCTCGCCCGGCCCGGCTCGGCTCATAAACACCCCTAAATCTCGCCATCGTGATCAATGAACCGTTAGAATTTGTTTTCAATACAATTTTTTAGATTCACAGGCTTCTGTAATTCCCATCACTTCATACTTAATTGTTAGATCTGGATTCGACAATGCAACTTTATAATGAAATTTGATCTCGAGCCAATTTTCTTGGCCTTTATTTGTTCAAAGTGAAGGCCTAGTCCAGCCTACAAAATATTTACATAAGATAAGATATTGTTCTGTCAAAATAGGACCGAAAATAGAGCACAAATGATGTGGTAACTCACATAGTAAGTTAATCTTGAATATTAAGTGAATAACCGTGGAATCAAATGCATCATTATTACAGTGTCACGTCATTTTGTCCCTTTTTTTAAAATTTTTTATCAATCTAACGTTATTGTTATTGTTGTTGTTTTTATTTTTATTTTTTTTTATCATTCTTGTGTCTTGCTTTCTTGCAAGATTGATTTATAATTAAATGTATTCAACAAAATGATTAATGAATTTAATTTCTGTTGTTCAACTACTTAACCAATCTCTAAAGAGGTGTTACTTGTATAGTTTTCCATTAAGTCTCATCGAATGAAGAATTTTTACTACAAAACACAACAATGACTCAGACTGTTTGCGAATTCACCAACAACTTATTTTATAACTTTCATTTCAATAGCATCAGACGAAAAAGTAGACACTTAGCTCAAAGAAAAAATGCATACTTGACTAGTAGTAACACTTGAGCGTGATCATATATAAAGATTCTCCTATTCTAGAATGTTCGGTTTGAACTATAATTACTAATCTGAAAGGACAGTTCGTCACCACAACATTAACAAAATTAAGCAACAAACTGCGTTATTTTCGTAGATTAAATCCTACTTAATAACTACATGAGAGTCAAAGACGACCATAAACAGATACAACTTATCACTAAATTAGTAACGGGGATGGTACTAACTACTACTTGACAATGCAAGAGGAAAATAATTAAGTGGAGGAAGTCAAAAGAAACACCGAAAAATAACTTGAAAGCATAAGCAAATAGAGTATGAGATTTGGATATACCTTCAGGATCAGGATCAGGACCCCTATGATATAACCCACGGAGTTGTATCCTGTCGGTTGGAAACCTTCACAACCACCCCCCTAGTCTAACGAGAAAGAGAGATAAAGAGACAGAGTTTAAGTCGGTTGTATATGATTTGTCTATTTCCTTCGATATATATATATTTTTAATTTTTTTATAAATCATTTATTATGCATATAAGTGAAATTTATTGTATATAAATGAATTTCTCATTCATTGATGATGGATAATCCAATAAAAATAAAATTCACAGAATAGTGCATTGACGGAGATTTGAGTCCGATTTTTTTTGAACTTATGCTCCGTTTGGTACGATGAAAAAATGGAAGAATGAAAAATTGGAATGATGAAAAATTGAAGGGATAGATAAAATATCATGTTTGGTAAGGAAAGAAAATAGAAATGATAGAAAAATGGATGGATAAACTTTTCTTCCAACTCACCAAAATCAATTCCTCCAAAATTGGAAAGAAAGTGGATACAAAATTAATTATTTGTGTTGAAATGTATCTTATTTGTCTATATATCATTTGATATATACATATATTATGTATATATTAATTTCATATATAAATATAATGATAAAATATATATTTATATATATATATTTTTTTAAATATTTTTTTCCATCTTACTAAGCACAAAAAATATTAATTATTTTTATTTTTCTTTCATCCTATCAAACACAAAATAAGGAAAGTGTATTGTTCCTATTTTCCTTTCTTGAAGAATAGGAAGTGTATCTCTCATACTTTTCATTCTTCTTACTTTCCATCTTTCCTACCAAACGAAACATTAGAGCAAAACATTAATTGAACAATGCTATAAAATTTAAATAAAATTCAAAAAATTTGTAACTTAAATATATATTATTTTTTATATGAGTGAGTCCCATCAATTTTTTCAGTGAAATTCACTCATCTAAATAATGATATATATTTAAATTTTATTTAAATTATGTAATGTTTTTATTATTAATAGCTTGTTAGTTAGTTAATTGAAATGATTTGATTTGATTTGCTTTGACTTGACTTGTGAGTCTCACTCCATAGCCCACCTACTCTAGCTTAGAGGGTAATTAATTCAAATGGACATGGCAACATCATTCACCCAAAAGGGCAACTACGTAAGAAAGTGGACTAACCTACTAATTACTATAACAGCACTATTATTATATATATTATATGGTGTTATAATTTTAATAACAAATTTATAAGTAAGGCAAATTTCACTTTGTTACATGGGTGATTATTATTTTTAAATAAATAAGTTAGTAACTAAATTAAGTGTAATTCACTTTTTTACATGTTAATTTATGATTAAATTAATGACATGGTGTCACCATTATGCTTAATATTTTCTCCACACTTACGTTCAAAAGAATAATAAAGAAGAACGACATTTTGTTTCTCGAGTACCATTCATCTCTTTCGTTTATTGTTCCTTAATTTCTCCAATAACAATCACACGCCATGAATTTTAAGTGCGATTCATTATCTATCTACAATATTTTCACAATTAAATTAGGGAAATGAGGCTTGGCCGGGAAGCCTTTGTTACTTATTTTCTCGGTTATTAGATTTTTGATTTTTTTAGTTTATAAAATCAAAATTCTCTCCAACTAACACACAATAAATTAAGGATACTCTATTAACCCTATTCTCCTCAATATTTCTCCAAATGATAGTTTTTTATGATTACTCTTCAAAAATTAATTAATAAATGAATAATTTTCTACATACAAGGGTGGGTTGGGAGAAGATGACGTTAAGAGAGTACAAATTCCGTGCATAAATTCATTAAGTTTTTTTTTTTTTTTACCAATATACAAATAGGTGATATAAATTAAAGAAAAACATGAAAATTTGAATTCCTCTTTTTAGGGGTACTCATGAATGGCATCATTGCATTGAAGAATTCCACGGATTTTCTTAGCATTCACACCTCAGTTAGCTTTGGTTGGCCAGCTAGTTGTCGATAATGACCTAAACACATTTAGTCTCCAACCATCACCACTCCATTCCCGGCTTTTAGGTCCACATTTTAATGGCATTCCTCTTGATAGCATGGCAAACGAAGGACACCACCACCGACAGGGGCGGAGCCACTCTTGGGCTAGGGTGGGCACATGCCCCATCAATTTTTTTTTTGTTTCATATTAAATATGTATTTTTTAAAATAAAATTTAGACATATTTAATTGTGTCCACCTTAATATTGTGTTTTAGTGATATTGATTTGAATATACCCGTACCTAAATGATTGTTAATTTTTTAAACAATATTATTGAAACCTAATTTAATTAAAGATCTAATACATCGCGATATTAAGTATAATAGCGAGTCTTAATATTTAATAAATTATACAATCTATCCAATGGTCACAAACCATTGGGGTCTCCATCAATTAAATATCAAATTAGGTACAACTAATATAATTGTTAACTTTTAGACATGTCCGAATATGTTTTGAACATATTGATGTTATTTTATAATTTTTTTAAATTGTAGGGTTATTTCATTATTGTATAAAAATGTGTGTCGTTATGTAGTAAACTATAAGATCATAAATGGAAGATTGTTACCCCGATTTTATATATAAAAGAAATATTGTTGATAAAATTAATTTGTAACTCTTTCAAATAATAAAAGCATACAATGGTCAATTGTAAGTAATAATAATTAGTCGCATTCTCGATAAGAAGTTTTAATTATTATTTTTTTGTTTATGAGTATATCGATTTTTAATCTTCTATGTTTAAAAAGTATTAAATATAATTTTAATAAATATAAACTTATGAACGTTTAGGGTTTATTAAAAAAAATTAAAACATGCTAGTGTGCCATCCTAAAAAAAAAATTCTGACTCCGCCCCTGACTACCAAGCGATTAGTCCAGTGGGTAAGAACTTGAATCTCCTCACTCAATGTTTTGGTTCGAGTTTCAACAGCTACGACAGTTTAGTGGGGCTAAACATACTCTTCAGCGCCCAGAACACGCGATGAAACCTTGGCTTCAGCTCAACGTAAGTGCAGTAGGATCTCCTGCAAATAGTTGTGCGATGCTAAAGGATAATGTTCCCTGATGAATATGTGAAATGACCTATCTGTATATCCATTTTATGTACCAAAAAAAACAACCGAATGACGCCCAAATGGCTCTAATATGCTAGCTAGAACTTCTTTCTTTATTTTGAATTTCATGACAATAATTTTTTCAAGTCAAGAACATTTTGGACCTACCATAGCAAGTTTAATCTTGCATATATGAAACTATTCATAAATTGTAGGTATTGATTAAAATCTAAAAGCCATCAATGAAAATCAAACTCAAAACATCTCAGCTTAAAACGCACCTCAGATTTGGCTTAGGATTTATTTTATTTTTTGGGGGGCAAATATCTATTAAAATCTACAAGTTGGTATGGGAGAAAAGTGCCATGTTGGGGACTCTCACTTCAAGGTTGACCCTAATAGATTCAATATTGATGTCTCATTTTCTTTTTTTTCTCTGTTTTTTGTTTCACTTTTTCTTGACAATAGGGGAGAGACTACAAGCCTGGGGCCAAGAGCATTCAAAACTTCAACCTTTGAGCAAAATTTCCAAACCATCCAGACAAGAGGGTTGTTACAACAGTTATCATGCAATAAATATTATGAGTATTACTATAAGACCATAACAGCATCTAGACTTTGAAAAATTAAATACATGCAACTTATTTTCAGCCGAAGTGCCTCAACTAACAATCAGCAATAGAAAATAAAAGACTTAAAAACTTGAAAGGATAGATACTTAGTTAGGTTGGTAAATGGTAAGATTAAGAGGCTATATATATTATCATTTTCCGAGGTTATTATCTCCAAGTATCAAGTTTGAGTCATGAACTTGAATTTGTTCAATACGCATAGTTTATGGGTGGTTACGTAGTTTGTATAATAATCACAAGTCCGAGCAACAACATTTTGACAATTCTCCGTTATCATAAAACACAACAATCTTAAACTATATTCGAAGCAACGAAGTTACAAAAGCTTCATTCATTGATACAAAAAAGCTTTCCTTAATCTATTACCATCTTAAAGACTTAAAAAAGGATATAACATAACTAATTCAAATACCACAGCAATAGTAGGAACCTAGAAGGTGCAAGCCCTTTCTTATTATAAAACACTAGTAAAAGTCTACACATATATGGAGATACAATGGAGCCCAAGCTCACCCATATCCTAGCAAACCCTAATAGTTATATAGCAGATGATAGGAGCAAAGGCCAACAAAAAAAAAACCTAGAACTTATAATGTTACATTAGCAAGCTCCTAATAATGGCTGCTTGAGCACTGTTGCTGTCCGTGGACTCCAAAAGCTGAGATAATCGTTCACTTAGGCCATCCACTTCTCTGTGTAAGCTTCTAATATAGTTGCAAGTCTCCTGCAACACCTTCGAAGCTGAAACCTGCCTCAGTATATAAGATCACCAATGAGTAAAAAATTGGAATTTATATGCACCCATGTTATATACACGTGGAGAGGGTGGGTAATGTTGCATGATGTGAATGCCAAGAGTTTGAGTTGCGGAAATAATTTTACTGTATACAAAAGTAAGACTATGTATATCTAATTCACTTACAACCTGGTCTCCTTTTTATATGTACATGTGCATGTAGACCCTACCAATATGGGTAACAACTACTCCACCTCAAACTGCGGCTAGCTAGGTGCACCACAATCATTAAATAAGGTTGTGGGCAGACCCAAAAACTTATCTACCAAGAGAAGACGAAGACCACACAAGTCTGTACAACACGTATACGAAGACTTCATGTTGATGGTAAGAATTAAGAAAAGGCCAAATTGAGTACCTTGTCCGAACCCCTATTACGAATCTCAGGAATAAGCTGTTGCAACTTGGACACAAGATCAGCGATCTGATCATCGGTTATCCTTGAAACTTCTGACTGCCTCGAACGAGATCTTCGGCTAGACATTGTCAGAAACTAATGGTGTATGGGAGGAGGGAATGACTCAGTGAGACAAGTGAGAGAGAGAGAGAGAGAGAGAGAGAGAGTTCTGTCAGAAAACTAAGTTATCTAGAGGGTGAATATGAAAAAAGAGAAGTATGGGAGGCACTTAAAAAGAGCAGAGGAGAAAGATTACTGTTTGAGACAGGTTATGGACAGAGAGAGAAAGTTGCCATGAAGAGAAGAAAATGAGGAGAGAGAGAGAGAGGACAGGGAGAGAGCTAAAGAATTGATGTTGGTGACGATGCAGACAAGTCCATGAGAGAAAGCAGTGGGCTATGTTTGTTTTTAAATAGACTTTGAATGGAGGGGGGAAGGGGACTGTAACGGGACAAAGAGAGAATAGTAATATTACTTGGATCTAAAAATATTAACATAATTTATTGATATTATTAATTATTGTCATTGATTTAATCGTAGGTTCAATATTTATTGAAATTCACTATCAATTCAATAGTAGTGATCGATTAGATCATTAAATTATATCAATATTTTAGATACACATTCAATTTTTAGAGAGAGAGAGATACCCCATACTGTCCTGCTCTGGGTGTCCCCAAACTGGGGTTAGAGTTCAAGTGGGTTAAGAGAAATGTGCTTGTTTATCAGCCAACTTTGGGGGCCTCCCTGCGTCAGTCTGAGCACACAAGCCCATGTTATCTTATTATCTCTTGTCATTTAAATAACTCAATCCGGGGAAAAAAAAAAACTGACAGTGTATAGAATTACTGTAAGGTATGTCCAAAAAAAGTCTCCATAAATATTTATTTTTCACCCCTACCAAGGGACTAGTATATGGCTCCATTAGCATTATTTAGACCAGTTACCAAGATTAAGAGTACGATGAGCACACGTTGATCCATAATTTTTGTCATGGCACGACACGCTCGGTCTTGTAATCTCTGCATTACATTGTTTCACGTACCATACTTTATTAAAGCATTCATGTATTTCTTAAATTGAAGTGAGCTTTTTGTTACAGTTGAAGTGGTCTTCCAAACTAGCTTTTTGGTCATATAAGATCGTATCATAATAGATTCATATCTATCTATTTATTTGACTGATCTAATAAGTCTATCTATTTATACTGTTTAATACTAATTTCAAACATGATGAATCCATACCAATTACCCGACGGATTCGCACATCGTATTTAGATTTGAGAGATTTATTTTAATCTCACCTCGAAAACTACACCCTACAATATTGGGTTTGATTTGATTCTGTTTGGTAGTAAGAAAATATATATATATATGTATGTCCTGAGAGAAGAGATGAGTCAATAGAACTGTGATATTTGTGCATTCATCGGGGCATTACATGGGCACACGTGATGGGGATATGCTCCACTTTTTCCCGGCGAGATTCCCGGTGGCCGTTTGTCGACACAATGGACTCTTGGGAGTACGGAGAGGCTTCGGAGTTCGAGTTCCAGCCACAATAGTTGAACTTCTTTTTTGCATCTGGTGCGTGTTGAATGTTGTGCTTCATAACAATCGAGTAAGAGCACGGATTTTTTTGCTTAATTTTTGGGTTTGAATCTCCAAAATTACAGGAGTTTAGTGGAACTAAACCTATTTTTCAATACCCAGTACACATGGTAAGACATTAGCTTCAGTCTCGATGTACGTGCAATGAGGTCTCTTACATATAAACGTGTGATGTTCAGGGACAATATTTTTTGACGGATATGTGAAATGTTCTATTTATATATTCATTTTATATACCAAAAAAAAAAAAATGTTGCGCTTTGTAAATCATATTATGTTAAAGTTTGATTACTTTATGTCCGTGATAAGTTGTGTATAATCGGAATTCAAATTCTTTTTCACAAGATAATCACGATCGAATTTTTGTCATATATAAATCGGGTTTTTTTTTAATAAAATTATTGCTTTGTAATAGGTTAAAAAATAGTAGTCATCACTTGCAAGGCACACTTTTATGTTAATTTGATGTCAGCTACCCAAATTAGTAAAACATATGTTTCTTTTCTTAGTTTATAACAAAATATTTTACTGTATTTATGTGTGGTAGGTGGGATTCATTTAGGGTCATGACTTGCAATAGTGTTTTGTGTCATTTGTGCTTTATAAATATTAGAATTCTTTATGGAACTCATTATTCTATTCATCCAAATTGATTTGGGATACACAATTTAGAATAACGTTAATTTGGTGTACATAATTATTACGTGTACATTGTACAGAAGTTTCCAACCCTAACAATTAGAGTAATGACTCTAAGCTGATTGCATCTTGGGGGTTAGTTTTACATACTTTTTGTATGTTGTGACAGCACCGACTAAACACGACTTATATAATTCGGTCATGTATGAGTTAAGCAAATTTTAATAGGACATAATTTAAATATGACAAACCCTATTTGAGATTACCATTGCAAGCCCTAGTTGCATATTGTGAATATATCCCATTTCCTCAAAGTTAGCACCCACCCCCACCCCCACGCCCACCCATAGCTTTCATATAAACAGAAATAGTAACTTAACTGAAGTCTGATATTTTTTCACAAATTCAGCTAAGTTATATGAAGAGGTTCTTACTACCACTTTCACTACCACCACCACATTACAGATCTCATCCTTTTACTGCAGTGAAAGCCTGCAAAATACAAGTTAGAAGTCACTTCAGCCCTCTAAATCCATTGCCAAGACTATGCACTTTAGATTTAAATATAGTGACTCCCTCATTAATCACAGTCTCTGACGTGATCATTGAAACTTAAAAAATTGAATTAATGACATGTCAGTAACATGGTCTAGTAATATTATTGTGACTAAAATTGTTAGACATTTTTATTAGAACCCTATTGATGACATAATATAGGTCAATTTTTTAGATCCCAACAACATTACTCTTTTACAAAATAGATGCATCTTCTGTTTTTGGGGACCTTGACAATGACTACTGCTATAGAGATCTAATTAGTGATCTAATTCAATGTAGTTATTAGATTACTTGTAAGTTCCGATGTAAAATGCAGTCCACTTTCAATTCAAGGGTTGACTTGAATTAAGTACTGAGATTCTCTTTACAATGACTGATTACATAATTGTACAAAGATTTTTTGGGGTATTTTCATATGAATCTTTCATAAAATTAGCCACACGGCATGTTTGGATAGACTATACTTGCGTTTTATTTATTTTTTTGTCACTTTGCATCGAGAAAACTATGGCCTATGCCTAGGATTGGCCATTCATAGGAGGATCTAGCAAGCAGTACAGTTAGCCACTTGACCAAGTTGTTCAAATAGAGATAACAAATACATTTCATGACCAAAGTTAAGTTAAAAAAAAAATAGAACTACCTTACCTTTTCGTCAAGACTCACTCGTTAATTGTTATCCTTCAAACACGGGCAATATAACCGAAGCCTAATGAAAGTCAAGACCTATAAGATTAGCAAAGTGGTTAGATTTGTGAAAAGATCCACTAAACATATGCGGTCAGATTGATTTTATTCCTGTGTCAAGCAAGCCAATGTCAGAATATACAAGGGATATGATTTTAATAGAAGACACACACACACACAGCTCAATCACCTCAATGGAGCCATGATGTAAATTGATGTTCAGAGTACGTATTTGAATCAGGATTGATCACATGAGCTTGGCTTTCTTTTCAGCAAAGCCTGCTCAAGGAGACACCTTGATTTGTTTACTTACTCTCTAAGTCTCTCTCTCACCGGTAAACGAGACGAATTTGAGCAACATTTAGTCCAAATTGAGTAGGTTTGGTTTGAATAAGTTCATATTTCTTTGTCGTCATAAACTTTTCAAACGAGGCACCGTCAAAAAAAACTTTTAGTGATGACTTTTTAAGACCGATGCTTTTTATTTCAGTTGTCTCCTGTCAAGTTCTTCTAACTTACACTCGACTGTCGGATCCCACATCTAAAATTTGAACACAACAAAAGTTCATGGTTCAGTACTGCTAGAGACAATTTCAAGCATTTCAGACCACTACATTAATCTAATGTATGAACAGACACGCATGGAGGTCTTTGTTCAATAATGGAGTTCCAGAATTGAGATCCTCTTCATTACATTTTTCTTCAATTTTATTCAATAGTATATCATTCATGATGTATGAGTGAGGGACCCACTAATAAATGGTGGGTCCCATGCATATTAATGGTAAATAATATATTCTTGAGTGAAAATGTAATGAAGAATATCTTAATCGATATGTTATTCAATAAATACTGTCGGGAAATAACATAGCAAACCATCAGAATTTGCTGGCCCATCCAAAACCATAGGGTTCATTTATTATTAATGCACTGCAAAATTGGCCATGGTGACCATGAAACACTTTCAGCTAATGCATGGAATTCAGACCACCATGGTTCAATCAGTCAGGCTTCGATGTTTTTTTCAATAATGCCCAAGACCGATCACGTGTCTTTTCTTCGATGTTTTGTTCTTCTGTGATAAATGTCATCAAAAACTGGCAGTGGCGTAGACAAGCCATGGGAATGTACAATATAGTGGCTCTTGCAAAATTATACAATTGGAACTCTCGTACCACTGGGAGATGAGGTTAGAATTCGCAACCGGCTGCAAGAGAGAGTGAAACCTTACCATTGGGTCATTCCCTCACCTCACGCGTGAACCACTACATGCCTGCGACCTATTTGCCATTATTTAAAAAAAAAAACATTTAGGTTGACCTAATCGAACCTTGTCATGGCCCGCCACGTAGCTACGGGCTACGGGATGAGCCATTGGATAGGTCCCTGGCCAATGTCCCCGCCCAACCCAATCAATTCACAGGATAATACTCGGTCTGATGGTGGTCCGACGCAATCCATGGACAAACCCTAATGCTTGAATCAGTTTGGATCAATTTTCAGAAACACACAATAAATACTAAGGCTTCAATTTGCCCATTGGTTTGGAGTAAACGTTTTGAATTTGATTCCCGTTTGTGACACTTCAATTTAAACAACCTTAGTAGTTTGCGAATAACTGAAGATATCATAAATTTACTCTACAGAAATGAGTTCAACGTTACACCAGACTTAGAAGAGGTTACTAGTCACTATGGGTTTCTGCATTCTCATGTGAGTTCTGTCCTTGTATTGTCTCTTGCAATTTCAGTTGTTCCCCTGAACAGACCCAACAACCCATGTAGCATCAATTAAAACAACAACCATAGTCAAAGTTGGAGTGTCCTACCCCCAGAGAGAGAGAGAGAGAGAGAGAGTCTCTGCTACGAAACGCTACGAATATTGTAGCCATGTGGTGGTGTCCTTCTTGACCTGTTGGGACATTCTAGAGTCTTCAACTTATGCGGCCAATGACTACAACGTAACTGCATAAATGTTTACATAATTGGAAACATTGATGGGACTCACTATTGAATTAAAACCCTAGCTAGCAGATAAAATAGTTTGTCCTCCAAAAGAAGCCGAGAACCATGTCGGAAAAGTATCTTATATGAAGTTACGACGTTTAAAAGTTAAGTTAAATATTTAGTTATAACTCAAAAGGTCATAATCGATTATAAAATATTGTGATCGATCATGAAATATATAACTTTCATGATATAAAAATGAAATCATAACTAATGGAGATTATTCATGATGTGATCGACCATGAAATATTGTGATTGATTATTAATATAGTTGTAAATATCCTTTGCGAGGTGTAATTTAACCTTTAATGATACTTTTTAATACAGTACTGAAAAGATTTTCCATGTTCTTTTCCTGGAAAAATAATGAAAAACTAATCAGAACACATAATAAGGAATTAAAATGGACAACAGTGCAACTGCTCTCTCTCCCTTTCTCTCTTATAACCCTTTCTGCTAAAAGCAGGAAGCACATGTTATGCTATTGGAATTCTATGAACACGTTTTAGTGTTTAGAATTATAGATGGTTCACGCAACATAGCAGATAAAGACATTTTTGGCTGTGTTAGAAAGATGACTTTGGTGGAGTCAAGAACTGTGGAGTTTAGTGGATTCTCTATCCTTTTGTTATGTAGCATTCTGTTTTGAATCATCAAAGCCTAAACCATTAAGGAGAGATCCCACATGATTAAGAAAATTTGAACAATTTGATTCAAATTACTCTTTTTTTTATGAAATATTCTTCAGATGACCAAAAAATTGCAGATAATTTTTATAAATACAAGTTCAACCCAACAAAATCGCACGATAAGAATAGACGTCTGCATTCGACCGCATCATCTGCCTCAAAGTCGGGCAGAACAATCCAAAGAAATGGAACATCTTCCAATGAACCCCATTACTAGTGACTTTTCAGCGAAGATGAATAACAGTAGTTTGAGCCATAGCTCATAATGAGCTACTAGCAATTGAACATAACCTGCAGAACTAGAGCTCTGAAACTGAAATGCAAAATATTTAACTGTGCAAGCCCAAGAGACAAAACAAAGATTGTATGGAATTGATTGAAGTACAGTGTACATCAAGACCAAAGAAGAAGAAAAAGAATTCAGAGTATGATTGGTTCTCTACAAAAGCATATTCACCAACAAACTCACACAGTTGGGTGCAATGCAATGTGTCCCAGCCAAGTTTCAGGAGGAAATAAATCAAAGCTATGAACAGTCAGTGAGCTTTTACCAAACTTGAACAGAAGAGCCAAGTGATCCACAAAATCTGATTAGCCAGCTACTTTGTTTATCTGATGCTCTATGTGAAACTTCAAGCTGTTCAACAGAAACTTCAGTTTGTCAGCATTCCCCAACTTTCTAAATCTGATATTGATAATAATTTTTGTCAAGTTATCAAACTAAAAACCTCAAGGTCTGGATGATGACTTACAGCAATGGTAAAATTAGTTCCTCCTTGAACTGGCTCTTGCCTGCTTCTTCACGGGAAGCATTTCATCCTCTGCAAATAACAGTCGCTGAGTCCACACTCAAGTGAATCATATGCTTGAGTTGAATTATATGGAGCTTGGAACAACTATACCTGTCTTTCAATTTCAACAAATGATGCAGAAAGCCTCCTTTTCAATGATGACTTCTCTTGTTCACAAGTTTCCATCATGGTATCTTGAAATAAAAACAGTAAAATTTATAAAAAACCAAAAAATGGGGCAACTGCCTGAATAATTTCCCTTTTAACTGATATCCACGAACAAGCTGAGGGATTTCACCTAAGAGATGTTGATTGAGCTCCCCTGAGATTGCCCGTTAATGCCTACTTGACTCAAACAAAATCTTTTTCATTACGATTGGATAATAGTAACAATAATTTGTTGGCAGACTGTATTGTGTTGGTTCACTTTAGAGTAACTAAATCTACCCGCCAACCTAATAGCAAAGACCAAACTCCATGCTTGCATGATAGTTTCTGCAAACCACTGAATGCTCATGAACCTCTTCAACAGATAATGTAAGTTCTTTTTACCAACTTTGTCATAGCAGAAAGGTGACAACAAAAACATTTATGTCTAACATCCTACCACAAATTTGAAAGGTGGTAAGCTTGTTAAACTGAATGAAGACAGAGCTCAACATTGAAATTGCTTTGGTGAGATGAAAACTAATTGGACATGAACTTAAAGCTATAGCATATTTGCTATGGGTTTGGGTTTGCCTTGTGTAACCGTTCATTATGGCATTAGACTTTTGTAACCAAAGTGAAGGTTTCGAAAATAGCATAATGAATCTAAGCAGGGGCTATGGTTAACAAAGCTCACGTGTTCTAACATACGAAGACTCACTTTTTGACTGCATAAGCTTTACTTTCTTTCAGCTTCTAAATTGATTAGTTAGACACACCACAAGGGCAATGTCACAAAAAAATAAAGCTGGATGAATGAGATTACAAACAAATCATGTGTTCCATGCTGCAACTAAGACTCATCACTGCCTAGCTTCTGTAAGCGTAGAGAAACGAGTAGGTTTTGCCCTCTAGGCTAAGTCAAGGACAGTTTTTACTACTATACTTCAATATGCACCATTTGTTCCAACAAAATCCTGTGACCGTATCCTAAAAAATCTCATAAACATTATATTTAGGAAAAGGAGCAGAGAACAGCAAGGTACAGAATTACAAGCCAGGAAGTTGAAATTATAATCAGCCAAAGTTGGTGTAGATTTCCTACAACCTAAAGACCAATTAGGGGAACTTCATGAGAAATAAGATCCTTAACTCATATTTTCTGGACTGTCAACTTGTTAGAACAATCAAACAAGACAACCCAAAACTTGTGACTGCTATCATCTTCAGATTATTTCAATATACATGGGAAGAGAGAATTTCTGGGAACAAAAGAGGAATCACTGGTACACAATAGAACTTTTTTTACTACAAGTCGTTATGGAAAGTGTTCAAGTACTAGTGCTACATGTTTAGCAAACTTCTACAAGCAAGAACAAGTTACATCTATTTTTCTCGGTACAGCAGCAAGCCAAAGAGTGCGGAACATAGAAGAAACAAACCACAACACGTGGTGGATTCATATTTACAAGCTCATAGCTCAAGTGGCATCTGTAAGCCACTCAATTGGTGAAGCTGCAAGATCATATCCCATGATAGACCATTGTTGATATAAGCAACGACCACATATAACTTATATACAAAAAATGGATTAGTAGGCCACAAGATTCTCACCATAATAGTATGATGACAGAATGGTAATGCGTTCAGTTGGCTGAAAAAATATAAGCAAAACAAACAATCAGTTAATCACAGAAAGCTTAAATTGATTAAAACAATTCAAACTTGAAGAACATATTTATAGGAGAATTGAATTCAATAAAGTAAAATCAGCTGGAACTAGTAGGCTGCATCCATTAGAAGTAAGTCACACAACTAAGAGAAACAGAAGACTAGAATCAGAGATGATGTATTAGATTCATCCTTAACTTCGGTCTCCCACATCACATAGTAAAGAGATTGCAATTCAAAATACTAAAAAGAGCCAAGTTATATCAAGCATCTGATGGTCATGAGAATATGATTTCAGTCTTGTTAATGGTTTATACCATCCACTGTTGGGCTCCTTGAGAGAACATAATGACTGGTTCCCTGGTCTATTCCACATGAATGGGAGATACATGTCCTCATGATAGAAAGGTAAAGGACTGATAAATATCTACTTCTAGTCTTCCATGACACAAGTATCTCTTTCACTCTACTCCTATAACCGGTAAGGTTCACACAATGACGGGAACTTCCAGTACAGAAAATGTCCATGAAGACACAAGAAGTTCCTAAGGATGAAAGCAAACATTTAGGTTTTTAACAAATGGCTCTTTATAATTTAGTCTCAAGTGATGATCACGCATAATTTAGATTCCCCTCTTAAGTGAGATCAATCATCCTAAACCTACTGAGAAATCAAAAAGTGAAAGCACAATAGATACATACCATCACAAAGATCCCTTCCCGATGAGTAGGAAGTTCCTCAAGCTTTTTCAGGGTCTCATCTCCTTTGGTAACTTTACCAAATATTGCATACTGGAAGAAGTCCATCCGGGAATAATCGACAGAAACCATGTTATAAGTGGTTAGAAATAATTATTCACATACAAACTAAGGGAAACATACCTGGCCATCAAGGTGAGGGGCATTTCCAAGAAGGATTGAAAATGAGGATGCGCCACTGTCCGGATCAGCATACCTAGATAAAGCATCGCAGATTTGTGAGTGATTCACCTCACAGTTATGATGACTAGAGAAGTTTAGAACATAGAAACTAGAAATAAAATTTTTCAGATAGAAAGGCATTTTCTTTATCAATCTTAGGAAAACATGTTTTCAGTTAATGCATTCCTGACATTTACTCCATGCACTCTGCCTAATTGTATGCCTCTCGAACTCCACAGTACTATATTCGATCTTTCATGGTGTACTATAAAACTGGCGTTTATATGTTATACATATATGCACATTGTGTGTGTGTGTTATACGTTTGTACATATGAATTCACTACTCTGAGTACTACATTCATGTGATTTAGATGTCCAGTTTAAAATTAGGTACTGGAGCAAAAACCAAGACCCAGTCACACAAAAGTCATCGAATATTTTGGTAGACTTCGTGTGATCGATTTTATTCAGCATATGTGTAAATCTTGCTAGAAATAAGATTGTACTTCCATGAGCAATATGGATAGTTACTAAATGTGCACTCCTAACTAAATACTTGCATAACTTAGTTAACACCTCCAATGCAGTTAAGTACACAAATTGGCACAAAAACAACACCGAACACCATGCTAACAAACTTGAGAGAACAAGTAATATAACTGATCAAATAGAAAATGCTACTGACAACTTTACCTCCCCATAGAAAGAATGCCCCTTACATGTTTGACATCACTAAATTCACCAACAACAGTCTTCTCAGCTTCCACTCTTTGCTCATCATTCATAGGAGCGGTTCTTCCACCCACAACATCTGCCACTTGGGCAACAAAACCCTGATCAACCTGCATTCAGTTTAGAAATTTGGTTACCCATATGAAAGATATTACTATTATAAGCTCATCAAAATATATATTCTCCTCAGAACTATGTTACTACCCGGAAGAAGTGATTGGTATTGTAACATCCCAAACGAACAAGCTTGAAAATGTGGTCAACGGTTTTGGGTGCCACACTAGGGTAGAAACCAAATTCAATATCCCCATAAGTTGTCTGCATCCAAAATGCATCAAAAACCTCATCAGCAACAAAATTATAACTTACCCATGTTATACTTTCTAATATTAACACATTGAAACTCATCAATTCATACCAATTCCTAGAATGAAATTCTAATAGCAATAATCCCAAATTAATTATATCTAATGAAATCATAACAACAAATTTCTTGAATTTTGGCGATTTCCTCAAAATATATACACGGGGAGAAGATAAGATCATAAATGTTGAGGGATGAACCTGGAAGACGACACGAGCTGATCCGAATTCTGGGTCTGGAGCGTAGACACTAATAATACAGAATGCCCAACAGAAGATGTAAATGTATATGATCGAAAATGACACCCTTTTGCTTCTCCACATGTTCGCTGACTCAACGCCCTCAAATTGGACGCTATGAGAATTGAAATGGAGGTCGATCAGGAATCCAGCTTGGTTAGACAGATAAAAGTTCAGTACCTAATGAACTTGACTCGAATTTACAAAAAATGGAACTGAAAGAATCGAAATCCAATACCTGTCAGCTTGAAGGATTGGGCTTTGAAGATGTGTTGTTCAAGTCCATAGCAGGATGGGGAGTACGACCAGAGGAGAGAGAGAGGGAGAGAGAGGGAGAGAGAGAGATTTCAGTTTAACTTCCATGAACCGTTGGTCTTTAGCCTGATTATGGGCCTTGTATGGGCTAGCCCATTGTGCTTCCTCTTGTCCGTTTTAAGTACAAAAAAATATTTTTTTGTGGAAATTGGACTAAATCCTCTTTAAGTGACTTATAAAGATTTAATCTGTTAAAAAAATTTATTTAGTAATAAGTCCATTTTTTATTTTATTAATAAGTAGTTAAGTCGAAAATTTTTTAATATCTCAAAAATGACCTTCTTAGGACATTGAAAACAGTCTTCAATATTAAATTATTTTCCTAAATAGTTATCCCTTGATTCCCACTCAATGAAATCTGCCAATAAAATTATTTCCATAAAAAATCTGAAATTTAAATTCAAATTTGACATCAAATATGTTTAAAATTCCCCTTCGTCTCATCCCTTCCTCTTCATCTTTTGGCCTGTTTGTTTGCGGCCATGGATTGTCTCAATTCCGTCTATCTCCATCTTCCTTTGTCATCTTCTTGTCTATAGATATTGTTTAAGTCATCAAATCCACTTAACTGTTACGAATTGGAATCCAAACCCCTAGAACAATGCATCTCCCTTTGTTTTCTAATTTTTTAATAGGGTTTGAATTTCTCGACACTGCGTTGTAATATGAGTCTCTCTTTTTCTCTGATAACAATTCGTTATCAGCATCAAAAATTTTCTAACAACCCTCTCTCATTTCGATCCTCTCATTCTTCCTTTCGCATCAAAATTGGAAACCCTCTCTCATCTCGAATCCTCAAGTGTCCGGTTGAAATGGGTGTGTGTGGAAACAATGCAACCGTACCACACTGCAACTGCTTCGGCGTTGATGACTTTCCATGCTCACCATCTCTCACCGTTGTTACGGTCACCTTCCCGAAGACCTTGCCAAGACTTGATGAAGATGAAGAAGTAAAGATGGACTGACTTGGATTTGTTTATGATTCAAAGCTTTCAAATTATTGTGTTTGTTGTTTTTGAATGGAATTATATTGTGAATTTGGAGTATGATTTTGGTTGACTTTATCCATATGATGAATCTATTGATTTTGAGGATGTACTTTGAACTAACAATACTTCAAAGGTAATTAATTTGGTAGTTAATTATGATTGAATTATTGACACCGATTAAATGTTACTGTATTTGGATTTGAATGTTATTATTTTTTTTAATATTACTATTTTTATTTGAATATGTTACTATTTTTTGTTTTAATGTTTACTAATTTTATTTAAATTCATCATCAGCTTCCTATGTTGTTTAAAATGCTCGATATGTTACTAGTTTGACCCATAATTTTATTCAATATTCTATGTTACTATTTTTTTTTTGACCATGTTACTACTTTTTTTATAAGCATGTTAATGTTTTTGTCAAGAATGTTACTACTATTATTTTGCCAAATATTAATATTCAATGTTACTATTTTTTGTTTTGACTGTTACTATTTTTTATTTTGAAGGTTTCTGATGATGGTCGGAAATAGTGGCCCAGGCCCAGCCAATGATACTCTAGGGGTGATGAGTGGATTATGGTAACTTAGTGGTTAATCTTTGAGGAATGAAAAAGAGCACAATGTAAGTGGTTCACCTTCACTAAAGGACTAAGGTTACGTCTACTAGAACGGAGTCTCTTACTCCTTGAGATCGTATATTATCCAACCTTTTATCCATACAATGGCGAAGTAAATACTGGGTTCTTATAGAAATTGGGTCTGCTATTCGAACTGTTTTCTGCTGAGAGTGGATCTGCTGGGGAGAAGTAGAGAGGAAGAAGAAGAAGCCGAACTCTTTTCAGGCAACAGTGCCTTATTTATACTGCCTTTCTAGGGTTTTTGTGTCTTCTTCCTCTTTCCTGTTGATTCCATGGGACCTTCTGTCACCATCCAGTTACAATCTCTGTCATCTGTCGTTACTGTTCATCCGGCGCCCCCCTTGCCCCACGATCCCTGAAACTGTTATAGGCATCACTGCTCCAGCGAGTATGTGTTTGTTGCATATGTCAGAGCTGGTTCCCTTGTCCCTATGACACGTGGCACAGTGGAATGCTCTAGGGTTCGTGTCAAGCTGGACTGGAATGGGATCAGCTTGGGTCGTAGGCCTTCCGGTGGCGTTGGGCTTGGCCCCCCTGGCTTTGGTCCCTTCTGATTTCAGCGTGGGCGAGTTATGGGTGCTTCATTCAGGCCATTTATGCAAAAAAGGTTCTTGGACTCTTAAATCCCGACGGCCCATGCTCAAAATTTCATCCTTATCAATTACTATTTTTTGAATTTGAATGTTACTATATATGTAAAAGAAATGGTCATATTTTATATATGAATATAAATAGATATGAGAAAGAGAGAATTTAAATATTAGTCAAACTCCTTAAATTTAAGAGTTGTTAGTTTTCAAATTTGTTTAATTAAATATAACTATTGAGGTATTTTGGATAATGGATATCAAAATAGACTTAATATTAAACACGTTTCTTTGATGGACTTATCACCAAATAAGTCCACAAAGGAAGACTGACCTCCAAGTTTGTTTTTGGTCACAAGGTGTTCAAGCTTCCCCTTGAACTCAGCGGTTGACCATTTGGGTTACAAAAAGAATATTTGACAGACATAAAATATCATCAAAAAATGTCGGGAAAGCTTACGCAAAACAAATTCCAACAACTTGCCTAAATTCTACTTACCCAAAACCTATTCGAACAGGAGACTATTTTGGCTCATGTCCATGAGGCTGATTTTTAAGCTCAATCGGGGACACCTAAATGAATATAGTTACGGGCAATAACAATGCACCAACCATACCATATGGTAACCGTTGGTCTTTAGCCTAACTATGGGCCTTGTATGGGCTAGTCCATTGTGCTTGAGGGATGACTTTGTACACCGCAAAGATATTTCAGTTAATTTCCTTGGCCCGTCTTTCTTAAGGCCGTATATGGGCCATGCATGGGCTAGCCCATTGATTTTGGGTACACTTTAGAGAATAAAGAACCTCAGTCACCAAGTTACATAACTAAGAAGTTTTCACCAAATAAGTGTCAAAAGAAAAAAGTAAAATAGTTTCTAAGACGGTTGATAGCATTTTCCAAGTCCTAGCACAACACAAATAGACTCACTTTTAATTTCTACACATGATGATGGTTGATCTCGAAAATTGGTCGCTCGTTAAAGATGATCGTGGAGTCAATGAACAAGCGAGAAAACGGAGGGTTTAGCACCTCTATAGTTACTTTCTGAAAGTGAAGGTTCGTCTTTTTGAGGAGATATTATATTACTTTAGAAAGATTTCAGGGTTGAAATAAAAATCATAAACCATACAAGCAAAGTGACACAATAACACAAGGAAAGCGAAAAAAAGCAAGTGAGATTAGAACCAAAGGCAAGCATGAAGAACACTTCTACAGAACAAACAAAGAAGATAGCTATGGACACAAATAGGGGCACAAACATTGTATCTCTTTCAAGACTCTTTTACACTCTAGTAAATTATCTATTTTTTTTTAAAAAAATATTATTATTATTACTACAACTATTAGACCGTAGATTTGAATCGATAATCTTCACTCCCTCGAGGTGGGGTTAATCATCTCGAATAAACCCGTGGGTCTAGTAAATCATCTATGAACCTTATGAATTCAAAGAATATATAACTCTTTTATATGCTGCGTAGGCTATGAGTGATATATCTAATTCGCGACTACCTAGAGGTTATTTAAGAAAAGAGAAAACTTTAAACCTCAGACGTTATCACATCGAGTCGAGTTATTCAGCATAAAATCCTCACAACAATGTAAAATTAGGACACAAGCCTAATTAGGTAATATAAATAATATAAGAAGAACTCATCAGTTTGGACAAGATAGTACTAGATGGTTAAGCTTTCAATTCAAATAATTATTCACCCCAAAGCCTATACTTTAGGAGGTCTGCACCACAAAAGATTGTCTGTCGTTTTAGTCAAACCGCAAGTTTAATGATTCAAAGCTTGAGGCTTAGAAAGATATTGTTGACTTTACTTTGATGAATGGTCAAAAGAAGTTGGGCATCAATTGCACATGTCAATAGTACCCAAAAAAATATCTTTTTGATTCCGTGTTGATCAAGAATTTCATATTTATATTCATACTCTATAAATAACGAAGTGAAGTAAAATAACAAAACAAGTAAATTTTGTGCATGCGTGTCGTGTCACGTTTCTATTAGTCAAAAAAATAAAGATGTAATACCGAAAAATAAATATTTTTATAATAACTACACTTCATATCAATTAAACCTATAGATTTCAATCATTTATTCTCATCATCCCTACACATTTGAAGCCATATTAGGCTGCCCATCCGAGTCTCCATCTTTGTACTACAAGTGGACTTGCAAACAGTTTTCCACTTTAAACCCTCCATTTTAGAACTCTGTCCACTCTAGTCTATACAGTATTTACCCAATCCTTGTATGTATATTGCCACTTTTAACAATGAATAGTCGGAATTCGTATTTAAATCAACAACAAATTACGTATATCTATCAAACCCAAGTAAAAAAATCGAACTTGAGGCTACCAAATGTTTATCTCGAAATCTTTCCATCCGAACCACGCGGGGGTTGAGTCATATTGCCGCCTTGTCAACGCCATGACAGGCCACGAACGCAGGATACTATTCCATCAAGTTGGGGATAGGATCAAAGGACCACTAATTACAGCTGCAATAATAGAAGGGAATTTGATGTCTGATCATGTACTGCAATGCTCATATTCCCTAAGAACCTGATTCTAATTTTGATATCTACGGTAACATGACAATGTGTTTGGATATTAAGAGAAGCTATACCCATTTACACTGCACTTTTTTACAATCAATTGCAACCTACATAAAGCCTACTAGCCTAACATTATTCTTAGAACTGGCCAAAAAATAAAAATAAATAAGCATCTTCCTGAGGAAAGAAGAAAGCACAATAATAGCAAAGTAAAAATTTTCAACTCTCTCATGTTTGGAGAAAAAATCAATCTTTTTTTTTTATAGGTAAATTATCACATCTGTATAGCCAAGGATTGATACTTATAGATTTCAGTAGGCTATAGCTATATCATCCACACTAATGAGTGTATGTTTTCCTTTTTCTCAACTATTTAAGATTACCAGAGTTGGTGGTCTAGTGGTAAGTCGTATCCATTTAATGTCGTTCTTAACTCTTATGTGGTTATCAAGTAGGATTCGATTTATGAGAGCAACACGGTTTGTTGCTTGGCTTTGGTAGTGCTGTGGTGACGGGCTGCCCTTCCGGATTATTAGTTATAACTCAAACCGGATATTTTACAGTAAGGAGACCCTTATAGTCACTCCCAAATGGAGGATTACTACCTACTGGTCATCTCTTCTTATCTTTCTTGATAAATAAATAAAAAGAACATGTTTAAGTGGCCTTTTCTTGCAAATTTGACAAAATTTGTTTAAATCCGAGGTGGAACTTGATTAAATATGTTTTTAATCGGGATGATCTATGAGACCATCTATCGATCGACTTGTATTTTCTATCACTAAGGTGTACATGAAAGGAAAAATTAAAACGAGTATTGTCTTAGTCTAGCGATAAAATTATTGGTATTAACAAGTGACGTACACGAAACTTCAAATCCTGTAATTTGTTTTTGACCCAACAAAAAAGACAAAAATAAAATTGACACCCAAATACTTATCTGCACCAAATAAAAATCAAAAGGGGTTAAGGTACAAGCCAAAAGCCAGTCATGTTTAAGCTTTAGATTGTGGCAGTTAGCTAACATAATCATTGGGTTTCATTTGCCATAAGCACTTGGGGGAAAGTATCTAATTCCCCAAAATTACTTTTATACAGATCTTGCAATGGCCAAACACATCACTATATTTTGGCTAAATTGTTTGTAGATAAAGCATCAAAAGTTCCAAAGTGAAACGACATGGCATAATGTGATTGAGCTTGCAAAAAGAAGCAAAGCAGAAAGTAATTGCAGGAGCTTCAAGCTTTTCAGATCAAAGAGAAAAAAAAAAAAACTAATCCCATCATTTCATAACAAAGTTCAATGGACTTCTTTTGTTGTTCATACTTCTCTAAATAACAACGAAAATTCTGTGTGTGAAATCATCTGTAAATAACTTAAGATCTCGAGATAGTAACCTTAAAATCTTTTAATCAACGGGAATCGGGTAGAGTCCAACTAACCGTGCTTGTCTCAATCAATCATTGCGTATATGCTTACATAAAATTAAAGAATTTTCAATGAGATAATGTAGAAGATGAACATGCAATATATTCTCTCTCAACCCACAAATGCTCAAGAAAAACTCTTCATCATCAGCAGCATAATTTGAATCAAATCCAGTAGGGTTTCTCACACCTAAAAGATTCCCCACTTATAAAAATATGCAAAAACCATGATTAAGACTTTTTAAGAGAGGTGGCTGATTTGAGGCTGCAGGATTGGAATCCCACCATTTTTTTTTATATGTTCTAAACCTTGGGAGGGACTCTGATAGATCATATAAGTTAAGTGATGAGCAATGTTCCAAGTCATATCATTAATAGGATGAAGAAAAAAGGCATCAAATATGGCTTTTTTTTGAAGTGTAAGGACAAAAGAGAGAGAGAGAGAGAGAGAGAGAGAGAGAGAGGGCAGCTTAAGAATTAAAGATGCTTTTTATCAGTATGATGATGTGCCCTATCTTTCCAAAGTCTCTTAATGGGGCAGTGTCATTGTCATGAATGTGGTCGTTTAAATGACTCTTAACTTGGGTTTTCTCTTGATCAAAGTCGGTTGCTTTGGTTAGGCGAAATTCACGGATTTGTTGTTCCCCTCTTTATTATCTCTGAAGAGGACATAAAGGTATCTATTCAGGCTGGTATGCCAATGCAAATCTTCAAGTGTGTGTGTGTGTGTGTGTATGAGAGAGAGAGAGAGAGAGGTCTTAAGGTGACATTTGCCTAACAATGTCAGAGAGATATATTCCCCTAAAAGATATATGGAGAAGAGAACACAAGAAAATAGGAATACGTCTCTTCCTTTGACAAACTTCACTTTGGCTTTTCATGTTAATTGACTTGTGTTCACTCCAACCACGTAGCACCCTTGAATTATTATTCTATTTGGAAGATGATATAAGTGTGTGTACATAGCATAAAACTATGTCAATTACGGCTCTGATCAAGTTCTTATACAGATAAGAAGCCAAGGGTTAAGCCAGCTGAAAATGGCAGTTTTGATCAAGTTCTTAACCTGGGTTCAGCCTTTGATCTATCCTCCACTAAAAGTTCTTTGCTGTTCCAAAAGAAAATATAGAGACTATATATATATAAGTTTTGTACGAAAAATTTAAGACCATCAAAGATATATAGTTAGATTCACGGGTCTATCCGAGATAGTTAATTCCACCTTGAGAGAGTGGAGGTCATCGATTCGAATCTGCTGTCTAGCAGTTGTAATAATCATTTCACAGATACATAATTTACTGAATTTATTAAATGCAGAGACACAAATGATACCAAGTTCTTATTTTGGGTTATACTTACATGTTCCATCCTCTTCACTATTTGCATGTGGTAGCCTATATCATAGATCCTAGGCAAGTATGAAGGAATGCATCAATTACTATCACATGCAATTCAAGAGACTATGATCTCAAAATTCATAGGTGTGTCAAGCATTAAATGATAGAGACAAGAAAAACCTACTACTAAGATGTTAGAACTTGGAAGAGATAATTTGTGCTTATACCTAATTTGCCCTCTTAAGTCATTGGTCAATGTTAGCTTAGCAAAATGGATTATCAATTTCGGTACCCATGGTTAGTCTATCAATGACAGTGTGTTCCAAACAATATTATTGTAATAAAAATGTCGAAAGTTAAAGTACAACCATCAAATAATTTGGATGGTAGGGTTTGATTATTTAATATTTCAACATTCCAAGTTTAAATCTAATCAGAAGCATTCTGATTAGCCTGACGTACATGTTATGCGGTTGTTATATATACTTTGAGTTAATTTTTGAATTATAAATTAGAAAAAACCCGCAATTAAAACGATTTTTAATCATATATGAGCAGTGAGAAAAAGGACATATTGAATTAGGATTGTATTGTTGATTTTTGAGAGGATTGGTTTTAAACCCACTTTATGATGTTGGAATGGGACCTTGCCAGATAAAACCCCCAAAAACTAACATGCTATCTATGTCATGTACACCACCATACATGTCACATGGGTAGGGGGGTGTCACTAAACCCCCCCTCTCTCTCTCTCTCTCTCTCTCTCTCTCTCTCTCTCTCACTCGAAAACAAGGAATAACACCACACCACTAACCCAAAGCCAACAAGTTGTTTAAGGGAAAAAAAGAAATAAAGGCAACCTCTTTCAATAATTGGGTCGGGTGGTTCGTTTGCATCTCTCTCTCTCTCTCTCTCTCACACACACACACACACACAAAATATACATATATATTCCCCACCAACTTATAATCAAAAGTTTTTTCAGAAGGTAAAAGTAATCAAAAGTAAAGAAACCCTTTTCGCTTGGTTACAAAAATAAGATTGGCATATCTGTTGTTTTTGGTAAATATATAGATACATATTATTTCATCAATCAACTCGGAGACTGAGGATACCCCGATTGTAACAGTTGCTTGAGATCATTTTGTCGCTCTTAAGCTCTTCTTTCGACAGTTCATCTGATTAAATTATAGGCTTTGTTTGCTCTCTTTCCAAAAATATATGTTTTAGACTCACGGTTATTATGTGAAAGCAAAAAACACGTTATTACTCTCATGCCACGTATATCAAATCAATTAAAATGTAAACACGAAATTAAAACCTCGAGATAGTACTAGGTATAAATATATATATATGTAGATACAAATATACTTACATATCCATATATATCTTGAGGGGGTCTTTTTCTATTACTCTTGTAAACTCCATTGGGGGGGGGGGGGGGGGGGGTTTAATTAGTCCCCATTAACACCTTTCTCACCATCCAATAATGGTTCACATGACCACACGTCTTTACACAAATGGTGGATGGATGGCATTGGAGGGTTGGTGCCTCGATCCATGAAGGGGGGACGAGAAGGAGATTATTATAAGTGAGTTAGTGCACGCCAGAATCTTTTTTGTGGGTTGGGTTTGGGCATTCTTAGTCATAGTGGAGTTGCTTGGTTTTGAAGTCTGTTTTTTTCTTATCCTATGGACAATGTTTTAATTTGTTTCTCCATTATTAAAGTTGTGTATGCACGTGCTTATGTCTACTATTTTTCTTTTGCTTTCTAATAATATCTTTTCATAATCCCTATGAGTAGTCCAATAGTGTCGAGTTAATTATGAAATATGAATAACAAAGTCTGGTGTTTTGAGTTCGACTTTCGATAATATTTTTTGATCTTAACAAACACTTGTGGTTAGAGGGTGAATGCAGATATCTAAAGTTTACTATATATGGATGAATTCAATGTGACCTGACCTTAAAAAATTTCTCGTTATAAAAAAAGAAAAACTTTTTATTAGTTAAAAATAAATTTCAAAGTAATCATACCAAACCAGACCACCATTCTATTCTGGGTGCTACCAGATTTCTGCTTACTTTGCTTGGCATTGTCAAGTTGTCTTAGGCTTCTAATTTTTAATTATTTTTTTTCAATCAGAGGTATTCGAGTTAATTTACGTGAATTTTGACTAATTCTCTTCTCGGTCCAATGAAAGACAGATCATTCACACCCGGACTAAGATATTCATGAGGGATAAATCTCTTACGGCCTAGTCCCAAAGGGTTGTCAAGATTTGAACTCAAGACATCTGAATTTATAGCTCGTCTCTGTTACCACTTTAACTATTTTAAAGTTTGGCTTCTACTGTTTGGTAGACAGTTGATTTTTTTGGGTGATGTACATAGTCCTCATCTCATATACAATGAGATTGTTTATTTGCATGATTCGAGCCCATGACATGTATGTCGTAATGAAATTTGTGACCTACATGATACATGTCAAGAATTTTCATTTCCTTTTTGATAATCGATCTTTACTAATTGAAACATTAGATATGTATACATGTAAGTTAAATCCATATATAAAGCTCAAGCTGGATCTTGAACTCGAGTTTTAGTCTCGAACACAAGTTCAAGCTTGATTCAATCACAAGAATGGGTCGGGTCGAGCCAAAATTGAGCTTGGACAAAAAATTAACAAGATGAGTTTGAAAGAGATGTTTAAATTTTATCGTGATCTCGAATTGAACCCCAATTTTTCAAGGATCGATTTGATTCAGTTTGTATGCGCTTTTTACTTTTCATTTATTCTTGTTGAGCATATTACAATGAGAGAAATACATTTGATCTAGAATTTGAGTTGTATCTCAAGATATATCATAGAAATTTATCTTGATTATTATCTTCTGCTATACATGAGATGCGAAGACTACATGGGTAAGAATCGAGACATGATGAGTTGTAAACTCAAACATCTTAAGTTTAAAACTTGACAATTCTCTTATGATCAAGTTATGAGAAATTTATCCCTCGTGATTCCCTAATTACGGCGTGGCTGTCTTTGATCGTTTTGGATTAATCAAAATATACATAAGATAGTCTTGACACCCGTAACCACAATACCCAGAATAAAAAAGAAGTTAATCGAATCTTTAGATGATAAATTTTTTAAATAAGAAAAAGTTAAAGTTGATAGTGCCAAAATTCACATGGCATTTGTTTAACAAGCAAGACCAAACAAATTTACATTTGTTTATCAAAAGTAAAATTGATAAGATTAATAATCAGAGTAAATGGAATCAAAAGCCGGCACAGACGGAAACAAATTTACTAGTGGCCTATTTTTATTACGCGTAACATTAAGGACGGCTATTGTAGAGGCGGCAGTAAATATCACTTACTGCCGCCTCTATAAAAAAAATAAAAGCTATACAAGTGACAGTTAATATACTATTTTTTAATAAATTTAATAAAATTAATAGAATAAAAAAAGATAAGGTGCTTTTTGGCTTAAGGGTTAATGTACTTCCGTGATACTCTATCAAAAAATGACTTAAATCTTTGATTTTAAATATATTAATTAATAATAATTAATAATAAAAAATTAATAATGATTAATAAATAATTAATAATAAATAAATTATAGCTCATTTTTATATTTCGTAACAATCTCTGTTTTTTGGGAATCAAAATATTCATACGTATCTCATTTTTATTAGTTAAAAAATAGAGATATTGTATTAAAAAGTGTATTTCGGTACTCTAACACTCTTTCGCTTTTTGGACACATGCTTCCACTGAGAGGTCCCCACGTGCGCCGACACGTGGCTCGAATTCCCATGCCGATGTCTTTACCCAATATTAGCTCTAAGCCCGTCGCCGGCACGTGTGTCTTGGACTGAATCGTAGCCCCCAATCACATGCGCCGCACGAATAAACTCTTTCTTTAGACTGCTTTCCGTCGTCATACGACGCCGTCAAGTCAGTCGTACACGCAAATTATAATAACTCAAATCCAAAATCAAAGACATCACTAACTCGTTTAAAAATATTTTAAAAAAAACTTGTGTTTCTTTATTTGTTAAATAGTCAAGAATGTCCGGGTTAACTTATGTATATTTCATTAATCTTCTCTCTCGTCCGATCAAAGACAGGTCATTCACACCGGGATTAAAATATTTACAAAGAATTATTCCTTATATCCTGATCCTCAAGAGTTACCAAAATTTCGAGAAATTGCCAATTTTTTATGGAATTAAAGAAGTTTTATTTAAAAAAATTATGAACGGTTAACTTGATAAGAATATAAGAAAATTCTCGATTTAGATTCTTAGTTCATATGTTCTACAAGTCAATTTAAGTATGATATAAGAATTTAATATTATAAAATTTAATTCATTATTTAAATGAGTTTAATCAGAATTGATTGGTAATTGCCAAAAAGCCTTAGGGGTCTAATTGTCTTTTTAAGTATGTTGAAGCTATTTCGATCCTTGCTGGTAAATTCATAAGAAAATATCGTCATCCGAGATAGTCAAAATCTCGTGGCGGAAAGGTTACTCATTGTGAGCCGTGTGATGTGGTTATTTTGACTCGGAATTTAGTTAGTTGGCGGGACCACCATTAGAGCACACGGTTGAGACATGAGATCACACCCTAGGGTGTGAACACTACGTATTGATCAAGAAAAAAATTTAAAAAATATATAAATTTCGATATAAAATAATCATATATTTTGATGCATATTCGATTGTATCACCCAAACAGACCCCGAGACTATACTCGATGCGAACTATAGCATAGACTATGCAACAACTCTTATAACACAGCTCTAATAACTCGATACAAACTATTATTTTTTCAACAATCGTTTCTAAATTACTATAACCACCACATAAATTTTAAATTCGAGTTAAATGATGTCCACTTTAATGATCGGATGATGACATGTATCACATGTCCATCTGATTAATACGGTCGATCTCTAAAAATCTCAAAAGGATAATATTAATATAATTGGATAGTTATCATTGCCATTTGGTCGGCTGGGCCCAGTGAAAAGACGGTACCGTCCATGATCTAAAGAATAAACATTATCTTAATGCGGTGGATACAAAAGGGTAGTGTTGGATTTTTGAAAATTCTTATGCTGATTAGTATTTGGGGGCGCCTAATATTACCAAAAATCATGATCACATCAAAAGAGGGGGGTCAATTGTAATTATCAAGAGATGACCAAAACTCAATTGGGTTCTACTTTTTGAGATTGACACATGTCTGGATTACTTGACCAATGTTTTCATTATATTCTTCTAATCTTTTTTGGTTTCGGTGAAAAAAAAAAAGAATAATTTTATACAGATTTAAAAATTGACTTGATCAATCATTATTATTAGTTTAGTTGTGAGTTTTTTTATTTATTAGAACTCACTATTTATTCAATGATTGTGATTCATCACGTCACGTCAACAAATTATTTTAATATTTTAAATACAAATAACATTTCTCAAAGAAAAAGGTGATAGAGAGAGAGTTTTCTAAAGAAAAAGGTGGAAGAGAGAGAGAGAGGGGTGATGATTATTTTCAATGGAGATAGGCAACAAAGTTTGAAGCCGACCTATCTTAAACTATAGATATAAAAGAGTACATAAAATTAAAAGTTGAAATGATAAGAATCAAAAAAAGTTGTTCTAATAGTCAAATTTAAGAAATAAAATAACTAAAAAAACAAGGAAATAGGAGTTCTTAGTGAAATGACTCATAAGTGGAGAGATTAAAAAAAAAAAAAATTATCAACTATGAAAAGTAAATAAAACCAGTAATGTTTCGTTTGGTATAAAGTATGGAAAGTAGAATTGATACATTTTCTCTCCTCTAAAGAAGGAAAGTAAGAATTATATAATTTCTTTCCTTTGTATTTGGTAGAATGGATGAAAAGTAAAAATGATTAATTTTTTGTGTTTGATATTGATGAAAAAAATAGAAGGATAAAAACAATATACACACATAATTTTATTATTTTATCCTTATATGAGATTAGTGTATATATTATACACTATGTCACTATGGTATATGTGTCATGTGTTTTAACAAACACAAATCACATAAAAATACATCTATTTTTTTATTTATTTTTTAAATAAAAAATAAACGCACTAATATACAAACACACACACACACACACAGTGTTACCACATAATATAATTCCACCGATTAGTATATAAATTTGGGTTTAGATGTTTAATGTAAATAAGCCATTAGTTAAAGATTAAAAAAATAAATAACATATTTTTATCCAACGTGAGTAAAAAGATATGGCAAGAAACAAGCTCGTGCAATTTTTCAATAATATTGGATAATGCAATTTTTATATATGAAAATATTGTTATATTATTTCTATTTTTGGAAATATTATTTTTATTGTTATTCTCAATAATTGAAATATCCTATTGCACGAGACTAAAGGGGATGGTGGAAGCTTTTGTTGTTATGAATGGTAAGGATAAAATAAGTATTCACCAACTCCATGATCCTGCCTTGCAAACCCCTCTAAAAGGAAAATAAAGGGAGTCCAGGAATGAAGAGATCCTTTCAAAGTACATACATCTCACATTTTACTCAATTTATACACAATCAAAATATAGTCATTTTTTATTACAAGATTCTGTCATAAATAATCAGATTTGTGTCACGTATAATCGGGTTTGTGATTTTAGGAGACAGTCTGACAAGTTAATTTGCTTATTCTAAACTCATTAAAACTAAAACGGTATACAATAAACTTTATACTGATTTCGTGAATAGTTAAGTCAATACTTAATTTACAGAGAATATTTAAATTTGAACAATATTACACTTACCAAATAGTCTATCAATTTAAATCAATGTGTAATGTCGAATCAATATGTCGCATTCACTTTTTTTAGCGAGACTTATTGATCCAACCAACATCATTACTCTTGGAGAAAATATTGAATGTAACAGTGATATTACGTCACAATTATTATATAGTATCATTAATTAATAATAAATCAACAGATAAACAAGTGGACCAGATTTAATTTAATAAATAACCATCGTGTATAAAAAAATTGAGTTCAATTTATCTATTTATAAGTTTGTTATTTAATAGTGACACCACATACTTACACCCAAAATTTGCTCCTATTCTCTCTCTCTCTCTTGTTTTTGGTTTAACGGTTAGGGATTTTCAGATTAGTTTATGTGCACCTCGATTAATTTTCTCTCTGATCTGGTCAAAAATAAGTCATCCACGTTAAAACTAAAGTATTCATGTGTGATTTATCTCTCATGACTTAACTCTAAATAGTTACCAAAATTTGAATTCAAGACGTTTGAGTTTAAAATTTGTCTTTGTTATTATTGGAGCGACTCCTTTAGGGTTACTCCTACTCTCTCGACACATACAATCAAAACCCTTGTGTGAACGAGAAATTGAACAATATGTCGACTTATTGACCAGACAAAAATATCGCATAACAGAGAGAGAGAGAGAGAGAGAATGGTATACTAAAGACGTAGTGAAAACGGAGTCCTGTTATTCTCATCCCACGCGGAAACACGTGGCGAACCGTCTATCTCCGGTCACCGGTTACCCCCTTCGAAAACGTCGACCACGGCGAAGCCAAGCCAACCTCCAAAGTTTCCAACCTGTTGTAGGACCCACCACCACCCTCCCCTCCATCACCACCACCCTCCTCCTCCTCTCTCCTCTATATTAAGAAAAACAAAACAAATATATACATACCCTCACATACATATATAGCTCTGTATCTATAAATGAATGCGTATTGGAGTATATTTTTATATAAAAATTGCCCAAAATAAATTATGGAGAGAGAGAGCGGGTCCTCAAAAGGGTATGCTTATGCCCCAGAGCCCTAACCAAAGCCTGCTCTGATTTGCAGAGAGAATCCAAAGGACGTTTTAGAGCCAGAACGCGAAGAACTGAAGCTGCAGAGACCTATATATATAGAGAGAGAAACACCACTCAAAAAACATGTACATGTAGAGAGAGAGAGAGAAAGAAAGAGATTGTTGCATTCACATAATTCCAATCAAGTCCTCCTCCTTTCTTTCTTCTTATCCAATAACCCGTAAGTCCCTCGCCTGTATTATTACTATCTTTCTCGATTTCTCTTTCCATTTCGATACTATTCTTCTTATCTATAGGAAGTTTGATTTGTCGAGAGTTAAATAATCATAAAGTCATTTACAGATCTAATTGTATTACTGTTGCTGAAATTGAAGGGGGTCGTCTCTGATCTGAGTTTTAGAGATCTGGGTCGGCTAAATTTGCTGTTTGGTGATTTTTTAATGCTTTTTTTCATTGAAAGATTTGATTTTTGTAGTGTTTCAAGTGTTTTAGGTTCTGGGTTTTTCTCATTATTTGATGAATTTGATTGTGTGGGAGGTTTTCCGGGATTGTTGAGTTGAAGTATTTATTAAAAGATTGGTTTTTAATTAATTAATACCCATTTGATCTGGGCCGTTATTTATTGGTTACAGATCAGTGAGCTATTTAGATAAGACTTGTCAACTTAGTTTTCTTCCTCAAATTTCTATACATTTGCGTTACTGTGGTTTGCTTTATTTATTGAAAAAAACCAAGGCGTTACTGATTTTTCCTTAATTTATTGAAATATTGACGATGAACAATATAAGGTTCTAGTTTTTCTTCACCGTTTATGATTTAAGAAGATCCCTTTTTTTTTTCTTTCTGAATTTGAATAGGATGTTGCTGTATTTTGACCAAGTTTTCCAGGTTTTTGGGGCTTCGGTTACCCATTTTTTGGGGTGGGTATGGTTCTGGTGAGGAAGAAAGAAGGATTTGGATCCGTTTAAGGTCGTGAAAGTGGTACTTTTTCGAGGTTGAGTTCCGAAGACATGTTGGAAGACCGGTCCTATTTGGTTTCAAGGGGATATCCTAGGACCTGTGAGCACGAAAGCAATTGGGCTTGCATGAATTACATGCTAGAAAAGATTGAAGTTAGGGGTGGCAAGAGGCCATTAGATAATGAAGGGGATGAAGAAATTGGTATTAGGAAGTTGCCTAAACAATTAGATGCTCGTGAAGGAGTGGAATCTTCATTGGAATTTTGTGACAAATTGATGGCCCCGACAGACCAATCCGGTAATCGGCGACATGCTGGTGATAATTCTGATTCAAGTTCTCTTATCCATGCCATTGGTCGGGACAATTCAATTAGCTGTCTCATTCGTTGCTCAAGGTCTGATTATGGGGCCATTGCATCTTTGAATCGGAACTTCCGTTCACTCATTAGTAGTGGTGAGCTCTATAGACTAAGGCGGCAAAATGAGGTGATTGAACATTGGGTTTATTTTTCTTGCCACCTGCTTGAATGGGAAGCATTTGATCCCACTCGTCGCCGTTGGATGCGTCTACCAACAATGACATCCAATGAGTGCTTCGTGTTTTCTGATAAGGAGTCTTTGGCTGTTGGCACCGAGCTTCTTGTATTTGGAAAAGAAGTGCTGTCACATGTCATCTACCGATACAGTTTATTGACAAACACCTGGTCATCTGGGATGAGGATGAAAACGCCAAGATGTTTGTTTGGGTCTGCCAGTCTTGGGGAGGTTGCAATTTTAGCTGGTGGTTGCGATTCACAGGGCAAAATCCTCAGCTCAGCAGAACTTTATAATTCCGAGAGTGGAACTTGGGAGACACTCCCAGATATGAAAAAACCACGGAAGATGTGTTCTGGGGTATTCATGGATAAAAAATTTTATGTGATTGGAGGGATTGGAGGAACTGATTCAAAACTTCTCACATGTGGGGAGGAGTATAATTTGCAAACTAGGACTTGGACGGAAATCCCTGACATGTCCCCTGTGCGCACTGGTGCAGCCAGAGAAGTTGACATGCCTGCTACATCTGAGGCACCCCCTCTGGTTGCAGTTGTAAATAATGAGTTATATGCAGCTGATTATGCTGATATGGAGGTCAGGAAGTATGACAAGGATGCGAGGGAGTGGATCACTGTGGGGAGGTTGCCCGAACGTGCTGTTTCTATGAATGGTTGGGGTTTGGCATTTCGGGCATGTGGAGACCGGCTTATTGTTATTGGTGGACCTAGAGCTATGGGTGAAGGGTTTATAGAAGTTAATTCATGGGTCCCGACTGAAGGCCCACCCCAGTGGAACTTGCTTGGCCGGAAGCAATCTGGTAGCTTTGTCTATAATTGTGCTGTGATGGGATGCTGAAAATTTGTATTTTGGTGAGCTGTTGTGCTCAATTGGATCTACTACATTGGTTTCTCCTCAGACACAGGATTTGCTAATTGGGTAATTTGTCCCAACTTTTTTTTCCTTCTTATTTTTCCATTTTGAGCAGGGGAGGATGGGGGGAATACCAGATTTACTCAAGACTCAACAGAATGTTCTCTTGAAAGAGCTCTCGAGTACATTTTTTAAGAACTTTTTGTGTGTGTTCTCTTCCATTGAACTTGTCTTTCCCATTTTCAGTGACATGAGAATTCTCAAAGGTTGGCGTCACACAGCACTGGATAGCTTTAATAACAAGGAGCAATACATTGATAGGTTGTCATTAGTGTTTGCTAAAGCTTTTCTCAAGAATCATAGATTTAGTTTCTGGGTTTTATGATCCTTAATTGTCATGGCATTGTCTTGAAGAGAGAAAATAACGGTTCTTCTTTTGGGGAATTATGTACTAAATACATTTATTACTGCAATTGATGGGCTAATTATTGATGATGTTCTTTTCTTTTTAAAGTTCAAACCTTTGCCTTCTTCTTATGTTCACATTCTGTCTTTTATTGTCAAACAGGTAGCTTTATTATTATCTGATCACTGGGTTCTAATTTCATATTTGTTGTCAGGTATTTTAGGTGTAAGTTTTTATTGCTTTCATAGTAATGTATGAAGCGGCATGAGATACAGAATTGAGAAGAAGCGGGGAATACTTTAATAATGGCAACCTTCTGATATGATACTTAGAAAGAATGGGAGTCCTCATTTGAGAATTCTATGCAAAAATCAGCTGTATTGTTCATCAGTGGGCAAGTAGCCAATCTTCCAGTTTACCTCGTTGGTGTTTCCAACTTCATTGTATAATTTGACAAAATTGGTGCTTATAGGATTAGAGTGCTGGGTTTCTAAACTTCCATTGTTGTTAGAGGCCCTCTTGAAGTTTATATGCGTTGAATGTTGGGCTTGTTGTCATAGGCCCTGTCTGAGTCATTCGTTGCCATAATTTTCATGCTTCCACATTTACAAGGAAGTATGCTCAATCTGTACTACTGCAACAATATCTGACCTGATAATCATGGTTGCAAATTATATATTTGAGAAGATACATATGCATAAATGGATGTCCCTTGTTTTTTTAACTCCATCAAAAGTACTTCAAGAATATTCTTTGTAAAGGACAATTGTGGTTAGAAATTTTTTGGCGGATATAGCTCTTTTATCATGGCCCCAAAAGCTCTAGGGGCCTTTTCCCTTCAATTTATTTCAAATCAACTAGATACCTTTTGTAGTTAGTAGTTAGTACCACTTCTATTTTTTTAATTTGTTTTTGGGGGTAGGGGATGTTTTTAAGTTTATATAGGAATAATCTTTGGAAAATTAAAGACAAACCGAACATTGATTTCAAATTTAGTTAACAAAGGGTAGTGGTGGATAAATAATTCTATGGTTTGGAGATACCATCGCTTGAGGATGCAGAAACTGAGTAGGCATTGCAAAGAGAAACCGACTTTGAAGACCTGAGGCTGCCATAAGACTCTAGCTTTTAGTAGATGAAGTGAATGGAAGATTATGGCAAACCTGCAACATGAAAGTTACTATTGCTGGATCAACTGTTTGGCAAAATGACAGAGATATTATTTGGAAGATGAGATTGAAGCAGTGGCAATGGGTGGTGTCTCATCTGTGGTTTGCTTTTGTTTCCAAACATTGGTTTGCTTTTGTTTATCATGTTTGAAGCAGAATGATATGTTGAAAGTGTATGAATTGTTTTTTTGACTTCATGTGACACAGCTTGTCATAACACTGCATATGCATAGTTTGGGGCTTTTATGTGGGTGTTCTTAATGCTAGAGAAGATTCTCTTTAGTTGTGTGATGGATATTGTTGATTCTATACACACACATGTCTAGGTATAAATAGAAGTGGATAGTGAAATATTGTTTGGTGTTGAGTATGAGACATATTAGCCACAGAAAAAGGACCAGCCTATTTCCTTGAAAATTGTGAACATTCGAGAGGAATTACGGTTAATTCTCTACAAACCTCTTCCCTTTCCTTTATTACAAGAACCTCAATCTTGTAGTTTGTAGAAACTAGCTAATGATGAGCCCATGTTCACATTGGTCACTTGTAGTTAATTGACTCATCTGGATTGTCCATGTGATACTTTTTTGTCATCCCATGATGCTGTCCAGGTGATGGCCTGATGGCTGGATGATAGCAGTTTGAGTTGTTATTTCTTTCTTCTTCAGGAGGTTATTATACTTTTAAACTTAGGTTCATGTTCCATTATTTCAATGGCTGCATGTTTTCACTGCTTATGTTTTTTTTTCCATTTAAGGATCTGTCTTGTTCCACTAAATTAATTATTGTTAAACATGCTGATATCATGGAATACTCGCATGCTACAAGCATATCCTCTGTTTCTGCCATCAGGTTCACAACTCATTTTCACTGTATAGTTTGCATGTAGTTCCTAGCATATAACGTTGTTTAAACCTTTGAGGATTTTTAAGTTCTTGACACGATTTGTAAAGGTGTATGTGAACTTCATGCCTTTTCAGTTAGGCTGAAGAAGCTTCAAGGCATATTATTTGTTGCAGTTATTACCACATGCTTGCCTTCTGAAGTGAGTTGACCACTTGTAGCTTTTTGTGTTATTGTCCCCTTCTTTTTTTTTGGTAAATGTACGATGCCATAGACAGAGGAAATTTAGGACGCTGGTTTTCTCGTAAAGTCTGTTGGTGTTTGATCTGGTGTGAATTCAGCGGAGTGTATGTTTGACCATTATTTCCCTACATTGAAAGAAGTATTACTTTTAACCCTGTTTGGTTCTGGGAGGAATTGGGTCGAAGGGAAATGCTGAAAATCCTATATCTATATTGAGTTACCGTCACTTGCTGCTTTTTGTTTTTTAACCCTGAAATACCAAATGGATGGTAAGGCATTCCTCTGTTGCTTATGTTTTTTCCTTCTTTTTATTTGTGATAAGTCTCTGTTGCCTATCTTAGAATTGTGAAGATGGAGAAAATGTGCAAAAGTGCATGACTGAAATGCTGTACAATTGGAGAAGATTCAGAATTTGTAGCCAAAAGAACGAAAAAACTCAGGCAATGGAGAAAATTTGTAGCAATTGCCCTTGTCCTCTTAGGATTTTCCAATATTGGGGCTTTTAGATCTTTTGTGGATTTATGACATTTTTCAGAGGAAAATGTTATGGTGCAATTCCTTCCTGGCATAGTCCGAAACCATTGGCCAAGAAGTTTGGATAACTATCTTTTACTGTTATATATATGAAATTGTTTGGGACTGTTATTCCTCTCGAGTCTCAGATTTTTGAGCTGCTTGCATGACCAGTGGCGCAAATACGATGTTATAGACATTCACATTCATCATATCTTGCAATTTGATCCCAGGTCTCGGTTCCTTAGCTGGTGCATGATATTTGCATTTGATTATATGCATCAAGGGATAAATTTTGTTTAACTTAATAAGCCTTTTATTCGGTTAGTAAGGCTGTTCCAATTTGATAGGGTGGTTTGCACTGTTTTTTTGAAGCTAAGACTAAGGTGTACGATTGAAATTCAAAGTAAAGGCAGAAGACCCATGCAGTTGAAAACATGTAGTTTGGGATTGAGGCTTGTTGAGTTGAATTGATTTGAGATTAGATTGTCCATAGCTTCTTAGTTCTTGTTTGACTGTTTAGGTGTTTAACTTTACATATTCTGTGCGATGGTTGACATCATCATGTGCATCTGTTTACTGATCATGAGAGAGGTGATTCAAGACCTCTCTAGTGTTGTGGGCTAAATTCACATTGTTGTCTTGTCAAGCAGAATCATTTTAGTGTAATCAGATTGTTATTGAGCAGATATACGAGTATCCTAATATCGTCTTTGAACTCTGGAGCCTTTTCCCTCGTGGGTGTGGTAGTAAGCTATACTTTTTGATCTCCCGTTTACATGATAGATATGATGAGAGATCTCTGATGGAAAGATAATGTGATCGTTATTCAGTGTATTTGGTCCAATACAGTGGCCTGTCTCTGTAGGATTGTAAGGGCAATGTTACTTTTCATTGTTGAACTTGCTAGAACAGCTTAAGAACTTCCTTAGCCCAGACTTTTCAATCCTTCATGAACTCTCTGTTATATCAGGTCTTTCGTTTATTTTCGTACTTCAAACTGAAGAGTTTCAAGAGTTAATATCTGCATGAACATTTGATTTTTGGCTTTCTTCCAAAGTTTTGGCTCGTCGAACAACGAGTTCAGAGTTCAATATTTCATCAGCCAATTGACTAGGGGAATAAGACTTTGGTACCATAGTTGGATCCTTGATCAGGGACATTCTACCCGGAATTTGAAGTACCAAACTCTATGAACTATGTTGTTTTTACAGTGGATCTCCAGGATAATACTATTTAGTTTTTCTTTGCTTGCATATTTGTTCATCTATTGCCAGAGGTTATAAATGGATCTAAGTCATGTATTTTCTGGTGATTTTGTTTGATTGACTGCAGCTGTACTTTCTGAAGGGACCACCTAAAAACCCTCTCTCCCCCCCCCCCCCCCCCCCCCCTGTGCAAGGCAGGGTGAGTGTGAGGGGGAGGGGTGCGACTCCCAATAGGAATGTTGTTCTCAAAATGATGTTTTACACAAAATGACAGTAGGGTATTATTCCCAAAACAACGTTATTTTAGGTGTAAAATTGTGTCGTTTATAGCAACATCACACCTGCTGTACAGTAGAGGAGAGGAGCTGTGCCCCCAACAGGAGCCAGAGAGTATCACTCAATCTAGTCTTCAATGTCCAGATAAAGAAGACTCAATTATTTGAAAAGAACTCATATGTACTTGTTCCCTACTGTCCATTAACCACACATCATACCAAAAAGAAAGAGGGGGGGAGCAAAGTGTGAAATTATATTGCAATTGATATCCTCCATGAATCTTCATCTACCAATTACTATCCATCTTCAATTATTCAGAACAATTTTTATATCTCACTTGACCTCAAGAGATCAATGGTCTTTGACTATTTATTGCATGTGGTCCATAACTACCTAAAAGTGAAATTTAGTAGTGGGTAGTGATTGAAATTCCCTTCAATGCGGCCTTTAATCATTCACCCATCTTTAACTAATTAGTTACCCACAAAAGAGAATAGGAAAAAAGAAATTAATAAATATATTGACCATCTCCAAACTTTATTCGTCCCTTTTTTATTTTTTCTTTTTCAATTGTTAATGATGAAATTTTATTCTTTCACCCTTCTATTCTCATATCGCGTTTAACGAACAATGTAAAGTTTTACACATTTAATTGTGGATCGTGGTTCGTGATCTCACACATAAATAATCCTTGCATTAGATCATGGCAGGTTACCGACTCTAACCCACCTAAATCAATCCTCATATCGTTCCCTACCTAAAGCAATCATCATAAGTCTAAGTCGGGTTTTTTGTGATTAATGAAAAGTTTTGAATTTTTTATTTTTTATTTTTTTTACGCTCGTGAAATGTCATGACAGTTACCCAACATCATATTATCCTCGAAAATCGAGTTGGGTATCATTTTTGTCAAACAAAAGCATTGCTTGTTGTATACTAGATCAACAAGAACAATGAAAACCCCAAAAAAGATTGATGCTGAAATTTGACATTTTCTGAGAATTTACCACCTACCAAGTGGTCCCAAACAATAAAAAGAAAATCACGAGATAAATAGGAAAAATCCACAAAAGCCTTAACTAACACGTTGAGTGGGGATCAACGGTTGTCCTACTGATGACCGCAGCCTACTGTTGAATCGTTAGGTTGCGAGTTCGAACCTCATCAATCTTCTCCCTTATATAAAAAAAAAACACATTGAGTAGGTCGTGTTGCGGAAACAATTTCTTTCTTTGTAAGAATAAGATTACGTATATCTAACATTATCTAAATTTTATAATAACGAGAGTCTCGTGCACTTGATACATCTTTTTATTAGGTCATCAACTCAGGCAAGTAACTTAATTGAATCCTCAAGTCCACGCAGCCGACAGCAGATAATGGTCCATCTGGAGAGTGGTTGAGACACAAACATAATGGAAACTTGTGACTTAATCTTCATGCTTTGGCATGGCTTCAACTCACTTTATATAAACGTAATCATGGTGTTGCCACATCAAACATTGAGGCATAGTACTATTCAGAGTATGTTAACCTCTTGGTAGTTGAAATAGAAAGGTTTGAGAGGATTATTTTATCGAGATTTCGAGTTCGAGTCTATAACACTATAAAAAAAATAATTTTTTGGCGGTGTTTATTATAAGTGTCAATAAAAATTCCATTTTTCTTATAGAACACGGTTTTTTCGGAATATCTATCAAAAACACAGTTGCGCCGACAAAATACTATTCATTGTTATTAGCGTTTTAAAAGTCATTCCTGGCGTTTTCCTGGCATTCACAACAAACGTCATCTAAACCGAGGTTTAACAATTGTAGTGTTTATAAGAGACACATTGATTGACTTATTGTATGCATGTAATTTATGAGTGATTGCAGTTATCCGAATTTAGCCAGATATACGATTCAAATAATTTTTTATTATAAACTTTAAAAATGAGAATTTGTCAACTTTGAGCCTAAAATGCATGCTGTATCTACCAGCACTTAATAAAATTAGGTCCACTTACCACGTGCATGGCACTTCAGCATCTGCCCATTATGTTAGGTCGTTTTTTGCACATGGTTATACATTACCTTGCTTTCTCAGAAGATTTAGACACTACTAAGAAAGTCTGTGTCCAGATAATCTTCTAGAAGAATTAATGTTTTTTTTTTTTCGCCACATTTTTCCAGTCTCAAAAAATCATTTTTCTTGTAGTGCGACTTTTATAAAAACTTATTTTTGTAAGATTAATAATTGCCCTAATCACAAATGAGAGCTCTAAACGTGTGCACGATAATTGATTACAAATAGTCTTATTCCAATTTTTTTTTTATATATTGGAGACGGGTTCGGGAATTAAATTTAAAGATGATCTAAAAATTGAAGGGCAAAAATTATATATTTCGAGGGCATTCATAGGTAGAAAATATAATAAGTGGACATTTTTTAGATTAGTCTAAAATCCATGAAGAATGTTTGTTAGATGTATTGATTCAACTTGGTGAAGGGTTAGTAGAAATTTGATATAAAAGACCTTACTATTAATATTTTGTGTAATCATAGTCCTAGATAGTGTGCCACTCTGCATAATGTCAAGAAAGTTTGTTAGATATACAATAAAGTAATAAAATCGGAGGTTGCTTTAGAAGTCTTTCCTCTTATTTTTTTTTCTTAGAATTTTTAATTATTTAATTCTCATATATGATTTTAATCGATTATATTCTAACACGTGTCTCATGTAACTACTCATCTACCCCACTAATTAACTATCATTCATTTAAAAAGTTTCAAAAAAATGAGCCACTAATTTAAATATTTTTTTAAAAAAACATAGTTTTACCACCTTAATTTTTCATAATTATTTTATCACTCTAAATTTTTTTTTTTACAATTTTGTATTCAACTTTTTAAATGGTATGACGAGAATAGACAAGACAAAACAAAAAAGGAAAGGGAAGGCGGACGGGGAGAGAAGAGAATTGTTCAAATTTCGTGTATTGGATGGGACTGACGCTAATATATAATAAAGTAATGCATTTATAATTACTTATACTCAAGTGTGTCACATCGTATATAATCACTAGTTATTGTCTATGTCTGAAGGCACAGTATAATAAAAAATGATAAACAATCTATGAAGCACGGATACGGATACGGCTAGGATACGTCCATAAAATATATATTTTTTTAAATTTTATTATTATATTTAATGTAATAATTATTATTTATAAAGTGAATCACATATCTACCAAAGATATATAATAATAACTAACAATTCTATCATTTATAAATCATACAATTTATATCGCATACATATTGCATAATATGTGGAGATACCCGTCGTTGATCGGCGTCAAATACAGTCAGTCGTCGATCGTGAGAGAGAGAGAGAGAATCAATCGACGATCGACTGTTGGGGGGGCTATGGAATAAAAGAAATTAGGGTTCTATAATATATTTGTAAATAAGGGCTCAAACATATTTGTTCTTGTGTCCCTATATTTTTTAAAAAATTCAAGTAATACCCCACCGTATCTGAAGAGTATCCCAAGTGTATCCCATCCGTATCCCAAGCGTATCCGGCCGTATCCGAAAATCAAATTTATTTTTTTAATTTTTGGATACTTCTCAGCCGTATCCGATACGTATCCGGCCGTATCGGAGGTGTATCCGTATCCAAAACGTATTCGATATCGATACTTTGACCATTTCGAAGTATCCGTGCTTCATAGTAAACAATAAACATATTTGTATTCATATCCAAAATCAAATCACAAATATAGAAAAGGGATAAAAGAATTTAAGCATCGGTTTGTAGTGGGGGTAAGAGGTGGTGGGCGACAGTGGTGGTGGTCGGAGACGGTGATGGTTGTGGTGGGTGGCATTGACCGTGGTGGTGGTAGTGGCGGCGACGGTGGGGTGGTGGGGCCGGGGTGGCGGTGACGGCGGTGACGACGGTGGTGGTGGTGGCGGAGGTGGCGGCGACGGCGATGGGGCCCAAGGGGGCGGTGGCGGTGACGGCGGTTATGGGGGTGGCGGCGACGACGGTGGTGGGGGTAGCGGTGGCGGCGATGGTGGGGGTGGTTGCGGCGACGGTGGTGGGGGTGGAGGTGGCGGGGCTAGTGGTGGTGGTGGTGGTAAAGGTGGTTGTACGACGATTTCAAATACTATTATTTTTTTTAAAATAGTTAAAAGAAATAATTTTTAGAAGTACTTTTAAAAAATCAATCCAAACACACCCTTAGGTGCCTATTTTTCCTATTAAATTTAGAGTGTTAATATTAACCATTAAATTAACTTTAAAGTAAAATTTAAAGCGATCTGGACCGCGAAAAGCAAAAGTCATTTTGTTTATCTTTTGAGATTTGAATTGTAAGCAACTTTATTATATAGACTAGTTATTGCATGTGCCTGAAGGCACAGTGTAATAAAAAATGATAAACAATAAACATATTTGTATTCATATTCAAAATCAAATCACAAATATAGAGAAGAAATAAATGAATTTAAGCATCGATTTGTAGTGGGGGTGAGAGGTGGTGGGCGACAGTGGTGGTGGTAAGAGACGGTGATGATTGTGGTGGGTGGCAATGACTGTGGTGGCGGCGGCGATGGTGGTGGCGGCAGTGGTGGTGATGGTGGCGGCGGCCGTGGTGGCGACGGTGGTGGTGGTGGCGGCGGCGGCGGCCGTGGTGGGGGTAGAGGTAGTGGTGGGGCGGTTTCAAACACTATTATTTTTTTTTAAAGTATTTATGAGAAATAATTTTTAAAAGTATTTTTAAAAAATCACTCCAAACACACCCTTAGGGGCCTATTTTTCCTATTAAATTTAGGGTGTTAATATTAGCCGTTAGATTAATTTTAAAGTAAAATTTAAAGCGATCTCAACCGCGAATAGCAAAAGTCATTTTGTTTATCTTTTGAGATTTGAATTGTAAGCTACTTTATTATATAGATATATATTTAGTTCATTAATTGTTTTGATATTGACTAAATTATTTGAGAAATCAAAAAAGTTCACCTGTTTATTATTCAAACCAATTAAAAATAAACTAAATTATGCTAATTTTGTATTTCTTTTGTGTCGGAGTCACAGGTCGTACCAAAAAATTATATAACCTTGGTCCCAACATGTCACACCACTTGGGTATGACCACTGAGGGTACTCAAAGCTTTGCAATAATTTGTCAATCGTCTTTTGATTCTCAATCAATTTTTCCATGCCTCTCTAGGGGTGGAATTTGGATAGTAACTTCGATGGTATCAATATCGAAAGTTATAATTTTTTAAAATTTACGTTAAATTTTTTTTAAAATATAAGTTATAAGTTCAAAAGACATGATCGATCATAACCTTTGCAACTTCTTGTCTGTAGGGGATCGATCGGAAGAAGGAGCTTTCATAAACCTTGTTGTCCCACCTAGAGATATTAAGAACTTGAAAAGAGGGTAGTTGTGGTGGACATTAGGTCTGTACAAATCCCTGATATATTGCCTCCTGTGTTACCTTTCAAAGGTGTCAATGGTCCATGTCTTACTTTCTTTAGTATTGTCACTTCCAATCACATTCTATTTCCTAGTGTAATTTTATTTTCTATCACTTCCCTAGATGTGTATCTCCCAATATTCTAAACAGATAGATACATATATATTCAATTGCGGGTCCAGATCCTTCGAATTTGGATCTGAAATAGTCATCGATAATAATAAGAATATGACCATCAAGTTTCAAACAATTCATGTATCATTCACTTCTCGATATTCGTTTTGGATCAAAGTCTGCGATATCGATGGATATATCACACCCAAAATTATAATATTTTTGGTGTAACTTATAACTCTAATGGTCAAGATCGATCTCAAACATATTATAATCGATTATACAAGTTATAATTGATGAAAATTAATTATAATCGATCACAATATTTGATAATCGACAAAGTAGCCATTGGTGGGGGCAATATGCTACCGTGGAAGAAAAAAAAATTGCCAAAAGAATAAGAATAAGAAAAAGAAAAAGAAGAAGAAGAAGAAATATATTATTCTCAAAAAAATATAAATTTCTTCAAAAAAATCTTGAGATATGAAGTATGCATGGATTCTCCTGCTGTGCAACCAGTAGCTTTCAACGCTTTTTTTTTCTTCATTATTTACGAAATGCTCACCCTCGTGGCCTCGTGTGTACATTTATCTAAGTCAAACTAGAAACTAACACTGTTTTGTTTGTTTTTTTTTTTTTAATAGATGTTTAGCTTAATTTAAACGTATTTCAATTAATTTTTTTTTCGATCCGATCACAGACAGATCATTCACGTCAAGACTAAAATAAATCTCTCATGATCTGATTCGAAAGAATTGACAAAATTCAAATTCAAGACACCTTGAATTTATAATTCATACCTGTTATCACTTGAACTATTTTAGAATTAAAAATAGCACTATCTTTCAATTGGATCATATCGCTAAATTCATTACTAATTAGTTAAAAATATTCGATCCAATTATACTATTAAAAATGCACTAAATTTACTCTCTCTCTCTCTCTCTCTCTCTCTCTCTCTCACTCATAGTCTCATATTGACCGGTACTCCACTTCCCTGAACTCTCTATATAACCAATTCCAAACCCTTCTCTCTCCGTTCATCCCATCCTCTTTCTCCCTCTCCCTCTCCCTCTCCCTACCTTCCCTTAACTCTACCTCTTCTCTCTAACTAAAACCTTCTCTTCCTCTCCAAAATGGCTGAGACTCCCTCAAAACGCGAGAGAGAAGAAACCCATGAAGTCCCAGACTGTGAGGATGACTCAAAGCGCCACAAGTCATACAACCATATACTCTCCCTCCTCGAAGATGAAGAAGATGAGCCTAACCAAGACTTGTCAGACATCTTCTCAACCCTCCAACAAGAGCTCTCTTGTGACTCAACCCACTTCGACCCTTTACTGGGACCCACGTCAGAGGCGGACCCAGACCACCAAATGAGAGTCTCAGCCACCTCTGAGTGTAAAGTAGATGAAGAAGATGACAAAGAGAGGGTCATTAGACACCTTCTTGAAGCCTCCGATGATGAGCTTGGGATACCCCACAGAACAGACGGTGCTGATGAGAAGATCAACGGCGGAGACCACACCTTCTCTTTGTGTGATGGGCTTTGGGAGTTTGAAGATGAGGCTGCAAACTACTATGAGTTGTTGCAGTCTGAACTTTTCATGTAGTTATTTTGGGGTTAGAATGGAAAAAAGTTAATTTTAGGGAGGTGTAAAGATTAAAAGAGAGAGAGGAAAAAGGAGAAATTGAAGTGTTTTGGGGTTTCACCTTGCTCCCCTCTTCTTTTGCATAATTTCAAAGTGAAACCCCATTGTAATTTAATTAGGCTACCTTGCAACATTGAACTTAAAACAGTATTTTTCTCTCTAAAACAGCTAGTGGAGAAAGGATAATATCCATTATACTTAATTTGCTGATCTAATGAATTGTGGTCAAATTAATGGTGAATTTTATTCAATAAACTCATTGTTAATCGTAATCACAATATTTTAAAATTATTATATTAAATCTCTAAAATTAAGTTTAAATAACATTCTTCAACGAGATATGATATACACAAGCCTTGTTTTTTTCCCAATAAGTTATAGGGCATGGGGCATACCTTTTGATAAAGGAAAAAATTAGTATTATATTAAAGATTAAGGTACACTTTTTAAAAGTAAAATTATTAACTTATTTAGATTATTCATAATTAATTATAAAATATTGTAATTGATTATGAATAATTTTTATGATTGATCAAAATATTTCAGATCCATTATGGCCTTTTGCAGCAGTAACTTACATTCTAAAAAATTATAAATACCTTAAAATGTTACAATTTATGGTATGATATATCTTTCGGTACTATATTCTTTCTCGTAATAAAAGGACAAGTTGAAACTAACACAACAGTAGTTGTAGATAAGTAAACGATCTAATTATAGTATCAAAATGTGACCTTTTTTTTTTTTGGAATCATATCTAATCTTTTCAATCAAAAACCATTCAACTGTTTCAATACATAAAGCGGAGCATTCTAATAGGGCTTGGGCCCTACTACAATGCTTCGCTAACTCGAATCGCCTTTAACACTCAGTTAAGTCTTAATCTTTTGCGCTTATCATTCGTTTTTAGATATGTGGAATATGTAAAGTTATTTTTATTTTATCTTCTTATCTTTATGATTAATGACTACAAATTAATTAATGAAAGATATACAATCAACAAATATATTTTAATATGATATTGAAAATATTTTTCGGTACTTTAACCTTATTCACAAGTATAATGTATCGAGCTTACATTGTATAATATTATATATTGTGGATTATATTTACATGTGTAAATATTTTTATTTTTATTATAAGCAATTAGGAATTGAATTATCACAAAAAGCAAGATTGGTCTTTTAGATGTGCCCTTTGCTAAAACGAGTTTAGTTTGCCCTGATTTCAGTTTTAAACATTCAAACATCAACTTTCAATCGTAACCAAGAGAGGTTAACAGTTAGTTTAATAGTCATTATTATCGTTCTCGCTATTAAACTTTAAGATTTAAAATTCGAAACTCGTCGTCCTCTTCCCTATAATAGTGTCTGACAAAAAAAAATCGTACCCCAAAAACTTTCTCTCGATTTCATCGGATACCTGGCTTTTTCTTTTTCTTTTCTTTTTTCCTTTATTTAAAGAGTTTCTTGTGATTGGTTCTGGTTATGGGTGTTTTTCCATTCACCTTTGGCATAGAAAAAGCTTTGATATTACTTTTCTTGTAACTTGCAAGTCACATTCATAATTGATCAAAAAACAGTCAACAAATACCTATAAATGGGTGGTGGTACACTGGTACTAGGGCTATTATTAGAGCCATTACTAAGGCTGATAATTTAGTTAAATTTTGTAAGTTTGAGTTGAGTTTTTGAAGCTCGTTTTTTTAAACAAACCTAAAAAATTATTCAAATTTAACTCGTTTGGAAAATAAGTTGAGTCCGAGCCGAATCTGAGTAGTTTGATTATTTTACATATAAACGAGCCGAATAAACTTAAAAAATTATTCAAACTTGACTAATTTAAAATACAAGTCGAGCTCAAATCGAATCGGATCTAACTCTGACTCCATTATCAACCATGGGGTGTTACTAGTTCTAAAAGGGATATTTCATTGGGGTCCGAATAGGGAAGGTGGTGGTCCCATTGATAGTGAGAACCTGAGGGAGGAATGAGTTGTCTGCCATGTCCACACATGCTTTGATACATATATAGTATTTGCCAGATGTATGATGGAGATGGGTGTTATATTAACACCCACCCAAGTTTCATCATATTTTATCTTTCTAGAACTTTGTGGTGGGTCCCTAACTAAATGGAGTTTTCTCTAGGGATGCTAAATAATTGAGATACGCATTATTTATGGACAATTATTCTTGAGAATAAGACAAAAAAAAAAAAGGTTTTTCAATGCACGAGACTCTCACATGCAGAAGTTTAAAGAGGAATTAGATATAAGCAGTTTTACTCTTGCATGCAAAGAAATTTTTCATGTTACTGAAATCTTTGACATCCAACTTTCAATGAAATAATTTTTCCATTGTGGTAAAGTCCGACGCTCCAAAAAAGTTTTATGGGACAAACTATTACCAAGATGGACTTTTCTATTGAAAAATCTTTAGGCTCTATCGAATGTATATTGGATCAATTAAGTTCAACTCTTCCTTTTCAACTTGGTATTGACTATTGAGAGTGGGTTGGTTATAAGGATAAAGAGGTTTCACATGGAGAACAATGGAAGAGAGAACTTGGTATTGAGAGTGGGTTGGTTATAAGGATTAAGAGGTTTCACATGGAGAGAGAGAGAGAGAGAGAGAGAGAGAGCCGAGTCATCTCTAGAATCAATGAAAGAGAAGTGTAACGTCCATGTGAGTTTCAATCTCCATAAGATCTTTGTTATAAGATTTTTTTTCAATCTCCCCAAGGTTTAATCTCACTTAAACTCATTATAGGTAATATGGTATTAGGAAAATAAAAGGAATGTAACACTACAGAAAAGCTGAATTAAGACAAAAGAAAATGTTCTAATTTGATATCAGAGTAAAAGCGATATAGTTATGGGAAAATTTGTGTAGTAACATTATTTAGCCAAAATATTGTATTTAACTAAAAAGAATTGTGTACTAAAATTGTTTTAGTAGATAATAGTCAATATATTTGACGAATTTCCTAAAACCCCTCTATAAAACTTTAGTTGTTAAAACCTCTCTTAAAATCAACATTAATCATGTGTTCTAGAAGAACGAGATACTCTTTTCCACCAAAAAGATAAATATTGGGTGTAGCGGTGACACAACATCATCATTATTACGTGGTATTACCATTTAATAATAAACCTACATATGGGCAAAGTGAACCTCATTTTTTTTATATATGGTGGTATTTTCCTACTTGGACATAGTAGTTATTAAATTAAATAGGATCTGCTTACTTATATGTTGATTTATTATTAGTTGGTGACACCACGTGGCAATAGTAACGTGGTGCCACCCTTATGTTCAATATTTTCTCTAGAGAGAGATAGTGAGAGAGAGTCAACATTGTCATGTGGTGTAACCACCCAATAATAAACAAACAAATAGACAAGTGAACCCTATTTTTTGAATATGTGGAGGTTACTATCCTACATGGAGAGGTGATTATTTGAAATAGTGAGATTTATTTGCCTATTTGTTTATTTATCATTGGACGGTTACACCATGTGACAATGTTGACTGTGGTGTAACAGTTACATCCAATATTTTTTTAGAAAGAGAGAATTAGTTGGTAACACCTCATGACAATAGTAACGTTGTGTCACCGCTACATTTAATATTTTCTCGAGAGGGAGAGAAAGAGACAAATGCAACTTGAAGACTACAAGACTGTGCAACTGTAACCTAGCACTCTGTCCTCAAAACTTTTCATGAAAACAAGAAAGGAACAGCATATTAGTGGATAATCCACATTGTAAACAAGAAAACAAAGATGTTATTCCATTTTGGAATGAAGTGTTTGGATAGCCATCAATTCTATGGCACTAATCTGCCTTCTGAAACCACTAATATTTTAGAACCCCCTCGTGATTTTCATGCAATTGCTTTGTTTGAGATTCATATTAGGCTTGCAATTGGTCTTCATGCCACCAGTGTTTGTCTACCAAATCTTATTTACAAAGAAAATTAGATATTGATTTGACAACCATGTCTTTGTCACCATTGGGAAAAAAAAACAAGACACTACCATGAGTTGTAACAAGCACACAGGAAATATTCTCTTGTTATAGTGCTTGCAGCACTAATGGTTATGTAAAGTGGAATGCAAAATCTTCTTTGTTTTCTTTAATAAAGCAAACCCCCCCCCCCCCCCCCCAAAAAAAAAACTAATTAGGGTGGTAAATAAAATGGGGAAGTAGGTTTCCTCGAATACATTTTTCTGTAAATCTCTCTCTATACTAGTTGATGGTAGACTCAGTTGAATATAATTGAGTATGTTTGGATTTATGGTAGGTGATTTGAGAAAAAACGTCGTACACGGAATTCAAATCAATTAACTATAAATTATTATCATAATTTTAGATTTCATTTGAGTTGTGTAGAATTTTCCTTCGAAAAATTGTTGACCTCTCTGAGCTGTATAAGTAACCTCATCCAAAAGCATGTGTTATATTTGTATTAAGTTTACAAGAAAATCACAAAAGGATTGAAGCCAAATGATTAAAACCTGAAGGGAAGAACATGTGAAAACCACCCATCTTAAAACACATGTTCTGAGGAAACGCAGACTTAAAAGAACAAGTAGGTGGTACCTTGGTGCTGGGAGAAAACAAGGGTAGGGGACTGCTAATCCAAATTTGGCTACTCTTGTCACACCCCCACCCCAAATCAGTGGGCGACGAACCAGTTACCAAGGTCTTAATCAATTAACTCTGTATTTAATAAATACAAGGGAAAATTTCAACCACACCCCCTCTAGTTTACCATATCTTCAAGGACACTCCCTCTATTTTCTGAATCTTCAGTGACACCCCCTATCAGATTAAAAATATTAACTAAAATGCAATTTTATTAAATTGCCTATGATATATTTGGGTGTGTTTGGTTTGATGGATAAAGGGGGATAACACCAGCTGGATTGGGTAAAATAATCCGAGGCCCCACAAAACCCAACTTTGGATCCACAATATCACATGAGATAATCGTTGGGCTCAAAAAATCGGCCCGTATGCTTTGAGGCCACTTATCCCCTCTGAACCGGCTAACTTTAACCCACCTGAACTTTGGGATTTCTAAGCCCACCGAAAGGATAGGTGATGTAATTACCAAAACACCCATATACAGTAAATTAGCTAGGGTCTCTCCATTTCACCCCACTGGTCCCCCTTTCTTGCGAACGGTGCTCACTGGTCCCCCTCATATGCCCGAAGGTCTCTCTCTCTCTCTCCCCTCTCCGTTCTTTCCCTTGCTTCGTCTGTTGTGCTTATCTCTGTTAACCATCTGGTGTGCTGAAGAATGTGATTCGTGATGCTGTGACCTACACTGAGCACGCTCGTCGCAAGACCGTGATGGCCATGGATGTGTTCTATGCATTGACGAGGCAAGGTATAACTCTGCACGGGTTTGGTGGTTAGGGTTTCTGTCTCAAAAAATTCTTGCTATCAAGAAGATGAAAATTCGGGGTTTAGGGTAGGTGTGGGTAATTTGGGTTTCCTTTTGGAGGTTTCTGAAATTAGAGTTTCTATTCTACTATGTTCTTGTAATTATGTAGTTTATGCTTTAAAAAAGAGAAATCAGGAGGGTGTTTAGCTTAGTTTTTGGTTTATATTGTTTCGAGATTTGTTTAAAGTACTATGATGGGTGTAATTGGAAGTTGCTTTTGTTGTAGAAATTTGATGAATTGAACTGCTTTATTTGATTCAAATTTTAATTCTTTGTTTGATTGAGAATCATTTAATTCCTGATAACCTTGGGATGATCTAAATTGTTGTATGATCTTGTGTTGCCAAACCAACGGATTAAACATTATTAAAATATAAATATTTTTAAATTTCATATAATAAATCATAATTTTGCTTCCAAATAAGTACAACTTATTTTATGGCATTCAAATTTGTTAATAGTTACTGAGTAGAATGGAGAACCTACCTCGAATTTGGCTGCTTCTTTTTATTATGGTACCTGCTCGAATATGATTGCTGAGTTTAGAGCTTTATATGATAGTTTGCAGCTAATTATGAAATATGGTTTGAATTATTATGGTTTCTTAATTGAATGTGATTCCATAGTTCTTGTGAATTCTGTTTTGGGAGGTTGTGAGTGCCCTTGGGCTTGTCTGGGATATATGAGGCAGATCAGAGGTCTTGTAGAAGGTTTGGAATATCGACTAATTCATGTTTTTCGACAGACTAATGCAGTGGCTGAACTGCCTAATTGATGACTTATTATTTGTTTTGTTTGGGTTATGTGCTTTTTATACTGTATTGTTCATAAATGTGTGTTTGAGCAAAAAATGCGATTGGAATTCTGCCAGTTGAATGACGACAAAAATGTGCTCATTTTTTATTGATAAAGGAGAACACAACTTTGACTGTACATGTGTGTTGTATATATTTTTTCTTTGTAACACAAGTTTTTTTCTTTTTAACATGTTTTGAAGGAGGTATGTATATGGTTTTCCTCATACTGGTTTCTTGTATTTTTTTTGGTGATTGGAAATAATTTTTTCTTCATTTAATTTTATTTTAAAAAAACCGTTAATTACTACTATGGTTCATGTGAATTTGGGTTGTACCGTAGTTTTTCCTATATTTAGGCATTTTTTGTCCTAAATATTTTAATATTTTTGGCGGATGACATAAATTTGTGAGCGTATTATAAATTCAACGTGTAATAACATGTATTTGGTGAATACATAAGCATTCTTAAATGTTTTACAATATTAAATTGGTAACCAACAATTATCAAAAAGTAAAAAAAAAAAAAAATTGGTAACCAACAATTCTCAAGCCAAACAGGAGATAGGATTGGATAGGATTTAAGGGTAAAATGGTCAATTTATGTCAAAGGTATTAGATGTTTAATAAAAAATTGAAGTTTATCCATATCTCAACCACATCATAATGCACTATCCAAACCTGAGATTGGATAACACAATTTCCTTTTATCCCCCTAACATATCCGGCCCATTGGGATTTCATTGGACTAGTTTGGGATTTAAATCCAAGTCAATCCAATCCATCCATGATTGCCAAACACACCCTTTGAGGACAAACTTCATCCACACCCCCTCTAGGTAAGTATATCTTCAATGAGACCCCCTCTAGATAAACATATCTTCAATGAGACCCCATTTGTTTTCTAATTTGTTTTACATATTAAAATTCGAGTGAATTAAAATTCGATTCAAGCTAATTAAAATTTATTTTTTTACATATTAAAATTTGAGCCAATTAAAAATTATATTTTTTACGTATTAAAATTTAGACTAATTAAAATTCTATTTGAGTCAATTAAAAATTATTTTTAATCGACTCAAATCAAAATAAAATTTATTCAGTATCAATCGAATTTTAATTGGTTCAAATTTTAATATGTAGAAAAATAAATTTTAATCGGCTCAAATTTTAATAAATTTTATGTAGAAAAATTGTTTGAGGTTTATATAGGGGCATTTTTTGTATTTTAGATTAATTTTTTTTGTTAGAAATGGTAGTTTAATAATGGTAAGGGTGTTAGTGATGTTTAAATATAAACTAGAAGGGGTGTCAGTGATATTTTTGATAATAGAGGGGGTGTCCTTGAAGATATAGTAAACTAGAAGGGGTGTGACTAAAATTTTTCCTAAATACAAAATACAGCGGAAGACAAATAATAAAGTAATCCATTCCACCAACCTAATGAATACCAGATGAATAAACTAAAGAATACTAATATCATTACTAAACTCATGTAAAACAATAATTAAACTATAAGATTCACTACTCTAAGCATAAACAACAATGTTCCCAAAACAATTGAATATTTGTCTCAAAACTATAAACGACATTTATTCCTGAAGACCTACAATAAAATAAATCTTCAATCCCTCTAATCCCTTGTCTATCCGGGGACTTATTCCTCCCTCTTGATCCTCACCTGAAAAATGTTAAATATTTGTATGAGCACAAATGCCCGTGAATAGCAACCACCTCTAATGAGGTGTGAAAATAAATCTCACAGTTTATATACGAAAATAAACTTTGATATACACATAAGTACAACAAATTGTACCACAACCCCTCTCACATAATCATTTAAACAAAATGATCTCATGATCACAAATAACTTTATAAATGAAAAGACATTTATAACCCAAAACATTCACACACATATTTAGTTCCAAATATATTTGTCAAATCATGTTTGTTACCACTAGCCTGGTAACTGGCTCAGTCTCTTATTACCACTAGCCTGGTAATTGGCTCAGTCTCTTGTCATCACTAGCCTGGTAATTGGCTCAGTCTCTTGTCATCACTAACCCTTATGTGCACATCCTTATACCGATCACACCGGTATACAATCTCGTTACCATTTAAACCTGGTAACCCAATCCCCAACTCATAAACATGATTTTCACACACACCAAAACTGTAGTTTTAGTCCCAACGCATACAAAATTTCTCTTTCATCACCAAAGCAATGATATAAAATCATCCCACAAGCTTTCCAAAATTCACATGTATAACAGTTCACAATTACAAAATATTTAATTGCAACCCCAAATGTCAACATATATATCATATATATGAAAAATCCACACCCACACACTCACACATTTAATATAAAAAAAATCCTCCCTAAAAAGGTAATAACTACTCACCTTGATTTCCAAAATTCAATTCAAAACCCTCTTTCACAACCTCAATGCAATCATCACCTAATCCAAAATAACATATAATGATCAATCCCTATTACTAACTTCGTCATTTCGCGATTCTATATTTAATTTACATACTTCATATTCATTGATATATACTTAATATATATTCTTTACATATAAATATACTTTCTAATATGAGGTAATAAGGTATAGAAGTAGTTTGGGCTGTTCAGAAAAAGTTTCTAAAGTTTTGGGGTTAAATCATAATTTTTGAAATTTTTGGGGTCAAAATATAATTTCTTTGAAGAACGAATTTTCTAATTTCGGGACTGCCATAAATTTTCCAGAATATTATTTAAGGTTCTAGAGACCCATTTTTTTGAGAATAAAACTTCAATTTGATTTATTAGAGTAACCTTTGATTTTTAAAAACTTAATCGAAACTTTTAGGGATCGTTTTAAAATTTCAGAAATTTTTCAAGACTCCGGGGGGCTGTTTTGAAACACATTTACACATTTTAAATTAAGTCTAAAAACACCTAAATTAGCAACTTTCAATAAAACACATTTACATATTCCTCAATATTCTTCATCAATATTAATATATATATATATATATATATATATTGTTTGCTGCCACTTACTTTGGTCTTTTAGAATTTTACCTCTCCAATAATACTACCCTATTTAAAACACATGTATAATAATCCTAATAAGTCTCTCTAGTACAAGACTTTTATTAAAGACACATTAGTCTTCTTTAATTATTTTTTTCCGTTATATATATATATAATTACTCCTAGGTAGTCAATGCACCAAAATAAAATAATTTTTTTTTTTTGTATGGATTATTACAACTATCAAATTCTACTTACCTCTCAAATTAGGCAGTGTATAACCACAATCTAGCTATGCTCCTGGGAGCAATGTTATCAGAATCAGACCGGTCATCGAACCGACAAGGAGACCGGGTCAATGGTTCACTAGTTCAATCGTTGGGTTAACTGGTCGGACCGGTCATATAATAAAAAAATAAAAATATATATATAATAATTATAAAATATAATAATTAGTTAAAAAAATATAAAATATGTCTAAAATGCATACAATTTGCCATAAACTTAACAATCTTAATTTACAATCTCAATTTGACAAACTTAACAATCTTAACAATCTCAATTCACAAACTTAACAATCTCAATTCACAATCTTAATTCATAATCTCAATTCACAATCCCACAATCTCAATTCACAATCATAATGTATCACAAATAGACAATAATACCACAGTAACATCAATTCATGGCATATCCAGCAATGTGCAGAATAAACATCAAATAATTAAAGTGTGTTTTTATTTAAGTGTGTTTAACTGTGTTTTTTTTTCCTCAGTTCCAACCTTAATTTCTTTTCAGTTGATGACCCAGATGATTTTTCTTTTCACTGCTCAAATGAGTTATAGTAATTGCAGTTAGATTTTTCAAATTTGTTCCATAATAAAGAGAACTCAACAAACGTTAAGATTGTGAATTTTACATTAACGTTACAGAGTCACAGACAACAGAGATCTGGAGCAGTGGAGCGTTGAACTGATCGACTGATTGAGAGAGATCTGGAGCAGTGGAGCGCTGAAATTACATTTTTGGAAAAAAAAGGCAAACAATCCTGCCTTCTTTTCAAGCCAAGGAAGAAGAAAAAGTTACAAGAATCAAAGAATCTTGGCTTGCAATGGAATCCTTAAATCTGAGAGAAATCTGAAGCCACAAGCCAAAAAACAATCTTTTAGTACAAGAAGAAACAATCAGAACAAACAATCTTAACTCTCGCCTCTCTCGCCCCTTCTCTTTGAAGCCACACGCAAAAAAAAGTGGTGGCTAGTCACCTGAGTTGTGGGTGGGTGGTGGTCGCCTGAGTGGTGAGTGGGTAGTTGCCTGAGCTGTGAAGGAGATATTCGATTTAGGGCAGATGCCCCAAAAAAAATTTTTTTTTTTTTTTTTATATGGACTTTTGAAATTCAAACCGTCCGGTTTGACCAAAACCGCCCAGTTCACTGGTTTGGTCCAAAATCGGCCGGTTTAACGATTTTTTAGCGGTTTACTTCCTTATGCGGTCTAACTACAGAATCGGACCGTTTTAGGTCCCAATTCACGGTTCAACCAGCCGGTCCGGTCCGGTTTTAATAACACTGCCTGGGAGCATAAATTCCACAAAACAAACGCAACATCCATGTATCAAAACCACAGGTATAGCATAGCGCTCTATAAAGCTATCTCCATACCGCAGATCCTTGTCAAGCTGTTTTACCCTGAGGAAGCAATACCAGGACCAAAAAGTCGGCACTGTAAGTCTGTAACCACCAAAAAGTCGGCACTGTAAGTCTGTAACCACCAAAAATCTGTTATTGTAACTCCAGGCTTGAAAACACGGCCAGACACTAACATTTTGTTGGACAAACCCAAACAAGCACTCTCGTTTCCAAATTGGGTGGGCAGAAAATTATGTTCCAGTGTTCATGAAGATTGTCCAGCTCATTCATAGAAACCAAGTATTGCCAGATCTTGTATATCATCACAAAATTTAATAGAACGACGAGGGCAATCAAAAGCAAAAACATAAAGCATTCAAAACTTGCTAGAATAGAAGGTTCTCAAAGAAACCAACCATGATTCAGTAAAAAACTACGCAGGTAAATAGAAACTCCTGGCCATGCTATGCTTCCTAAAATTACCATCACCAAGTACATAGCACATGACGCCTCATTCTTCATCTTCTTCATCTCCATCACCACCAGCAGCCTTCTTTGCAGCTGCCTTCATGTTCTTTCGCTTCACTCTACCAGGACGCCCGCCACCAAAAGGACTTGTAAGCGAGAAATCAATATGCTTCTGTGAGTCCACTCTCACCATAAAGGAGGCAACATTGACGACCTGCCTCCCAACCCTGCAGTGCAAAGAAATAAATTTTACTAAGATGAACATGATCAATGGATTTTTTTTCCTTCGAGGTAGACCAATCAGAAGTCAAAGTTGTAGTTACTAAACCAGATGTTGAATGCAATTGGTTCACTCAAAAAGAAATAGCGATTACATGCATGTGTTTTTCAAACAATTTTTGTTATATTATACATAAATGTGTAATCATTCGAAATTAGGACTTTCTTGAAATTATGTTGAAGAAGTAATGGACCTTGTTCAAATAGAAATTTGATAGGACTCTCAAACATCACTTAGTAATATTGTCCCAAGTGTTTAGCATTATGTGAAGAAGCAGGAATTCATTGAAAACTCAAACTGCACAATATCAACTTTCCACCTTTCTATAATCAAAGTTGACCATCTAACTCTGAAGATAAAACCTTGTAACATAAGGGTACCTACAAAACACATCAAATGCTTCTTCAAGTAATAGTTAACATGTTAAGTCCATCTTAAATAATATAGCACTGTAAATCCTCAACCCATCTTAAATAATAGTCAAGATGTTTAGTCCATCTCAAACAATGCTTGAGGATTTTTCATTCCTTTGTTTTCTTATTTGGGTTAGGTTGGGTTGGGTTGACGGGTGAGCCTAGGGGTGCAACTCGGGCAGGTTGCGTAGGTTAGGAGATTAACCCAAGCCCAACTCAAGTTATAAAACATTCAACCCTAGCCCAACCCGAGCCCGATTTCTAACCCAAGGTCCTCAATCCGAGTACTACCTAACAAGTTACTTTCTTAAAACTCGGGTTGAAATCGAGTTAGCCAATTCGGTCTCAATTCCGGGTTAATACCGGGCTCATCATTCAGGTTTATAATTTAGCCACAATACCCAAGTTGTTCAAATTTACCAATCAAGACACCAAATCAGAATCTGAAAAACCACTTTGTCGGAATAAACCTTCTCTACTCCATCTTCTTGCTAAAATTTACCCAAAGAATGTTTCTTAGACAACCCATGTGAAATGAACAAAACACCAGTAATAGATGAAATAGATCTGCAAAAGATCTAGAGCTAAAAGCCAAAAAAAATATTATGAAGGTAAAGAACATTTGGTCAAGAAAGCCACATGGTGGGAATAAAGAATAATACCAAAAGTCTTACATCTGAAAGTGTTTTCATAATTAAAGGGAGAAATCTATTTTAAAGAAGCATTTTACAGAGAGATGAGAGCTCACCTGATGGTGAGGGCAGAGATGAGAAAATTAGAGGCAACCCTAACCCTAACTCTCTCTCTTTATAATCACACACACAGATATATATATATATATATATATATATATATATATTTATTAATATAAAATTAAACTCGAGTTCTAAATTTGGGATGTGCCCGATTTCATTAGTTCAGTCCGGGGGCTCGGGTTAAACTCGAGAACCCAACCTCCTAACCTGAGTAGCTCGAATTCAATTCGGGTTGAGTTTTTTTAGCCCATGCCCAACCCAAATCTTAAAAACCTCAATCCACACCCTATTTTTCTCGGGTTGGGTTTAGACTGAACCGCCCAACTTGCACCCTTAGGTGGACCAATTCCAAAACCCTCATAAATTTTCTGATTTTGTATGGATAATTGTCTAAGGTACAAGCTAAAATGATATGAAAAGGTGTATAAACCAAGCCAAAGGACGGCGACAAGGAAGATGGCAGGCAGGCAGGCAGCCATTAAGAAGAAGACGGCCAGTATATTGAAAGACAGACTGAAGTAACGAATGCAAGCCAGAGAGTAGGGGAAAGCTAAAAAAAGAGAATGAATGCACGGATGCACGGATGCAATGCCATATTCTTTATTAAAGGTAGGTATAGTTTGTCATTTTTTATGAGCACTGCTTTCCATTTCAGAAGCAAATCGATTTCCTACTTCTCCGATCAGAACCATTGTCACCTCCATTCTTCCTATGCCTTGAAAGTGTTGTATAGATGGTTACTCAACTATGGGAATCTTCTGTGGATTTCTTAACCTCTCAACTAAGTGTAGGGGTAATGACTGAAAAAAATAACATTTATGGGTGATCAGAGAGGAGTCTCACAACGTAAAAACTATAAACTTGAACTTATTTAATGTAAAAAAAATAAGGACTTGTGCTTTATAAAAGCAAAACAGTCCAGATAGCAACAGGTTCTACCCAGCATACCCCTCTAGATACACAAAATGAAATTAAATCTTTAAATTTGTGAGCATAGACATTTACCCAAAAAAAAAAAGTTAGTGGCCATAGAATACTATCCATACTTCATCAATTGACAACTGAATACCTCGGTGGGTTTAATTTTTAGCACTACATATGCACATACATATTCATCCAAACAAGGGCATCTCTGTGTGTGGAGTGAAGAAAATATAAGCAACCAATCCAAATTATTTTCTTGTATTGATTTGTTGCAAACGTCAATAAATTTTCTCAGTTGCACATAAAACTAGAAAATATCCATAGACGGTATTAAAAAATTTCATGCTGTGTGGAAGAAGAACAAGTACCCAGAAACAAAAAAATGAATGCATTCTTCCCCAATTGGGTTACAGGGATTAACGCATTATTCATACCTGATATGCCTCTGCCTAATGAGCACTCTGGCATGGTGGATTGACTTTGCCATACCCGTCTTAAACACAAGTGTTTGGAGGCGGCGCTCAAGGAAGTTTTCAACAGTCAGGGCCAACACATAATCGAGCTTGTTCTGGCTCTCATCCAACAGTCCATACCTGTTCATCCTCCTCAGAAGGGCTTCACCCTCAAAAATCCTACGTGGGTCCTTCTCATCAAGGGTCAAAAGCATTCTTGCGTTATTACGAATGCGACTAAGAGCATACTGGACCCTCCAAAGCTCCCTCTTGCAGCGGAGCCCATACTCTCCAACAAGCTTCAGTTCAGCATCCAATCGTTCCTTCTCATAAGGACGGCGAGGCTTCTTAAAAGTCTTCCCATCTGACATCCACTCATAGTTAGTTCTTCACACTCAAATTGGATAAAGCATATTCTGTATTTCTTAATTAATGTGCTTGTATGAATAAACATACATAGAAAAACATTCTATGTGTGTTGACCTCAATTTAAAGGAATCAAATACAAAGGGCAAAAAACATAAACTGAACTTGAAATTTTATAGATCATATTACTGTGAGACATATTAATGGCAATGCGAGTGGTAGAGGTATACCGAAATCAACTTTGAATGGGACAGTAAAAAAAGATATGATAATTGGTAGCTTAACAGAAAACATAGCTTTCGTCGAAAATCAATGGCAGACAAAGGATTCATATAGCCGACTGACTCCATATTAAATGAGACATGACTAAGCTGAATTGAGCATAGGTCATGTCAATGTGATTGCTGATAGATAAAAACTTCAGCTCAATCAAGCCAACTGGTGCCACAAATATTGACAGAGTAATTTCACATTTCAATTCATCTGTGTTCTACACTTTTTCCACTAACCAACCAAGCAGTGGAAAAATACCAAGACGTCCGACTGCCTTCATGTCAATATAACCATGAATGTAAACAACCTAATAAAACAACTCATAGCTTTCCACTAAACTAAATTTCCCACTGTTTGGTAGCTTGGAAATCAGTGAAGACAAAAAGGAAAATTATAAACAGATGTTATTCTGGTTGCCTATAGATCATAAGTTTAGCTCAATCAACTGGTTGCTCTAGCCCTAATCGAGCCTATGTGATCTTCCTAGGGTCAATCACATCATAAAAAGACAGCTTCCAACTTCAGTTCCTCTTATTTTCCTACTCTTTTAACAGAAACAGACATAAGACAAAATACCAGGACTTCAAACTTGTCTTGACACTAAACTATTCATCAACGTTAACAACCCTTGAAATTCATAGGAAACAGCAACAGCCATATCACAACAGGAAGGTTCTCCAATAATGTAACATTAATCGAAAAAAGGATCACATGAACATCTCATAAACGGATCTGATCCACCCACACACACACACACACACACACACACACATATATATATATATATATATATATATAGAGAGAGAGAGAGAGAGAGAGAGAGAGAGAGAGAGATGTACGTAAACGAGGAGAGTGAGGACATACAGTTGCGATAGAAGGAGACGTGCACCATGGCTGCTAGCCGTCGACGCTCTCAGTCCCGCGATCGTATCTGATCTGTCTCTACCGTGCGACGGAAATGGAGGAAGAGAAAACCAGGCAGACTCTGTTATATATTAGTTTCACTCTAAAACCCTAATGGGCCAAGATTAGGAGCCGAGCCGAGAGTGTTTTATTGGGCTGATTACTCGGGCCTTTTAACAAAACGTTCCAGTGGTTATCCCAAGGCCTTTACTTAATACCAATTTGTAACTCTAAAACTAATCCAAATTTTTAGCTGAAGCATGACCTGGCCCATTAGCCCAAAAAACGTAAAACTGGATCAAGTTTGAGATAAAAGCCTAAAAATAGCGAAGACTATTTGTCATCTCTAACTATGTATCGATTACAGGTTAAGTCTTTCAAAGTATCGATGTTTTATTTCAAATTAGATTCTGATAATTATTGGACTAAGTCTGGACTTTTTTAGAGCCCAAGACCCTCTGGTGTGTAGAAAACAGCTCAAGCAACTCATTCATACAATATTTCTTGGGATCGAACTGGGCTACGACCCAGTTCCAAGGAAGCTCGATATTAACGAGCTTGGTACAACTACCAGCTTGAGAGACGGGAGCACGACACAAGGTCAGTCTGCAAAAGCTGCATCATGACATATGGATAGGACAAGGGAACATTACCTAACTGCTCGGATAATTCAAAAATAATTTTATGGAAAAGTTAATATTATTTTATGATAATTCAAAAATAAATTTTTTTTTTTTTAAAAAGTGATGAAAAATACACGGAGGCCAACTGTCGGTTTGAAAACAGCCAAAAAAATGTTATCGTTACACTAGAAAATTGTTGGCATTTTTTGGCACTTTGCCGACAGTGTGTTCTTAAGCTCAGTACTTTGGTAGATATGAAATAACTATGGGTCGGGTCTCTGGTGGCATATATTCACATGGAATAGTGTATTTTTATTCAAGAGAGAGGAAAAAATTGTAAAAATTATTTGATCAATAAATGAAAGGGTGGGCCAATGGATTGCAATTGGTGTGAATTTATAGTCAATCAGACTAAGTCAAAATTATTAAAATCCTCAACCGATATTCAATTTGAACACTAATGTAGTCAATCCTTAAAAGTTTGGGTTCAATTTTTGGTTAAAATCAAAATTCATTGAGATTTAGGTATCGAGTTATTGAATTTGAGTTGAACCGGGATTGACTAATTTGTTTAAACCCAAATTTATCAATTGATATAGGATGTCGAAAACTCGAGATACAAATGTATATCAATTTGACAATGAATGAGAAATGTAATTTATGCATGCGAAAAGTTGCCTAAGCATTAAGCAGCAAAACGGGTCCTGAAAGGCCAAATATGTATGAATATTAGGGGTAATTCGTAGTTGAAGGTACGGTGTAATGCGAATGATTTTGAAAGAGATATTGGTGATTGTAGGATGAGTTTGTTGAAGCCGTCCTGTTTTATATTATAGATTGAATTTTACTTCTTTTTCTCACTCATCACTCTCTCTCTCTCTCTCTGTTACAGTGGCGAAGGGAGGATGGGCCTAGGGCCACCCTGAATTTTTATTTTTTTTAGTTATATATATTTTATATATATTTTTGGATATTCTTAATTGGGCATACTGTAATGATTTATGAAAAATAAAATTAATTGGGTCAAACAAGTTGGATACTAGAACAAAAAAACAAAAAAAACAAAAAAAAAAGTTCATATCAAATCTCTTAAAATTAGCAAACTAAAATTGATTCATTGGAGTATTTGTATGATTTGCTGAAGCCTGATTTAGTTCAAAAATTATGGAATATATAGCAAAAAATGAATAAAATATAGAATTTGTAAGAAGATTAAAAATTATAGAATATTACTTTTATTTGTGTCAAATCTATAATATAAAATAGGGCAAACTTCAATAAATTCATCCGACAGTCTCAAATAGACTCACTTAACGACCACCAACATCTCTCTCAAAATCATTTACATTAAATTTCTACCCTCTCAAATTTATCACTCTTTATTTATGTTACACCGTACCTTCAGAGAGAAATAATTATATATATATTATATTTTTTTAGGAAAAAAAAAAGAAAGACTTGAACTCTTAACCTCAAGAAGACAAAATTTTTATAAGAGTATGATTGAAGTAAAAGTTCATTCGTGAGAAATGATTATATGTTAGGGGAATCTGTAAACGGAATAGCATGCATGTGTTAGCTTCTCTTTGGTTTTGTTTTGAAGTACCACACCCACATGAAAACAGCACATGCCAGCTTTTTTGGCTTTTAGAATCTTTTCCTAAGATGGCGACTCCGTCAACAAATAGAAGAAAGTGTTTGGCTTTTGTTGCGTCCAATTGAATTGTCTAATGGGCCAATGGCCATCCAAGTTTTGGTAGCTGCAGATAGAAATGGAATTGAATATGGTACGTACCGATTAAAAAAAATTGGTTATTTTTTTAACAATTTTTTTTTATTTTTACTTTAGTGAGTAATTTATCACACTTATAAGTATATTTATCACTATTATGATACTTATTTTATCACTTTTTTAATATCATAAATATCATTATAGTATCAAAATTATTTTTTCTGATATAATAGTCAGTCAACTCCATAAAAAACAGTCAATAGGGTTGTGGCCCTTTTTTTATGTATGATGTGATGTGATTAGGCATTTCACCAATAGGCTGCTGCTCATCGTAATCGCATAGTGTGTCGTGGATATTTTCTTTTAGGGAGAATTACATCCAGATTATCGGAGATTTGTCACTTAATCACTTAGATCCCTTAACATTTAAAATATTACACACAGACTCCCTAAAATTAGTACGCGCGTAACACTTAAACTCCTGCCATCAATGTCTTTTAGTATATTCTTTAGTAAATTATATCTAAACTCTCTGAAATTTGTAGGCGTGTAATACTTAAACCCCTTAAATTTAAAATATTATACTTAGACAAAAAATACTCTAATAAAAAATAGAATATCAAATATTTTAAATTTTACAACAAAAATTCATGTTATATTATGACATTTATTGAAATAAAATTAAAATTAAAAATTTATTTTTTCTTAAAAAATCATAATTAGTATAAAATTATATTATTTATTAGAATTTAATTTGGTCGTTTAAACGATCAAATTAAACTATCAAATTACCCCAATTAAAGCTATAAGATATTGTGTCAATTACAGTTTAACCTCTTGTTTGATTTTTAGTTTTATTTCAATAGATAGTATAATTACATACTAATTATGATATTTAAGAAAAAATTAGATATTTATTTTTGATTTTATTTTAATAAATGACATAATGCATGCTATTCGGTTTACAGCTTCCCCTAACATATTATCATCTCTCTTTCAATCTCTCTCTCTCTCTCTCTCAATATATATATATATATATATATATACACACACACACACACACACACACTAGCGATTTTCCATGATTAAAATCATTGTACACTGAGTTATAATACTATTCGTATATTAAAGTCTGTATATAATGTGTGTGTGTGTGTGTGTGTGTGTGTTGTGGAGTGTAGTTTGTAAAATTGGGAAGAAAGTGTATGCTGGGTGTGTGAAATTTGAGAGAAAAAATAGATCCTCGTAAGTTCAAACACCTTGCTGATTTATTATATAGATATACACACACATTAACAATAATTCTATGTCTGAAGAAACTATATAATATCAAAAATTGAATTAATTTTGTAATATTTATATTTTATAAATAATAATTTATTATTTTTAATTATACAATTTAAAATTAAAATGAAGAAAGATGTAAGTGTGGATTGATGGGATTGTTTGACTTTTGTCTGACATTAAGGATCATGCAAAGAAGTTAATATTTTTTGATGAAAAAAAAATTTGTGATAAATTTTATATTATTGAATCAAAATAAGTGAAGATTAAATCAATGTCGACTATTGATGGGCCAAGCCCAAAGACCCAACTCATGTTACAAGCCCAATGACCCAACTTCAAGAGGTCCAGCTAGCCAAGTTCAATATGGTCAACCTGGTCAAGCTCAACAAGTTCAAGGAGCTACATTAGCAGGGAGCACACAAGGTCATCCAAGGACCCCTGGCGCCCAAACTAGGCGCCCAGACCATCCCTGGCGTCCAGGCCATCACGCAAGGTGCCCAGGCCTGGCGCCAAGACATTCTCAGGCGCCCTGCCCTCCTCCTCAGGCACCCAGGTCTCCTCATCAGGCGCCCAGCCCTCCTCCTCACCACCATGGAGTAAAGGTCATCTCAGGAGTCTCACCTCCACCACCTTGGAAACAGTCAACCTTCACCTCATCATTTGACCGAGTCTCATGGAGAGGACCGAATCTCATGGAGAGCACCGCAATTGTCTCGCCCGTTGAGAAGAAGTCGTAAGCCCCACCAGAATAGTTGGACAGTTGCTATTAAGTCGCTTCATTCTATTGAGGACGACTATAAAATGTAAGCATCACCAACACTTGGGGGGCAGAGCAGATCAGATCAGATCAGAGCAGATCGGATCGGATGAGATCACATCTTACAGAGCAAAAAACCCCTCTACCTCTCCAATATGTAACTCTCCGTTCCCATTACTCACCGGAATCAATAAAATACCGGCAACCATTTGTCATTCCAAAGTGGACGTAGGTCATATTGACCGAACCACTATAAATTATCTCTCTTTTACTTTAATTGCTAGCTTAATTTCTAAATTACTTGACTAGTGGTGTGCAAAGTTAATTTTGTGCATCATCCACTATTGTTGTGAATTTATAAAAAAAATTTTGGTTGAAACAAGAACATAGCATAACATAGCTTAATTAGTACATAGCAGTCTTGTCTTGGGTACATAACACCCATCAATCATATCAGCCTTAAGCTGGTCTTTAATACTGTCCATGGGGTCCCAAAAAACAAACAACTCTTTGATTGGTCCGTGCCCCTATTTTGTCTAACGTATCACCCACTGTATTTGTCTCCTTTACTTCCTGATGAGCTTGCACCTCCACCAATCGTTCCCTTGCGTTCTGTTCAAAAAGTAACAAATATTTGCATTTTAGACAATGTGAAATTAATCAAGTAATTGACGGAACGATTTGAAAAATTCAATAATTGAGGAGATAAAAGTTACACACCTCACAATTTGAGGGGCAAAAGTATAATTAACCCTAATAGCTTTTGTTAATAACGTTATCCGTATTATAATTATGTTGTTTGTTCCTAGGTTCGTGGTTCTAAAATGCATCATAATGGTTAAATTTCACATAATAGGCTCATCATCTATCTTTCTTGAGAATATAAAATAGAGGATCGCTAATTATAATATTTAAAGGTTAAGTTATAATTTTTTTAAAATTTAAATTACACCTCAAAATAGTAAGTTACAACTCAAATGGTGAAATATTATAATTGATTACGAAAAATATAACTTGTAAAGATCAAAATATAATTTTTTAAAATTATGTATAATCGATCACAAATAGTTATAATGTACATTTTGTAAAGTATTCTCATCTTTCTACCACAAGAGAAGTACATTGACTAGAAACCTTAAAGCTCACATCACCCACCTCGTCCACTTAGCTGTAAGCCTCTAGAACTTTGTCCTATTGGGCTCTTTAACTCTCCCACTACATAAAGTTCCAAGTAAAGACAGACATGCATTTTGTCCTTCTTCATTTGTTTTGTATTTTGTTCCTTTATACATGCATTGACAGAGAACACTGGCTATTGGCTATTTTGAAACTAAATGAGATATATTGTTATTTTGGAGTTTGATTAATCTATTTAATCTTTTATTTTTGCAGTGCATGTATCGAATTTGAATGAAAATTATTTAATAGCATTAACTTTTATATATGTATAGATTATCATAATATGAAACTCTCAAGATACTCTCACTCTAAGATTTATTTGAATGTTATTGCTTTTGCTCTCTCTCTCTCTCTCCTGTTTTCGCTCTCGTTTTATGTGATCTATGTAACGACTAGGGGCAAGCCAAGAGTTTTTTTTATAGTAGGGGTAGTCATATATTGAAAATAACGGTTGATGATCACCATCAATACTCGTCGCGCTTTACAAATAAATAGTTAGTGCTTGTTAACGATTGGATTTGAATACGAGTTCGATTGGTCCGAATTCAATCATACTATCCAACGAACTTAATTTTTATAGTTCTTATCCGAATCCTTTAAAGAAATAAAAGCCGATCTAATCCAAATAGTTAAACCAAAGATGGATGTTAACAAATTAATTTTTAATTCAATATAATATCATTAAATAATCGCTCAATTTTAATTACTATATCTATATATATGTGTGTATGCAACAAAATCAGATCACAATCAAATCCAGATTTGGTATATCCATATTTGTATAAATATGTCTTTAATTTTTTTGGTTAATTTTTCAATGGGAGCAAATTCTAAATAGTTTAATTTTTTTTTTTAAATTTTACATGAAGCTCAAAAGTTTTTAAAATTGGAGTAGGGGCAACTAGTCGATCGTCTTCTTCAATCAAGAGCGGAGCTAGGATTTCGCATTAGAGGGGGCAAATTATTACGGAAAAAAATTTCTACGAGTTTGGCCTCGATAATTAGGATTATAATCCATAATCCGAGGCCGTAGTCTGGGATCTGAAGGAAGATTCGTCAAATTAATATCTACATGACTTTTCTTTGAAGAATCACCACTTCTGTTTAGAAGAGGTGATAACTATGACTCAGACTTTCTCTTGAAGTACTTCTCCATGTCTGTTTCAAAAAATTATTCAAGAAAATGAGTTTATACATCCACTTTTACAATTAATTAAACAAACTATTTTGTCAATTTTATCGCTACAATTCTAAAGAATATATTGTATTAAGAAGCAAATACAAATACAAATACATAACAATATCTAATTCATAATTTTAATAAATCAAAACAATATCATTCTAAGTATTAAAAATAGGTTCGAATTGAGAGTTACCAAAAAATTCGACTCAATAACTATAACTCAAGGTCTTCAAGACATCCCAAATTACTAATTCAGGTTATAACAAATCAAGAAAATAATTAGGGCAAAATGCACAAAAAAAACAAATTAGGGAAAAATGCATAAAAAATTCAAATAAGGGTAAAATGCACAAAAATATAAATTAGGGTTAAAAATTAAAATGCACAAAAAATCAGAAAATTACCAAGACTAATTAATTCAAAATTTTAAAAATAAAAAAACTAATTTATTTTTGTGTGTGTGTTGTGTGCACAGTGTAGTGTGCACGTTTGTTCCATGTGCATGTGTTGGTAGAGAGAGAAAGAGAGAGAGAGAGAATATATATTTACTTTTGTGTTATGTCAGTGGTGGCCCTGTGTCGGTGCAACTGTGCAAGGAACGACAAAAAAAATTTTGCAACTGAGGAAGGAGCTTTACTCTGTTTCTTTTGGCTAGGCAGCTGGGAGTGAATGAGACAGAGAGAAAAAAAAAAAAAAAAGGAAAGATAACTAATAAGATAGATGTTATTGATATCTGTCAAGTGGGCCAAATGGGTGGGCCAAAATTTTATTTTTAATGTTGGACCAAAAGTTTTATTTTTTTAATAAGTTTAGGTGAATTGTGATAAATTAAATATTTGTTTGATTTTTTAATAAGTATGGGTAGATAGTGGTGGACTCAATTTTTTTTGTTTTAAATGGACTTAATTTTTTAATTATTTTGGGTAAATAATGTGGACCTAACATTTTTATATTGGGTTTTGGGTGGACACAAATAATATATTTTATAATATATAATATATATACCTAACTAATAAATTTTTTTTTTTTTTGAGGGGAGGGCACTTGCCCACCCTGGCGCATGCCTCCCTCCACCCCTGTACACACTACACACACGCGCACAGACACACACACACAGTTTAACAGTCACAGACACTCACTGCACGCACACGTTGTGCACAAATACACACACACCTTTTATTGTTCTTCTTTTTTTCAATATTTTTTTGATTATTTATTAGTTATTGTTTTTTTTTATTAAGTGTTATTGTTTACTTATTGTGTTATTCAATTTGTTATTATTCAGTTATTGTGATTATTTACTGATTGTTATTTGATTAAATTGATTTATTATCATGTTTGTTAAATGTAGACTACAATATAGTATACAGTGATTATGATTTATATTATGAATTAAACTGATTTGATATATTGTAGTTTTTTATTAGATAAAAATATATTTTATAAATATTTTCAAATTAAAGAGTGGAAGGGTAAAACTAAAAATTAATTTATTTTCAGACGTCAGTTTTTTGTAGTTATTAAACAATTTGGTTCAATTCAGTACTTAAATTTCAATGGGTACCAAATAGTCAACAAATTCAGATTTTAGTGTAATTTTTCTTTAAACAAATAATTAGTTTGATTAATATGAAAATAAAATTTCAGGAACTAGTTGTATAAAACTCACAGAGAATTATAAGTATTGAGTATACCAAGAACTCTATCTTGTTAATATACAATCAAATAATTGTACAGAGTATAAACCTTTGCTAAACAGATTTAATTAATATTGAAAAGAATAAAGATTTATCATTAAGATCAAGAAAAAAATTACATAAAATAATTGTTCAAAAGAAAAATCACAAATTCATACCCTAATTAAAAAGTACAAGAGAACTACTCACAAACCATTGGTAGATCTCAAAAACTAAAGAAAATAATGTAAAAGGCTTAAAAGAGGGATCCCTCACAAACATGAGAGATAATATTTATACCAGGGGGTCTACGGTTAGGATTTTGGACACTTCGTTGCTAAAAAAGAGTCTTCCTCATCGAAAACTCGCGGATTAGATCTAAGAGGCGCGTCCCGATCTTCAAATCGCATCCCGATGGTCAAATCATGTCCCGACGGTTCAAACTCATTGGACTAAGTCTGTTAATCGCGTCCAGATAGTGCTTGTGCCATCCCAGCGCACTTACGTATTGTTAGGGAGCTTCAATGCTGCGCTCGAACAGGGAATGACGCATCCGAACGGATTGTCTTGCTTTGAATGAACTCCCTTGTGTTTGAACGGAAGTGCTTCGTCTGGTTTTTCTCGCTCCGTTTCGCTTTCTCTTTTTCCGATGTATGGGGTGAGTTAGGATGCCCATTGTGAGTTCAGACCCTCCTCAATCTCTATCTAAAACTTCTTTTTAGTTGCCAAATTGTCTCTTATTCCAACCGGATTCTTCTTTCATTGTTTGCTCCATTTAGATCACTTCATTATCATCATAACTCGTCTGAATTACCAACAAAATAAAACAAACAATTAGAATATGTATCAAGTTAAAGAATTCACGAACCTAACATATATAATCTCAAATAATATGTAATTAATTCATCATTAAACATATTAAAATAGCACTTTTGATGGTTAATTATTTGGTCAACAAGGTGTTCCTATGAATACTGGATGAACTTAAGTCTTAAGGTACGCACTTCTTTCATTGTAATTTGCTTGCTTGATCTCAAACCCTTACTAACTTAATAATCAAAGTGCCTCCAGCCGATCTAACCCCGGTCCCTGATAGTTTGTTCGTTTTGCAGGAAGAGGTACAATTATTCGTTTTTTACAAAACCAATCACTTAGTTTCCACATCATCATCAAGATTAGTGAAGGTTATACTTGTAAAATATTATTTCAGTTAATGATAAACTCAAAAGAAGTCCATTTATGTCCCTTTTAAGTTACTCTATTATTTGACAATTACTGCCTAGAGGTGATAGTGATTTTCCTAGACTTGGGATCAAACTCAACTTTTTAAAAACCCATCCAAAATCTGTGAACCTCACTGATTAGTAATGGCAAAATACAAACAAAACCAACTTTCAAGCCAGCTAAGGTGAGGAATCAATTATTTAATTGAATCAACCCTTGTTCATATGTTTTTTTTCCAAAATACACTCATTCTATGGATTAGTTTTTGGAAGCATCCAACTTGTTCACATGTTTTTCCAAAATGCACTCATACCTTGGTATACCAAACAGATCATTATAAATTGGAAAAGATAAACTAATAGTAAGGTGGACAAGCACAGTTTTGTGGGTCCTATGACAGTTGGTTCGAAGTTCTTAATCAGCCTTTCTATTCATGGCACAGAAAAGTAGTATTTTAGTTATGCATAGGAACTGTCCTGGCCCTCGTGCCCATCTTCATATATGCTCTGGCGGAACCTGTTTGGAGTTTGGACCACGCCGTTAAAGAAATAGGATACAGACATTTAAGAAATAGACAACATAGAAGACAAAATCCCAAACATACCAATTATAAGGTCAGCTCTATTGAATTTTTTATCTTTTTTTTTAGGGTGCCCGCAAAGACCCGAGATTCGACGTGCTAATCAAGCTAGTGTCTTAAGTTAGTGATATTTTTGGCTACAACGATTTTTACGAGCGTCACCTAAGTAGAGCAATGCTTGTGATGCTCTTCCATGCACGACCCGATTTTCATGGTTTAGCCTGGTCCTATGTCATTTATCACTATTTGTGTGAGGCGAACATTATCCACCGTTATTTTATACTTACGAATAATTTTCAAAATAAATCGAACTTAAGCCTATAATTTGTCCACTCTTAATTGGTAACCCTAATACGAAAGATTTTTCCAGGAGGGATTTTGGTCAGTTCGCTAGCATAATATTGCAAATGTTTTTAAATCCTTATGAGACTACTAACTGTGGCTCTTTACTCCCTCAAAACTTGCTTCTTCTTCTTTTTTTCTTTTACCCTTCATGCCCTTTTATATCAATAGGGAGCTACAAGCAAGATAGCTCTGCTCCGGAAAGAAAAGAAGACATCAGGTATTTTTCTGCATCGTCAACATAACCATGAAAAAGATTATAAACGAAAGTAAAACAAAATGTCGAACTCAAATAAAAAGTAGAGTGAAAGCACCTATCTTATGTTTAAGCGTGTTGGTTTCAATGATAAGCCAAAAGGAGAATTGTCTGAAAAATCTAGTTAGATCGGATGGAATTTCTATCTTTAGACATTCTAGAGCAATGTGATGATTAGCCTATCCCGCACTACTCGAAACCTTTGCAAACTCATTGTTGGATTATTATTGTAGTGGAGGTTGCTGTGAGGAGTGGCGTTTGAATTCTTGCGTCGGTTGAAATCTCAATCCACATCATTAAGATTCAAATAAAAGTTTTGTCAAGTTCAACAAACATACGCCAAGCAAGTTTGGGAGAAATCATGCAATGAGCAACTTGAATCAATAGAGCACCTGTTGTTCAACTGCAATTGGACCCACAGAGTATGGTTTGGGGTGGACCTAGGCTATCGAGTGAACCAGCTGGCCTTCGACGCAGTAAAACAGAGGACATCTGCCTTAATTCGAAGCATTGATAATGTCCAACTATCAGTTGAGGTGATAAGCAAATTGGCAACCACTGGATGGGTTATTTGGAATGCAAGAAATGAGTTCATTTTATTCAGCAATTCACATATTTATCACTTAATGCTGAAAATATTAGTTAGTAAGGATTCTATTAATTTCTCATAATGGACAAATATTCCATCACCACTATTGTGTCATCACCACCACCATCACCATTGTACTACCGTTATCACCACTACCACCGTCACCACTACCATTGCCACTACTACTACGACCACTATTATGCCACCGTCACCATCACCATCGTTGCCGCCACCAATACTATTGTGCCACCGTCATCACCACAACCACCATTGTCGCCACCACCACCACAATTGTTGCCACTACCTCTACCATCATTGTGTCGCCGTCACCACTACTACCATTATGTCACCGCCACCACCACCATTGTGCCACCGTTACAACCACCACCACCACCACCACAGTGCTGCAGCCACCACCACCATCGTTGTCGCCACCACTACCATTGTGTTATCGTCACCACCACTATCGCCGCCACCGCTACCACCATTGTGATGGTGGTGATAGAAATAAGACAGTTGTAGAGAGATTGTTCAAGAGAAGGAAAAAATTAGAATAATAATAATTTTTAAACTTCAACTCTTTATATTTGTCAAACAGTTTGATTAAATTCAATACTTAAATTTCAGTTGATACCAAACAGTCTACAAATTAAAAAATTCAACATTCAGTACTTAAAATTCAACATTCAGTACTTAAAATTTAACATTCAACACTTAAAATTTAACATTCAATTTTCAGTGTTCAACTTTAATTTTATCAAACATCACCTTCTTCCTACGTTATATGGGATTAAGGAAACTAGGAAAGGCAAATTGTGAGTGGCAGGCAGCATTTTATCCAAAAGCCAAACACACTAGCGTCTTCTCTCCAACTGCTCAGTTCCAATCACTCAAAATCAATCTTGAAAGGAACCCTCTCCACTCACGGGCCTTCCTGGCCCCACCCCACTACATATTTTATTCTCCCATCCCACATTGCTTTTCAAATTACCAAGTTACCCTTTACATCTTTAAATTTAATATAATATTATTAAATTCCTATCCCTACCCTACCTACCTTACGTGTATGCATTTGTATATTTGGAATCAGACCACAGTCAAATTCATCATTAATTTATTGAAATCCTATCTAAAAAATATTCAAGTTTGAATTTGAATTTTTGGCTAAAAATATTTAATTTTGAATTTATTCAAATTCATATTTAATCCGACTCATTGACAATACTATCCATAACTCTTTAGGGCAACAACTAATTAATCCATATTAATTCATGCACTAAAAGGAAATAGTCTGTTTGAGCTCGGCTCCAAAATCGACTTGTTGAAGAATTGTCCAAGATCGAATAGGATAATAAGTAAGTCGAGCTTGACAATATTCTTTAGCAATAATTCTTTAGCTGAGTTTGAGCTCAATCTGATTAGCTATTTAATATCCAAATAAATATCATAAACAAATCAAGGTACTTAAGCTCAGCTTAAGATCAATTCATCGAAAGCTTATTCGTGTTTGATAAATGATGTGAGCTTAAATTTTGATTTTCGAATTATTTTTAAAATAAATCTTGAACGACCTATTTTTAAAATAAATCTCGACTCGACTCCTATACGTCCCAAATTTTAATTATCCCAACAAAATTTCATCAATTTTATAAAATTGCTGAAATTTCACTTGTCCATGTGTTTTCCTTCAAGTTTTCTTCTCTTACGTTATCTAGATAGCTGTCGAAGTCATAATTATATGGTCTACTACATGATTGGTTGATTGTATGGTATGATCCATCCAACCTTTCAATTGCATTCTTGAATTAGATTCAACATCATACCAGTCTGTTGTCAGCTTTATCCACAGATTCTTCTTTCCATTACCAGATGCAACTTTTAAAAAAAAAGGTGAGCGGAGGGGAGGGTGACTTAGGAAATATATGCGAGTCAGAATAATGCAAACTAGCAAACAAACAAAGAGAAAGAGAAAAAGGTAGGCGGGGTCTCCTACTGACATAGACTAATTCAATCTATGTAGGGATTTTATGTTATTGGTTGAAATCCCAATCCTAATCAAAGCTTAACCATGAAGGAATTGGATTATGGGTGGTATATAAGTAAATTTACCCAATGGCTGGGTAATGGATTCATATGTGTCATCTTACTCTATGAAATGTAAATAATAAGCAATCTCACCAACAACCATAAAAGATGTTAATTCCTCATCATAATAATAACCATTTAGTTGAAAAAGTCTATTGGGTTTTCCAAAAAAAGAAAAAAACAAAAAGAAAGAAAAGCTAAGAGAGAGGTTTCAAACACAAGAATATCCATGAAATGATGTTGTTATAAATACTTCAAATAAAATAAAAACTGCAATCTGATAGTTGGGAAAGGCTACGGTACCGAATGAGGTATCATACCGAAATTTACAACTATTTAAAGTTAAGTTATAATTTTTTTGAGTTGTAAGTTATAATTTTTAAAGGTCATGATCGATCATGATAAATTGAAATTAATAACTTAAAAGTTAAATTACAACTCATAAGGGAGAAGTTACAACTGATTTGGGAAAGTCCATGATTGATCATATGTATCTTTGATCAATCATGGACTTCCACAGTTGTAACTTCTTTCTTTTAAAGTGTAATTTTAGTAAAAAAATAATAAATGACAGTACGATACCGAAAACAATACCGTACATTTTTCCCCTATAGTTATATCTTGATGCTGACCTTTTAGGCCACTAGAATTGACAATCAAACCAAACTAAATATACTGTGCATAGTTGAACCAAGAATAAATCTGCCTAACACCCATGAAATTGAAAAGGAGAGATCATACTCAAAAGGAAACAAATGCTTTTGCAGAAAGTTTCTTAGTTTTCATGAATGAAGTGAACTCTTTCACCCTTCATTAAATACAATCGGAAAATGAATGCCTTCCCAACTTAAAATTTTCATCTAATTTTTGAATATATTTATTTATAGTATAAAATATAACAGATTTCAATAAGTCTATTCGACGGTTTCAAATAGACTCATCTAACAGCCATTAATATTTTTTTGAAAATCATTCATACTGCACAGCACCTTCAAATACAAATTACTTCTAGTATTAATATAAAAATTGACATGATACAAAAATATTATGATAATTTTAATTATTGGACATTCACATTATCATTAAGATTATATTGACACATCATTAACTTTCCTTCCTTCCACCATACCCCACACATCTCTCTCTCTCTCTCTCTGTCTGCTTTACAACAGTATCAAAAGGATATACTAATACCAACCTTGGAGCGGCCTCACTCCACCAAACACAAACAGGGGCACTTCCTAAGATGTGAATCCTCTCACTTTGACTATATGTCTAATATAAGTATCAACCTTCGGATCCAATGGGTCCCACTGGTTTTAGTGCGATCAAAGGAATTTATTAAAATAGTCGATCAATTTTAACGGTGATGATTGAATTGAATCAAAACTGAGAGAATGTGAAATTGAGAGGATGATAAAGCGCTCCTCTCCTCCTCTGTCATTTCTATGACAATACAACACAACACATGTTCCTGTCTTCTTACTCCAAATAACCCAATCTAATCACCACCGCCAACTATTTCTCTCCACCTCTCTGTCTCTCTCCTTCCTACTAGTACTCCTGTCTTCTTTAATCCTACTCTCTCTCTCCCCATCATAATTCTCCATCTACATCTACGGCCGACGAGTCTCTTCCATCGGCGTTCATGGCCAAACTCATCGTAGAAGTTCTTGACGCCAGTGATCTAATGCCCAAAGATGGACAAGGCTCGGCAAGTCCCTATGTGGAAGTAGAATTCGAAGAGCAACGAAAAAGAACACAAACAAAGCCAAAAGATCTCAACCCACAGTGGAATGAAAAGCTCGTCTTCAACATCGACAATCCAAGAGCTCTTCCCAACAAAACCATCGACGTTTCTGTGTTCAACGATCGGAAACATGGCCACCACAAGTTTCTCGGCCGGGTCAGAATCTCCGGCGTCTCAGTCCCTTTCTCCGAGTCTGAATCCATGGTACAACGCTACCCACTTGACAAACGTGGCCTTTTTTCGAATATAAAAGGCGAAATCTCTTTGAAAATATATGCAGGTCTTGGTCACTTCCCTTCTCCACCACAAGCACAACATTTCAATGGTGTGGAGACTAAAGAAAGTTTCGAAACTTTCCCGACTAAAGAAACTTTCGAAACTTTCGAAACTAAAGAGACGACTCCATTGCAAGAGTTCGATACTAACAAGCTTGAAGATGAGTACAGAGCCAGTGAATACAAGAAGAAAAAGAAGAAGGAAAAAGAAGTAAGAACTTTTTACAGTGTTGGAACTGCTGGTGGTGGTGGAGGTCCAGCACCAGCTCCACCACCACCGGTACAAAAGCCGGCGACCTTCGAAGCCCGAAGTGACTTCGCCAAAGCCGGTCCAGCCGGTCCTGGCACCGTTATGCATATGCAATTTCCCGGGCCGCGGCCGGAATTTCAGTTGGTTGAGACAAGGCCGCCGGTGGCGGCGCGTATGGGCTATTGGGGAAGGGAAAAGACAGCAGGCACTTACGATTTGGTGGAGCAAATGCATTATTTGTATGTTAATGTTGTGAAGGCTAAAGATCTTCCAGTAATGGACGTAACAGGAAGTCTTGACCCTTATGTTGAAGTGAAGGTTGGGAACTACAAAGGGGTGACTAAACACCTGGAGAAGAATCAGAATCCGATTTGGAACAGCGTTTTTGCGTTCTCGAAAGAGCGATTACAGTCGAATTTGATTGAAATAATTGTGAAGGATAAGGATTTTGTGAAGGATGATTTTGTGGGGAGGGTTGGTTTTGATATAATGGAAATTCCTCTTCGTGTTCCGCCGGATAGTCCTTTGGCTCCCCTGTGGTATAAATTGGAGAACAAGAAGGGAATCAAGGAACAAGGAGAAATTATGCTAGCAGTTTGGATGGGAACACAGGCTGATGAGGCCTTTCCTGACGCATGGCACTCTGATGCTCACAACGTTAGCCATCAATACCTTTACAATACGAGATCAAAGGTATATTTTTCACCCAAATTGTACTACCTTAGAGTCCATGTTATCGCAGCTCAGGACCTCATGGCCTCTGATCATACCCGACTACCTGATACATTTGTGAGGGTACAGATTGGTCATCAGGTGAGAGTCACTAGGCCTCAAATGAGGCAAATTAATCCGGTTTGGAACGAGGAGCTCATGTTTGTGGCATCTGAGCCATTTGAAGAGATGATAATTATCAGTGCTGAGGATAGGACCGGACCTGGAAAGGATGAAATCATCGGAAGAATGATCATACCGGTTAGAGAGGTCCCTCAGAGAATCGATTCCACCAAGCTACCCGACCCTCGCTGGTTCAACCTCCACAGGCATTCTGTGGAGGAACAAGTGGACAAGAAGAAAGAAGTGAAATTCTCGAGCAAAATTCACCTCCGGCTCTGTCTAGATGCCGGTTATCATGTTCTTGACGAGTCCACGCATTTTAGCAGCGATCTTCAGCCATCATCGAAACATCTGAGGAAGCCCAGCATTGGGATTCTTGAGCTGGGAATTTTGAGTGCCCAAAACCTGCTGCCAATGAAAGGTAAAGATGGTAGAACCACGGACGCTTACTGCGTAGCAAAGTATGGGAACAAATGGATTCGAACAAGAACCCTTCTTGATACTCTAGCCCCACGCTGGAACGAGCAGTATACTTGGGAAGTTTATGATCCTTGTACCGTAATCACCATTGGCGTTTTCGACAATTGCCACATCAATGGAAACAGAGAGGACGCGAGAGATCAGAGAATCGGGAAGGTGAGAATTCGGCTATCAACTCTAGAAACTGATCGAATTTACACCCATTACTATCCATTGCTAGTTCTTCAACCACCCTCTGGTTTGAAGAAACATGGGGAGCTTCACTTGGCATTGAGGTTCACTTGCACAGCTTGGGTTAACATGGTGGCACAATATAGCAGGCCAATTCTGCCCAAAATGCATTATGCCCAACCAATCCCGGTCAGGCACATTGATTGGCTTCGCCACCAGGCAATGCAGATAGTGGCGGCGAGGTTAGCCAGAGCAGAGCCACCACTCAGGCGAGAAACCGTGGAGTACATGCTTGATGTGGATTACCACATGTGGAGCCTGAGACGAAGTAAAGCCAATTTCCAGCGCATAATGTCGCTTCTTTCTGGGTTTTCAGCCGTTTGTCGATGGTTCAATGGCATCTGTCTCTGGAAAAACCCGCTCACAACGATCCTCGTGCACGTATTGTTCTTGATTCTAGTCTGCTACCCTGAATTGATCCTGCCCACAATTTTCCTCTACCTGTTTGTTATTGGGTTGTGGAACTACAGGTTTAGGCCAAGGCACCCACCCCACATGGACATTAAGCTTTCTCAAGCTGGAATGGTGCACCCCGATGAGCTCGACGAGGAATTCGATACATTCCCAACTTCCCGGCCAACAGATATCGTGAGGATGAGGTACGATCGGTTACGATCCGTAGCAGGGAAGGTGCAGACAGTGATCGGAGATTTGGCAACTCAGGGCGAAAGAGCTCTAGCCATATTAAGCTGGAGGGACTCAAGGGCTACAGCCATATTCATTGTCTTGGCACTAATCTTTGCAGTTTTTCTATACGTTACACCGTTCCAAGTCGTGGCTGTACTCATCGGGCTGTACTTGCTGCGCCACCCTCGGTTCCGATCCAGGTTGCCGTCAGTACCTGCCAACTTCTTCAAGAGATTGCCAGCCAAGTCAGATATGCTGCTTCTCTGAGATGGAAACCATTAGGAACTCAAATTAGAAAGACAAAGTTCAGTAAATAAATCCAATGAAGTTAGAGCAGCACAAGGCACAATGGAAGCAATAATATGCCCATTCCCCGGCCACCCCCCACCCCCCCAAATTGAAAGATCTCACTTTTCCTGGGCATGGATATCCTATATTATTCTTTTCTCTTTTCCAGATAAGATGTACTATATTCTCCAACCACTGTATTAGACCAAGTCCAACCATTCTTTTTGCTTTGAGCATTCAATATTTTGTTGAACGAGTTAAAAACACAAAAGTGGGAGTAATAGCTTGCATCATCAAGGCTTTTTTTTTTTTTTGTTCTAATATTTTTTCAAACTACTTTTTAAAGCTACATCTACTCATATTTTTTTTCCTCATTCGAATTTTTACACATTTCCTCCCAACTTAATTGCATGAATATTAATACAAACGTTAATGTTCTGTTAAGGGAACGGGCAAAGATCAGCTAACAAAAGTACAGTTTTCCAGTAAGTATAGTCAACGGAATTTTTTGGAAAAGAAAATAGGTGAGGACAACAAACTGAATATTCTGGAAAAGAAAATAGTCGGGAAAAGAAGAAAAGCAGTGCATTACAATTACCTAGATTCAGAGAATCCATAAAAAACAGGCTCTATCAATAGTCCAAAACTCAAGACACCCAAAAATCTCTCATATTCTGCAGTCTTATAATAATAATATTATGTCATTCTTCCGGAAAAGAAGAGATACAACATTGCCTCATTCTGATTATAGATTCCAAGATTGCAGATATGAAAGCAGAGCCACAATTGTCAACAAGCTTACAAGTATTCCACCCAAAAGTAGAGTGTCCACACGACTCCACTCAAGTATGCTGCCTAGGGTCTGGTCTTGCTTTTGTTTAGATTCCAACACAAATCCATTTTCCTGCGTCTTTTGGTAATGGTTCTTTCGCTTCCTTATTAACCACCCTATGAGATTTCGGCTAATTTGATCTGCTGGCAGCGAGTCATTCTTCGGAACTGGAACCGTTCTTTCATCCAATGGCTTTTGTCCACAGCAACTATTCAGTTCACAAGCACAAGATTCAGGCTCCCTTGAACATGCACAGGGCTCATCGAGGTTGAAGCAGGGAGAACATTTGTCATCACCGCCCATTCTCTCACTTGAACTCAAATCCTCATCCCTTTGGTTGAGAGTCTCTATGACTTCCCCGAAAACTGACCACCTTCCTACAGATGTTATCTTCACAACAACTGAAGTCCCTAGCATGCTATTTGGAGCAATTATGAGAACTTGGATGTATCCCTTTGTGTGACCCACCTAAAGCAATGAGGGACCATCTGATTAGATAGAATAGAAAAGCAGCTACATGAAAACATCAACTATTTGGGATCAGCTCTTGATTGATATTAACATATTTTCAGAACTGGAAAATGCTCATGCCTGTGGTTTCAACGGCATGCATAATCTTCTTAAATAATGAATCTATATGCTAAGTCATAAGATAAGAACATCTGGCCAGCAGTCATTGGCTTCGTGCTTAACTTGACTACCAAATAGAACATAGTAATAAAATTGATTTCGAAGTATTTTTGCATTCTGATACCTTCTGACACTAATGAAATTTACAAAAAGGAAGCAATCAAAATATGTATATAACCCAGAATTGTCTGTGCATAACATGTAAACCACGACAAACTATATGCCAATATGCCTTCCAAACAGCAACCATCTAATTTGCCCTAATGCAGAGACCCAACTGTGTAATGCTCTAACTCAAGGTGCCAAATCAAAAGAAAATTCCCTTATTAAACCACACGTGCTTAGAGACAATCTTACCAAGTGAATTCCATCAGTTGCAATTTCAGTAATCCATACTCTCTCTACTTTGCCTTCCATTCCATGATACGGGGTGAAAGACTCAAAAACAGCAGTCAATTCACGGCTCCGATTCTTTACTACAGTACTTGGGACCTTTTTCATCCTTGCAGCAGGGGTACCTGGATTTTGAAAGAAACTCAGGAACAACTATCACTAAGAAACAGTCAAATGGCTAAGTCACTTGGATTTACTGCAGTGTGTTTTGTGATTACATGATTTAAATTTTTTTTTCCTGGGTTGCTTGTGGTGGGTGTAGGTGTTGTGGGTGTTGCGGGGGGTAAGTATGATTTGATTTTCTTAGGATATGGAAATTCGTACCTATCAACTATAATTCAACTTTTAAATCTCTGCTCAAAAGAAACGGTTAGTAACAGAAATAGTAATGGGTCACCATCAAACAGTGATAATGACCGCATGCCAGACTTAACGGAGGACATAAAACCTAACACATTTCCATGAATATACTTTGGAATGCCCCAACCCATAAGGTTGATAACCAATGCACGACAACTTTCTCCATAAAGGTACAAAAAAATGCTTATGAACTGCTCAAGATACATGCAATAGTCATGACAACATTATGCATATAAGAAAAGGCTTTAACAGAACTTTTGCTTAATCGAGTCGATCCAAATAAAATTTTCATTAATCCATCCACTTGTGAAACGATACATTGAAACCTAGACCACCCAATTTAACCTAAACAAGTTTAGGGTAGTCATTTATGTATACATACACTCCTTATACAACAAATTATGATGCACATAACACAATTAAGTTGTTTCTCACCACAATTAAATTATAAAGAGACAAATTCAAGACCTAGTAGAAATACCCTTCTACATCAATTATTTATACGAACACTGCCCTGCACAATACATAGTCTCCAACCTACTCCCTTACTTGATATAAGTGATAGCAGCTACTGTGCATGTCAGCTATAGACGGACAGTCTGCGGAAGCTAATTCACCTCAGAAATTTTATACTGCTAGAAAAAAGGGCATAATGGACCCATGCAAGCAAAAGAACAGTCACAGGACCATAAGGGACCGCAAAAGAGGGGGGATGGGAAGGCACACAGATTACACACAGCTGGGTTCACCAAACCTCTGTTGTATTGAAGCCAGCCAACAAGCACTGTACATCAGAAACAGTCCACATAGATCATCAAGCACAAGAGGTGTGACGTAGTATAGCCTATTTTTGTTAGTTTTGAGGGCTGAGTTACTAAGGAAGCTGATTAATGAATCACGATTCACAAGGTAAAAAGGTTTAGAATCATAAATCAATCAACTATGTGGTCTTCTATTCAGGTTATGGGATTAAAATATAAGTGTACAGTAGTTTAGCATCTAAAAACGTTTCTCTAGTAGATAAATGGTTATTGACATCCCCACTACAACCTGATTCTGATTCCTGTAATTAGTATAAAATATGGTTTTCAGAAGAATTTGGGGGGTGGGGGGGGGGGGGGGGGGGAGGGGGTTCACGGCATTATGCAACTCATGAGTCATTGAAAATTCGTCTGACAAATATATCCTTCTTTTCTTTCTTTGACTCATTAAAAAGTTGGTGGTGGATCTGAAATGTTATTTTGAAGGCATTCTTCTTTTAACAGTTTGTCCCCATCTTTGTTGTCTTTTCTCCCTCCATGAGCCTCATATATCTTGTCCTGATGTTATGAGAGTGGACTCTTATTTTTGGGATTTCCATTTTCTTTAGGTGCCTCAATGATCGAGTAGTAGCATATTTAACTTTGTCTCGCACGATCGCCTGAAGAAAGATTTGGAACTCCCTTGGCCTGTAGCATGGCCCAGCCCTGCACGACTCCACCAGGTGTCGATTCCTTCTTTCGGACACCCCATTCTGCAGCGGAGTTTGAGCACACAACAGCTCTCGTTTGATTCCTCTCTTCAGGAGGATGAAATCAAACACCCTTGACACATATTATCCACTGAAGTTCAGACCTCAACCTCTTGATCCGGAGATTTGACTGATTTTCTTTCTTTTTTTTTGATAGGAAAAAAAGATTATATTAATAATAAAAATGGATGTAATACAATATGAAAGGAAAGGTGGACAAGTTGTCCAACCATAGTGCAATAAAAAAAATAGCACTACATTAAAACAAGAAAAAATAAACAGCATGGACAAATAACATCTACAAACATATGTCCAGCTCCCCGAAATTTTAAAAAGAGGCAACTTTATATCATGATTCTTTCGATATCGATGCCCAAAATGATGCTAAATATAGATATGATTCCATAATCCTTTACGTACTTTACACTTCTCATAAATCCGCGCATTTCTTTCCAACAAAATCACCTAAAAAATGGCAAGCATTGCATAATCTCAAAGAGTAACTACACTACTCGTTCTTCCAAAGCCACCAAAGTCCATACAAGACAAAGTTGAAATGGAACTTGGGGCCACCCAAGAAAGCCCAGCCATCTTAAACAACTTATTCCATAAATACCAAGCAGCCGGGCAATGCAAAAATAAATGATTCACATTCTTGCATTCATTGTTACACATAACATACCATTGTGGATGAAGGCATGTATTAGGTATTCTCTTTTGGAGTACCTCATTGGTGTTAGTCTTGCCATGAACCACAACCTATGCACAAACTAGTACTTTTAAAGGCACTTTAGCCTCTAAATTTTCAATGATGGATAAAAAATTAGGAGGGAAGAATCATCAATAAGTGAATCAAAAAAAGCTTTGCAAGAGAACAACCATATCAAGTCAATTGCCCAACTACTTCTATCCAAAGAATCATGATATAAAGTTGTATCACCAATCAATAGGAGTATTATCAAAACGAGAGAGACTAAAGAGACGTGAATATAAACATGCTAAGGATGACTCCCCAACCTCAACGTCCTCCCAAAAATGAACTCTTTCCCCATTACCCGTAACAAATGTAACCCTTAGAGAAAATTGTTGTAATCCTCAAGAAATTAATTTCCATGGGTGTCGAAAACTACCCCATTCAACCCCCATTAGCATCCCACTTATGGGCATATAAGTCATACTTCCTTCCAATAACTAAATGCCACAATGCATTTTGCTCCAACCATAGCTATATTTCTAGCCTTCAGATTTACCCACCGAAAGACCATCTTTAATTCTAGGCCTAGACACTACCTCCCACTGAATCAAATAATCTCTCTTGCCATCACTACTACTCTCCTATAATAAATCTTTCATCATCCCTTAAATCCTCCTGGCCACCAAACAAGGAATCTTGAATAGGGACAAGACATAAATAGGAATGCTAGTCAACATTGACTTAACCAGGGTAAGCCCTCCTCCTCTATATATAACAGTTGTATTCCACCCATCCAATCTTTTCCCTATCTACTTAATAACCATGTTCCAAAAACTCAAAGTTAAAGGATTACCAACTAAATGAAGCCCCAAATACTTAAGGGGTCACCCTCCCAAAAGACATCCCAAAGCACTAGCCAATCTTGTGATCTTATCTTGACCGGAATTAATGCTAACAATTAAAATCTTATCCATATTGACCTTAAGCCTAGATATCACACCAAACACATCAACAATTTTTTTAAGGCTTAAGAATTTCTCTTCATCTTCCAAGGAAAATAAAATGGTATCATCTATAAATTGTAAATGCAACACAAAAATTATGTCCCCACCAACAACAAATCCCTCTACAAGATTACACCATATTGCCCAGAGCAAACAAAATGGGAGATAATGGATCTCCCAGTTTAAGCCCCCTAGATACCTTAAACCTACCTCTTGGTTTGTTATTTAGAATCACAGAAAAGTTAACAAACAGCAAGCACCCTGTAATCCAACTCCTCCATCTTTCACCATAGCCCTTTATTTCTAAAACAAATTTTAAAAAATCTCAATCCATATGATCATTAGCCTTATCAAAATCAATCTTCAAAACAATGTCCTCCACACCTCTAGATCTATAATCTTCAACCATCTCATTTGCCACCGATGCCACATCTCTATCTACTTTTCACAAATGTACCTTAAAACCTTAAAATAGTGTCACTTAAGCACCATCTAAGCCTTACTGAAAGTACTTTAGTAATGATCTTATAAAGGCTACTGTCACGCCGTGTCCCAACTCCATAGAAATCAGAGTGTTGATAACCCCAATAATATAAATCCAATCTCCAAAGTAATAAATATTACAACTTTCACAAAATTAAAAAAAAAATTGGTTTCTGAACATTACTCCATATGCAAATCCCACCTAGGAAATCCCTCTCTAATCTCTAAATTGATCCGCCCTCATCAACCCTAGTTGCCACAGTTGTTCCTATTCCTGAATACCTTTTACTCAGAAAAAGATATAAATAATATAGGGTAAGCGCCAACATACTCAGTAGCTTAATCAAATTCTGAAACAAACAAGGTTTGAAAATAAATAATTTCAAGTGATTGGGAATTAAAACATATTTAGCGATACTTACATATAAGCTAAAAAAATTTCAGTATCAGAAAATAGAGTTTTAAATAACCAACACAGATATCATAGTGTGCCACATTGGAGAACAAATCCTAAAGACCTCAAAAGGTACACGTCATCAAATAAAATTTTTAGGGGACTCACCCCTATGGAAGATACACTCCCTATAATCCAGCTAGTACCCAAGCCTAAAGACCACTAGACCATCAAAACCGATTAACTCAGTGAAACCTTTTACAATTTCAACCTGGGATATAGGGTTACCTGTGTACACATACTATTCACAAAATGAATCCGAGAAGTTACCTTTCACAAAACAAATCAAAATTCAATTATTTACGCAGCTCCGAAGAGCTCAAACCAAATCTAAATTCACTAAAGTTTGTAAGCAAACCCAGCCCCTAGATAAGAACTTTAAGAACATGATTTCTAAAATAAATTAAGTATTAAAAGGGTTAGAAAATCCGAGTCCCTCTCAAAACCGGAGTAACCTACCACCGCTTCAAATTAGTTTCAAATTGGTGCCTATGAACCACATATTCAATTCTCATAAATATCTAACCAAAAAAAAAATATTCTCATAAATATCAAATCACAAATCACCGTTTGAATTTAACAATAGAGATCTTACCAAACCATTCATCCAATCTGATAGATGTTGTCGACATTCCCTCAAGAACAACATACCAAGTTTCAACTTGATTGGAGTTCGTTTTACCGTTAATTTTGACAACTTCATGAATTTTTCTTTCCCTCCCCTTTTTCGTCCTTCTCTTCCATCTCTTTCTTCTCCCTATCCTTCTCTTGTTTTCTCTCCTTCCCTTTTCTTCTTTCGCTCAACTCCTCCCTTTTCTTCTTTCTTCTCCCTCTTCCTTTTGGTTTCTCTCTCTCTTCTTCTCTTCTTTTTCTTGTTTCCTTTCACTAACCCATAACCTCCTTTTATAGCCCTTTAAAACAACCATTTTCAATTTACAACGAGATCCAATTTCACAATCATGAAAAAACCATTCAATAAATCTGGACATATATTATAGAAACGAACTCTCTTTACAGATACTGGAAAACCTTAACAACTTACGCAAACTCCAAAACCTTGGTCCCTCGTTGCAACCACATAAAAGTTGAGATTACATCAAAATAAAAAAGGATGTATTTGTGTCCGCCAAATCCTTTGAAAGATAGAGATTGGTTACTCACAAATAGATTTCTACATATTTTGGGACAAATTATATTTTACTGGCCAATAGATTGGCCAAGTTACATAACCCCGCTGTCTATGGAAATAGGACACATAACCCTCTTGGATTACTAAGACTAAAGAGCAAATAACTGTCAAGAGTGATAGTGAAATAGAGAAATAGAGAAAGAATAAATACCCTTCACATCTTTTGTTCTCCAGCTCATTTTTCCTCCCCAGAAAAAAATTCCTCTAAAAATTTTGAAAAAAAAAAAACACTAACAGATTGGTCTGAAAAAATTAGAATAAATTAATTGAATCAATCATAATGACATCATTTGCGGTTTTTGACAATTACGAGGGATACCTTTATGTCAACTAATATTTACACAAACATCTATGTTAGAATTTGTCCCCAACAAAGTAAATGGAATGCGGGGTATCACTTCACACCTGTATCAAACTAATTAAACACTGCTCTTGGTCTCATTACTATTTCTTATAACTTTAGTATGACTGTGAAGCATGTTGACTTGATTGAGATTTTCTGAACAAAACACAGTCTCCGATGCTTTGTAGAATGCTGGAGAAACAGATTCTGATGATCTGATCTCACATTTACTTGAACTTGTGATGGTGAGTTTTGTTAGGTTTGCTACAAGGATTTTATTTTGATTTATTGAGTTTTACCAAATCAGTGGTGGCGTAAAGTTTATTAGATATTGCTTTTCATCTTCGAGTTTAATATTTGATTTCGTGTGCATAGTGTGTGGTGGTCGGATGGCGGCCGGTCATGGTGGTTTGGGAATTTAGGTAGGGAAGTGGCAGTTGTGGTTCAGTTAGGGAAGTGATTTTTTTGTTTCTTAATATCTTAGTCACACAAAAAATCCTATTCTTACTATTTTTTTAGTTTTCTAGGCTTTTGAGGATAAACTGGTTATTAAAAGCAGGAGAAAGAAGACCCCCGCGGGGGGGGGGGGGGGGGGGGGGTGGGGGGGGAGAAGAGGGGTATATCAGCATATTAGGTTAGTCAACTTAATCATTGACTAGCAGAAGGGTACCCTTTGAAAAATGAGCACAATTTATTCTTTTAGCAATTTGTCTTAAATAACTCGAGTTTTTTTCCTTTTAAATTGAACATCATAGCATTTTATTAAATATATACAACATCATTAATGCTTACCATATTTAAAAATATACATGTAAGATAACGTTTTAGTACAACGATATAATAAAAAAATCTCTGCCTGAATCCTATTTGACCCATTTCTCCCAAGGATATTAGATATTCATCTCTCTTTTTAAACTATGTATACGTCATCAGTGCTACTACATAATAAAATATAACCTCTCCAACATCATTCTATCACAAGTCTGCAGAATATGCACTATCTCATTATCTCTATGCTCTTCACCTACATTCATCAAAGTCTCCAGAATATATTTTATCTCCCATAGGTACTTCTTCAATAAATTTATTCGTATGTTCCCATAATTTCCCTTAAGTTGTTTTTCTGATCTTACTTGGCTAAAATGCAAGGTATAAACTCTATCATATTGGAAAAGATAGACTTGAAAATAAAAAGAGAATCATAATATCTTTGTTCCACTTTCCCGAACACTGACATGCGACTTCTTATCATCATGTAAAGTGAAAAGAAACAAATTACATTGGGCATATATATCATACTCTGTTTATTAACACAAGGAGCTTAAAATCAAAACAGGTTTGCCACAATGACAACAAACTAGAAGTTTGCTAAATAGGTATATTCAGTCTACACAAGTACAAATGTATAAACAGAAATTAAAAACCCTAGAGGAGTACTACAGAACTGTACCAGGTCGAGGATAGAATTGTGATATATGAACTTGAGGAAACTTGTACTCTTTGACAAGGTTCACTGTTTGAGCAAAATCTTCATCAGTTTCACCTGAGAAGCAAAGAGATGAGTATCATTCTTTAGCAAACTTCTGGATATAATATTCCTGATAAAACTATAGTAATTTAACTCAACAAAGCCTTGTCCCAGTTTTGGGGTCGGCTACATAAATCATATTTCGCCATTGTGTTCTATCAAGGGCCATGTTTTTTTTCTAAACCATAAGTTCTCATATTTTTCTTTACTATTTCATTTAAAGTAATTTTGGTCTTCCTCTACCCCTACACTTACCATTAATAGCAATCATATCACTCTTTCTCACCGGTGTTGTAGTTGGCCGTCTCTAAAATTATCCAAATCACCTAAGTTGATTCCCTCTTAATTTATGTCCTATACGTGTTACCTTTACTTTTCACGGATATAATCATTCTTAATTCTATCTTTCCTAGTTTTACCACACATTCATCTTAACATTCTCATTTTCACCGCTCTCTATCTTTGAATTTGTTGTTTTATAGTTGTCCAACAATAAATATCATAGAGGATAGTGGTTCTTATGGTCGTTCTATAGAGCTTTCCTTTTTAACTTAAGGGATATACGTCTATCACACAATACACCGGATACATTCCTCCATTTAGTCATCCTGCATTAATTCTATGATTAACATCGTCATCACTCTCACACTCATGAATAATAAACTCTAAATATTCAAAATGTTCACTCTTCGGTATCTCTTGATCATCAATTTTTACTAATTCCTAATTTGGATTTCTCCTTATACTGAAAGTACATTCCACATTTTCAATTTTAATCCTACTTATCTAAAATCCTTATGATTCAATAGCTTCTCACCAGATTTCTAGTTTATTATTTATTCTTTTTTTTACTTTCATCAACTAATATAGTATCATCTGCAAATAACATACACCATGGTAACTCATCGCAAAAAGATATGGACTCAAAGCATGTAAGCCTATAACAATTAAAATTCATTACTCTCCGGTCGTTGTTCTCACTAAGGTCATCAGACGCATCACATTTTCATACTGTTTACACCTGAATATTAAATAAATCCAAGGGTGCCATGTGGCAAGATATAACGGCTAGAGGTGAGTCAAAAATAGTCCTAATGAGACAAGACGGCTAAGGAATAGAACTCCGTGTACCTCGGAAAACAAAGAGGCATGGCAGGTGTAACATCTGAGCCGTCAATTATGGACAATTCGGTGAACGACTAAAGACATTAGAGAAAGTGGCCATGATTGGTCTCATGGCTAGAAAAGATGGCTCCAACAGTTAAGAGCCATCCCATATTTCTTAAACCCGATTTTCCAATATTTGAATCAATTTTCAAATCATCCCGAGGTCAGAGCTGGACTGAAAGAGGTTAGAAAGAGATTGGAGTCAGATTTGATAAACAAGCCAAGGCAATAAACGAGGTATGACATTTCTTGGTAATTAGTATAATTATATGTGTGTAATTACGATTTGTAGATACATAACAAATTTATTTTGCAGATCAAATTGTATACTGATAGATATGGAGAATTTGGAAATACACTCACCAAGAAAGCTTTTACTGCCTCTCTTCGAGGTTTCATATTTAAACCTATGGTCATTTATTTTTTTACTAAATAACTTACAGTCACAAACTCTAATATTATCCACATATTTGTATTGGCAGCGAAATGGTGGATCCATCATGGTGAAGAAGCCCCTCATCTATAGAAAATTGCAATCAAAGTTTTAATCCAAACATGTTCTTCATCGGGTTATGAAAGAAACAGGAGCATATGGTCATTGATCCATACAAAACTCCGCAACCGCTTGGCAATGAAGAAATTGCATAACCTAATTTTTGTGCACTACACTATGCAGTTACGAATTAGAAATTTGGCGCATCAGCGTAAAAATGATGATTTTTATAATCCAATTGATCTTAACCATGTTTTTAATGATGAGGGCATATTAGATGAATGGATACGAGAGGAAGAACAACCTATTCTATCACATGATAACTTAGGTTGGTTGGATGTAGGTATTCACAACACTGAAGAGCGTGAAGGTGGACAAGACGCAGATGAAGAACATGATACTAATACAACTCCTCCTGTATTTTCCAATTATACCGCCATCAAAAAACATGGAAAGGATATTGGGCCAAGTACAAATGGTATTCTGCTACTGATGATGATGTTGGTAGTGTTGGTGTTGGTGATTGTGATGGTGATGATGATGGTGATTGTAGTTATAGTGGTGAGTCTGGTGACAGTCCTGAGGCCAACAAGAGTAAACGCCATCATGGTTCACAAGGTTACCAAGGCATTGATGATCATATGCATAATTTGGGCTTGACATCACATGCACGATTAGGATATGGGCCTTATGGACATTATCAAATGAGTAGTGTTTGTTATGATTACACATATGGACCATATGGTCTTGGTGTCCCTCCTCAACAGCTTGAGCGATCTACTAGTGGTTATTATGGTCATCGCCCAATGTGTCATGAGATATTTACTAATATAAGCACTGGTGGTTACTATGATCGTGTTCCAAGGAGACACAATCATGGATCTTCTACCACATCCACAGGCGGTATAAACTATTATAGTCCCTATGGATACGATCAATCTTCTGCTAGTAGTGGCTATGAATATCGGGGTTTTGGTTACTATCAACATGAGGCCGAGCAAGCACAACCTTTACAGTCCTCTTACTCTGGTTATGGATCATCTAATCAATCATCTCAACCAACACAATCAGAAGAGAAGTCATATTTATATCCATATCCTTATAGTGGGAATTACTTACCGAACTCGTATAATTATCAAGGTGACAATAATAATGATTTCGATCCTCATCGTCATTCAACATGGCAATGATTTTGACTCGGAATGGTCTTAAATGCTTACATTGAACATAAATGATGACAAATATTTTCGTTAACGCCCTTATTATTCCTTTTTGCAATGATTAATATGTTAAATAATGCATTTTGGAGATATGATGCATAGATGATGATATTTACATTTATTACAATTTTTTCATATTTTTTTAAGCCTAATATAGTGTTTTTAGCATATCGCACCACGACGCCGCGACCGATGTGTCTCAGAGACCCTGGAGTCAAAGGCCGATACCGCAACTTTGAACCATGTGGGTAATCATAATATCTCCCCAACGCCGCAAAACCCAATTTTCTTCTAAGTTAGAATTTGAATGCACTAACAATCAAGCCAAGTACGAAGCATTAATTATCGACTTAGAAATTCTCTTACGGATGGAGGCATCTACCGTGGAAATAATGGGTGATTCTTGACTAGTCCCTAACCACATAGCGGGAAGCTTTCAATGCAAATGCTAAGAGTTGTACTCATTCCATTTAATCGCAATGTCTTTATTATCTAATTTTGACGATGTGACCTTGCGGCCGGTTCCAAGGGAGCTGAATGGCCAGGTGAATAGCTTGGCCTAGCTGGGATCTAGCGTAAGGATTCATCGAGGAATGGATAAGCAGTTAATCATGATACAAAGAAAAACGTTGTCATCCATTAAAGTAAGGGGAATGGGGTTTGAAGAATTGGTTGTGGAAATAGAAGATAGAGATTGGAGATACGATATCATGCAATTCCTGAAAAACCCCAGTGGCAATGTTGAGCAAGCTACGAGAAGCAAAGCTGCTAATTCCTTGCTTATGAATTTATTAACGCCCACCTCCACCCCAAGGGCTCGGGCCTTGATAAGGGTGGAGTCGAGCTAGCCCAGATATAGTCTTTCAGTTCATTTTTGATAAACAATACTACTCATAACTAAAAATAGATAGATTTATTTACAGAAATATATCTTTTAACGGGGAATTGTACAAAAAAGGAGTACACAATGACCTAGTGTTGAGGTGTTTAGGCGAAAAGGAGGCCATGTTAGTGATGACCGAGAGTCATGAAGGAATATACAGGGCCTGGTAGGCCGACATAAAAATGCGATGGCTCATAAGAAGATACAACTATTATTGGCCGAATATCCTAAAAGAATGCATCGAGTATGCAAGAGTGTCAGGCGTGTCAATGCCATGGCCCTATTCAAAGGGTGTCAGCAATGCAGATGCACCCTTTTATTGGACGTTTTGAGCATGGGCCATGGATTTAGTTATGAAGGTTCCCTCCATCAACAAGACAAACACTCTTTTATTGTTCTGGCCATCGACTACTACACCAAGTGGATTGAGACCATTCCAATGAGAACGATCAATCAGGCCGATGTTATTCGAATGATGAAGGAAAATATAATACATCGATTCGAACTTCTCCAACATATAGTGGCCAATTAAGGCATGGTCTTTGCAAAAAGCAAGGTTAAAGGGTTTGCAGAGGAATACGACTTTAACATTGTTCATTCAACCCCGTACTATACACAAAGACATAGCCTGGCAGAATCTACCAACAAAGCTATGAAGGGAATCATTACCAAGTGGTGGAAGATAATCCAAGGTGCTGGCATGATGAGCTGTTTGAAGCGGTATGGGCGTATAGAGAGTCTATTACCAAAATACAGTTATTTTGGAACTTTAATACCAAAATACGGCACTTTTGAACTTATTTACCAAATTACGACACTTTTTAAAAGCGGAGTCAATAATTCCGCTTTTATTAAAAAGCGGATTCAACAACCCCGCTTTTGTTAAAAAACGGGATCAATGATTCCGCTTTTAAATAAAAAACGTGGTCCAAAATAATGAGTTGAAACACGTTAAAAGCGTGGTTACTAACCATGCTTTTTAAAAAACGTGGTTAGTAACCACGCTTTTAAGAGAGAGATATGAAGAATGATATTTGATTTTTGAATGCTATTTATGTGCTCTGTCTGCTTCCGTTAAAGCTCGAGCATTTTTCTTATACCCAGAAAGCATAAGATTTGAACGTTCTCTTTTTTTTGGTTTCTGAATCCACTTTGAATCGGTGAAGAAGACTACACCAGGAGAAAAACTCAGATGGAACTTGGTTGAAATCTAATAAAATTAAGAGTTTTAGAGAGAGAGAGAGAGACGTTTTTGAACAAAGTAAGTTTTTGAACATTGTCTTCTTCTCCCCATCAGGAAATAGAAACAACTTTCTGGGTATCAAATTCTGCTATTTTAATCTTAAAATCTATTTTTTGAAAGCATCTTTAGAGAGATAAAGAGGGAGTAGAGAGTCGTAGACTCAATGTTGTAGATCAAGCTTTTGTGGGTATTTCCCAACAGCTCTGGTTCTCAATAATATTCAGTTGAAATAGCGTGAAAAGCGTGTTGAATAAACACGCTTTTCACAAAAAACGTAAAAAGCGTATTTACAAAACACGCTTTTCTGATTGCCCAAATTTTTTTTTTCTCTAAAGGCGGGGTTGAATCCGCTTCTTAACAAAAACGGACTTGTGGAATCCGCTTTTAACAAAAAACGGAGTTATTGAATCCGCTTTTAAAAAATGTCGTAGTTTGGTAAATAAGTTCAAAAGTGCCGTATTTTGGTAAATTTGTTTGAAAAGTGCGGTATTTTGGTAATAGATTCTACGTATAAAACATCCAAACAATCAAGTACCGGGATCACAATATTCAAAGTTAACCTATGGGCACGACACGATTTTACCAATGGAAATGGCTGTGAAATCCCTAAGGGTGGCTTTTCAACACATCCTAAGTCTTGTCAAATATAACGAGGCCATGCTGATGGAACTCAAAGATTTGGATGAAGTTAGGTTAGGCGCCCTTAATTGTATTAAAGTGCAAAAGTTAAGGGCCACCCGGCCATACAACAAGAGGGTCAAACATAAAGCTTTCGAAGTTGGGGACTTAGTATGGAAGGCAAACTTACCTTTGGGACTCAATGACTAAAAGTTTGGCAAATGGTCTGCCAACTGGAAAGGGTCGTTCGAAGTTGTGAAAATAAAGAAAGGTAACATTTACCACTTAAGGAATTTGGATGCAGAACTCCATAATCGATACATTAATGGGTAGTTCCTGAAAGCCTATTGACCTACGGTTTGGGAGGTCGCGGAACGCAAAAGGCGTAACACCAGCTCATGCCAATCGTAATAGCAAAATGTATCATAACAGTAAGCAGTTGTACATACATGAAGCAAAAGAAAGAAATGGACGAAATGTAAAAAAAGGTTTCAATTTTTATTCATAGTCTTCATACAATTTTAATTGGTACAATTTGTGAATAAAAAGTAAAGCAACGATCTAAGCCGATGTAGCTTGTTCTGAAGGATGCATATCCTAATTTAAAGATAACAACTTGAGTTGTGGTGACAAAGAAAGGAGAAAGAGGAAGCTTTGAACTTGGGCTGAAAAATCAAAAAAGGAGTATGATGATGATTACATCTTCACAAGTTTATCTCGAGCAATGAAAGCCTCCCCATCTCTCAATTCCATTTCGGTTGAGATATAAGCCACTATCACTCTCCTCATCATAGTGATGGGAAGCCGAAAAGAGAGAACTTGTGTGAAAGGATCATTAGATGCACCTGAAGCCAAATATAGAGCCTGCTCCAGACTCCTCCAGATTAGGCACAGCTGATCGATCCATAGTACTCCCAGCGTACATCTAGTTCCCCCGAAATGATCAAAGAGAACAAATGCAAGCTGTGCAGTGAGGTACCCGTCTTTCAGAAAGACGTGAGATATGTTGGTAGAGCCAACTGCATATGCCAAGGAAGAAAGTAAGGGGAATAAGGAAGCTGAAGACCGAAGGAGAAAGGGTTTGATGATCACGAACATTACCTTCTTGTTCTTTCTCTTATGGGGCAAGAGGTTCAAGAGCACTGCCAAGTACGTGAAGCATTGGAAAGACTTGGTTTGTACAGAAAAATGTAAACTATTTAGGGTTTATATTGTCGTTCAAAGGATCGGCCGATACCGCTACGAGTTGGTCGAGTCGTATCCGTCTCGGCACCTTGGGAGACGATACCGTTACACGATACGTATTAATCTCGTGTCTCGCACAACTCGGCCGAGTTGTCCGAATTGTATTCGAGTCACCGAATTGGTCGATACGGTTCCACGACACCGCGATATGACCTGAATTTCTCGTATGTTCAACATTTTCTTTTATGTCGTATCGCTCAATACTGTGCTGCGACGCTACGACCTATGTATCTCAGACCTCTCCAAGTTGATGGCCGATACCGCGACCTTGAACCATGGTTTATATAGGCCAAGGAATGTCATAAGGCATTAATAGTCTCACATTGGAAACCGCCAACATTCATGGTAATTAATATCTAGAAATGTGAAACCCTATTCACATAGCATTCCTTGACACATATTTTTCCTCAAAGGCGGGAAAATTTTCCTATAAATAGGGAGCTCGGCCCTTTTGGAGGGAATAAAGGGCAGCGCTTGATGGAAAGAAAAGACTTTTCTCTGCGACACTTTCACTATGATCTGCTTGCTTTCATCATTCAAAGCATGAAGACTAACTATATTCGTGCATGAAGTTCAAATGATGAACGTGTGATTTAGGTCAATAGTCACGTGCGGAATGAAAGAACAGTAAGAGGACAATCAAAGCAAAAAGACAAAAAATGGCCACTTTAGTCATTAATTTTCAAGAGGTCGTACAAGGTTAGTGAAGTTAGCCTCAATTTGAAATAAAGAGTCATTCACGACCTTGAGTTTGGTCGTGGCAAGATTGGCTTGATCAGAGGTGTTGTCAATATAGGCCGTAGCACCACTAGCAATGGCCCCCAATCGTTCAAATCTTTCATCACAAAAAGCGGCCTTATCTAGCATGGCCGCACGGTGTGCTTCAAGCTCTGCAATCTGGCAGTCTATCTCAGAAAGAATTTCTTAGAGGACAGTCCACCGACTAGAAAGGCTGGAGAACTGGTTGACACGGCTTTGCAATTCAATTAGACTATCCCACCGACGATTAACGACAAGAAGGCAAACTTGACACTTCTAACACAGGTTCAGCTTCTTTAAGCAGCACAGGAAGTTCATCAACAAGGCAGGCCAACACTTAGTCGTCTTCTTCAATGAGAAAAGGAGAGAAAGAGCATTCTTACCGCTTGAAGCCGAGACTCTAGGAGATTTGACTCCTGTAGAAGAATGTCTAGATGGCTATCAACGATCAACTTCACTGTGATACAGTTTCCCCCAAAGTCAGAGTCTAAAATCCATTCTGAGCTCTGGAAAGGAACAGGGCCCACAGAGAGCGTGGCCTTTTTAGAGAAGCCAACAGAGAAGAGAGGTTGGACTCGCTTGAGAGGTTAGCAGCTTGAGGTTGAGCGGCATCTTAAACATGCACCGCAGTATGGGCTAGCACAGCGGCCTGTTAAGTCTCGAGGCCTCTACTAGATTGGTATCAGGTGGTGGCGGAGCTGCTGGATTATCTTCAATAACTTCAGCACTTTATGGGTCTGTAACCATTTCTTCAAAAGAAGTTAAGGTTGGAGCCAAAGGTGCAGCAGCCATCGTAGGAGCCGCTGGAGTGTGGTCGGCCCTAAGGGCTCAAGACCGTCAAAAATACCTTCATGAGAAGGATCAGCAAAGGTGGAAGGAGAAGCGCCACTGCATGGACGCACGCGGCGGATAAGAGAAACGTCATTATCCTCCTGATCACCATCATGTTGAGTCTACACAGTCTGACAAGTCATGACATTGGTAGACCGCCGGCGTTTTTCCTTGGCCCTCAATCCAAGAGGAGAAGGTGAATGGGTGGAAGAGGTTAGGTCAACAGCATCCAGAGGCTTAGCCCCAAGGGTCTAAGGTTGAGTGAAAGGCGAAGGAGAATTTTGTACAGAGCCAACCCTCGGAGAATGGAGAATGCAGGCTGGAAAGTTTACCCGAAGAAGGGCAGAAGATAGATTTTCTCTGAATTGCCTGGTCATAGAGTGCCCCCACCATGACATGAACAACTCTATGACATCAAACACGGCCTTGAAGGGGACCATGTGAAAAGACCAACGGGAAAATGGAGTAACATCTGGTGATATCTCGAACGTTAACACTAGCCAGAATGAGCAGATTAGTGAAGTCGTAATTGAACGTTAACACTAGCCAGAAGGTTTCTTCCTTGAAAGGGGCCATGGAGTAAAGTCGGCCATAAGTCACAGTGGGGTCATCAGAAGGAGTAACCGAAAGCTCCGAGAAATAGGCACGAAGCTACAGTTGGAGAACCCAAAGAGGGTCGAAACCTTTATACATTTTGGTGCTGATGGTTTTAGACATTCCACGATAAAGGTGGGCAAGCAAGACAGGAGCCAGGGAATAAGAAGCCCCCGCGGCTAACAGCCAGCAACTCCTTGGTGATTTTGCAAGAGGAAGTAGAGAAAAAAAAATGATTGAGCCAGTAAAGTAAGTAAGAAATATGTTCTTTATCTGTAACTTCTGAATTGCCTCGAGGCCAAGAGAGAAAATGAGAATAAGTCGATATTTGTTGGCCTTGAGAATCAGTAGGCAACTAATAAACCTGTCAGTATAAGAAAGCAAGGCGTTGACCTCGGTCCCAAAAAGAGGAAGACCGATAAGAACTTAAATATCATAGACTGCAGGGCCCATAAGGCTAAAGCGAAAATGAATGGCATTGTTCCCTAAAGACCAGAATAGAAGAACAGCACAGAGCGGTGGCCTATCAATTGGTATGTTAATGGTACTAAGGTCTATGGCGTCATAGATGCCAAGATGTTGCCACAAGCTGCCTTTGGCTGCTTTAACACGTGTGACCCACAAAATCCATTCCAAATAAGGGGCTTTCCATGCATGAATAAGAGATCTAGAACTTTAGTTAAACCACTGGAGAGGATCTTCAAACCTGAATGGAAGACGGACACAAGAGCCAGGATAAATACGGCGAATAGCATCCAAAGGGAGCTCTGTGAAGGCAGGACCAATGCCCATTACCGATGAAGGTGAGATGGTTGATTTTTTGACCAGGAACCTTTGCAAGGGCTTTCTTGAAGGGTAGTAGTACAAGGAATCACCATTATAGAAGAAGAAAGGTTGTGACAAACTAGAATAATGACAAAATTGAATCTGATGACGAAATATATAGGCACAGTGAACGAATCGTTGCAATAATAAAGGGATAGAGACGGATCGCGTGCTAGCGGCTTCCTACTAATTTGAAAGGACAAGAAGAAGGCTGAGAGTCTACACGTGGAGGCCGAGCCGCATACGCTGCTGAGGCGACAACCAAGCAGAGGCGTTAAGGCAACAATGGTTTAAATTCAAAGAACCAAAACGACACTCCGAAGGTGAAGCGTATCGTCACGTCATATTTTTTTTTTATTTTTTTTTTGTGGGGGGGGGGGGGGGGGGGGGGGGGGAGGGGGGGAACAATATTTACACCCAAATATTAAATAAATCTAAGGGTGTCACGTGGTAAGATCAAACGGCTAGAGGTGAGTTAGAAAGAGTCCAAATGAGACGAGACGGTTAAGAGAATAGAATTCCATGGATCTCCAAAAACAAAGAAGTGTGGCAGACGTGACATCATGAACCATCAGTTATGGATGGTTCGGTGCACGACTGAAGACGTTAGAGAAAGTGGCCATAATTGGACTCATGGCCAGAAAAGATGGTTCCAGTAGTTAAGAGTCATCCCCTATTAATACAGAAGGGAAAACTACAGAGAAGTCTCTCACTCGATCAACAAACATCTACACAGAGCCTACCTCTATCTTGCTTAGTTTATTTATTGCATTTTTCTTTACTATGTAACCGTTACTCCGGTGATCTTTCTTTTCGGTTAATACTAAGTACAGTAATTTACATAACACTCTTTATTGTTTGCTTTATTGTTCTTTTCAATTCCAGTACTTTTCTCAAATTCAAATTCGTTAAGTTGATTAAGTGAAATTGTTTTTAGTCCTTGATCTCCAAAGCAGAGAAGAATCTAGAAATAACCTTACGCTTCATTACAATCGCTTGAAGAGTCAAAATTAGTGTTTGAATCTTAAGTCTGTTCGGAAATTGGCACACCCGCAATCCAAAATTCGCCAAAAACATACGCATCCTTAATCACATCAATATACCTGACTATAACTTTTTTATTCTCTAGAAGCCTCCATAAAATATCTCCAGGAGACTCTATTATATGACATTTCTAAGCCTATAAAAACCATATGACGGTTCTCATTTTTCTCCCTATACCTCTACATTAGTCTCCAAAGTAAGTATATAGTTTCCATTATTAATCTCCTAGGCACAAATTAAAACTCTTAGATACTGTTGTTGCAAACCTTAATCTTTGCTCAATCACTCATTGTACGCCTCATTAGTTTAATACCAATAGGTTATGCAACTTTGTATGTCTCTCTTATTTTTATATATAGGTACTAAAATATTTTTCCTCTACTCGTCGAGTATTTTCATAGTCATCATAATTTTATTAAATAATTTAGCTAACATGATACCCAACATCCTCTAAACACTTTCAAATCTCAAATAGGCATACTATCCAGTCTTAAAGTTTTTCTTGTCTTTATTCTCTTTTAATATCTCCTTTACCTCAGACATCTTAATTCTACAAAAAAAACAAAATGTATTTTCCCTTATCTCTCGATGATTTCCTCAATGTCCAAGCTTTCTATATAATTTTCATTTAGTAACTTTTCAAAGTAATTCTTCCACATTTCTTTAATTTTCTCGTTCTGTACCAAAATACTAGAGTTTTCGCTCTTTATACATTTAATATGATTAACATCTTTAGTTTTTCTTTCTCTTAATTTAGCAAGTTTATATATACTTTTTTCTCCATCTTTTGTGTCTAGTTTAAAGTAAAAATCATCATATATTTTATACTTAACTTCTCTTCCTTTTTTTTACTTCTTTATTTGCAAACTTGTAACTTTTAAAGTTCTCTTCGTTTTTAGTTTTTTGTCATGTTAATAAAATAATACTCTAGACTAACATTGTGACTAGAACATCACCCAAATTGGGGAAGTGTATTAAGGATCTTCCCGTCACGATTATACGTGGAATTACACCGCATAACCTAGAGGGGGGAGGGAATAGGTTTATGACACTTCTCATTTAAACAATTACTAATTTTAAACCTATTAACCACAATTACCAAATTAATTAATTAATTGGTCAATTAAGTCCTTTGAACCCTTGTCCCAAATGAAGAAGAACCCAACCTAGATGAATGAATGATATATGTATGTCAACAATCAACCAATAAGCCAATCCACCTTACCCTTCCAATTAAGCCAATCACCACAAAACCAATTTGAGGAATATGAAAGATATTGAATTCACTGAATCATTCCATTAAACACATCGTGTGTGTGTGTGTGTACAATTGCATGCATGTATGAAAAACTAAAGCGATAAAGAGATCATCCACAACACAAGCAATTTAACGTGGAAACCTTCTCAGGAAAAACCACAAAACCGATCCCGGTTCACCTAACCTAATTCATTATTCTCAAAGTCAATTACAAGGATATAAGTCTTATACCTCAACCAATACACCCATAGTTAGATGCTTTCTTCCTTGAATTTCTCCTCCGAATACACCCACCAAAGTCTTGAGAACTAGCGCAGTCACTACAATGAACCATCTAGATCTCAAGTAGTATTCAAGAACGCACCAAAGATTCTCGATATGCAAACAACCAATGTGAGTTTTAGTGGTTCATCACAAGATCTTCTTCAATGTGTGAGGTTGAATATGAAGGATCAAAAAGTATTTGGCTTTTGGATCTTTAGGGATCTAGGGTTGTTCTTGGCTTTCTATTTGTGTAAGAGGTAGGCTTTAAGCATATAATAGAGAGATGCCTTAGGTTAGAGAAGTTTGCCCTAATTGTAGGCTCGAAATTAGAGTAGTGTTAGGGATCAAGAAAATTGAAATTAGCGAGAGCTTGGTCGAGCCGTAAGATAGTAGTTGTGTCAGTAATGAAAAGAAGAATTAAACTAGTCGAGTAGAGCGGGAACCACTCGAGTCGTCGTGAGATTGCTCGAGCAGCCTGCGAGCAGGGAGGGCGGCCTCTAATGCCAAACTCGTCAGCCTCCTTCGATTTTTTCCTAAGTGTTCAGAGACTGTTCTAGCCAAAGGCAAGCAAGCCGAGATAGTCCCCACTGGTTTTAAAGTTGAAAACCAAGCAAAAACTTACCCCATTGAACACTAAGGAGTGTTGCTCAATAAAGATCTGATACATGACTCAAACTATGTTTTCAAAAAAAGTTTCAATGTTTCAAAAATCTTTTCATGAAAAAGCAAATCATTGATAGATTATCCTAAATCTATTTTAAAAAAACTTAATGAGCCAAAATATAAAACCAACGTTCTGAGGTATATAGGTCATTATCGTTCCTAAGCTTTGAAGATTCAAGGGAGGTCTTCATGATATGACTTTGAAGCTTGAACTGATACCTTCATCAAAGCTTTCGGATCTTGAACTCGAAGTATCATGACCATGGACTTGGTTTGAAATTTACAATGTGACTTTACAGAATTAGCCAATTACAATTGAGTAATTTCCTAACACAAATGACTTAAAAACCAGCTTGGAGTCCCTAGTTCCATAACATCATATAATATAACTTTTTTCCTTTATGCAATAAATGAATAAGTGGTACGATTAATTCCAACTTATTCAATATATCATGACTAATTTAAGGATTTGAATACACAGATGGGGCCAAAGTACACATCTGAGAACCTGCTTCTACCCAAAAAGGGTGACTTAACAAAGGATTCAAGGGCCTATTACCAGCTGAAGAGCAATAGCAACTAGCAATTGCTAAATAATGCTATTTGTTGCAAAGAACCAACACTTTTATATGTAAAGTGAGCAAAAATAGCAGAAGGATAATAAGATGGCAGCAAAATGGCAGACTAACCAGGGAATCCACAAATGATATCAGTTGCAATCTGCATTCCAGGAACCAGCTCAGTCAATGTATCTACCACCGTCCTGAACTCACTTACAGTGTACTCCCGATTCATTGCCTGAAATCAATTATTAAGAAGAAGAACTAACAACAAATGACAAGTGGTGTGTCTAACCTGGCAGGGTCACAAAACAAAAAACTATCCAATTTCACACTTACACTCAACACAGCATCACTCCCAGACTGGACTGGTACATGAAGAAAGGAGTACACACATGGGTGACACAAAACATCCGCTATGTCTTTCAAGTGCTCGAGAATATAAGGAGGGTTAGTCATCCCAATCCGAAGCATTGTGCTTCCATCCAAGGGAAGCTCTGTGACAATAGACCTTAACAAAATTGGAAGATTAACTCCAATGTCACGACCTGCAAAATTAACATCAGTGAACAACAACTGTTTTATGTAATTCACTTACTTCATATGTTGTATTTATCTATATAATAAAACAGCTAGGTCTTTGAAATTTTATCCCCAACACATTTTCCCCTCTAAATATATCCCATCCTCCCGCACCTCAGCCATCACACCACTGTCAGAGAAACCACCATGCTGCCGCCCTCTCATCTTCTTTTTTTTTCTTTTTTTCCTTCCTTCTTTCGCTCTTTACTCTCTCTCTCTCTCTCTCTCTCTCTCTCTCTCTCTCTTACGCTCGCTAGCGACACCATAGCAAGACCGCCACTGCCACACACCACCGCCATCATACCCCCAGGTATCCCTCTCTCTCTCTCTCACACACACACACACCCCCTGAAAAAACCCACACCCAACTCTCCCCCTCTCCCTCCTCTACTTCTCTCTCTCACACACACACACGCTCGCACAACCCCCCTCCCCAAAGCTCCCCTTTTGCGCATAAAGAAACCCCCACCCAGCTCTCCCCCTCTCCCTCATTTGCTTCTCTGTCTCTCACACACACGTAACCCACCCCCCTCATTCCCCCTCTGCGCAACCCACTCCCCAAAACACACACACACACACTCACACATAACACACTCTGAATGAACCCACACCAATTCTCCCCCTCTCCCTCCTCTGCTTCTTTCCCTCTCCCCTGCTTCTCTCTCTCCCACACACATGCGCGCAACTCCCCCCCCCCCCCCCCCAAAAAAAAGCTCCCCTTCTACACAGAAAGAAACCCCCACCCAGCTCTCCCCCTTCCCTCCTCTGTCTCACACACACGTACACACACAACCCACCCCCTTCATCCCCCTCTGCGCAATCCACTCCCCACAACACACACTCACACAGAACACAAAAGCACACACTCTTTTGGATTTTGTTCAATTTGAATTCCGTTTAATTATGTTCAATTTGGATTAGTTTTGATTAGGTTCAATTTAAATTCGGTTTGAGTAGGTTTAATTTGGATTTGTGAACTCAGTTTGATTATGTTCAATTGAATTTGTGAATTCGGTTTAACTGTGTTCAATTTGAACTCGATTTAATTAGGTTCAATATGATTTGTGAACTTGATTTGATTATGTTATTTTTGAATGCATGGTTTTGTAAGAAACTTTGATTGGATATGTAATAGGTTCAATTATCATCTTTTTACCTGTTCAATTCAGCCCCACCCCTTAGCTCATTTTAGTTTCGTGCAAGTCGAGAAACACCCACCTTCTAAACACGCCCTTAAGAAAGGCCAATATATTGGATTGAAGTTTAAGAATTGCTTGCTACTCAATTCCTAGATGATGTTATATATGAAGTTTTGGTTCTTTCATTATATAAACAGAAATCAAACAAACATTTGTGGTTGTAATTTTTGAGACCGGAGATTCTATACTAATTCTATAGATTTTGACTTTGAGGATTCGTACTTGGACTGATTCATTGTTTTTGGCTATTACTGTGGTATGGTGCAGATGATGATTGGGTTATGTTTTTGTTTTATTGTTTGTGATGAATACTTGGTTCTATTAGCCTTCATTCCCTTTGGACAATAAACAGAATTTGTCTAGATTAGGTCCATAGGTCATAGTTGTCTAGGTCCAAAGGTCATAGTTTATTAGGTCAATAAATTAGATTTTAAAATCTAGTACTTAATTTAAGATCTATTAAGACTTATGATATGAAGTCTAAATTAAAGCGGTAGAAACTGAATTTTATGGCAAAGATTTGCATTGCTTGAGTTTTTTTCGTTACTTCACCACAATTTCACCATAGAAACCATGAAGAGCAACATGATTTCAAAGAAAAATGTATGAGATGTGTTGTTATGGTGTGGCGTGATGGATCTTGCTATGAAGTTGCTTATATATTGTCTTTCTTAGAAGGTAGATGATGTGTTTGATAGCATTTGTTTTGCATCGAAGAATTGGTTATAGTCCTATTACATTTGGAATTCTATAATTCACATAGCAGTTGTTCTTTTATATTGGCCAAACCTTTATGTGCTTGAGCTTAACTTATAAAAAGTGTGATGCCAAGAAATAATGCATTGGCCAATATGATAATTCTGTATTGATGCTATGAGAACATAAATATGTATCGTCATAATCTTACTCTATATTGTCGTCGATATCATTGTTGTTTTCATCTTCCTATTGTTCATAGTTCATAGTTCCTTGGCTATATTGTGTAATTAGCATTTTTATTGATTGGTTATACAGGTTCATTGTTCCTTGGGGTTCTATTTTTAGGGGAAACTCTGTCCAAATATTTTTATTTAGCATTCTGGAATGAACATTCTTTCTAATTACATTCCTTATAACAAATGAAAAAAAATCATTCCAACCCACTTTATTTCACCACAGTCATGACATTAAGTTGGCTAAGTGAATTCCAATTCTTAAACTGAGCATAGAGAAGCTTGAACTTTGATATTGAAGTTAGGTTTACTTCGAATCTTCATTGAAATTTATAATCCCAAGAATCTTCAAATAGCTTTGTTGATCATGGGTGTGTTAAGAACGCAGTTTAGGCTTTTAGCTTAATGGGCGTCTATGTTCGTTACTTGATTGTTTCATATTCAAAATCAATAATTCTATGCTGCTTTAAATACTTATTAACATGAATTAACTTATTTCTTTTTTTAATTTTTTGTGTTTATTGTTTTTGGGTTGAGTTGGTTTTGTGGGTTTTATTTTTTATTGAATTGAAGTTTCTATCACATAAAAGCTTGGTTTGTGTTCCTTCTACATTGATGTACAATTTATTAGTGGTGTGTGTCAAAACATCCAATGCTATGGGATTAGGAGATACACTCATGAGCTAATGGTTGCATTGAAGATTTTTCATTATCTCTACTCACACATGGATTTTGGATTTATGCATGTTCTCTTTTTTGTTTATGACTGACCAACTTGATTGAGAATCCACAATCGAGTATACGATTTTTATTTTTCTTCTGTGATTGTGTTCACGAGTTCAATTTTTTTGAAGTGTATCGTGCCTTGAGGCACGGATTCCACTCTCTTCCCTCTCTGCAAAACACACCGAAAAAAACCCTCATACACACACAAAACACACAACCCTCTTCCTCTTTGCGCAACCCAGCCCCTAAAAAAAAAAACCCATCACACAAACATACACACCGAACACACTCACACAGAACACACCCTTTCCTTCACCCACACAATCATCTTGGATTTTGTAAACTTGGGTTGAATTCGATTTGATTAGGTTTAATTTGAATTTGTAAACTCGGTTTGATTAGGTTCAATTTGAGTTCAATTTGGATTTGTGAACTTGGTTTGAATATGCTATTTTTGAATGCAAGTCTTGTAAAAAAATTTGCTTTGATGCGTATTGGATATGTAATAGAATTTGTGAACAACTATAATTTTAGGTTCAATTCGAATTTGATATGTAATTGAATTGGAATAATAATAATTGCAAAATCATTTAAATTAGTTTCTGAAGCTTTATTTCTTGCTTCATACTTTTTGTGATTAAAGAGCCTTTGAGTTGAGCGTACTTTCTTGGTTTTGGTACTAGTTAATTGTGTTTAGTCAGGACGATGGGAAAAATTATTATGTTATTATGGTAGTTGGTACATAGTTGGATTTCAGCATTCATATGACATGATTTGGGTATGATTATGAAATATATAAGTTTTGTAGATAGGTCGATATATTTGTGAGATCATATTTTCAGAGGATACCATGCCAAAAATTTAAAAGTTTCTTACATTGATTTCAATTTCTCTTATTAATATAAAGCAAACGGAGTTTGGTTTTTTGAATTGGGCAAATTTTATAATGACCCAAAATGTAATTCAAGGTATATAATTTTGAATTGGGCAAACCTTGATTTTTGTTTATTCATTGAGGTAGAGATTGATTTATAAGTAGTTTATGTAATTTTGTTGTGTGATTAAAGTTGTCAATGATTGAAAAAATTTATGGGTTTATTCCATTTTTTTAAGAAAATGGTTGTATCACAAAATTTTATATTTGGTCTGTCACTTTTACAAGTATTCATATAGTTGTTCATATAGGAACAATGGGTTTTTGTTGTTTTAGATGCATAAATTGTTGTATAGGCACATACATTTTACTTGGTCCATTGTATAGGACCCACAAATTATTTTGTAGATCTTCGTTTAGAATAGACTACACAATTTGATTGAATTGATGCAATATAAGTTGAGGATTGTCAGGCAGGTTTCATAGTTTATTTGTTTAGTTAACATTTTTTAGATGGTAGATTATGTAATTAGCATTTTATTGATTGTCTATGAAGGTTGATAGTTTATTGGTATCTAATTTTGTGGAAATTCTATCCAAATATTTTTAAAAGAACAAAATAAATTCTTTTAGATTAAATATTGACAATTTTTGTTTAGCATACATGGTACATTCAAGTTTTAACATTCCTTCTAACAACTTTATTTTACAAAAATCATGACATTAGAAATGTAGTTTAGACTTTTAGTTTAATGCGTGTCTATATTCAATGTTTGATTGTTTCGTGTTAAAAAACAATGTTCGTTTTTTTTCTTTTTTTTGAATTGCACAATACCTTCAAGAATGGGTTATCGTTAATTATATAATAATTCTAAAGGTGGTTTCAGAGTCAATTCGGAAAGTGTGTTCTCCTTCCATTATTTTTTTCTTTTATCTTTGAGTAATTTTTCCACGGAAGAGTAGGAAACCTCAGTTTTGTAAACCACAAATAGATAGTAGATAATTATTTGATTTGGCTTTGTTAAATTGTAGTACAATGCGTGAAAACATTATTGTGGGAGAACGAGTATATTAAGTACCATAAGCTCCGGTATCTTCACTACTCAACCAAATCTCCTTCACTCCATCAGCTATGACATTTCTGACACGCCCTACCTGAAGTGCTGAGAATTAGACAAACAGCTGATGAATTTCAAAGTCAAGATTAAAAATATATGCACGTTACATACAAGGCTGTCAACTGTATAGCTTCCTAGATGACCGCGAGCATGCTTCGTTTTGCAATATGTGCAAGCACCTAAACAACCAACATTAATTGGAAGAATCTCAACAAACTTGTTCTTTCTCACCTGTTGGATAACAAGTCAAAATCATCTGAACAAGTACATAAATAGGAAACATTTTCCATCCCAAGTAAGTTTAATGGAAATCATTCATATGAGATCTAAAATTTGCACCTTTGGAAGATCAAGTGCCGGCAATGTCTTGCGGGTTAAAAGCCGCACCTCGTGACCTTTTAAAGTCTCTTCTACAACTTCTACCACACGATCAATTTGCTGGACTCCAACTATACTGACCCCTTCTAGCTCTTTCAGATCTCGACTTCCTTGAGGCACACAACCTGCTACCACCAGGGGCTTCTTTGCAATTTTACATTTCGATATCAGTGTGTCCATGGCAGACTGACTTGGGGACTTCACTGTGCAGCTGCATCATGATCATGGAATACGGGGTAGTTCGAATATAAAAATAAAGTCAGAAATCAAGTTAGAATGTAAAAAACTTCCCGCTCATACATATAAGAATATCGAATGGTTTCCCAATCATTCGAATTCAAAAAAATATTAAAGGTTCAACAAACCGCGCAAGGAGAAGATGCTACGAAGGACTTTGAAAGAATGCCATTCTTTTCATTAACGATCATTGGCCTCAAGTGTGTGCCGAGGGTTGAGGCTTGAGATTTGGTCATTGTGTCTATTTCTCTATGCTCATAGTTTTGCTTTTAACCTTCTCTTTTATTTTATGTATCTCTCTTGTATGTAACTTTTATCATGAGGACTCATTTTTCTCTAATGTACTCTTTCATGATTTTATTGAGGATTAATAAATTTTCATGTTTACTATTAAAAAAAAAAAAGATGCTACCATACTTGCAATGGCTGAATTTTGAGATATAGTCAAATGAGACAACCAGGGAAACAAAGAAGCAAAAGGTGACAACACCTCACACACCCTCACAAAACCTAATTTTTCCCCCATACCCCCCCACCAAAAAAAAAAACAAATTTGACATGCTTGTAAAAGATAGGTATTCCTTGAGAACGCACGCACCTCATGAGTCTCTAAAAGAAGCCTATTCACAGAGTTCTATGATATCTAAAGTCTACTTCTAGTAAAGGGTTATTCTTTTTTAGACACGGACACCTACAAATGGGAGCTGCTGAGCAGAATATGTTAATGGGGAAGATCAACATCTGGTAAATGTTCCTTTGTAGGTGGAACCCTACTGACATGGCATACCAAGAATGAGTCGTTGCTAGATGTAGTGTAGAGACAACTTATGGTGTCCGTGAACAACTCTCATTGAAATCTTTATTGAAGGAGCTTAGTTTTGACCTGGGGAAGCCATTGAAGCTGAACTGTGATAACAGAGTGGTGATTTCTACTGCTCAAAATCACTTTTCGAAAAAAAAATGCTCACAGATAAAACCAAAAACATGTGGAAGCTGGTAAATAGTTTACCAAAGAAAAGTTAAATGCAACTTTCGTTGACACCTTTTGTGAAGATAGGAAATCAACTTGCATATATTCTGACAAAAAGAGTTTGAGCACAATGTTTCACAGTTCTTGACAAGCTGGGCATATGGAATATATTTGTACCAGCTTGAGGGGGAGTATAAAGTGTTCTAGCTTCTTCTATGTCACTGAGTAGGCATTTTTTCCCTTTAATATGAGTTGGTGTTGGTAATAATATTAGGAGTGAAGGAACCCTAATCATCTCTCTCTTTTCAGCCCTACACACACTCTCTCTCCCCCCCCCCCCCCCCCCCTTTTCTTTTTTCCTTTTATCCTTCGCTCTTTCTTCAATTGTGGGATTACACAAAAATCAACATTACAATGTGCCTTCTGGTTCTCTCAACGATCCACATTAAAATATATATGACATTCATATCCAAGTTCCCCGCATTAGTCTATCATTGACCACCGCCCACTTGACTCTTATTAGTCACATGACCATGATAATGTGATTGAAGCAATATTAGAGCACTTAGATTCCAGGCTTGATCAAAATGGCAACAAAAAAATGGATATGTAAAAACATAAACAGGTCCTCACGTATTTATCAGCCACAGGTCTGCCTCCTCTGGAATGTCACTCAGAGCATAACCAAATGCTGAAAGTTGACCTGCCATATATTCGCTGTCACTCTGCCAAGATGATCAAAACAATATGTGAAAAGAAATGCCATTTCCCAAAACTACAAATAATTATTAAGCTACACAAAACAAGCAATGCAGGCAAGACCTATGCACTGATCGTAATAGTTATATGCCATTGACATCGTCCTTTTTCTTAAATTTTTCAAAATAATAAGCTTTATCCATTCTCTCCTCTTTTTCTAATTAATGATGAGGTACACTTATATAGTGCATATGAGAGATAGAGTACATGAATTCCACTTGTTTCTCCGCTCCTAAATTCCACTTTCAAAGCAAAGGTGCATGTTTTGTACCCTGCTCACGAGAAAATTAGAACAAAATAAGATGCTCCCACCTACAAGAACTATCCCAGCTTCTAGCCCATAATTTTATGGTTTATGGCTAAGGAGTTGTGATCTGCATCATGCCTAGCTAGCTTTTATTGAGTGACCAAGCAGCATACGTAAATGGTGTGCTTGGAGTCGACAATGTGGAACAACTTCTTGTCAATTTGTCTCTTTCATGTATGTTTTCCCTATTTCTACCCTCCTCTCTTTTTATTCTTTTTTGGCTTTGTATTCAAAGTTTTTTTTATGTATAACCAAACCAAACCTGATATCCCAATCATTTGGAGTCTATATGAGTCCGTCTTCACTATTCATTTTGGTCATGACCATATGCTCATTTAAGTTAAATATTTTCATATATTTTCTTATTATTTCGTTCAATGTTAATTTAGGTATATCCCTACTCTTAATACCATTAAGAGAAATTCTATCACTTTTTCTAACTGGTACCCCTATCTGCCTCCGTTGAACATGTTTGTTCTCAATTGGAGCTACTCTTACCATTTCTCTAATACGGTCATTTCGTATTCTATCCTTTCTAATTTTTCCACACATCTACCTTAACATTCTCATTTCCGCTAACCTCATTTTGTCACTATGTTGTTTCCTAATTGCCCAACATTATGCCTCATACAACATTGTTGTCCTCATAGCTGTTCGGTAAAACTTGTCTTTCAATTTTATTGTGTCCTTCTATCACATAATATGCTAGATACTTTCCTCCACTTAAGCCAACCAACGTTGATTCTATGAGTTACATCGTCTCCAATCTCTCCATCATTGTTAATGATCGATCCTAGATATCTAAATCGTTTACTTGTTTGTATTTTTTGATTTTCAATCTTAACTTTTTCACTGTATCTACTTCTTCCATTACTAAAATTGTATTACATGTATTCAGTCTTACTTCTATTTATTTTAAACCTTTTTGACTTGAGTATCTCTCTCCAAATTTTTAATTTATTATTAATCCCTCTTCGGGTTTCATCTACTAAGACAATATTATTTGCAAATAGCACATACTGTGAGACATCATCTTAAATATGCCTAGTGAGTTCATCCATAATTAAGGCGAATAAGTATGGACTTAGGGCTGATCCTAGGTGTAATTCAACCGTGATTGAAAATTCTTTACTTTCTCCCACGAAAAACCTGATTGTAGTCATAGCCCCATCATACATGTCCCTTATCACTTCAATATACCTATTTGTCACTCTTTTTTTCTCAAACACCCTCCATATTATATTTCTAGGCCTTTATCATATGCCTTTTCAAGATCTATAAATACCATATGGAGATTTTTCTTCTTCTCTATATACTTTTCTATGAGTGTTATTAATAAATATATAACCTCCATTGTTGATCTACTAAGCATAAACCCAAACTAATTTTCCGAAATTATAGTCTCAACTCTTAGGCGATGTTCAATGATCCTTTCTCATAGCTTCATTGTATGACTCATCAATTTTTTCCATATATAATTATTACAATTTTGAAAATCTCATTTATTTCTATAGATAAGTACTAAAATACTCTTTCTCCATTCATCGGTCATTTTCCAAATAGTAATAATTCTATTAAATAATTTCGTTAGCCACAACACCCTATCATTCCCTAAGCACTTCCAAATCTCAATTGAAATCTCATCCGGTCCTAAAGTCTTGCCTAATTTTATTTTCTTCAATACAATCTCTACCTCCGAATCCTTGATTCTACGAAAGAACGTGTGTGCTCTAATTTAATGAATCCTACCATTTTTTATCTCTTCTAAGTTACCTAAGTGATTTTTATTTAATAGTTTTTCAAAATAGTCTTTCCACCGATCATTTATTTCTTCATCCTTCACTAAAACCTTTGAATCATCGCCCTTGATGCACTTAACTTGGTTAAAAAAATTTATTTTTCTTTCTCTAGTTTTAGCTAGTTTGTAGATGTCTTTTTCTTCCTCTTTACTATTTAGTTTTTTATACAACTCGTCGTAGGCTTTTAACTTAGCATCTCTAACTATCTTTTTAACCTTTTTGCTAGCTAATTTATATCGTTGGAAGTTCAAGTTATTTCTATCATTTTACCATCTCTTAAAGGATTCTTTCCTTACTTTAACTACATCTTGTACGTCATCATTCCACCATCAAGTTTATTTTCCCACAAGCCCTCTACCCTTTGACTCACCAAGAAACTTTTTCGAAATTTTGCTAATGCATTCCGTCATCCTATTCCACATAACGTTAGTCTCATCCTCTAAATTTCATACGACCTCCTTAAACATTCTACTCCCAAAAAATAATAGTTTCTCATCTTTTAGATTCCACCATCTCATTCTTTGTTTTTCTAATACTTCTCCTTACTCTATGTTTCCCGTTAATATATAAATCTAGGATTGTTAGCCTATGTTGAGATGTTAATCTAGATTTCATTCTTGTTTTCTAATGCTTCTCCTTACTTTATGCATATAAAATGCATTTCATATGAGAAGTGAGCCTTGATACATTGGTAAGGTTGTTCCATTAGGAGTGGTTGTCGAAAATTTGAGTCACGAAAATGGTCATTCTACATAGGAATTAAAACTTTTAAGATATAATTGTAGCACCCTGCTCAAAAAAACTTAAAGAGTCCTACATTGGCAAACACTCATCAATTTCCGACTTTAATTTGATCGAGAATGTGTCAAATGCTTATACACTATAACAACGCCTCTACCAGAGCGATTTTCATTTTTCCTATAACAGCAAAGGTATAAGAAATTCATAACAGTGTTACTCTAGCATTTTTCCAGACAACATCAAATAGCACTATCCAAAGGCACTTTAAAATGCAGAAACTTCAATTGACCTTCTGGGTTTGTCCATATAGTAAACCACCATCACCCACACATACACGCACAAGTGCAGAACGGCATTATAAGGAGGGGGAAACCCCACTAACATTTGGCTGACCCTCAATTTACCCTTATATATGCAGTATTACAAAATCATAATTATGTCAAATTCATTACGTTGCCCCCCTTAGGTTTTAGAAATTTGTAAAGTGGTCCCAGCAATTATTTTTTCCCCGTTAGTTAGTCATTCACTCAACTGCCTATATTTTGTTTTTGTACTAGGGAAAACAGATATAGATGTCTTAACCTATTAACCAAAGACAATACCTTCATTATTTAATACACTGACACTTATTTTCGAAAAACAATCATATAGTTGTCTTCACTCGTTTTTTAGTGAGTGATAAAACATCCTTGCGAAAGACTCAACTTCTCAACCAAGGATGATCTGTTGTCAAAAAAAAAAAAAAAACCAAGGATGGTCTCAAATAGGCTGCACAACAAGCTGAGAGATAATTTCGTCAAGGACTCTTTGGTTGTGTACACTAAAAGAAAAATTGTGAAAAATTAGCATATAATCAGTCAATTATTGAAGACATGTGTGACTTATACCAAAGCTGTCAGTGCTGCTTTCTAATGTTTGACTTAGTTGAAACGTATTATGCAAAAATTATTGTCTCTTTTTTTATTCATACTTTGTTTCGGCTAATTTAATACTGGTTCAAATTTCCATCTATAAATCAAGTCTTGAATCTAATATATTTCACGTGCTTGAATGTAGGATTCTGTGTGTCAAGGAAAATTCTATTTAGTTTTTATACTAATTGGTTAATTTTTCATTCATATTTTCGCCACCCCCCCCCCCCCCCCCTCTTCCCCCTCCCCCTAAAATACAATCTTGGCTCCCAGCGCGCGCACACACATGAAGAGAGAAAAAGGAATCAGAAAAGTTACCTGATTATGAGAACATCCAAAAGTCTTCATATAAATTGTCTGCATAAAACATTCCGGCAACAATATGAGTCGGTGAGAAAACAAAAATACATACCAACACATTCTTACACATAAAAATATACAGACACGAATTCTATCTAGAGAAAGAGAGAGACCTGGGTGCCAGGGATTTTGGAATAATAAGGGGAAGTGACAGAGTCTCGGACTGGCTTCTTCTGCTTGGGATTGACTCCAACGCCTGGCGCCGCCAAGGGCAACCGAAACCCAGGTGGTGCCCCACCACTCCCCACCAATAAATCTTCTATATCCTCCATTTCAATATACTAGATTATGGGTTCTATGAGAAAAGAGAGGGTATTGAAAGAATATATCTTGATTTCGTTTGCTAGTATGTGCGTGTGTAAGAGTGGGAGAGACAGGGAGAGAGGAGACAGCGCGAGGGAGGGAGAGAGAACGTTACATGCTCTGCTTAGTGAAAATATTGGTCTTTCGGAGCCTGTCAGACCTCCAATGGGTCCGATCGGGCTGACCGGTCCGAATTCTGTGGATCACTCCAAGGTAATTTGTTAGTGCTTAATTGCAATGCACGTGAGAGGTTTTATAAACTTGTCTCAATCCCTTCAAACATTAATGGCTCGTTTGGTTGCCATATTAAAAATAAATGAATTGTATAAAGTAATACAGTTTAATACAATATAGATAGATAAAAGACAAGATTAAATATGGTATTAGAATAATACGTAATTTTATCTAGTGTTTGATAATACACAATTTAAGCATTGGATAGTAATTATTTAATTTAATTGGTTGTTTGGTTATAAAATTATTTCTTCGTATTAATGTTGAATTAACAAAAATATCATTAATCATAGTTTGTTACATTGATGACAACTTGATTTTATCACTTGAGGGTTATAATAGTAAATGTGTAGAATAATACGTTTAGTGGTAGGGGTGTCAAACGTGTCAGAATAAACGGTTACGTGTCGGGTTAAACGGCTGACGGGTGAAAAATATGTAAACCCGTACACGACACGTTTAATAAACGGGTGAAAAATCTCAACACGAACACGACCCGTTTAATAAACAGGTAACACGACACGACTCGTTTAATAAACAGGTAACACGACACGACTCGTTTAACCCGTTTAATTTTTAAAAAATTATATCAACAAATTTTAATACTTCACTTTTTTTTATTGTCAATTGTACTTACCTAAAAAAAAAAAGAATTTTTAGCCAAATTTCATAAAAATCAGACTTGAATGCTTAAAAAAAAATGAAAGAGGTCATTGTCTTTTATAGGCAACTCAACTCTTCTCATCTCTCCTCATTTTCCAATGTGGAACAAAAACAAAAGGCATTGGTTTGCCTTTGTCTTTGAAGTGCTCCTCATCTCTCATCTTTTGTCTTTGAACTACTACTTTACTTTTTTTTTTTTTGTATTGATTTCTTTACTTCTTTTTTTCTTGTTAATTTTTTAAAATAATTATTAATTTATTAATATATTAATTTTATTTAAACGGGTAAACGTGTGATAAACGGTTTGACAGGTCTCACCCGAACACGACCCGTTTATTAAACGTGTTTGGCGTGTCAACCCGTTTATCACTCAAACCCATTAAGATCTCACCCAAACCCGTATAATTCGTGTCGATTCGTGTCGGTTAATCGTGTTGTGTCGAATTTTGACAGGCCTACTTAGTGGTATTAAAAGACCTCTATAATACAGGTCTATCGTATAACAAATATACGATTAATATACGTTTTTGAAATTAATATGATATCTAATTTGCTTACCAAACAAAATATTAGGTCCGATTAAATAAAAAATAATACAATTCAATATTTAATCCTCTCATAATACGTCTATCAAACGAACCCTAAAGGTATGTTTGTTTGGGGGATTAATTATGGGTGGTATTGAAAATGATATACATTTCACTCCTACCCAATGGGATACTATACCTGGTCTTAACATTTTATCCCATCATTCCCCTTGTTTGTTTCTTAGAAAAATTATTTGTGTGATACCTACCAAAAAAAGTGTGTCAGATGAACTATTCAATGTAAAAAGACAATTGTAACATTATAATTGAAAGCAATTCATGCCCTTGTTTGTTCGTACAACCACTTGTGCATGACTAAAACCAAAACCTTGTTTTTTTTTTTTTTTTGTTCCACATTGTTTGCATGCACTGTTGCAATTATCTCCCAGATAACACACACACACACACACATAGAATCAACCTCAAACACACAAAACAATTGCATCAACAATGACTGCTTTATATTTTGCAAGAATATGTCCATCTGTCCAGCCTTAACACTACAACAAACTCACAGCAAAATCCCCATTAGAACAATGTATGGATATCAATTCAAGCACAACACACACAACACTGTCATTCCTTTTACAAAAAACAAACTGCATGCACAACACATCAACATATATAACGTCAAATATAAGATACCAGTGCAAGCACATCAACTGCCACTAAATAGCAATACAAACATAGTTCAAGAAAGTCTACCCAGAAAAAAAGTAAAGAATATGGGTTAGTAACATACCCAAAACAAACATCACAACATACATGAGATAGTTACCAACATTGCGGTCTCCCTCACCCTCGTCATCGCGCCCAACAACTATCAGGGCTGCTAGAGGAATGTCCATTGCATCTTCTACACGAAGATTATCCATAGGTTGATTCTGATGTACAACCACTTCAAATTCATGTTGGACATCTCTTATAACATCTTCATTCGCAATGTATGTGCGCAATGCGTTTTCAGCCTCGATGTACGAGTCATAAGACTTGTACAACGCGCTCGAGTACCTATTCACTTGCACATGACATTCTTGTCATGTCGTATAGACACCAACTTGTTTTCCAACAAATACAACGTAAAAGCGTGTTCTCTTGTGCATCACTTGTCTAACTAAATACATGTTAGTACATTTCTATGCAAGCGCATACCAATATAAAAAACAAGAGTTAATAAACATAACGTCATAATGCAAATACAACTAAGTTGTTAAAACTTCATACGAAATAATTTACATACGTACTTAACTATATTTTACATACGAACATAACCATATATTACATATAGACATAGGTGAACAAGCAAAAAAATTGGACAGTATATCATGTCACTTTATAAGGTCTTATATGACTAATTTCACCTATATCACGTCAAAAGAAATGTTACCCAACCCTACACCTATTGGTAGCTTGCTCTGTACAACAAATTCCTTACCCAATATGGCTTTGAAGTGTTAGACAAGCTAAAGAATAAGTCCACCTTAACCGGATTAGAGGCAATTCTGTAACCAGCCTCATAGAGTAGATCCTCATCAAGCCACCCAATTTTCTCAAGCTCAGCAAAGATTCTTCTTCTCGATTTAGAAACATCTTGGGCATGGCCTACCCTATGTGCGATATTATCGAGCTTACGACCACAAGTAGCAACATAATCACCTAAGACTCTGGTCATATCACCAAGCTACTTGCAATGACCTCGGCAGCTGTAGAAGCCTTTCTCTTCTTCATCTTTTTGGTAGTGGAGGTGTCAGTGGAAACATCCATGCCTTGAGTCATACTATGACTTGTGCCATTGGTCTCATTTTCATTTTTAATGCATGTCGGATCAACTTCATGATGTGCATCCTCATTGTCATTCCCTCCAACCATGTCATCAAGATCCTTCGCAAATTCTCCTGATGCGCGATCCTTACCAAAAATAATTCTCCAATCTTTGTTGTATGACCAACATTTTTCACTCATCCCCCTAGCCTGCTTATCCTTCTACAACAATTATACCACGAAAGATCATGTCTCGAATAAGTGGAGTACTAAAAATAACAAAATACCTCTATTAATTAAAAAGTGGTATACCAGACCAAATTACCTTTAAATACTCCTCCCAAACATCATCAGAATCAACCTCGATTTTGTTATCAGTGTCATTTAACCCGAAGCCACTTGTGTTCATCATAGATAGTATACAATTATACTGCATCTTCCACATTTTTATCTTTGATTCGATGTGTGGTTGTGCACGAAGCATACTGCTGCCAATTCTTTGTTCTAGCATCTACAGATAACATGACATGAATGTACCATTAGGACACTTCAACCCTGCTGCACATAGATCCTTCGGTGCATATAATAGTTGTGTCTCTTCTGCATTTGTCCATATTCGTCTGGTACCTTTTTCCACTTGAATACCACTCATACTCTGCGAGCTGCCAATACACACACACACACACACACACAGAGATATATATATATATATATATATATATATATATATATATATATATATATATATGTGTGTGTGTGTGTGTGTGTATGACTTGATCCGAAATGTATACACCCAAGTGCAGGCGGTCAAGTTGTAGTAATAATCTGGTTTGAGTCCAGAGTCGAATCCTCAGGGAACTATGGTTGGTGTTCTTTGAAGTAAATAGTGAGAAAGACTTGTAATTGGAAATATTATGATTTTGAAGTTGTGGGAAGTTTTGGATAGAATGTAAGATTCTTTCCAATGGGTATTTTGCTAGACAAAATATAAGATGATTAAATGTAACAAACACTCTTTGGTTCGGGAATCAGAATATGTAGTTGATTATCCGGTGCATTATGTTTATGCTTTATAACTCAATTAACTCCCGTGTCAACGGCAAATTAATCGGAAGATAGGAATGAAGTGCAATAATGGTGGACATTGAAAGTTTGTCATGAAGAGTTAGTTAGGGTACTTGCCTTGAATCAATGGATCTTTCCATGTAGGAGTCATCCATTTATCATAGAAAGATCCGTTGATTATACAAAGTACCTTTACTTTGCTAGGTGCATTCAATCACCCAAAAATCAAGTGGAGTATAGAACATTTAAGCATAAAGGTGATACACAAACATAATGTCCGGATTAATCTTTTACATATCTATCATCCCTTCCCAAAGAGTGAATGAGGACTACTCACCCTTCATAGCTATGGTAAAGCTAGAATGATGAATGGTACTCATCCCCAAAAGGTGTTACAAAGTAAAATGCTCAAGCACTAAAAGTGAAATGCTTTAAAGTAAAATAGCTAAACAAGGAGCCGATCTTCGACAAAGAATGAGTGAATCACGTTCCACCCTTCACGGCTTTGGTAAAGCTCTAGAAAAGTGGAAGAGTTTCACTCCTCTAAGGGGAAGAAGGAAGCTCCAACAATGGAAGTAAAAGAAAACAATACTTAAATTAAAAGAAAGCAATAAATACTTGGTGTTTAATCCACAACCAAGAGATGATAATACATAAAAGAAAACAACAACTTCTTGGTGTTTAATTCACAACCAAGATCTAATAAAAAGAAAACAACAACTTCTTGGTGTTTAATCCACAACCAAGATATAATAAAAACATAAAAGAAAACAATAACTTCTTGGTGTTTAATTCACAACCAAGATCTAAAACATAAAAGAAAACAATAACTTCTTGGTGTTTAATTCACAACCAAGATCTAAAACATAAAAGAAAACAATAACTTCTTGGTGTTTAATTCACAACCAAGATCTAATAAAAAGAAAACAATAACTCAAGAAAGTAAATAAAGCAATAATACTTGAAAGATGATTCAAGAAAAAGATTCAAGACCTTTGGAGTGTTTTCCACTAGGAAGAAATGTTCTTTACAAGAAAAATGAAACAAGAGAAGGATGCCCATTACAAGCCCCCAAGGGGGGTATTTATAGGCATCCAAATTATAAATATCCTAAAAGATATTTATCCTAAAATATATTTAATTACAAATATCCTAAAAGATATTTATCCTAAAAGATATTTAATTACAAATATCCTAAAAGATATTTATCCTAAAAGATATTTAATTACAAATATCCTAAAAGATATTTATCCTAAAAGATATTTAATTACAAATATCAAGAAGATCTTGATTTACACTTTGATCTCCCTTTGTTTTGAGCTTTAATAATTTACACCCTATGCTTTGATAAGTTGCTCTCCATGCTTTGATAATTGGCTCCCGTCGTTTTGACGCATAAAAACCTGAAAAGAACAACATTCAATGCATTATCCTTAATTCACACATTAACCCTAATTAGATTTATTTTGACTAGTTTAACTTTATTTAATTACACAATTGACCTTTTAATTTAATTACATTTTGCATTAATTAGGGTTAATCACACCCCCCAACCTAAACATTACTAGTCCCTAGTAATAAATAACAGCATAACAAAATCACTTTCGTAGATAACACGATTGCATTTAGCATATGCAATAAGCCGTTAAACCCCTAGGTGATTCCTAGTGGACGAGTTTTGTCTCGTGAAGGTTTTCAGTGAAGCTACCTACAAACTCCATTGTGAAAAAAAATGTGTATATGCATTAGCACCATGATAGTTGAATTTTTTTTTTTTTTTTTTTAGAACATAGAACACTTCTCTGTCATTGGTACGTAATATACGCAAAAATAAACACTTGTTATATTGGTATTTGAAATTCCCTATGTAGTAAGAATGATCATTCTAGCAACAAGAATTGTTATATAACAAACACTCCACTTTACTACCTTCCATGGATAGCTTCGATTTCACAAACCTCTCGTAGAATGCTCTCAGCAAAAATTCACTCCGATTATAGTGACTTGTCTCTCACGGGGCATGTGATCAGAAGGTGGCCAATCGAAAAATCACATGCACAATTAGGAAGGAAGTGAAGTTTACGGAAACAAACTAATCATGTTTGGCATAATCTCATGAAAGAATATTGATGCAATTTAAAGAAATACTATTTACCATACCCCAATTTTGATTAACAACACACACATGTAACAGACTTGAGATCAATTAGGGCTTTTCATAGGTTGTAGCGTGGCCAGAGGTCAGTGGCTAGGGCTGTTAATCGAGCTGAATTCGAGCTTTTGTCAAGCCTAATTTACACATAAACGAGCTGGCTCGTTTAACAATTAACACATAAACGAGCCTTAAATAATGTTCAAGCTTGGCTTGATTAACAGCCCTATCAGTGGCTAATGAAATGACGTCAGAGGTTTTCAAAAGCTATCTTTTCATTCTGTAATGTAGCACACTTCTTTCTAGCTTTTCGACATTTTGCCAAGAAATGATTTCTTTTTTTTTTTTTTTTTTTTTTTCATTGATTCTCCTTATCATCGAAAAGTAATCTCCACAGTTTTCCCATTTCTTTGCATTTCTGTGTCATATTAATTAATAAGAGTGTGCAAGAAAATTAGATAGCAATGGTGTGTCCAGTATGTTTTCTTGTGGCTTGGTAAATATTTGGGTTTATCAAAGAAGAAATCATACTTTGAGGGCTCAAACATAGCTGACTAGGGAAATAATTTTGCAGAAAAAATGGCTAAGGCTCAATATCAAATCAAAGATGGCCTAAAATCCTTTCTCAAGTATGTGAACATGTATGTGTCGTATGAACAGATTTCTTGGGGATATGTCAACAGATTACCTTAGTTGCGTCAATCAAAGCAAATTTAATGAGATTATTCAAAAATAGAGAATGAAAAACCTTACTTGAATAAATGTTAATTATCTCTCAAAAGTATGATAAGGCTCAAAACTTACCATGGTATTCTTTATCATCTCCACTGGTAATGTCAGGTTTTTCATGGAATGTCGGTTATATACCGATTCTATTTTTGAGTCTGGTCATTCTTTACCTTAAGAATAACAAATAGCAATATACATTTGACATTTAAGCATAGAGAAAATACCATTTTTCAAGGAAGTGGTTTTTTTTTTTTTTTTTTTTTTTTTTAGAAAACAAGAAAAATAAAATTCAAAATTATAAACATACTCATTTATCTATGAAAATTGAAAGAAGACTAGATGCACCAATTAAACTTGAAAAACTATGGCGTCTCAGGATAAGTCCCTACCCACACTACAGGTTGGCATTTTAGGACATTCCTTACTCCGCCCACATACTCATTTATCTATGAGAATTGAAAGAAGATAAAATGCACAAATTGAACTTGGAAATTTATGGCGTCTCAGGATCAAATCCCTACCTACACTGTTAGTTGGTAGTTCGGGACGTTCCTTACTCGGCCCATATTTTTATTTCAACAACCAGACTTTGTACAAAAATATTTTACAAAAGAGTTCAGACCCTTAACCTTCATTCCAAAACACATTTTTCCACAGCTTTGTTTTTATAGTTAAAATCTAATCCGAGTCATCGCTTGGATCTATGTCATTATCAGTGACCCTTCCAACTTCTTGTCGCACATAACTTGTAAGTCCCGGACTGGCATAAGATGGTGTGTCAGGATAATCCTTACTCAGCCCATACACTATCCAGTTTAATCGATCGGTTGCACGACCCGAAATTGGTTCAGAACACTGATTATGTTTTTTCATATGAAATATCCTGCCACAATGGTAACAAGCACCCAGTCGTTTGGAACGACGATGTTTAGCAAAATTGCTTCTGCCACACAATGGTTGTTGTTGTTTCTCTCGGATCTCAATTTTTCTCATATCCCTTGCTTTTCTCATTATCACAGCATGCACATCAGATGGGAAAATGCGTAGAACTCCTAGACTAAACCAAAAAAGTTTAGGATCCATGCTTGCTAAGACTAAAGACATTCTATCTGGTTCTTTAACGTCTACCAGTCACAAAGACAGTTGAAGCTGCATCCGATGTAATCATGAAATACAGGTACAAATACTAAAAAAAACGCGATCCAAAAAAAATAAATTTTTTTTTTTTTTTTTTTTTTTTTTTCAGATCTAAAACTAAAATTACAAATACGAAACTAGAGAAAATATACCAAAATACAAGCGGAAGGAAGAAGATTTAGGATGAAACAAACAAATTAACGAAGAAGGAATAAACCCAGAATACATAGGATTGAGGAGGATTATTTGGCAAATTATCAGATCTTACTGTAACAGCAATTACAACATAGTCATTGGAGGGCATAGCAAATTCACAAGGAATCTTATAAAGACAAATAGCCATGAGAATCACAAGCTGTAGATATCAAATTTCAAATATATATATAAATGAAATTACAAACAAGCAATACTTACAACACTAGCACTAGTGGGCTAGTGGAGATAAGGTTGTAAGGTACAGATCTGTTCATCTGCCGAAACCTACAAACAAAATACAACAATTACTCAACTCAAGGAATATCTGGGTTTCTCTGGAAACTCCTCATCCTAAGTGTGAGAACACAAAGAGCACCCAGGTACACATACAAACATATAAGACAAATTATTAAACAAAAGACTGGATCGTCGGCGTATATGGTCATGGATTTACAGGGGGTGAGTTGTTTTTACAGAGAACAGAAAGAACGACGACGAAGAAGAAGAGAAGAAAAAGAAAGAGAAGAAGATAAGGGAAAGAGAAAAGGGGGGAACCAACACCGGTGATGGTGGAAGAAAAAGAAAAAGGTGGAAGGCCTAATAAAGGCATTCCTCAGATTTTTGTTTTTTTTTTTTTTGTTTTTTTTTGTTTTTTTTTTTTTTTTTTAATATAAGAAAGTGTCGGCAGGAGCTGGCAGGCAGAAGAAAAGAAAAAAAAGAAGAAGAAAGGCAGTGGGAGGCCCCCCCCCTTTTTTTTTCTAACTTTACTTTCGGCAGTGTCGGCAGGCGCAATAATAGCAGCAGGCGCAATAATGGTGCATAGTAATAAAAATGAGTAGGGTAAGAGAACACCTCGCACTTGAGCTTTGACTCATGCACCAATATCTGAATCTAGGAACAACAAAATTATACAACAAAAGAAAGTGATATGCAAAAGAGTTTGTACAGAACATAAAAAAATAAAATAAAATAAAATAAAATAAAATTTACAGACTCGGACCTTCAGCTCTCATTCCCAACCTCAGTACACTTTTTCACAGAGGTCAATCCGATTCCCCCTCCGTATCTGTGTAAAATGGACAACTAGTAACTCTCCCAACTTCCTCTCTCACAAATCGGTTAAGCACAGTACCGGAATAGCATGGCGTATCAGGGTAATCCTTACTCAGCCCATGTTTTATCCAGTTTAATCGATCGGTTGCGCGACCGGAAATTGGTTCAGAACATTTGTTGTATCTTTTCTCATGAAAGTATCTGCCACACTGTTTACAGGCACCAAGTCGTGTAGCACGACGACGTTTAGAATAACTGCTTCGGCCACAGAGGGGTTTCGCTTGTTTTTCTTTGATTTCAGCCTTCCTTACTAATCTTGCTTTTCTCATGATCATGGTATGTACATCAGATGGAAAAGTACGTAGGACTCCTAGACTAAACCAAAAAAGATTTACATCCATGATTGATACTCTATGACCCATTATCTGGTTTTTTTACGTCTTCCAGTCACAAAGACGATCAAAACTGACCCACAGATATTATCATTAATACAAGGTACATAATATGAACAGATACAACAATAAAAACAAAAAAAATTTACAGAAAATTTTACGGGTTCAACCTGCGCAGATCAACTACTGTAAACTGCAGATCAACTATTGTAAACTGTAGATCTCACCCCCCAACCTAGACTGAACATTGTCCCCAATGTTTCGAGTTTTTCGGTTTGTAGAGCTTGAATACGCAGTTAACTGTGGAGATCTGTTCAATCGCCGATGACCTATACCAAAAAAAAAACAGAGATTAAGCATCTTTGGGGTGGTCTGGGTTTTCATTGGGACAAAAACCCTTGATCATCAGTGCGGCCCGAAGAAGAACAGCCATAAGTAAATAATACAAACAAATGTAGATCATGAGAAGGAGGATAGGGTCATCGAAAAATGCAGACATGGTACTGTTATGGGTTGGATCGTGGTACAGAAGACCAGATGCAGTGGAGAAGAAGAAGAAAAGAGAAGAAGCAGAAGAAGAAAAAGAAAAGAAAAGAGTAAAGGTGTGGTGAGGAAAAGAAAAAAAAGAAAAAAAAAGCGATGGGAGCCTTATAAAGGCAGTCCATCGTGTCGGGTGTCTGACTGACCCGACCCTTTTTTGTGTCGGCAAGCGTAATCTCCGGAGTGATTTCCGGAGATACTTTCTGGATCCATAAAAAAAATGGTCTCCACATTTTGGACAAAATTCTCCACAAAGGGTTTTAATCGCTGACCATTGACGGTAAAAATGTTACCGTTTGATGGGTTCTCCACTTCCACTGCCCCATGTTCAAATACCTTTTTAACAATGTATGGTCCAGTCCATCTTGATTTCAACTTACCAGGAAATAGGCGAAGTCTCGAATTGAAAAGTAGAACTTTTTGATCAGGTTCAAAAGATTTTCGCACTATGTTCTTGTCATGAAAAATTTTCATCCTGGTTTTTGCAATCTTAGCATTTTCATATGCTTCATTTCTCAATTCCTCCAATTCATTAATCTGAAGCTTCCGTGACAGTCCAGCCTTGTCTAAGTCAAAATTCATTGCTTTAATAGCCCAGTATGCCCTATGTTCCAATTCCACAGGCAAGTGACATGGCTTTCCATAGACTAATCGATAGGGAGACATGCCCAAAATTGTTTTAAAAGCAGTTCGGTATGCCCAGAGCGCATCAGTTAGTCTTAATGACCAATCTTTGCGATCTGGGTTCACCGTTTTTTCCAAAATTAATTTGATCTCCCGATTAGCTAACTCAGCTTGTCCACTGGTCTGTGGATGATAAGGGGTTGCAATTTTGTGAAAAATCAAGTATTTTTTCATTAAATTCCAGAAGGGACGATTGCAAAAATGAGAACCCCCATCACTTATAATGGATTTTGGAATTCCAAACCGAGATAAAATATTTTCTTTTAAAAACTTGATCACCGTTTGATGATCATTATTTCGGCATGGAATTGCTTCAACCCATTTGGATACATAGTCTACGGCTACTAAAATGTATAGATAGCCAAAGGAGGGGGGAAATGGTCCCATAAAATCGATACCCCAACAGTCAAAAATTTCGATCACCAAAATTGGGTTTAAGGGCATCATGTTTCTTTTTGAAATGTTTCCCAACCTTTGACATCTATCGCAAGTTACGCAAAAAGCATGGACATCTTGGAAAAGTGTGGGCCAGTAAAATCCACACTGCAAGATTTTTGCAGCGGTTTTTCGAGATGAAAAATGACCACCGCATGCTTCTGAATGACAAAATGTTATTACCTGTCTACTTTCCTGAGCGGGGATGCAACGTCTTATGATCTGATCCTTACAGTACTTGAATACGTAGGGATCTTCCCAAAAGAAATTGCGGACCTCCCTCAGAAACTTCTTTTTGTCCATGGGAGTGAAAAATGGAGGAAGTGTTCCGGTAGCAAGGAAATTAGCAATATCAGCGTACCATGGGGTTTCATCAATCCTGAATAGTTGTTCATCGGGGAATTTTTCATTGATTGGCAGTCCATCCTCATGAAATTCATAAGTTAATCTTGACAGATGATCTGCCACCACATTTTCCACACCCTTTTTGTCCTTAATGACTAAATCAAATTCTTGGAGCAAAAGGATCCATCTCAAGAGCCTTGGTTTGGCATCTTTTTTTGTAAGCAAAAATTTCAGTGCTGCATGGTCAGTAAATACAGTAACAGAAGAACCAACCAGATAAGATCGAAATTTTTCCAATGCAAATACTACAGCAAGTAATTCCTTTTCAGTTGTTGAGTAATTCATTTGGGCATCATTTAAAGTTTTACTTGCATAGTAAATCACATGTGGCTTCTTATCTTTTCTTTGTCCCAAAACAGCACCTACAGCATAGTCACTAGCATCACACATCAATTCAAAGGGTAGAGTCCAGTCAGGAGGTTGCATTATTGGGGCAGAAATTAACATGCCTTTGAGTTTGTCAAAGGATTTTTGGCACGCTTCATTCCAGTCAAAAATGACATCCTGACTCAAAAGATGACACATAGGTTTTGCTATGGTGCTGAAGTCTTTTATGAACCTTCTGTAGAATCCTGCATGACCTAAGAATGATCGAACATCCTTTACAACCCTAGGAGCAGGAAGATTCCTTATCAAATCAATTTTTGCTTTATCAACTTTCATGCCTTCAGACGACACAATGTGACCCAAGACAATGCCTTGATTCACCATGAAATGACATTTCTCCCAGTTAAGCACCAGATTTGCCTCTTTGCATCTCATCAAAACTTTTTCTAGGTTAGCTAGACACAAATCAAATGAGTCACCATATACCGAGAAATCATCCATGAAAATTTCCAAAAAATTTTCGACCATGTCACTGAACAAGCTCAGCATACATCTTTGAAATGTTGCAGGAGCGTTACAAAGTCCGAATGGCATCCTTTTGAATGCAAAGGTGCCAAATGGACATGTGAATGTGGTCTTTTCTTGGTCATTCAGAGCTATCTCAATTTGATTGTATCCGGAATACCCATCCAGGAAACAGTAAAATTCATGGCCTGCTATTCTCTCGAGGACTTGGTCAAGGAAGGGAAGAGGAAAATGGTCTTTTCTAGTCACCAGATTGAGTTTTCGATAGTCAATGCACATTCGCCATCCTGTGACGACTCGTGTTGGCACGAGTTCATTTGCATCATTTTTGACTACTGTGACTCCAGATTTCTTTGGTACAACTTGGGTTGGACTAACCCATTTGCTATCGGAGATAGGAAAAATTATCCCTGCATCCAGGAGTTTGAGCACTTCCAGTCTCACAACCTCTTTCATGTGAGGATTCAATCGTCGCTGCATTTGACGAGAGGGTTTTGAGTCCTCTTCAAGGTATATGGCATGATTACAAATTAACGGGCTTATACCTTTCAAATCAGCGATGGTCCACCCAATGGTGCTTTTGTGACTTTTAAGAACTTCAATTAATTGAGCTTCTTGCAAGTCTGTGATTTTTGAAGAAATTACCACTGGGTAAGATTTATCCTCACCTAAAAATGCATACTTGAGATCAGATGGGAGCGGTTTCAGTTCAGGCTTTGGTGGCCTGTCACTTGAAGATAGTGGTTTTGTACCACTTGATGAAATTTCTTCAAATTTAGGAGCCCATGTCCCCACATTGAAGGTAGGACACTCAATGGAGTTTTGTTCCAGAGAGTCAGATGAGTCAGATTTTGACAAAGTTGATTCACTAAGATCCTCACAGAATGAGTCATTCAGATGTGCTTGTATTAATGACTCAATGAAATTTATTTCTCCTACCTCCTCGTACTCTCTTGGGTGTTTTGCAATGTCAAAGACGTTCATTTCGAGAGTCATATCCCCAAAAGTCAATTTCATAATACCATTCCTGCAATTGATTAGTGCATTGGAGGTTGCTAGAAAAGGTCGACCAAGAATGACAGGAATTGGAGTTTCTGAATGAACTTCTGGATGAGTATCTAGAACAATGAAGTCTACAGGGAAGACAAAATTATCCACTTGAACAAGTACATCTTCAACAATACCCCTAGGAATTTTTACAGATCTATCTGCCAATTGGAGTGTGGTGCAAGTGGGTTTCAGTTCACCTAAACCCAACTGCTGGTAGACAGAGAAAGGAAGCAAGTTGACACTAGCTCCAAGGTCTAACAATGCTTGCTCAATTTTGAAATTTCCAATGACACATGACACAGTGGGACACCCTGGATCTTCGCACTTTGAAGGGATTTTGTGTTGAAGTAGGGCACTGGCTTGCTCTGTGAGGAAGGCTCTTTTTTGAACATTTTGGCTTCTTTTGACTGTGCACAAGTCTTTTAGAAACTTGGCATAAGCTGGAACCTGTTGGATTGCATCCAGAAGTGGGATGTTGATTTTTACTTGCTTGAAAAGCTCGTAAATTTCAGACTGATTGTTTGCTTTCTGTATGCTCTTGAGTCTATGAGGGAAAGGAGCAGGAATAGAACACGAGGGTTCTTCTTCCCTTGATGGCTCTGGTTCTTGTTCAATCATGGGATCACAGTCATTTTTTTTTTCAAGTTCTGGCTCACTTAATGGGTTGGCTGGAATTGAGACTGGTTTTGGGTCTGGAATCAGCATGTTTCTGATGGACTTGTCAATCTTTTTGCCACTTCTCAATGTGGTGACAGTTTTGGCTTGGTCTTGTGGAGTTTCCATAGTTGATGGATTTCCCACCTGAAATTGGCCTTGTGGAGGCTTTGGTTGGGCAGGAAATTTTCCCTTCTCATGTGTGCTCATGGACTGGGTCAGCTTTTGAATGTGGCCTTTGAGATCCTCAAAAGATTGTGTGGTCTGGGCCTTGAAATCAATAAAAGCCTGAGTAGAACTATTGTTATAGCTCATTTGGGTTTGCATGAATTGATTCAATGTATCTTCAAGGTTCCTTTTGTGTGGTGGTTGATATGGAGGATATTGTGGAGGTCCTTGAGGTGGTTGTGGTGGCCCTTGTGGATGAGGATATTGTGGAGGTCCTTGAGGTGGTTGTTGTGGACTTTGTTGCTGATTCATGGGGGTTGGTTGTGTGTTTCTCCAACTGAAATTTGGGTGGTTCCGCCACCCTGGATTGTATGTTTCAGAGTATGGGTTGGAGTAAGGCTTGTTGAAATTGGAAATGGCATTTGTTTGTTCCAACAAAACTTCTTTGAATGCCGGAATGGTCGGGCATTCCCCAGTAGGATGCCCTGTTAGTGCACAAATCCCACACACTTGTTCTGTGGGAGGGACAACATCAACTTGATGGACCTTTTTCATCTCTAAAGCTTCAAGCTTTCGAGACAAAGTGGACATTTTTGCTCTAAGATCATCATCTTCTCTCAAGACATACTTACCCCCTTGGAAAGTAGGTGGTTTGGCTTCTACAGTGGTAGGAGATGCTGAGTCCCACATTTGAGAACTGTCAGATATGGTATCAAAAAAATTGAATGCCTCCTCCGGACTTTTTCCCATGAACTCTCCTTGAGCCATCATTTCGACAAACTGTCGTAACCTAGTGGGCAAGGAGTCATAGAAAAATCCTACCAAAGTCCAATTTTCAAAAGCATGGTGTGGACAAGATTGGAGAAGATCTTTGAATCTCTCCCAGCTTTGATAAAAAGTTTCCCCTTCTTTGATCGAAAAATTCATGATTTGTCTTTTGAGTGTATTAGTGCGGTGCAGAGGAAAGAATTTTCTGAAAAATTCATTCTGTAGAGCCTGCCAATTAGGGATTGAAAGAGATTTTAAAGAATGTAACCATTGTTTGGCTTTATCCCTCAAAGAGAAAGAAAACAATTTCATTTTTGTCAATTCAGAATTGTCTTGAAATGTTCCACACACTTCTTCGAAGTCTTTGATATGCAGATACGGATTTTCTGCATCTGATCCATGAAACACGGGCAATAACTGCACTGTCCCCGGCTTTACAGTAAAGAGGGGAGCATTTTCAGGAAAAATAAAACAAGAGGGGACACTATTCCTTGTGGGATGTAAGTAATCTCGCAATGTTCGAATGTTGGGTACTTCCCCCTCTCTCACATGATCTTCACCCTGCCTGTCAATATTTGCCATATTGAAGTTACAAGAATCGGCTTCTGATTTGGGTGAAAGTGGTTCAAGTTGATTTACAGACCCAGAAGATTCAGCAGGCAAATTTTGAAAGAGGCGATTGGTGTCAGTCATAAAACAAAATTATTCACAATAAGGCAAAAATATAAACAAAAAGAGAGGTTTTTTTTTTTTTTTTTTTTTCACTTTTTTCTAAAAAAAACACATTTTATGATTCCCCGGCAACGGCGCCAAAAACTTGACTTGGTCCGAAATGTATACACCCAAGTGCAGGCGGTCAAGTTGTAGTAATAATCTGGTTTGAGTCCAGAGTCGAATCCTCAGGGAACTATGGTTGGTGTTCTTTGAAGTAAATAGTGAGAAAGACTTGTAATTGGAAATATTATGATTTTGAAGTTGTGGGAAGTTTTGGATAGAATGTAAGATTCTTTCCAATGGGTATTTTGCTAGACAAAATATAAGATGATTAAATGTAACAAACACTCTTTGGTTCGGGAATCAGAATATGTAGTTGATTATCCGGTGCATTATGTTTATGCTTTATAACTCAATTAACTCCCGTGTCAACGGCAAATTAATCGGAAGATAGGAATGAAGTGCAATAATGGTGGACATTGAAAGTTTGTCATGAAGAGTTAGTTAGGGTACTTGCCTTGAATCAATGGATCTTTCCATGTAGGAGTCATCCATTTATCATAGAAAGATCCGTTGATTATACAAAGTACCTTTACTTTGCTAGGTGCATTCAATCACCCAAAAATCAAGTGGAGTATAGAACATTTAAGCATAAAGGTGATACACAAACATAATGTCCGGATTAATCTTTTACATATCTATCATCCCTTCCCAAAGAGTGAATGAGGACTACTCACCCTTCATAGCTATGGTAAAGCTAGAATGATGAATGGTACTCATCCCCAAAAGGTGTTACAAAGTAAAATGCTCAAGCACTAAAAGTGAAATGCTTTAAAGTAAAATAGCTAAACAAGGAGCCGATCTTCGACAAAGAATGAGTGAATCACGTTCCACCCTTCACGGCTTTGGTAAAGCTCTAGAAAAGTGGAAGAGTTTCACTCCTCTAAGGGGAAGAAGGAAGCTCCAACAATGGAAGTAAAAGAAAACAATACTTAAATTAAAAGAAAGCAATAAATACTTGGTGTTTAATCCACAACCAAGAGATGATAATACATAAAAGAAAACAACAACTTCTTGGTGTTTAATTCACAACCAAGATCTAATAAAAAGAAAACAACAACTTCTTGGTGTTTAATCCACAACCAAGATATAATAAAAACATAAAAGAAAACAATAACTTCTTGGTGTTTAATTCACAACCAAGATCTAAAACATAAAAGAAAACAATAACTTCTTGGTGTTTAATTCACAACCAAGATCTAAAACATAAAAGAAAACAATAACTTCTTGGTGTTTAATTCACAACCAAGATCTAATAAAAAGAAAACAATAACTCAAGAAAGTAAATAAAGCAATAATACTTGAAAGATGATTCAAGAAAAAGATTCAAGACCTTTGGAGTGTTTTCCACTAGGAAGAAATGTTCTTTACAAGAAAAATGAAACAAGAGAAGGATGCCCATTACAAGCCCCCAAGGGGGGTATTTATAGGCATCCAAATTACAAATATCCTAAAAGATATTTATCCTAAAAGATATTTAATTACAAATATCCTAAAAGATATTTATCCTAAAAGATATTTAATTACAAATATCCTAAAAGATATTTATCCTAAAAGATATTTAATTACAAATATCAAGAAGATCTTGATTTACACTTTGATCTCCCTTTGTTTTGAGCTTTAATAATTTACACCCTATGCTTTGATAAGTTGCTCTCCATGCTTTGATAATTGGCTCCCGTCGTTTTGACGCATAAAAACCTGAAAAGAACAACATTCAATGCATTATCCTTAATTCACACATTAACCCTAATTAGATTTATTTTGACTAGTTTAACTTTATTTAATTACACAATTGACCTTTTAATTTAATTACATTTTGCATTAATTAGGGTTAATCAGTGTATCAATGTAAAGTGAATATGCAATGTAAAATCAATTACAATACGACAAATGTGAAATATGTAGCATAATAACACCACAAAATAAATTGTATTCCTTAAGATTCAGGACAACCATTAATCAAAGTAGAAGAAGTACCAATAACACATTACAAACATATCCACCATTTAATCTATTAATTGAATGTCGCAAAATAACCCCCTCCCCCCCCCCCCCCCCCCAATTCATCTACCCATCTGCCATGCGTCGTACATTTCATTCGCCAACTGATTTCTCCAAGTAGTCCACGCAGTAGAGGTCTCAACACTGTCAACTACATTGGTGTTGGTATTGTCATCGTCCTCATTAAGAACATACTCAGGTATGTGGTCTTCCAATGGGTCAACTGACATCTCATTTCTAATGAAATTATGTAACAGACAACAAGCAACAATAATTCTGTTATATGTGGTGACAGGGTAGAAACGGGCAGTTCAAAGGATTGCCCATCGCATCTTGAGGAGAGCAAAACACCTCGCAATAACATTCTTGACAGAGGAATGTTTTAGGTTGAAATATTCATCAGCATTATGAGGAGCTGCCCTTCCACTTTCAAATTCGTCAAGATGGTATTGTTGACCCCTAAAATGAGCTAAGAAACCCTCATCATTGGTGTACCCAACATCACATAAATAATATGTGTCTGTCGTAATTGTGCATATACCCATTAGTACACAATTTCCACAAAATAAAAAATGCAATAAAAATTTCCACTATAGCTTACCCCGTTGAACACGTAACACAGTACGTCTTGTAACTGCGTCGCGAAGGACTCTTGAATCTGTCGTCGATCCCTCCCAACCAGACAAAATATAAATGATTCACATGTCAGACGCACATACTCCTAACACATTTGTTGCAATTTGCCCCTTCCTTGTCCTATATCTTGCTTGGTGCACAAGTGACACTTTTGCTCTAATGTGAGTGTCATCTAAAGCCCCAACACAGTTCTATACAATAGGAAATAAACATATTATCAACTGATATTTTGCTAACTACATACGATACTACATGACATGACAACTCAAAGGTGGATATACTTTAAAAAAACTCTCAATATCTTAAAAAACTTTCACTTACGGTCAGTGCATTCATTTGTGATTGGATCAGGGACTGCAAGCAGTAATCGACATAGCCTAAGAACTGCCAAAAACACTGCATTGAAATACTTGCTAACCGTCTCACCGGATCTAATGAAACTAAATTTGACTGGTCTATTCTTATGATCATGACTAATAATGCTCAAGAACATAGCTACCATATCTTCAATGCTAACATTCCTTGTACGACTGAGCCCACCAACCTATTCAACTAGTGTGCACAATATAGAAAAACATCGTTTGTCCATCCTAAGTTGATTGTAGCATGTTATATCACATTTACCTATCAATCTATTAAGATGCTCTATTTACAGTCGGGTTCACGTGAGCTTGGGATCCTATTGTTGTTTTCAATTTCATGAAATTCCAGCAAATTTGCAATCACAGCAATCAGGCATGAGCATATCATAACTATATCATAGATGACACTATCCAAAACAACCACCAATGGCACACTGAGATCATTGTCTTCATCCATAACAACTACCACTCACACAAATTACAGTAAACATCCACAACCAACAAGCTGCGTTTTAAATTACCAAAACAAAACATATTACAGGAACAAGCATGTATTAGATATCATCACACAACAAAGAATACATCTTTTTTGTTAAAATATAAAAAAATCATAATCGTTGGACTCAAAATAAAATCAAACAAACATTCTTAATATTATAAGGGCTAAAATATGGATAAAGGCAACATTCTGCAACAAATAAGAGAACAAACTACCCAAAAATCGAATAGGTCCAGCGACTAAAACAAGGGAAAAAAATATTTTGGTCTTGTATTTCACTTTCCAAAAACAAATGGTTAAAAAAAAAAGAAAGGACATTCTGGGCATGTATTTCACCAACGATTAAAAATTTAGAAGACCAAAATACTAGATCACCACCAATCTTTCCCACAGAGGTCGACATAGGCCAGATCGCAAGCGATCGTCTCCCTGTCTTACAACATTAACACAACATTAGCGTAATCGACGTTGACGAAAAATTTGAGAAGACTCATAAGAACGTATCTGTGTGCGGTTTGTAGAAAAAAAAGGTTTAACATCGTTGAGAGTGGCTAGGGTTTCAACGGCATTGAGAGTGGCTAGGGTTTCAGCAGCATTGACAGTGGCTAGGGTTTCACCATCGTTTAGAGTTGGTAGGGTTTCGGCATCGTTGAGCGTGGCTAGGGTTTCAGCGGCGTTGAGAGAGGCGAGTGGCTAGGGTTTCACCATCGTTCAGAGTGGGTAGGGTTTCAACATCGTTGAGAGAGACGGCTAGCAAGGGTTTCAGCGTTGAGAAAGGCGAGTGGCTAGGGTTTGTTTGTAGAAAGTTGGCTTTTATATGGGGATACTATACATGAGGGCATTTGTGTCATTTTTTTCTCTTGTACCGTCCTTTCATTTATACCAGCAAGATAATACCACCGGGTAGGTGGTATTCATTAATACCATGTATAAGGTTTAACGGACACTGTGCAAATCGGGTCGGTATTACGACCCGAAAAATAGTACTGCACATAAAATGCCAAACAAGTAAGGTAATAGGTGGACCCCGGGTACTATTTCTTGTTATCCCACCCTATAATACCATTTAAACCCCTAAACAAACATGCCCTAAAGGTATGTTTGAATATATTCTCAAAAAACCAGTGTCGGATCCGATCGGTCAGTCCAACTGTTAAACTAGTGAATTGGGTCGTGAACCAAACGCTTTTATCAAACTGGGGCCAGTTTGAATTTTAAATGATATATAAAATTAAAAAAATCTTTATTTTGGGCAATTTTGCCCTAAAAACTTGTCTTATCTTCTCCAATCTCCACGAGCCAGACACACGCACGACGACGACGCATCTCTCTTCTTTTCTCCCTCCTTCTCAGCTCAATTGATCTCCTCGACATCTCTGCTCAACCATAGATCTGATTTGGGACACGATTCCCTTGTGTTGTTGCTCTTCGGCGGTGATGGTGCCATTGCCCAGATCTAGAGAAGAGAGATGTGGAGAGTTCAAGTGAGCGAGAGATTAACAGAAGAGAAAGAAAGAGGTAGAAAGTTTCGGACAGAGAAGGAGAAAGAGAAAGAGAAGAGGCATTGAGTTTGAGAGAAAAGACAGATTGTATCTATCTTTGGATTGTGTTGGTAAAGTAGAAAACAATCATAACCGTTCATCTGGGTGTGGGTGTGAATCAATTGACAGCTGAAATTACAAGACTAAAACTAGAACTTGAAAATTGAACTAAATGTAACCTAGTCTTAATTTTATGGCAAATTGTATGGATTGTTGACATGTTTCATAATTTTTTAGATAAATTATTATGTTTTATAATTTTTTTTTGTTTTTTTATTATACGATCGGTCAATCCAATGAATCATTGACTTGGTCTCTTTGTCGGTTCAATGACCGATTTAATTCTGATAACTTTGTCAAAAAAGGTATTCAAAAAGATGTTTTCGAGAATAATTTTAGAAAATTGTGATTTATTTTTTGTATATCAAAACATATTTGGTTATATGATCCTAAAACACAGTTTTAAAAGACAAAAAAAGTCAACACATGTTTGAATAATGACCAAAAAAATAATAAAAATAATTTGAACATAGCGCGAAAGGTAACAACGTGTCGTCCCCAGGATATAACATTACAGCCTATTGACTGTTGCTTCACTCAGACATGCACAATCGAATGAAGCAGAAGTTTTACACGACACTTTTAAATATTGCCCAAAAACTTATGCAGTAGAGAGATTGTAATAGATATTCAGATTGTATTTTTCTATACTGAAATATGTAAATATATATATAGAAAATAGAGGTGTTTAATATTCCATAATTACTTCCATATTTAATCAGATAATAACTAAAAAAATAGTTGTTGGAAAACTAGTCAATTGGTATTCAGAAACTAAAATTTTAATATAGGAGTTGTGATGAAAAATAATTAAATAAAATATTAAAAAGAGGGTTTAATACTAATTAATATTTTATTTCATTTAGGCGAGCTAGGGGAACCCGCATCTCCTCCGCTTGTCACATCCCTGAGCACGTGAGAGTTCTAAGGTCTCACTTTAACTCAAAGGCTAATAACACTAGCATATATATATATACACGCAAGTACTTTTAGCAATTTAGTGGATGTGAGATTAAATTCTCACATAAAAAACACTCTATTGTTTAAAATACTCTAACATCAATATTATACAACATGTAGACGAACAAAATTTACTCACATAACTCTCAATATTGCATTGTCTAATGCTAGAAATTAACCTACCATATTTTCTAAAAAGAAAAAAGGAAACCCAAGGATAAAGGGCAAGTGTGAAAGCCTATGAACATATCTCAAGCAACAAAAAATTAATTTCAAAAACTGAACATGCAAAAAAGACTTCATTCTTTCCTTCACTGTGATGAACTTCAAAACAAAGTCAACCAACTATGTTTCAAAATTGGCAAAAATATATTATTAGTGTTCTCTGAAATTCTAACTTTTTGTTCCTAGTTTTGGAAAACTAGATATAAAACTTTGCCATCCAAACAACTTCTCTTATGTTTTTCATATCTGAAAATAAAAAAATTGTTTTACAGATGTAAACCAAATAGGTCTTACGTTTTTTTGGAGTGGATAGTAGACTATAGATTAAAAATACTTATAATTGTTGTGTTGTGTGTAATTGTGTTGTTGTACTCATCATCTTGTCCTTGTAATCTTTACTTTTCTCTTTCTCATCCCACTATTTGAAAAATAAAAATAGAGAATTATGAAAATTTGGTATGATAAAAGAATTTTGAAAAATTGGGGTGATAAAATTAATTTTAAAAAACAAAAAGTTAATAAGTGATTGTTGGTTAGTGGAGGAGTAAATTATATGGTGATACAAATAAATCTTGTCAAAAAAATTAAACGGGTGGTAGTTAATTGGTAAGGTAAAGAAGTTCTAACATGAGACACATGTTAGAATATTATTGTATAAACCGTGAGATATAATTAAATTAAAAAAAAAAAGAAAAAGAAAAAAAACTAAGAGTAAAAGTTTCTTAAGTCATCTCCCTTCTAATTTAATTGTAATAATATATAATATAAATATATATTTTACGATAAATTTCATCCAACACATTTGTACCTTAACAAAAGTGATAGAAACGGTTTTGCGTATTTGTTTATCCGAATTTTACATATTTACCAAATATGTGTGACATCATATCTTATGTATGTTATGCATAAATGGAAAAATCATCAATATATGTATATACATTAACACACACACACACATATAGAGAAAGAGAGGGAACCCGATTAATCAACCAACCTCACTTGCCCCTACCACTTATTCACTCATTCCTCCCGCCCCCGCCCCCAACCCCACACCATCCACCCCCATCACCTCTCCTCTGTCCCTGCCCTAATCACCCCACCCTCATCATCGAAATTCTTCATTTACCCTTGTTGAAGGGTTGGCTATTGGTTGGGTGATGGAAGTGGAGGTGGAGATGTGTGAGGTTGTTTGTGGGTGTGCGACTAGTGGTGGTGGTTGTTGAAGTGGTTGGGTGGTGGTGGTATGTATATGTGTGTGTGAGGTGGTGTCAATCATAGTGATGACGACTTTGATCTATTTCTTTCTCTTCAAAATTAAAATTGATGTTTTTTGGTTTCAATTGGTGTGGGGACCAATCACATACTGCCGGTCGGCACTTGCATGGACCAAGCATGAGCTGCCCGTTGACACTTGCAAGGACCAAGCATGTGTTGTCGGTCGACACTTGTAAGGACCAGGCATCTCCTGTCGGTCAGCGCCTACCTAGGAGAGCCACTGCCACTCAGCAGCCTCTTGGGCGAGGGTTTGCCAGTCGACACTAGTTCACAAAGGGTCCTTACACAAGCCTACTTGCAACCACTAAGCCTCAACTACTCAGCTACCTCCTTGCTACCTGAGTTGCTAAGAGTTCCCTTGTCCATCTTCGCTAGGAGACACCTACTCAGCTAAGAACCAACCAAGGACTTAGAGTCCTAGTATAACTCTACTCCGAGTATCAATGGACTAGTGATAAGGCTAACAACGCCTCTTGGCAAGCACATCTCTTCCTTCAATCTAGGACCTAGTATCCTAGTGCAATTCTACCTCGAATAACCAGGAGCCGGTGATGAGGATTGAGGACCAAAAGTCCTAGTCTAACTCGGCTCTGAATTTCTGGGACCTGGTGATGAGGTTGAGCCAATCAACCTCGAGTTCAGGTTCCTTTGGGACATATTGATTAACCATAATTAATGCATAATTTAATTAAGTTAATAAGACAATTGTGTTAGTTAAACAAAGTTAAACTAGTCAAAATAAGTCGAATTAGGGTTAGTGTGTGAATTAGGGATAATGCATTAATTATTGTTCTTTTCAGGGTTTTGTGCGTCAAAGCTACAAATTACTGGGGAGCCAATTATCAAAGCTACAAACTATAGGGTGCCAATTATTAAAGCTCAAAACAAAGGGGGATCAAAGTGTAATTCAAATGACATCTTCTAAGGGCTTGTAAAGAGCATCTTTTGGTTGCCTATAAATACCCACCCCTTGGGTCTTGTAAAGATCATCTTTTCTATTGTATCATTTTCTTGTAAAGAGCACATTTTGGTTGTGGAAAACCCTCCAAGTAGTTATTGTTTTCTTTACTTTCTTGTATTATGGTTTTCTTTTACTTCCATTGTTGAGCTTCCTTCTTCTCTTAGAGGAGTGAAACTCTTCCACTTTTCTAAAGCTTTACCAAAGCCGTGAATGGTGGAACGTGATTCACTCATTCTTTGTCGAAGATCGGCTCCTTGTGTAATTTATTTTTACCTTGTAATGTCTCTACTTGGAGGGATGGGTATCACTTACTTTTCTAGCTTTACCAAAGCAATGAAGAGTGAGTAGTTTTTCATTCACTCTTTAGCAAAAGGCGATTGACATGTATAAATTATCTTGAAGTTATATTGGTGCATTTCATTTATGCTTATCTCCAATCTTCATTTCTTCATTATGTCTCTTTACATTATGTCTTTCTTGCTTAGCATGAGTAGCTAGATTTTTAAGTTGGCTAATCCAAGGGAGACCTCCTCTTGGGTGTGTCATTTCAACTCATTTTCTTTCCTGCTCTCAGAGTATGATGGTTCGGTTTGACTGGGTTGAGAGTGGATGCGGTTGTGAGTCTTTGATATCCCGTAGGCCTAGTCACGGGTTATGCTTGGATCCTCACCTCCATTTCGTCCCTAACTTCCCACGAATCAATCGTTCATCTAAGCTCTATTCGAGGAATGTTTCGAGTTGATTTGGGATTCCCATTGGAATGAACCCTTCGGATTAGCCAACATTTATTTTTATTTCATTTTCATTAAGAACACTATCACAAACCAAACTCAAAACTCAAAAGATTTTACATTTTCCTTTTCTTTCACAAAATCACATTCACACACTTGAACTTTCCTTCCCTGAGGAGACGGCCTTAGAATACTTTTTCAAGTAAAACACAACAAGCAAAAGACTCCTTGCGCTTGGGGTGCACTTTTGTTCACACATATCATTTCCACACATATTTTGTTCACTTCATTCATCCACCATTCCGTTGCCCTATTTCCCACATCATTCCAAGGGAGAGTGACACTCTTTTCACACATAAGTCATATATACATTGATGGATGATATTAGGAGGTTAGGAACAACAACGGTTTTGATCAAGCACATATCTCCCTACCACTATAAATAAAGGCCCTGAGTACCAGGTAAGGCATTCAATCTGAGCCTATTCACTCTATACTTTTCTTCGACTAGCTTACTGACTTAAACATCGAAGTCCATTTGGTTACTTCCAGCTATCGGTTCACATAGGTGTTCTCTTATCTTGCAAGTTCAGTAAGACTCCTTCACCACCCTCTCCATTCATACAAGGTGGTGGCTTTCTATGTGAAATTATTCCCGCACAATTGGCGCCGTCTGTCGGAAGCGACTAAGTTTTCTACCAATGAAGAAGCCTTGAATCATGTCCGCGCGAGAGAGCCCTCGTCCCAGGAACCAGCCACGACACTTCCACTGCCTCCAATCCTTGAAGATCCCACTAACTATGACCTCCAATTATCAGAGAACGTACTACTCTATTATTGACAGAAGCACTCTAAAAAAAGACCTCATTCTCATCGCAACCTACCTACCATTGGTGTAGAAGGTGGGTTAGCTATTGAGATGGTTTACCATGAGGCAATAAGGAAGAAGACGGAGGAGTTAGAAGCCCTCAAGCAAGGGCTCCTTCTCCAAAGGGGCAATAAACTTGCTAGTCAGGTCATACGCTCGCCTCGTCAAAGTGACCACCACAACAATCACTCACATGAGGCTCAATCCACCTGTCACAGTAACAGGTTGCTGGCAAGGAGCTATTCAACCCATGATAAGTGTTAAGACAAATATTCACCAAGACGCAATAATTTTCAGCGCTTTCCTAGGGACCCTTCACCCAGACGACACCCTCCTCGTCATATCTAGAGGGGAGGGGAGTCGCATAGGGAACGCCGCCCTAGGGAGCGTAGAGAAAGGCACGGGAGTTCAACCTGTCACTCTACACGAGATGATTGGTACAACAATTATAGAAGAACGAAACATAGGCGCTTTGAACCAGCCCGTGAAGTGGTCACCCGGTTGTAATACAACTTCGTTCAAGATGACCTCATATATTCAACGAATGAGAGGTGCTTCACCTTGGAAGTTGTAAACCCAAGTATAGGTTGTCAAGCAGGTAATAAATCTTGGTAGAGTCCAAGCTTGAAGGTGCATCAGAGTAATCTTGATATGACATTGTAGCTTAATCTCATTCGCTTTCTTGTCACTTACAGATCTTGATAACCCTAGAATTAAGTTGAGATTACATAAGACATTATGAAATTAGAAAATTACAAACATGATCATAACAATCTCCCCATTTGACAATTTCGTGACAAAATACAAGAGTAAGAAATTAAAGATTATAACTCGAAAACAATCAAGAACAAAATAAATTGCAAACTAATCTCCACACCCTAGTGTATAAAGCTTAATACTAAGTATATAAACTATCTTCTCGATGAAAGTTTTGAAGATCATAATCTTACGTACAACAGCTCAACCAATACATCGTGAAAAACATCATATATATAGAACATAATGTAATCATAAGTATGAAAATTACAAGAGAAGCATAGGACATTTTCATGTTAACATCAAAATGTTTATAAAATTCTTTGAACATGGGTCAAGTGAGGAGCTACCGACTATACTGTGATAATAAAAGTCCTTGAACAGTTCAAAAATGTTATGCTATCGGAGCTACAAAAGCTGAGGAGACAATCTAGGGAGTTGTTGGAGCCTTCCACTTTCAGGTGATGTCTTTTGGCTTAACGAAGAGTATTTAAAAAAAATAATGAGTTGCTTCTATCTGCGATACACACTTTCAGCTACTTTGTTGAATACTTTTCAAGATTGCTTGCATATCATAATTAGCCCTTAAACTTTACCTTATATTTTAAAATGGTACTTACACTTTTAATTGTCTCAATTTAGTCTCTCAAATATCAATTTCATGTCAATTAATTAATTCCATCAATTTTAGCCATTAGGACAAACGACGACATATGATGTGAACAACCACATGACAAAAACGTGGCTTATCTCCGTTTATTCTAATAAATGAAATTGATTGAATGATTTAATTGAAATCAAATTAATAATTAAGGGACCAAATTAAAACAATTGAAAGTTTAGAGATCATTTTAAAATCAAAGGAAAAGTTTGAGGATTGATTGTGATATTTACCCTATAATAAAGAATAATGCTATTGGACCTAAAAAATTAATCTAACTTGCTAACCTAATAATGTGATAGTAATGTGGTCTAATAGTGTTGCTGCGACTATAACTCTTGAACTTTTTCATTGAGACTTCATCATTTGACACATCATTATGTCAACAAATTAAATCAATTTTTAAGTCTCAATAGTATTACTCTATAATAAAAGACAAAGTTTCTCAATATTAAATCACAATGACGAGTAATATTATTTAGTGTTACGATCCAATAGTGAATCTTGCAAACTTATATCTTAACCACAATAAATATTTTAACTATATTTACATTTCAACTACCCACTTATATTTTAATTAAAGTAAAATATTTTAACTATATTGACATTTCAATCACTCAATTGCATTTTAACCATAGTAAAAAAAATGCATTAAACCGGTTAGCCTAGTCTATCTATATAAGAAAGCAAGCTTAGACACTGGTGTAGAAAACAGTAGTGAAAATGAAGTTCAACTACTTGTGTAGCTCAAACTCCAACTTAATGCACATATGGCTGCAGTCGTTCGTTCTACTAAACGCTCATCGTTGGACCACTGAATGCAAAAACCTTAGACTAGCATACTGCAGTTATTTCATTTAACAAATAAAATTCTCTACATCATACTTCCCCACTTACACATGAGAAAAAGTTTTGAGGCAAGTGTATACCATCTATGCAGTCGTGCTCTTTGCAGATCGGAGATGTCATCACTGTTCTAATGCCTGGAAGCCTGTTTTGTCATCTCAAATGGACAACGAGGCTCTCTTAAGGGTCGCTTTCACGGCCTTAGAGCAATCCTTGTGCAAACACGCCTCGGGCACCCAGAAAAATCCTTGCGCTGTCGAATGCCTCAGCCTTCCTCAGGCTTGACACAAGCATCACGCCAGACTCCATATCACTAGCGTGGTCTTCATGCTTGTGGTGTACACTAGAAGGCAAATAGGGAAGAGCACCCTATAGCACACAAAGCGAGAATTTCCAAAGACTACCAAGAAAGCAACAATTTCTGAGGGCTTATGGTAATTAAGCGCCCTATAGGAAAGAAAATCATATGATTTGTGGTAATTAAGCGCCCTATAGCACAGAAAAACATATGATCATAAGCTATATAAGAAGGCAGGCAGTAAAAGCATAAGTCAACAGGTGAAAAGGTCAGCCAATAGACCAAGCGCCAAAATGAAGGACATCTAAAACTAGAAAACCCGAAATTGGAAGGAAGTGTAGCCAAGCCCGCCAGCTTTATCATTTAAACCTCATCAGATCTTATATTCCATTAAACCTCCCATTTCCATAACCTCAATCAAAGCCACTGCCCAGTGTCGCAGACCATCACACACATTAATAAAAACAAGATCTCTCTGGCAGTTGCTAACTCCTAATGCTAGCTACAGTAGCTTTAACAACCACGTAAGAAAGATATTGAATTTCTACATGACTCACATTTCACACCACAGCAATCTCGGGGTTAAAAAAACATGATAAAGAGAAATCTGCAATATCAAAGATAGGATTTACTGCTGCTTTCGCGAAACCATTACAAACAGAAGTAATAAAGAGTCTTTATTGGATTCTCAACTTCACCAAATCTTCACACCTTACAAAGCCAAATAAACGTCTCATCTTCCCTGTCAAGCTATTATATATACATGTAAGATTACATTCTTCTTAAATTGTCTAACCTGGCCTGCAAATCACTGTCTATCCCACTGTCATCATTTACTGTTGCTTCAGCTTGCGCAACCTTACCTTTTGCAGCTGGGGCAGCTACAGCGGAGGAGGGTGCATTCAAAAGCTGTGCATGAAATTGAAATAACAATGAAATCATCAGCATCAGTTCTCACAATTGTCTTATACAACGGAGAGAGCACAATTACACCAAGTAAATGTACACAGAGAAACAAATGGAGTAGCAGAAATACCTCCGAATTGATATTAATTCCAATCTCATCAAGGACCTGGCTCACTAGCTCTTCTGTCTCTTCTTCTTCTTCATCTCCTTCCAAAGCATCGTCAATGGCATCTCCCATCACCTCAGTTACCATTTCCATCTTCTCATTTTGCCTCTCAAATTCTTGCATTATTTTCTGCAACGATGGCAAGTTCATCTGTCTGTTCATCTGGCCCATCGCCTTTGTCACACCTTTCATTGCCTCGCCCATTGCTTGTGTCGATTTCAGGGTCTTCGTAGATAAATGGGAAAAATTAGCAATTTTTAGTATCACAAGTAGAAAAATTGCACAATTCTTACAAATATGTCGGTGTCAATCCACATTAGGGCCAACCAGAAGAATGCAGAGGCGTAGCCAACATATTTGACCGAATAAGGACACAAGCCAATGGATCAAAACTTGGTCAAACAAAAACAAAGATATGATATACCAACGTACAAATTGAAATTCATATGCATCAATGAAGCACAAAGGCATGGAGATGTCTAATTAAGTAAAGAGTAAGCATAGTAGCATGCATTTTTCCACTTTAAATGATAACCTTATGAGCCTAGAAATCTCTGAACACTCCCATATAAAATCAATATGTAGCGAGCAACTAAGGTCCTTGAGCTTCCTCCTATGATTAGAATTGTAATAACTTCAAAGTTCAAACCCTTAATCCTAATGAAACCAAAGTATGACATACACAAATCCTATTTGAAACGCCTTAGCTCTGACAGAGCACAAATGCACAGAATGTATGGACAAAATAAAGTAAGGAACAAAAAACCAAGCCCGCCAATGTCTAAGCAGTATATGAATATACTAATATGGATAAAATGCAACAAAGAGTACATCTCTCTTTAGTTTGCTCCAACCAACATAAGTCACAAACAGCAAGACTCAACGCATAACACCCCACACTGCATCACCAGACTTCTAAAAGTTTCTCTAAGAACTGTTGTCAAACTTCTATTATCTTTAATTACCTCGACCTTGCATTAGACCTTCCCACCAACAAAAATGATGTCTTTCAATTTCTTATTAACCTCATTCAAAATAAGATCCAATGTTGGAGTACCCTAGCCCTCTCTCAAGCAGGCCAAACCATTCTCATCAAATCCACTCTTACCTCTACTCCAGTCTATGTTCTTTTCTCCATCCAATTCGCCCTTCCATTTGAAACCATCTTAGCTGCATACTGGCCAAGTTGTGGTGGACTGGTGGAGTGTCAAGAACGGAAGAAAAAACCACCCCCTCACTTGCTCAAATACAGCAACAGCAAACTTTGGGCACCCTGAAAGCTGGAAGGCCTCGGTAACAGTTTGGTCTTCAGCCGCAATCTGTTTACCCTTGGTATACGTGGGCAGGTTGGCTATATTCCCAAATCAACACCTCCCCATCCTCGCTAATCCCCTCTCTCTCCCTCTTTGGTTGGAAGAGCATATCAACATCTTTGAATTGGCCATTAAAATCAGCTGAAAGGGTCCCTTAAACTTTTGAAACAACATATAGATAGTCACCCACATGGTTCCATTACTGGGTCAGAATAATTTATTCAATGACACATATTACACAGGTTTCGAGCTTCAACACACACAAAAGCAATAGCATACATGTAGAAAGGAATACAAGAGGGCATAGTATAATATGTTTAAAACATAATAATAATATGTACGAGTCAAAACATACCTGAATTCTAAGAGCTACACCCTGGAGTTGGGATTTTAGCTTGTAAAATTTTTCGACCTGATGTCGTGTTCTAATCAGGTCTTTGGCCATCACCTTAACAGCTCCCTGGGAAAAAATTTCAAGCCAAATAAAAATGATGTTGCTCAAAAGTGGTTAGATTTATGTTCACTCATTATGCTACATCACTATAATACTGGCAATGAAGGGTATGATGATCACAAACACACTGACTATTCACCCACTCAGACACGCAATGACTAATAAGGTGCAGTCTAATAACTAATCAAGAGTGATGAATTTCCACCACAAGTACATGAAGTAGCATGGTGTACGAACTAGAGATTAACACGACATACGCTGATATTGGACTCAATTGAAATCAAGTTCCCAAGTGTGACTGTTTTTCCAAATAGATTCAATTTTATCAGGCAAGCTGATTTTAGTAGAAATGCACAATGCATATAGATCTGGCATTTGTTTACACAATAAAAATCATGAATGAGTGTGATGATATGATTGTAAAAATTGAACCGAACTTATCAAGTCCATAGCAAAATACATGAAAATCCGGAGCACTGTGTGGTAAGCCAATATGTCCTTAAACATAACATAAGTTGAGGACAGTATGTCCTCTTCAAGAAATTCACAACAGGGTAGCAGCATAGTAGATCTAAACCCAACTTCTAGCACCACCCCTCTCACTTACTTACCCAGAATACAATTTCCCCAGACCAGAGCCACTTTTGGTTAACCTCCTTGACTTACTAACTCCAATACAGACTAGGGCAAAGGTTCCTCAAAAGAAGGGTCATTTTCATATTGGACTAGGTTTCCATGGTCATTAATGTCAATACAATAATCAGATGGATATCCCATTAACAAGGATTCCACAGTGCAAATTGTAGTCCGATTTTTGAAACAAAGTCAAAAAAATGATCAAAATGCCACAAATAACACATGAGAGCTAGTGAACAGTAATATTGCAAATAAGGGGACAAAAACATGCAACCTATTATCACTGAGATTAAAACTAACAAATCTCATTCTTCAAATATCTTTCGACGCAACCAGAGTCGAGCAGATTCAGGGGCAGAGGTAGGACTTCTGTTTAGTGGGGCCACTTCCAACTCATTGTTAAATTAAAATCATAATGCTAAGACAATTTAATTATATCACAAACATGTTAATTCATCGATAATTAGGTTTAATTTCCAGGTTTGAAAGTTTAAACTATAATTTTCAACTTAGAATTTCAAATTTCAAGTCCGATTTTAATTCATATTTGAAACACGTGCACACACTATAGGGGCTAAAAAAATAGTTGTGCCATTGAATTGCATGAAAGAAGCTTATATATGATTTTTTAAGTCAAAAGAAACCCACTTATTGACTAAAATATAAATAGTAATGTTATTTGGACCTAAAAATTTGATTTATTTTAATGACCTAATGATGTGGCAATTAATATGGTCCAATAATATTATTCTAATTACAACTCATTGCAACTTGTGGACTTCTTATTGGGACCACATCAAACGTAATTAACCCAGTAAATTAAGTCAAATTTTTAGGTCCCAAAAATATTTTTCAAGTGTAAAAACATCCAGAAAAATTTAGAAATTTTTTAGTGGGGATAAATTCAAAAAAAAAAATTAGAAATTTCAAATGAACCTAAAAGAATTGGAGGATTGCACTGGGGGCAGTTGCCCCCACCCACTGCCCCGAGTGTAAATCCGCTCCTGGCAACATGCAAATAAGTAAACATCTTTGCTAAAGACCTTCATTAGAATTCGTGATGAGAAGCATTTGAATTGTCAAAATCAAATACACTATGTTCATCTCCAAGTACAGAAAAACAAAAAACAAGAGTTAGAACATATTGCCGAATATGAATTGAATCACTGATGAACTATATAGGCATTCACACCTTAAGCAAGAAGGTACATATATCCTTTTATGGAGAGCCATTGAAAACACATTCAAAGATCGTGAACTATATTACAGCATGCAGTAGAATGGACTATTTGCTCCACATAGGAACTTTTTTTGTAACAGGGGAGAGGAAGGCTAGGTCAGGAGAGTGAAGGACCCAGAATAAACATACCATCTGCCCTTGCTTTGCGCTTTTCTTTATCTCTGCAATTAGTTTCTTCTCCTGTGCTTGTAACCCTTGCCTCTCCCTTTCTATTTCTCGGATAGATTTATCAAGCATCCTTTTGTTTTCCCGCAGGAGTTCTGAAAGTCAAGACCATAAAAAATTAAACAAGCACATGAATGACACGAGCTCTACTCGTGTTCTAGTTATAAGGCTGTAATGCGTAGATGATTATATTCCACAAATCATACTTTAACACAAAACTTGTAACAAGCAACAGTCAATCAATCCACAATACACTCATTTTGACCAATGGAATATGGATTACAAACAAAATCTTAATATTAAAAATCCCAAATCAATGCACTTAAATGATTAGGATATATTATTTGGAAGATGAAACTACCAAACAAGATTAAACATTTTGCTTGGCGTGTTCTTGAGGATATTCTGCCTACAAACCATAATCTCCTAAAAAAAATATTGCTGTTGAACAATATTGCTTCATGTGTGATGCTTGTCTGGAATCTAGTACTCATCTTTTAATGGAATGCAATTCTACAAGAGATGTATGGGAAGGTGCGGGTTTTCAAATTACTGATCCTTCTAAGTGCGCTCTACATGAGTGGATGAAGAATGGGTTTGAAATGATGGAGTCTAAGAAGGCCTGTCTAATGTCGGTATTGATGTGGCTATATGGTTTAATAGAAATAAATCACGCCTTGATGAGTGTACCAGATCCCCTACTCGGTGGATTTGCTGTCAACTACTATGAACAATTTCTTGATGTATAGAGGAGGTACAACTAGAAAACTCTTCACCTGCAAGTATTGATGATCATTGGCATCATCCAAAACCTGGTTGTTTTAAGATAAATTTTGATGGTGATGTGTCCTCTTCTTTGGGAAAATCTGGAACTGATGGTGTAATTAGGGACTGTAATGGTAGAATGGTTGCTGCTTTTTGCCAGAGCGTTGATTGTATTCTGAAAGATGATCATATTGAAGCCATAGCTGCATCTGTTGCACTTAAGATTGCTATAGACATGGGTCTCCGAAGGGTGATACTTGAAGGTGACTCAAAGACATTAATCGATTCGATAAGTTGCAAACAAAAGGGCTCATCAGACATTGGGAACTTCGTGGATCAGATCCAATTATGTGCTCAACTGTGTGATGAGTTTTCGACATCTAGGCTACGTAGACCTGGCAATAATGTAGCTCATATTCTTGCTAACTATGCAAAAACTATAATCAATGTTGTATTTGGAGGGGGAAATCCCATAGTTCATATCATCTTCCCTCATGTCTATGTATCTTGTTCTTAATATTAATGTGAGTTTCCTGTCCTTTCTTATCAAAAAAAATAAATAAATCATTATGATATGTTTGGAACATGAAAGCATTTATTTCCATTTCCTCATGAAAAAATATAAAAATGCAACAGGTAAAGATAAAAAAAAAAAATAAGAGGGAGAGAAGTTGACACTTGACATAAAGGACGTAACATTTAGGAATGGATGATCTTTGCCATGAAGGTCAAAGATGATAGAAGCCCTTTCTACAATGGCACTGGCCTTTGTGATGGGAAATTTCATCTCCAATGTAAAAGCAGAAGCAAGTAGAGATTACTTACTCAGGATAAAAATTACATTAAATTACATCTTTAAGAGAATTATCTTCCTCACCATGAAGAAAATAATGTGCGGTGAATTGGTAAAGAATGAATTCCACAATGAGCATTCCAAATGGGACTCTTAAGTCTAAAATCAAATTATCAATAGTGCAATGAAACGTTTTATCTTGATAAGAACCATGACATAACAGATGATAATTTCTTCATAAGTAATTGACACCTTTCCCACACAACTTATGGTTTTTCAATCATGTAAAAAACATTTTTTTACACGACCTTAGTCTTGCGTTGCAGCAATCATTTGATTTTGTTCCTTGCTCTCCCTGTACTATTCTTACAAACTCAATGAAACCAACAGATAATTAAAATCGCAAGTAGATTTCTTTTTTTACCGTAAGCGGTGAGAATTGAACCAAGTTAGCATTTACCACACTGCTTAAGAGAGATAAATCAAACATGACCAAGCTATTTCCCTTTCGTCTTTTCTTTTCTTTTCTTTTTTGAGGTGATTTTTTTGTTTAATAATTTTTTAGGTCATCGACTCCGATTCTCATTTGTTATTGTTGCTAATCAGCTTAATTAAGCGAATTGATAATCAATATGAACCCCCTAACTCAATATCGCATTAGCATTCAGCATCGCTGCACAAAAGCTTAAATACAAGTACTAAGATCAAAATTGACTAGTTTTTGTGCGTAGTTCCAAAGCAACACCATAAGACAATCCATTTATATTCAAGCTAATCCCATAAGGAGGTAACAGGAAGGAAATTCTGTATGGATAGTAGAAACAGATACATATACATAGATCAAAATATGAGCAAACCTGCGGGAGTTTTTTTCTTGCCGAATAAGAAACTCATCGCAATCGATCGACCAAAAAACTGAATATTCCGATTGAATTCCTCTCCGCTCTGACGCTTTCCGATGGAATTTCTATCCTCTTTCTCTCTCTCTTCCTTTCCGATGGAATTTCTACAATTTGATTGTCGCCCCTACTGTCTTACATCCTACGCGTCTACGCGGCATAGTGGTTGAGGAATCGGCAATATGCTTGTTGATCCAACGGTGCAGAATTAACATTCCAACCAACCTATACGTGGCAACATCTGCGAGCTTCGGTCCGTGGAAGAACCGCAGACAGTGCAACGATATTGCCGAATGACTATCTTAATGATTAAGCTTCGTTGAGTGTAGGCCTCCTCATACCAAGTCGTCACTGTTCACTTGTTCTATTGCTTGGAAATCGTTGGTTTAGCCCATCGTATAAATGTGAATAGATACAGAAAGACTTGCCTTGATTCGGAGCGCAATTCGGGCGGGTTGGGTGGGTCAATTCTAATCCAATCTTACGCATATAATCTTCAATGAAGAAATTGGAAGGGGTATACTAAATTGAAGTTAATTATAAAAAAGTACACAGAAAAAAAATATAGGGTAAAAAAGTTCTTAATTTTGATACTTATTTATTTTCAAGTATATTATTTGAAATTTTCATAATTTTTTATGACTTTTCTATCCTCCCTTGATCCATGCGTATTTTTTTTTGGAAAGTGGTGCATTAAACATCTCCTAGTTTTATAGGAGAACTTTAATATTCCGTATTTTTATGTCCTCCCTTGATTTATGCGTATTTTTTTTTGGATTATATTTATATAAAAATTGTATTACCTTTTGTTGGTCAGAAATAATAGTCCACTTAGTCTGGCATGCAAGCCCAATGTCAGTACAAACTAGTTGTACAAACCAAGTCCGTGATGATTTTGTTTCCTTTTCAATTACTGCATATGCAAAAGGGTACATCTCGTCATTTGCATCAACCCTTACTGCTAATAACAATTGCCCTGTGTATGTTCCTCTTAGAAAACATCAATCTAGCCCAATCACTTTTTTGCACCCCGTTATAAAAATCTTGCTTGAGTGTCCCCAGACAACAATATAATCTTTTAAATCTTGGATTTTCATCTCTACTAATGTTGTCATCCACATCTACAACCATCGTAGATCTTGGCATTGCCCTTCTGATTTCTTTATGATAATTCTATATAAGTTTGTATTGCTCACTATGATTGTTATCAACTAGAACCTTAGTGTAATACCCCGTTCCATTTTGGCAAGGAACTAGTTAGGGAATATTATCTTGGAAGGAATAAGAAAATTTTTAAAGAAGAATCTAGAATGTTGGAGAAGTTTCTAGAAAGTTCTAGAAGATTCTAGAATGTTCAAGAATAACCTAGAATAGTCTAGAACAATCTAGGATGATGAAGAAATTTCTAGAAAGAATCCAGAAAGTTCTAGAACAATCTAGAGAAGTCTAGAATATCTTAGAAGGTTCTAGGGGATACTAGAAGGTTCTAGAAGGGTTTAGAATGTTCCGGAAAGTTCCGGAAGGACTTAGAAGGTTGGAGAATACTTTAGAACATCATAGATCAATCTAGATATTTGTGGAATTGTCATGTGCAAGATAAGCTTGGAACCTAGAAGGATCTAGGAGAAAGGAAATGGTAGAATATTCTAGGGAATCTTCCCTAAAAATGTCATATGTCAATATTCTAGAATAATCCTAGGATGCCTATAAATAGGGCATTTGGGGAATGGATTAAGGATACACAAGTGGACAAGTAGTCTTCCACTTTCAAGAAAGAATAGAGAGTAAAAGAGAGAAGAAGAAAAGAAGAGAACCTCATCAAAAGAGGAAATGCATCCATAACATCTCACTCTTCTTCGGGTAACAAGCAAAATACCATTTGGACTTGAGGTGAGTGGTTTGGCATGCTACGTATCTTCGAAAATTCCTCGTATCCCTAAACACTTTCAAAATATTACATCATGCTTGTTCATTACTACCTTTCCAAAATGTTTGACTAAGTGTCTAAATACTTGTGGCATACGATTCTCCTTACTTGATGAATTCTTTTGTGAAGTATTGTGACTCCATCACTTGTTTATATGGTGAGACTTTGTGATAGTGAATGAGACCATGATTGAAAGTCCAGGGAAATTATTCTTCTATGTGGAGTGACCCTGGCCACTAGGGAACAGACCGGGGGGAGGCTGTGGTGACCCTAGTGCTCAACGGTTGAAGGAACAGTGCCTGGTGCGTCCTGGTGACCTTCACCGGATCGTCTTAGGGAATAGTTCCCGAGCGCCAACCTGTGGTGACCCTAAGTACGATGTTGGATCCAACTCTGAGATATATTCTGGCATTTGGTATTTGGTTCCCACCGATTACTGGATATCGTACGGTCTTCACCATTATGATATGATTCACCATTGTGGTATGCTTTCTTGTTGAAATCCAATTGTGTTATTCTTGAAAAATTGATTATCTTATATTCTGGCATTTAGTATTTGGTTCCATCGATTATTGGATATCGTGCAGTCTCCACCATTATGATATGATTCACTTTTGTGGTATGATTCCTTGTTAAAATCCGATTGTGTTATTCTTGAGAACTTGGTTATCTTGATGAAGTTATTCTTCCAAATCTTTGTTTTACATGTCGTATGCCAAATATGTTTTTCAGCCACTTTATGCATGCCTTTCCATTCACTGGGCTTTTTAGCTCATGGTTTCAAAATAAATTTTTTCAGGTAAAAGATTAGAGTGCCAATAGTGGACTCAGGGAATTGATTGGGGACTAATAGTGTTGTGACCTCCGTAGCATATATCGTATAGCCATCTTTACTTGTTTGGATAATTGGGGCAAACAAGTTTAGGTATGTTGACTTTGACATATTGACATAAGATTAATTTAGTGTTAATGTTGTTTTCCACTCCTATATTATTAGTTTATTGTTAGGCTTACGTGTTCCATAGGTTATGGATCTATGGTTCACGGCCGGTCATACCCTTGGAGTTGGGGTGTGACACCTTAGCCTCTGACTTTGTTATATAAAATTTACTTCTTGATACTCCAATTAAGTGATTTTTTAAGATAGTTTCTCTAAAAGACTATGTTGGCCACTATGGATTGGACCAAAAGTTATCCACATACCTCTTGGATAACCAATTTGATGTCACATTCTTCTTATAAAATGCTGGTCTACAATTGGTATGCTTATCAATCAAACTCTTCACTTGCAATGTGCTTTCACCTTGCATCTTAGATGCAAACACCATCCATTTACATGGTGGCTTGCACTTGGCTCTAACTCTCCATTTCTCATTCTTCACAAAGCTTATTTCCTTCCTATTCAATATGGAATACTCCTTACCACATCTCTAAAATGTTTAGCTGTGGCAAATAACATACCAACTGCAAATTGTGGATTGATCATGTGCTTATATGGATTAAAAATAGGATGCCTCCCTTTGTGATGATGATTTTCTTTATCAGATGAGGTTTGAAGACTCCTGATGTCATCAGAAAGTTCATACTCTGAAACAACATTATAACCATCAACCCTTACATTCTTCTGGTTAGATCTCATACCACTCCACTTGGGTGCATTATCAACAATCATATCAATCAACACCTCATCTTCATTCAATTCATTATCAGTGTTATTTGCAGATTTTGAACTACTAGCAGAGCTTGTTGAAGCATTATCAGGATCAAAGTTACTATCACTAGTGCTTTACTGCACTTGGCCTTGTATTTCATCTACTGCTACCTCATGCTCTAAGTATATCTCAATCACTCTATATATTAGTATCCACTCCACCATTAAAAGAATGTCTCTATCATTTTCCAAAACCCTCAACCCACTGATGATGTCCATTACAAGAACTCTATACCAACATGCCCTTACATCAACATACCCAATCTCTTTGGCCATGCAATGAATATCTGGAATAAAAATTTTATTTGCATCAACCTAGTCAATGTACACAACAGAACCACCCACGTATTTCTTATATGGTATGCTTATAAACTCACCCCCATGGTGTACTTCAATACTGAATAAAGTAGAGTATATGGCTAAAACCATGCAAAATTAAAGTAAAAATCACATCAACAAATGAATTACAACACTTTATTGGGACCTCTGTTATTGGGACCACTCACAAAAATATATTCTAATATTCTAAAGCGCAAAGAATCAAACTTCTGGACCACTTACATCAACATATAATACAAGACAAAAAAACTAAAAGTAGATCTTTCAACACCAATAGAAAATTGAAACCCATAAATCAAATAATATAATATTCTTCTTCATTCAAACACTTATGAAAAACTTAGAATCATGACTTACAATATATTTTATCTAGATCCAAAAACTAATCTACATGTCGCAACACCCAAGACATCATTCTAGTAAGCACAAAGAAGTAGTTGATTACGGTAGGGTTTGTGAACAGTGGATGGAATCGGATGGAGGGAAGAGAAGAGACGAACAATTGAGCCAAATACTTTCTTTTCCCTTAATTACCCTTGGAACTTGCCTCTCGTGAGTCATGCATGCTTTTGTCCGTCACAGTAAACGGCTGAATTGGATGGAAGGGCTTGATTGACATAAATTGACAAGTTGAGGAGCTAAATTGACACAAACCAAAGTTGAGGGGCTTAATTGACACAAACTATATAATTTAAGGGCTAAATAGGTAGTTAACTCTTAACATTTTAGTGATTAATTTTTGTATGAGTCGTCACATATAGTGTATGACATGAGATACATTTTAAACAAAAGTATTATTGTTAATGTACTACGTCCTAAATTTACGTACACTACCTCCACGCTACATAAAAAACTGCTATTCCTACTTTTCCAAAAGGAAATAATCACTAAAACACGTTAAAAGAATCTTTCCTGAAATGAATTGGCAACAGACAGAAAGACCCCTTAACCATTTAAAACAACCTTAAATGGCCCAAACTTTAGATGTAAGGTACAATCTCTTCACATCATTCCTCACGTTGGAGCCTGGTTGATAAACCAAACAAAAATGGTCAAATGTATTGGAAAACTCAAGTGTGCACTCAACCTAAAATCAATTGGTAATGCTTCAAAAACGTATTCAGTCCAAACATTGACAAGCATGTCCACAGCACATATACTCCTACTTGTGTAATACTGTAACTTCATTACAAAAACAGCCAGACAAGCCTTTCCATTTATAAATTTCACATAAACATAAAACATTTAAAAGAAAAATAAAAATGGAGTGCAAATTATGCAAGCCATATACCCATTTAGCAAACTGCCGTCCGAAATGCAGGACTAAACCATATACATCCTCCTACAGCTAAAGCTCAGATCTAAGACACCAAGGGCTACAGGCGGAACATAATGGTCCTCTCTGTAAACATCCCCTGTACGTGACAGCAACCAGTAGCAAACCATTATCAGTACCATCCTACTATCAAGTTGTTCAACTGATTTACCCATTATGCCAATGCTGTAAGAAAAAGAAAGCATCAAGGAAGATTACAGAGAGAAAAAAAATCACATCAATATTGCTACACTAATAGAGTCCACCGTACAAGAGCTATAGAGGATTTTCAACTGTAAAACCTTACTCATATACAAGCATCCTCACTTCTGCTAAAAATTTAGAACCTCTCCACTTATTACCTATACAATTGGCCAATATTAATCACAGGATTGATGTGGCAGAATGATGAAACAACTTAAATGGTAAAAAAAAAAAGGTGAATTGAGGAATGCATGCGAGATGGTACAATTTAAACTTTGGGCATCCTTTCTTCTCCAATAATCCATCTCGTCAGCTGGCTCGGGTCTCCAGCCAAAGCTTTACATGACTTGGGGACAATCCCAAGATCAGCACCAATTTGGTCATACTCCTTGAGAGATGCTTCCATCTCCGCTTCAACAGCTGCATCATCCATGCAGTCAATTGTGCCCATGCGAAGAATGTCAGCGTAATGCTTCTCTTTCTCAGGATCGTGCTGAAAGGGTTCCATTGCAGGGCCCTGCTCAATCCAAAATTGAAGATGAAGAGAGCTAAAGACAGACAAAATGACCCCAGCACATCTTTCACCATAAAAATATAACACTATAACACTTTTCTGTTCAATTATCCTCCCATAACAAAGACATTCACATTGTCAAACCTAAAAAGGACATTGATCATGATATCGTCAACGCTTGAAAAGGGCTTACCATTGGCACATGTATGCTTGCTGCACTGAGCAGCTAAGTCATGAGCTTTGCAGACCATTGAAAAATATTCAATCTGTTTTCTATGCAAGACAAAGTATGTGCAATGTCAACTGGCTCCAGTCAGCAAAAGAGGACAGGCAGGTGACTGGTCATGTGGTTCACCAATTTGGGGAATGCCCTATGGTCCTCACTGAGGTCAATAGACCACAGTGAATGTGGGAAGCCAAGGAGGCCCATTCAAGACATCAACAATTTGGAGTTCTCACAACTGACCATGATAGATCTCCCCAAAAGAGTGTTTGTGGCTATTTTGAGTTTCTTTTCCCTTTTTCGGGTGTGCATGTGCTTTCCTGTGTATGCACATGGGCATGAGCAACATATTACTGTGTCAAAACAATGTTAAGAACAAATTTTGAAGTCATTTATTTGCATAGGAGACAAGATTGCCATACCTAAATCTCTTTCATCTATTTAGGGGCTATAAATAGCTGGCTAACTTGCTAGCATTTTTCCTTACTGTCGTGTAGTGTGCTAGTGAATAAGAAAAACAAATTGATATTACCAGTTAAGATTGTAATTATATTTAATTATTTATTTATCAGTAAGGGTAGTCTAGTCTTTTTCATTATGGGTTTTCTCTTCTTCTATCCTTTCTCTCTCTGGCTTCTTTTCTTTGCACTAGTTGATCAATGTTTTCATGGTATAAGATCAAGGTTTGATACTTTTGCATTCATCTTTCTTCTATAAAGCATTCATTGTTTGTTGTCACGAAGTTTTGCCTGAGCCACAACTACGTTCAAATTGCTGCATCGTTGAAATCCTTACCTTGTTTATTGAAGAGATTTGTTGGTAGGTTAAACTCGGTGCAACAGTACCAAGGAATATAGCGTGAACAGTGAGTTGCAGCTAGGGTTTTTTTTTTGACTTGTGGCTGCTACTGGCTTTGCTTGGTTAGATGTTCTGAAATTACAAATCTGCCCCCAGCATGTTCTGAAATTACAGAATCAGCCCAAGAATGTGCTTAATTTATATAATCTTCCCTAGGATATTCCTAAAATTACAGTTTTGTCCCAGAATTTTTTGTCCAGAATTTTATGAAATTACAGAATCAGCCCTAATTTTCTAAATTTTCAGCATTGACCCCAAATTTTCAAGTTACTCTGATCCTTGATTAAGATGAGTCTCTGTAATTATACTTATTATTATGGCAAGTGGAAATTCAGCAAATACATCATATGTGGATGCATCGTTTATTTCTTCTCCTATAGGTTTATCTTCATCGACTCTTTTAGGATATCTCGCCCCATAAGGATATTTGTTTCAGGTGCGACACATCATATGATTAATGACATATCTTTGTTTCTTTCTATCTCATCTCTTCCTTCCCCTACTAGTGTTAATGGCTGCTAATGGCACTCCAATGTCATTGGTAGGTGTTGGATCTATTATGACTTCACTCTTCCCTCTTCCTAATGTTTATTTTATTCATTAATTATCTTTGAACTTGATTTCTATTAGTCAACTTTGTAATCTTGGTTTCATTATTTACTTTTTCTCTAGTGGTTGTATTGTGTAGGATCCCCATTCTAAGAAGTCGATGGGGTTAGGCCGTGAGTTGGAGGACTGAATGTCCTAGAAAACTTACATGTTCCAGTTGTGACTCTTTTTTATGATTTGTCTTCTTTTCATTTGAGTTCTAAGTCATCTGGGTTTTATTTATTTTATTGGTACATTACGTGATTTAAATAGTCATGGTATTTCTGATTGTAGTATTTGCAAACTTGCTAAATTCACATCTTTACCTTTTCAGAATAGTTCCAGTTCTTCTGCTCCTTTTGATCTTTTATATTTTGATGTGTGGGGTCCTGTCCCCATTGCCACAAACGGGGAATCTCGGTATTATGTTTCTTTTATTGAAGATTGTACTCGATATTGTTAGACTTATCTCATGGAACAACGATCTGAATTTTTCTCTATTTTTTCCATTTTTGTGTCATGATTCACACATAATATTCTTCGGTCATCAAATGTTTTTATTGTGAATTGGGTGGGGAATACAAACACAATTATTTTCTTGACTTCTTGAAATTTGATGGTACAATTCAGCAGTCCTCTTGTGTAGACACTCCTAAGCATGAGCGAAAACACGGACACATGATGGAGACTCCTATCTCATTGCTCTTTTATGCGTTAATTCCCACTTCCTTTTGGGGCGAGGCTGTTCTCATTGTTGTTCATCGCATTTATCATATTCCCTCTATTATTAATTCGGGTCTTTCGCCGCGGAAAACCTCCTCAGTACTTTTCTTTGCGTGTTTTTGGTTACATTTGTTTTATACTTCTTTCGAAAGATGAATGCAATAAGTTATTTGCTCGTTCTGCTATGTGTATCTTTCTTTGTTATGGTGAGGGATAAAAAAGATATCGTTGTTATGATCCTATTGCTAGAAGATTGTATCTTGTGCTCACTTTTCATTATTATGAAATATTAGAGTGCCGCATAAGATTTCTCTTCTATTCTCTCTACGTGTGGCTTCTTTTCCTTGCACTAGTTGATCTATATTTTCACTAATGGCACATGGAGGTGGAGGATAGAACATCTTTAGTGGAAGATGTGCCTCGCCCCTGTCTACTTAACAGATAATGTGAATGATGGGAATCCTATTGATAAAGAAGAGGCATAGGTATAACCTCTCCATCTAAACCATCTTCCCAAGGCTCCCAACACATTTTTTATTCAAAAGAAACTCCGCAACCAAATAGATAAGATCAAACTTCTGGGTCCCCTTGATGACCCTCCCTTCAACTTGAACTGGTCCAAAGAGATCAACCCTCACCATATTTATTAGAGGCGGATTTTGAAAATCCTATAGAAATGAAAGATGATATCATCACATAGTATTGAATGACCTCAAAAAGAAAAAAAGTGAGCTTCGGTTAGTATCTTCGACATGTTGAGAGTGTCCCAAGCTAGGTTTTGTCCTCCAAATTACTCAAAGCCAACTCCTTTTCTCATTCTCTCTCTTCCTCACCACTGTCACATTCATTCTACTACACCAAAGACTTTAAACCCCTTGCCTTTTGCTCTCCCAAATCAAAACATCACTTTGTAAAAGTTTGTTGGATTTGAAGGAGATCTACCTATCGTGTCAAAGTTCCTTTATTCAAATGAACGGAAACATGGTGATGATGGACTGAACCTAAACTCGCGGTCCTATGATCTACTAGGTGGTTAAAACATTAATACCAAGGGTATTTGGTCAAAGTTTCGGTTTTAGGCACTATGAATGGAGTTGAAAGAACTTTTGGATGGCAAGAGATAAAGCAAGGTTTAAAGGCTAGAATAGTAGGGTAGGGTAGCTTTAAGGTTTATAGGATCAAAAATTAGAGATTATGGGACAAAAATAGTCTGATGGGTGAATTTGATGAGGTGTTGAATTATTCAAGCAGTTTCAAAATCAAGAAGGAGAAATGAAGAAAAGCTATCCACATCCGATATGATACTATGTGGTTACTCGATGATACGTATTGGAAACATATCATGAATACATCTTGATAAGGTTATCCAAGATGAATATGCTTTGGATACATACAAAGCAATATGTGGAATTTATAATTTTAATCCTCACCATTTCTTCTTGAATTTACATATATTAACATACCTAAAGAAAAGTTCGTATAACTTGGAAGAGAAGTGGGTATTTTTTAAGTATTATCTACTACCAAAAATTAACTAGGTAACTGCTGGTTGTAGTGTCTTTAATTAATAGAGGTTGGCGGTTGGCCTAATGACCACCACCCCTCAGTTGGACCTAAAAGTCGCGGGTTCAAACCTTGTCGTCCCTCTCCCCGGTAAAAGTGTAAAAAAAAAAAAAATAGTTTCTTTAATTAGCCACGCTTACTTTATGACCACCACAATGAGACGAGTATGTTTCTATGAAAGTAAAACTCGCATATTTTTTGAATTGTATAAAGAATTTATTGAAAATAATCAAATTGTTAGATGACAATAAAATTATAAAAATATGTTTTATTGTCAGACGTAGCCTGGCCATATTCATATCGCTCTGTATGTGACATATTGTACTTGTATCCCATACCCATACTTCCGAGACAGAATAAATGAATTAGGGAAACGAAAACCTTAGAATGACCATAAGGGCTTCTAGTCTCACATAAAAGAAATCGAATGGTGTCTCAACCTTTAAAGATAGCAAAACTGCCAAAAGAATCCATTGATCATTTTGTTAGAAACATCCCTACATAGACTAACTGATACAGATACATACACCGACCTAATTCACACAATGAATGGACTATATAAACTCAAACTAGAAAAATGGCTTAATCAATTTCAAGCAACAAACGAATTATTTGGGCTCATCAAACAACTAGAAACCAGGAGAATACTTACCATAAAAGCCTGGACAATATACAAATTCAGAAATGCTAACATCTATCTGATCAGCTTCCAAGAAACCCTGATTAGAAAAAACCTGAATTTCCTGACTCCAAAGTATTGGAACCATATGAGTTCAATTCAATCAGGCCACCTAAGCATGACTCCAACCAATGTGACTGCTAGTGTCGCCCTTGAAGAATTAGTGGGACCCACATGGTGGTTTCTCTTTCTTCTCCTTTCAAGAAAAAACAACTGAAGGTATCCATCCCAATCACATGGCCTTAAAATGGAAAATAGTTAAATTTCCTATGCCAATTGCTTATCTTGGTGACTTTACCTAAATTAACTGTAGTAGAATTACATCTGCAGTATATTGATTGATCTTTCAGACAATGCTACATCTTAGACGTTATCTTTTCTTTATTACAACCATATTTTTTGAAGGCTTACTATGTAGCATGTTGTTGCAATGTTACTCAACACCTATCCAATACACTGCCAGTAAGTCATCCCAATGCTCCCTCAATCAGCAATCAGTCCCGAGACATTAAGACTTAATACACAGACATCCAAATAAATAATTTGAAAGTTCCTTCAAATTATTCAGGGAAAAAAAAGAATTGTGACAAAATAGAGGGAAACCAGTGCAATAAACTTTCTTGCCTCATCCAAACATAAAAGTCTTTTTTCTTTCAGTAAATGATTTCCACATAGATGAATATGGCCTACTATAATTACAAAAACTTTACTAAAGACAGTTTGTCTTCATTACCTGGCATAGTTCAGCATAATGCCTATAGATCTCGCTGTTTTCATCTTGATCACCAAGCAATGTACCACCATACCAACCATTGCCTTCGTCTACTGATGTCATTGAAAGGTATCTACATAAAAGGTGCCAATCACAGTGCATCATTGATTAGCAACATTCTAGAGCATACTGAACAGTTGCCTTAAAATATGCTATACCAAGAAATAACTATTAATTTTTTCCACAAAACGAGGGAAAGATCTGAGAAAAGATAACCCAACACAGGCATTATTGGGAATTTCTCAGACAGCATATTTGTAACTAGTGCAATCAAGTACATGATTGGATCAAGTTCCGCCAGATTTAAAAATTACACGGTGGCGACATGGGTCCAATCGTACTTTCTTATGTTCTGGAAGGCAAGGGTATTCTAGTAACATTGATTAACATTGACTTGGGCTCCAGTGAAAAAATGTGTACCTCTGGGTCTACTGATGCTAATGGGCCTTGAGATATGGTCCAAACTCCACAGAAGTTTCGTAGCGTTATTAGCAGTTGGCTTGTCATGTACCCCATGAATGTCTACCTAATCTGCCTTTTCATGCAGCCTGACGTAGGGGTTAAAGAGGTAATATTTATAAAGAATTCTCCTCTTTTATTTTCTGCAATTCAATTATAATAACCACAACTAGATATTATTTTCTTTATTAAAAAGGCGTACCAAGTGCACAAGGCCTTATATTACTTTCTTTATTCTCTGGTCTAAAACCCTATTCCATGAACACGAACATTATACCCTTTTAGCCTTCATTTTGAATCCATAATCAACAAGAGTAGTTGGCCAGGATTTTTGTTAACATTCTATACACTAGGGAACCAGCCAATTCTGTACATTTCCAATCCAAGAGGCCTACAACATTCTCCATACTTGAAACCCTAACCCCATGGGTGTTCCACACGGGCTGTAGTGAGAATATGGATCCCAATGGGACTATTTAAGCCAAATGGTCTAAAGATGTGGTTCATAATAGGTCTATAGTGTTCATAACAGTCTAAATGTCATGTGTGTCTTGTTCAAAGTCCTGGATCTAATGGTTGATGATCTGCCTTCTATATAATCTGCCAATCAGATGCATCCTAACATAGGGGTAAGGAGGTAAGATGTCTGAAAAATTATCTTCCTCGTTACTTTTCTGCAATTGATTTTTGCTATCATAACTACATTGGTTCTTAAACTTTTTATTTTCTGATCCAAAACTCTATCTCATAGACACCAGACCTTCCCCTAGTCTTTTATCCTTCCCTTTCAGTACATAATCAGCTAGAGTAGTCAACCAGATTTTTGTCCTTGGTAGGTGAACATGAAGTTCATTAACCAAATAGAGAAAATTGTTGAAGTCTCCAACCTTATCCAAATTTTAACTCAAATTTAAATTTGAGTAAAAATAGGCTAAAAACAGCATTTTACTCAAAAGTCATACCAAACGAAGAGAGACCCAAAATTTTACTCAAATCAAAAGAGATTCAAATCTTTACTCAAATTTCCAATGGTAAGATTTCATCATCCTTTAAATATCCAATTGTCATATTTTACGGTATTTTAAATTCGAGTTTATTCTCTTTTAAATTTGTGTTTGTCCATTGGAGTGCTTAGTATCAAATCAAGCATTTTACTCAAAAATTAACTCAAATTTGAGTAAAAATGAGTCAAGATTAGCGATGGCCTAAGAGCCACATGGAACATATTCTCATAAGAGAGCTACTCAACACAAAGCTAGTCTATCAACAAAGAAAGCCCTAACAGCCCAAGAAATAAGCACAAAGCATCACACCTCAAAAGATCCTCAACCGGTCAGGTGAACATACACGTCTTTACTAAAAAGGGTTGATTACATACACCTCCCCTGACGTTTGTCAAAATATCCAGTAAACCAGCTCAGCTATGGATAATAACACTAACGTCCCCTATCGGTGACCTCTGTCCTATTAATCTAATAGAATTAGCAAAATGACTATAATGTCCTTAAATGTGAAAGATTCTTCATCGTTAGCTAATTTTACAACATCCAATCATACAATGCCACGTGATTATAAATACAAAAACTAATTTTCAAAAATAAACTATAAACTATTATTTTCCAAAAATATAAAACACAAATTATCCCAAAAACAAAAACCAATATTGTCATTTCATCACAATTGATCAATAATTCATCAACAAGATGAAGAAGATATTGAACAATTTATCATTGACGATCAATTCATCACAAGTTTTCTTTGTTTTTCCCTTCTGTCGGTTTCATGTTCTTCTCTCAAGTGTAGTGACTGTAATCTCAGTAGATTGAGTCTTCAATTGCGGGCCCTATTGTTTGATTTCAGAATGTGGTGTTCAAGATGTGTTTGAAGATGTAGTTTGTGCTAAGTGGACAGTGTTTGGGAGCTGAAGATTGTGGTGTTGTCATGACTGGTTGTCGATGATGTTGTCAGTCTGTAGTTGTTGATGACTCATTGTAATCTTGCTTGTATTGCTGTAGTTGAACAGAGGAGACGTCATTGTGAGCTTTCACGCATCTAGCCTCTATTGTCAATTTTGACTATTCATCGCCGTGATATGTCGTCATCGCCACAGTTGCGGAGTGATTTGTTGCTGTGAAAATCAAAGGTCCTTTCCACTGTTGAGTGTCTTCGATTGTGGCTGTTGAGTTCGTCAAATGCCTCTGTTCAGTCGTCTATCGTTTGTGCCTTGCTGTGTTGGTGTGGCAGGCATTCTTCGTTTTACCGGAGAAATCAGATTGCGATCATCTTCGAAGCAGTTGTCAGAATCGCCGGTAATCCCTTTGTTTTTGCCACCGTTCGGTGTCGTCGCCGCTAATACTTCTGACTCATCGTCATTTTTAATTGTTGCCAACAACCAGTTCTTCATTGCATCATCGTTCAAGTTGGAAGCTAGGGCTGCGATCTTTGTTAGGCGGAGCTTTGCTTGTGATTTGAGGTCTGAAAGGAGGAGTGCAGGAGTTCTTGGGCTGGGCTATTTGGCTTTTAAACTGAATTGGGTTATTACTTTACCCATTCGATTTGGGTAGTCCAAGAGTAGTCGTTCAGGTTTGCAACTCCAGAAGTTATTGCTGGAATAGTTTTCTTTTATTAAGGTCTAGTTGAGTGCAAATAGTTGAGTGCAAATCTAAACCAGTTCAGTGAAAATCTAGACCGGTTCAGTGCAAATTGAGCCCAGTTTGGTGCAAATGAGACCCGGTTCAGTGCAATTTGGCCCGGTTCAGTATATTTTAATATAGTACAGGACTCTTTCTGGCCAGTTCAGTGATTTTTCACTCTGATCAGTCCATTTTTAGGTTGATTCAGCTCCATTTTACTATTATTCAGGCTGCTTTCTTCAAGTTCGGTCTCAGATTGGCTCGATTTAATGCTTTCATAGCTAGTTTCTTGGCGGTTCATCTTGGTTTAGTGTTTCTTTTGCCCACTTCTTGAGGGTCCAGTGTTGGATTAGCATTCTTGGAGCCCATTTTTACTTCATTTCAGCCTCTGCTCAGAGTTGTTGTATTATTATCTTGCTTGAAATGTGTCCTCAGAAACAAGTTTTCCATTCTTCTACTGCTACTTTTGCCTGGTCCGGTATCACTCCTACATGCTTAAAAATACCTCAAAAACTAGTATACGAGGCTTTTGAGCCTCTTCCTCAATGTCGAATGGTTTTAAGTTGGATGCTTTAAAAATTGTTACAACGTACAACTCTTGATATCAAGACACTTACTTCTTCCTCAGATTCTAAAAATGAAATTAATTAGGAGAAGTGATATACGAAACTTAATGTACACTTTTATGCTAGCAACTAGGGAAGGTTTAATGAGCCAAGCACACAAGCAAGTAAAACTTGATGCTCTAACTAGATTTGTCAGCCTAAAGTTAGGCCCTAAGCTTGGTTTCTAGTAATCAAAGCCAATAGGCAAGCATGCCAGCAAGAAAGTATGTCAACTGATCTAGATAAGAATAATACCACCAGCAAACATATTCTATTGACAAAAACAAGATCAGGTTCTCATGAGACATACCTTTGGAAGACATCCTCTTCATTGGTGTCACCAATAGACGAAAGCCAATTTAGGTCACATAAGCCATATATTCCCTTCTCCTCTTGAGACCCTCCATTTGCAACATCACGTGAAGCTACTTTGGGCACAGAGTTACTATGCTCATGCTTCCTCTGCCCAAAAAGCCAATTCGGGCTTTTGAGTTGTATTTCACTGCAAGAAACAAGTATTGACTTCTTGTTAAGCAATAAACTACTACTACTAAACCATCAGTGTTTACAAAGCTGTTTCAGCACTCACACAATTGATGCAGAAGTCAAAGAGGGGTGCCTCCTCACAAAGAGGGGGTTGCAGTGAGCGTCCGAAACGTTTCCATTTCCATGAAAATCAAAACAAATCATTTGATTGAATATCAAAATTCCTATATTTCAAGGTGTTTCGGTTGTTTCAACCAATGTTTCGGAAACAAATTTTTCAATTTGTTATTTGTTTCCATCTTGTTTCCGAAACGTTTCTGTTTCTAAGCGCACCGAAACTATGCACCGAAACGAAATTTTGATCCTTGATCAGTCCCCAACTTCAAAAGAAAAAGGAAGAAAAAAAACCAAAGAGGAAACCACAATTTCTCTGAATTGTTCTTGTCATATGCCCATTTCACAGAGTTAAAGAAACCATTTTGCTGAAAGTTGAACCAATTTAACAAGTAATCACCAAGCACCCATTTGGGAAACTAATGTTAAACGAAGTTTATGTGAACCACTAGAAAAGCACTACCCTCTGTGTGCACACCATCAGAGAGAGAGAGAGAGATAAAGGGAGTGCTTCCAAAAAATCATAAAAATAAAGCACTGGTGGATAGGCATCTCTTCCAATTCAACTGTTCTCCTACTCAATCTTTCGAAGGCACCACCAAAGGTAGCAATGTGCTGCCCAATACTTCCAGCCTAATTATCTGCTCCTCCCTGGTCACGTTATTCCCAAGGACTAACTTCAGGATCGTGCATTGAAATTCAAACAAAGACACAAGAATGTATCATATCTCATGAGCTATCAGGTATCTAACATTTGACCTTAGGAGACTAGCAAAAAGATTTCACATTACTAACCCTCAGAGGCCACCCTGACACCAAAAAAACCATAAAAACAACCTTAGTAAAACAACCAGCTCAGGAATACTCCCCTCCAATGTTTCTTCATGTACATTATGGTGACAGATTATACATGCACATTGTGGTGTGCAAGGATCAAAATATCGTTTCGAAACGGTCGAAACGTTTCCGTTTCCATGGAGACCGAAACGAAACAGTGATGGAATCGAAATTCTGATATTTCGAGGTATTCCATAATGTTTTTTAAATGTATTATAATATTTCAATGCATTTGCACAATTGTTTTAGAATATTTCAAGGTATTTCAAGATACTTTGATATATTTCCATCAATGTTTTAGAAAAATAATTCTTAAATTTTTTATTTTTTTCATTATATTTCCGAAACGGGTCGAAACGTTTCCGAAATACGTCGAAACGTTTCCGTTTCCTAGGTGACCGAAATAGTACACCGAAACGATATTTCGATCCTTGGTGGTGTGCAAGAATGACTGGCAAAACTACCCTCCAATGTTTCTTCCATGTTTAAGAGAACATGTAAGAAATTCCAACAACAAAGATTGAGTTATATTAGGAACGTTCTCAAATATTTTTGGATGAGTGACAAACTTTATTAAAGAATAAAGAATACAAAATAAAGAGAACAAATCAAGGATATAACAGCTTATCTTTTCAAAAGTGGACATGAATTTGGGGCATCAAAAAAAGGAAAGAGGGTCACTCCTCATGGGATGGAGGGAGTACAACCACTATGATATTAATTTGCTTGGTGAACTTCTCCAACAACTTCCTAGGGTCATTCGATGTTCGGACACGTGTTATGGCCCTCATTTCTAGAGAGGTCTAAGCCCCTCACCCGCATTCATAATCTCATTTCCCCAACCCTCAGCCACAAGCATCTTATGTCATGTCAAATTTCCACAGCCATCTACACATAACCCCACCTTCTTAATGCTTAAACTCAAATGACCCCCCCCCCCCCTTTTTCTTCCCAAAAAAAAAAAATAATCACAATCTATGACCAAATATGCATGGAACCAAGGAATTAAATTTTATTTTGAAAAGGTCGAAACGTTTTTGTTTCCATGGAAACCGAAACGAATCATTGATTGAATATCAAAATTCCAATATTTCGAAGTGATTTAGTGTGTTTCGGTATATTTCGACCTATATTTCAGAGTGTTTTGACCAATGTTTCGAAAACAAATTTTCAAATTTTTTATTTGTTTCCATCTTGTTTCCGAAACATTTCTAAAACATTACCGAAACGTTTTTGTTTCCAAGCGTACCGAAACTATGCACCGAAAGAAAATTTTGATCCTTGCATGGAACTAAGTCGACCTTATGATACTTAAATTTCTCACTCAAGCTTGCATTGGAAAAAATTCATTCGCATCTGCACTAATCTATTTGCCATAAAAAACAAAGAGCTGAGAAGTTGTGACAAAGATACCCCTCTGAAATTCGTGCAAATTCCATATAGAGGTAAGAAACACAACTCTGTTCCAAACTAATTGCAATGTAATCAATGATTTTTTACGACTCTCAAATTCCTCTCTAAACAAATATTATAAGGAACCGCTATCAAAGCACAACTCCACAAAACCTTTGCTTCTTTGCTTTTTCCCAAAACCCCAAGATTTAGTCCGCAACAGCTCGTCAACTGTAGCCGGACAAACCTATACCTCTCCAATCACATTACATAATTTATTCCACAACCCCCAAGAAAAAAACATTGACTAAATATATAGAGATAGACATTAGATTCTCCATGTCTCAAACAAGTTGACACATATTAGGACTCAAAGCTTTATAAGATTGTCTCACCTGCAACATATCATTAGTATTCACCTTGCTGAGCACAAAAGACCAAACAAAAGCCTTGACTTTTGAGGGGCTCTTTACCTTGTAAATGAATTTGTCAAGAAAAAAAAAAAAAAAAAATAGAATGATAACTAACGAGATAGGGATTCAAATTCTACAATCATGAGAAATATTAGGATTGAAAATTCTGAAGAATAAGAAGAAAAAAGCCAAATCCTCTACTTCTCCATCATTTAGACGCTTAAAAAAATGAATATCATAAGAATAGGAATCCTTCCCTCCGCCTCCCCCCCCCCCCCCACAAAAAAAAAACCAACAAAAAAAAAAACAAATAAACAATAAAACTAGAAATAAAAGCCTCATGGAGAGAAGGAAGGTGATAAAGTCACGGAAAAACATCACTTAAAAGCTGATAGACCTTCCCACTTATCCTCCCAAAATAGAAACCTAGATCCATGTCCCACCTTAGAGCAAATCAATGGAAGGAAAGAATGACACACCTTTGCAATAAATTTTGCAGGACTCATATGAGTTGCATTATGCCCATATTTAGCATCCCAACCATTCTGATGAAGACTATACTTACTCCTTATCACTTTATGCCAAAGGGAATTAGGTTCCAAAGGGAATCTCCATAACCACTTACCAACAACAAAAATACTTTTAGACATAAATTACCAAGTCCCAAACCCACTCATTTATGGGCTTACACATTACAGCCAACTCACTAAATGATCTCATTTATCCTCTTACTTGACCAAAGAATGTCTTTTATGATCTTCTCTAATCTTTTAGCAACACCAAGTAGAATTCTAAATCAAGACAAATAATATATGGGAATACTAAACATACAAGACTTAAAAGTAATATGCCCAGTTGAAGAAAAATATGCCCATTTTCAACCACCAATCTCCTTTCCACCTGCAAAACAACCAAGTCCCAAAATGATCTAGGATTACCTCCTAATGGCTAACCCAGATAACTCATGGGCCACACATGAGTTACACAACCTGCTAAAATTCTCTCACAACCTCATCCTCCAAATTAATGTTTGCCGCTCCATTTTTGGACAAATTAATTTATGAACCACATACTTTACCAAAAATCTTTTAACAACTGGACCACATTTTCCAAACCCTCCATTTTGTCACACAAGCGAAATATTACATCATCAACGAACTGCAAATGTGACACACTTACACACATTCACCACCCATTTTCATCCCCTCCACTAAATCCACCTCTTCCATTTTCATCCCTTCTGCTATTTTTTTTTTCATCCCTTCTACTAAATCCACCTCTTCGGCTCTAAAAACTTTCCACTCAAAACATCAACCGCCAAAGTAAAAAGAAAAGGAGATAATATATCCCTTGCCTTAATCCCCCGGAAACATCAAAACAACTCCTTAGGATCACCATTCACCGACACTGAGAAAATAAAAGAAGAGAGACATTTTCTGATCCACTTCCTCCATCTCTCCAAAAACTTTTGGTCTCAACACACAATTCAAAAACTTTCAACTTACCTGATGACATGCCTTATCAAAATCCACTTTGAACACAATTCCCTTATTTCCTTCCCTCCTAACATCATCTACCACCTAATTTGCAACTAAAACTGAATCTAAAATTTGTCAATCAATAATAAATGCACTCTGAGCCACTGTAACTGTTACACCTAAAACCTCACTAAGTCTCCAAGACAACACTTTGGAAACTATTTAATACAAACTAGTCACCAAACTAACATGCATATAATCATTTATCTTACTTGAAAGATCTTTTTTAGGGACCAAAGTTATAACCGTAGAGGTTACACTTCTCCCTACCACCCAATTAGCGAAAAATTCATGAAAACACTCATAATATCATCATTTATGGTCTCCTAACTACTCTAAAAAAACCCCATAGAGTAGTTAACTACTCTAATTACCTCCTTTTCCTCAAATAGCCTCCCAAGCCAACTTTCTCGCTCAGACATTATAAGACACCAATTAATACCTTCAATACTCAGTCTAAAGGAAATAATCCTCTGTATACAACCTTTTATAGAACACAGCAGGGAAGTTAACTCTCCCCGCCACATATACCGTCTTTCCTAGTTTGCTAATCTACCCTCCACCCTCGCAACCATATAATTCAAAAAGAGGCTTTGCCTTGGACAAACCGAAATCCTAGATAAGAAATGGGAAAGGAATTCGATAGTACATCCCTAACCTTTATCCCATCCATTCCTCTAGTCAGAATCACATCATTCTTAGCTCAATTCGCTTCCATCCATGAAAGAACAATAAAACTTCATAGTGCACATTTCAGATATTCTATAGGAGAAAGAGTATATATAGAAGGAGACTTCAATGGCCACATACAAAAGGATGGGGTTGGATATGAGAAGGTACATGATGGACATGGATTTGGAGATAGGAACAATGCCGCAAATTTTGTCGTCGATTTTGCTACGACATATGATCTTATAATAGCAAATATGTATTTCAAAAGAGGGATAACCATCTAAGAATTTTTAAGTGGATTAAATAAAAGTCAAATAGATTTTTCCCTAATGAGATGAGTGAATCGTAGACCATGTAAAGACTGTAATGCCATTCCTGGAGTGAGCTTACCCACACAACATGGGATAATGGTATTAGATGTACTTATGAAAAACAATATAAGACAAAAAAGAAATTAAAAATCCAAGAACTAGAGGGTGGAATTTGAAAAATGAAAAGATAGATTTGTTTAGGGATAAAATACTTTAAAAAGTAGTGTAAAATTTAGAAGATGAAACAAATCTGATGTGTAATACGATGGTAGAACATATTAAAAAAAATCTATTGAGGTTTTTGGAGAAGCAAGAGATAATGGACCATTAGCGAGAGAAACTTGGTGGTGAAATGATGAGATCCAAAGTGTGTTAAAAGCAAAAAGAGTGCTACAAAACATGATAAAAAATTAAAAACGAACAGAATTTTAAAAATTATAAGATTGCAAATAAAGAAGTAAAGAAGAGAGTAAGCGAAGTTAAGTACAAAGTATATGATAATCTTTACTCTAAACAAGACACAAAGGATAGGGAGAAAAGCATATATAAACTTGCTAAATGAAAAGGAAAAAAAACTCGAGATGTTAATCATCTTAAATGTATTAAGAATGAAAACTCTAGAAAAGAAATAGTAAAAATTGATGATCAAGAGATACCGAAGAGCGAACATTTTAAATATTTAGGGTCTATTATTTATAAAGTGTAAGATTGGTGACGATGTTATTCATAGAATTAATGCAAGTTGGACTAAATGGACGAGTGCATATGTTGTATTGTGCAATAAATTCATACCCCTAAGCTAAAAGGAAAGTTATATAGAATGGGAATAAGACTTGTTCTTCTTTATGGTACCGAGTATTGCACAACCAAGAAACAAAATATTCAAAAATTGAGTATCGCAGAAATGAGAATGTTAAGATGTGGTAAAACTAAGAAAGAATTAGAAACGATTATATCTATGAAAAAGTAGAGGTAGCACCTATAAGATATAGATTAAGGGAGAATTGACTTGGATGTATGGCACTAATGACAAAGAGTAAGATGATAACTATTGACGGTAAGCGTAGGAATAGAGGGGGATCAAAATTAACTTTAAATGAAATAGTAAAAAGGATATGACAATTTATGGTTCAACAAAAGGCATGACCCTTAATAGGTCATAATAGTGAAACAAGATTCACGTAGCCAACTCCAAAAATATTGGGACAAGATTTTGTTGAGATGAGTTGAGGTGAGTTTGTGTTCCTACGGTAATCCCCTAAAAGACCAACTTAGGGGACTACTTTTCTCCCAACAGCTACGAGGAAAAAACATAAACAGGATTGGATGTGACACGAAATGAATATATGCCGAAACGAAAATTTTCAAAAAAAAAATGGAGAATACATGCAATGGTAGGAGTTTCTACAAATAACTATCTTTTATATTTAATGTTCTAATTCAACAGCACAAATAAATGAGTAGATAGATAAATATAACTGTCCTTACATAAGAAAGGAATTACGTTATGATAAATAAATATTATGAAATCTTATGCGGAATACTCTTTACATGAATGAGATTAATGGGTTCAAATGTCTATAAATCCATTTTGTTTCTACATTGTCTAACGGGCATACATAATGACAATAATTCTCTAATCTTCCCAACCTTTTTTTTTAACCACTATTCATTGAATGTTTTTTTTTTCTAAATTTAAGAAACACTTGAATAAAATTAGTCTAAACAATTTTACATTTCAATAAGTAATCAAATACTAAATGTCTAACTTTGATTTCAAATACAAGTACGTGCTAAGAAGTATCCACCAAAATTAATTTTTGCCATTGTTAGAGTTCTTATTTTATATTATTAGTAGTATAGGGTAAAATATTGTAATTCTCACAATATCAGTTTACTATAAATAAGAGTGTAGGGCAACGTAGCCTACACAATTGATTATTCTTTTTTTCCTCTGTTTCTCTTTTTCTTCCCTCCTCTACTTCTCTCTAACTCTAATATTACTTTTGTTATTTCAATTTAGTATCTGAGCATTAATTCAAGATTAAATAACATTGGAAAACACCATTGAAGCACTTCGGGAGACTCTTCGGTCACTGACGTCAACAACTTGTGTAGTCTTATTGTGATTTGCACCAATTTATTTTGAAGCCATCTAGGTGAGGTTTAATATTTTTCAAAAAATGGCAATGGCCTATTTTTTAGATCCACAGATTTCAGACCTTTTCTCCTGTTTGGTTACTTAGATCTGCCTCCTCGGGTTCCGATTTCATTTAGGGCATCACCTCCCGAGTTGCCCAGCCTTCTGTGACTAGTTTGGAAGTGTTTTTGTGCAAAAGAGGTTGTCGACTCCACTATTGAGGATCAAAACAGTGTCCAAACAGTTCAAATCCTAATGCTTTGGTTGTTTTTAGGTCTTTGTGATATATTTGAGGCTTGCTGGTGTGATTGGCTTCATTGGGTTGTTTTTGGCTCTCTTCTTGGTTGTTTATGTGATTGTAGTTGTTTGAGGCTTATTGGTTCTCTTATTCTTTATTATTGCCTAGTTGATTGTGGGTTTTACTATGGCCACTTTTGAGGATGTAAGAGATACGTCAGTGGATGATCCACTTCGACAGGTCTATTCCATGGATGACTATACACAGATTACTTCAGTGAAGTTAAATTGGAACCAACTATTATTCTTGGTTCCATGCTACTAAAGTTTTTTGCGTGTTAAAAAATAAGTCAAGTATTTAACTGAAAGTCCTCCAGGAGTCCAAAGGCTCTAAAAACTGGTGGAGTGAAAATTACTTGTTGATGACTTGGTTGTGGCTTAGTATGGAACCATCTGTAGCCTCTAATATTCAACTTCTTGATACAGCTAAAAGAGACTCTCTTCAGAAGATGTACTGCCAAGTACAAAGTGTATTCCGGATCTATTTACTTTTAGAGCGTTTATTTAATACCAATCAAGGAAATAAATCCCTCGCTAAACATTACGCCATCTGGAAATAATTGTGGGAAGAACTTATATTGTGTCGGTCACTGTTGTGGGAAGAACTTATATTGTGTCGACCACTGAGTGAAGATTTAGAGATTCAATGTCGACAGTGTGAGGAGCTTTAGGCCGCATTACTATTGGCAAGCCTTAACTCTGAGTAAGATGTGTTTAAAGATTAATTTTGGCTAGTTAGACAGTTCCAATTGCGACCCATGCTTATTGTCGCCTTTAGCGAGCTTCTTTTACTCGTACAACTTCTTCATCTTCATGGGATTCCTTTGCCTTAATCTCTAGTGATAGTAGCCATGGCGTTTCACATGGTGGACATAGTGGCAGTCGTCATCCGACCCAAGGTGGTAGTTGTGGTGGTAGAGACACTGGTAGTGGAGGTCGAGGTGGTTATGGTAATCACTACGAATGGAAATGTTCTTATTGTGGGGTCACTCAACATACTAAAGAGTATTGTTGAGATAAGCATCGAAGACCGACCTAAGCTAATCAGGCCCCTAGTGATTTGGCTCCATTCGTGTCTCAGTCAAGGATTAACATCTCGTTTCGAAACGGTCGAACAAGCCGAAATGTTTCCGTTTTCAAGGAGACCAAAAAGAATCAATGATGAAATTCTAATAATTTGAAGTGTTCATCCTGTTACGAAGTTTTTCGTAATGTTTCGACGTGTTTTAGAATGTTTCAAGGTATTTTAAGATGCTTTAATATATTTCAATCAATGTTTTGAAAAAAATAATTCTCAATTTTTTTCTTCGTTTCCATTCAGTTTTTGAAGTAGGTCGAAACATTTTCAAAATGCTTATGTTTCCTAGGTGACCGAAACAGTACACCGAAATGAACTTTTGATTCTCGGCCTCAATCATCTATTGTTGGCTCTAGTGGATCTACATTTGGCTCTCATGATGACTTTACTTCTCAACTCATTTAGCCCATTAAGTTATTAATGGTATTATCATGCCCTTTAGCTATTGTTCTTGAGAAATGACTCAAAAACTTTTACTTCTGGTTCTGGCGAATGAATAATCATTGAGTCCTCTTTCCGGGCAACACATACAAAGAGACTCGCCAATGGTCAAATAATTAGAAAACCTCCGAGATATATTTCTAGAATGTTTTTCTTCTATTATCTCTCAGCTATCAAATTTTCCCCAGTTGTCTACTTCATCTGCTGGTTTGGCTAATGTAATTAGTTTCGCACATGTGGCAACCCAATTAGCTTCACCCTCTTGGATGGCTGATTCAGGAACTAGTGCTCATATGTCTAGCATTTCCTCTTTGTTTTATAATTTTCACTCTTGTAACTCCCATATTATCTTAGATGATATTTTTTTCGACCGATGCGTGTGACGGGTGATCATCACCCCCAAACACCTAATTTGTTCCTCATTTTTCATTTGACTTATTATCTGTGAGTCAGTTGACTAAATCTTTACATATTCAGTGACATTTTCTCCATCTTCTTGTATTTTTCAGGACCTCCAGACTAAGAAAGATATTGGTTTGGGGTATGATCATAATGGTCTTTTCTATTTGGATACCATGACTCAGTACCTACCTTGAACGCCACCGTATCTTCACTTCAGTGGTATTTTTGTTTGGGTCACCTTTCATTGTATAAGTTTTGTCAAGTTATTCCTTATTTGAGTTCTTATTTTATGTTAGAATGTGAAGGTTACTAATTGGGCAAGCATCATCGTAGTTGTTTTCCTAGTAGTAATGAAAGTCATCAATCTGGTAAGACATTTGCGGTCCTACAAGAATAAAAAATCTTTCTGGCTTTCAGTATTTTGTGATCTTTGTGGATGATCTTTCTCATATGACTTGGTTATTTTTTATAACAAATCGTTCTAAATTGCCTAAGACATTTGTTACTTTTTATAATAAAATTTTGGTACAGTTTGATAAACGTGTTAAAATATTTCGTTCTGATAATGCCCTTAAATATGTTCAATCATTTATGCATACATTTTGTGTTGACCATGGTATCATCCATCAAATTACATGTCCCCATATATCCCAACAAAATGGGGTATTCTCATACTCAGAAGATTTTCGCTACTATGATCCTATTTATGCCGACACTATATTAGTGCTAATGTTACCTTTTTTGAGTCCTTTACCTTCTTTTCTGCCTCAGGTCATATCCTCTTTCCCCAAATTTAGTCTTTTACAGGAGCCTTTGTTGCCTATTGTACCAAACTGTATTTCTTCTTCCTCCCTGATTGACAATCCTAGTTTATCGTCGTTCCAAGGACAAACAAGTTCCAGTTCAAAAAAAAAAGGACAGACAAGTTGTTGCATTGTCTGATTCTATTGAGGTATGTCGGCTAGTTCATTCTCTTCTGATTTACCCATTGCATTGATAAAAGATACTTAGTTGTACCAAGAATCACATTTCTAATTTTATTTCTTTGCATCGACTTTCTTCATCCTTTCTTTATTTTACATCGATTTTGTCTTCTATGTTTGTTTGTAGCTCTTTGAAACATGCATTAGCATCTCTTGGTTGAAAACTGATTATGGATGAGAAAATGAAAACATGAGAATCGAACATGGGACCTTATTTCTCTTCCTTCTAGTAAACAACCTGCCAGGTGTCGAGTCTACACAGTGAAGTATCATTCTGATGGTTCGGTTGAGCGTTCGAAGGCCCCTTAGTCGTCAAAGGCTACACCTAGATATATAGTGTGGATTACTATGAGACTTTTTCTCCGATTGCCCGTCTTAACTTTATTAGAGCTCTTATTTCTGTTGCAATCAGTTATGATTGGCTTTTGTATCAGCACAACATCAATAATGTTTTTTTACATGGAGACCTACTAGAGGAAATATATATGATACAACATAGAGGTTATGTTGTATTTGGTAATGAACAATTAGTGTGTCGCTTTAAGAAAACACTATATGGCCTGAAACAATCACTACGTGCTTAGTTTAATAAATTCAGTACCGTTGTACTTCCATATGATTTTCAATATTCCACTTCAGACCATTTAGTTTTTATGCATCGTTCTGTCAAATGTTTTATCATTCTTATTGTGTATGCTGATGACATTATCATTAGTGATAATAACTTAGATGGTATCGCCCACTTCAAGGTCAATTTTGGGAAGCCGTTTCATACAAAAGACTTATGTATTCTTCGGTACTTTCTGGAGATCGAGGTTGCTCTATTGAAGGAATGCATTTTTGTGCCAACGGAAGTATTATTTGACTTATTTTTTGAAACTGTGACTTTTGGTGCATGTCCAGCTGATACTCTTATGAATTCTACAGTTAAGTTCGATGTTGAGTATTGTGAAGTTTTGATGATGTAGATCACTATCAAAGGTTCGTTCGTAAGTTAATTTATCTCACAGTTACACTTTTTGATATTATCCATACTTCTTGATATTATCCATGTTGTTGATGTGGTTAGTCAATTCATGCACACTCCTTATAAACCTCATTGGGAGACTGTCTGTCATATTTTTCGGTATCTGAAAGGTGCATTAGGTAAATGATTATTATATCGTCTTTCACCATCCATGATTATTACTAGCTTTTATGATGTTGAATGGGCAAGTAGTCGTATTGATAGACGATCTATGTTAGGTTACTATACATATATTGGTGATAATCTTATTACTTGGCGTAGCAATGAAAGAATGTGGTTGACATTTTCAAAATATGCGTGTATCCTTTGTTTGTGTTCATTAAAAAAAAAAGAATGTGCATACACATTCGAGTGCAGGGGCTGAATACCGAATCATGGCTCATTCTCAATATGAGATGTTGTGGGTTCGTTCTATACTTCATAGTATGAGTATTGGTGTGCCCTCTCCTAGGCATTGTGATAACCAAACTCCTATTTTCATTGTCAATAATCCAGTATTTCATGAGATGACTAAACACATTGAAGTGGTTTGTTATTTTATTCGAAATATACTGATGCGTAAAGAGATTATCACACTATCAAGTCTAGTGATCAACTGAGTGACATCCTTGCCAAACTATTGGCTAGATTTGTCTTCAATAATCTTTGCTCTAGTCTGGGTATCTTTGATCTTTATGCTCCAACTTGAAGGGAAGCGTTAAAGTTCTTTTTTATTAGTTGTGTAGGTTAATATTGTAATCAAGGATCAACATTTTGTTTTGGTGTATAGTTTTGATGATCTTGAAAACGGAAACATTCTGGTAATATTTCAGAAATAAGATGAAAACAAACAAAAAATTTAAAAATTTATTTTCGAAACATTGGTCGAAACAACCGAAACACCTCGAAATATAAGAATTTTGATAATTAATCAATGATTAGTTTTGATTTTCATGAAAACAGAAGTGTTTCGGACGTTTCGACCCTTTCAAAATAAAATTAATTCCTTGATTGTAATTCTAATAATATCAGTTTACTATAAATAAGAGTGTAGGGCAATGTAACCTCCTTCTGTTTCTCTTTATCTTCCCTCCTTCTCGACTTTTCTCCAACATTAATATAACTTTTGTTATATCAATTGTCATGTCGGACACGACAATATAAGAATATCGAACACTTATCTAGAGAATTTAAATTTCTAGTTATGAACATGGTTAAAAGAGTATCAGACACTTGTCTAACAAGTGTCGGGGTTCGACAAAGACACATCATATTATTAAAAGTGTACGTGCTTCTTAGCTAAGTAATTCAACTCTAGTACCCCCATGACATAACCCGTAGTTACATGGTTAAAATGCCATTGTCCTTTTCCCCTTGTTGTTGCTTAGGCATCCCTTGCCCAATTGCATGCCTCCCATTTGATAATAGCATTAAAAAGTGATAAACTCCTTTCAACTCTTGGGCTCCAGTCTTAACCCTCCAGCCCTCATCCTACCATTGAATCAATATTCTATGAGCTCAACATCCACGTGGCTTCATCTTCAAACCATTTGAAGGAAACTCAAGAGCCCCATGAAACTCATCATCCTCCATGTTGACATATGTTCCAATCTCAAATCCATAACCCCTAATCGCCAGTTGTTTTGTCTCTACCCAAAGAGATTTTAAAATGGGAAAAGGGAGTGAAATGCACAGGAGACTACATCTCCACATCCTCTACCACTCACCAATCTTTCAAACCAAGCCCTACCTTTGCCTAATCCTTTGCCCAAATTGATGTGAAGCTCTCCTCCAGTAATTTGCCCTTTCTTGCAACCCATATGAACATTGTTTTCTCCATTTAAAGTCGTTTCCCTCATCATCCGATAGCTTCCAATCAATGGGCATTTTTTATTTTTGGGTAAGTAATGGATTATCAATTTGAAGAGGACTCGTACCTTAAACCAAAAGATTAGTGCCACTCAAGGTAGTAATATGGTTGATGGATTTCTCCACTCATCACCAATTGATTTTGGATTGTACACTCTAACATGATATCAAACCAACCCTTGAGAGGTTAATAGATCAAGTATGTCACCCATTTGAATTTCCCAAAGCCTACTTCGTTTGGTGCAAGCTCGAATCCCATGGGCAGGAGGGTGCAAAAAGAACTTGTATCCCACATCGAAAGCTTATTGTGACCCATGATTGACTTATATGATTGATGGGGTCTCTTCACTCATTGTCAATTGGTTTTGAATTAGATGTCTTTAGCAATAAACATCCTCGGCTTATGTTCATCAAACCAGTTAAATGCGTGCCAAACCCACCATTTGTGACGGTTAGGCAAAGCACATCCAAGAACATCACGAGTAAGGATCATAAAAGATTAAAACTAATGGTATAGAACCATTTTCAAAAGTACTAAAAAAATGAAGTACAAGTAATTATTCAGCATTAAAGAAACATAGAAGGATAGAATAAACGAATCAACAGCACTACAAAGTGTCCATATGAAATGGAGATTGGAACGAGAAAATATAACATAAAGACCAAGATGCTAAACAAAACATAATATCGCTTAGTTCAAGAAGATAATTACGCTGCATCAGGTGCAACTCCAGAATTGCCGGTTTTTTGATCGAGTTCACTGTAAAGCCTTACATTCCTTATTGAACTGCATGTTCTCTCTATTAATTTATCAAGTGGTGTGAACTTCATCCGCAAGAAATCCTCTCGGCATGCAGGAATAGGGGCAAGGGTAGTTCCACCTCCTACAGGCCTAGTATCAACCGGGCCACTACAAATTGAGGTGAATTGTAAATAATTAACATTAGAATAATCAAAAAAATACAATTAATTCATAAAAATCTAAGAGAACAATAGGAACAGTGTCAAAAGCACTTATGCAGAATAAAGAAGTTAGTTTGGGTGCATATGCACTTCATGTAGATGCTACGAATGAAGACCAGGATTGGAAACTAGGTCGACCCCTTCCAGTTTATGAATATACTAAGATATGAGAAATGTGCTTACGCTTACATGTACGTGTCCCCAAAGTTCGCAAAAAAACAAGGAAAATAGAGGTGGAGAAGGCCATGCAAACAAGCTTGGATCCAGATCAAACAAGCCTGAACTTTGGAAAAAAAAGAAAAAGATGATCCAATTGACATAGCTTAGTTGTTGGAAAGAAACACATAGTTCATCATAGATAAGCAAGTATCATACTCGATTTTTAGTGTATATCATTCAGCCCATTTTAATTTTAGAACTCATCTTTAGCTTAACTACTCATTCTAAGGATTCAAGTCTGATAAGAGAACATGACTCCAATGAAGAATACCCATCTCTCGGATAAGGTCATCTCGAGACATAGAATAATCGATAGGTTAGTAGAAGCAGAAATAAAAAAACATATCAAAACTTTACCTCTTCTTTAGGATAGGGTTATCTCCAATCCTGGACAAGGTTGTCAGAAAGTGTACAGCAATGCATATCGTTTTTGAAAAATTGTGTACCGTGTGTCATGACGTATCGTGTATATTGAGATATGCTCAGTTTTAAAAATTAATAATAAACATACACACCTATATATATACACACATTCCAAAATAGTATAAACATCATTTCTGCTCATCATTTCGTTGGTTGTGTGCGAGATAGAGATCGTAAGAGATAAAATCCTAAATCTTTGCGACAAATATCGAAATATAACTAGGATTTCGTCTATACATAAAAGAAGAAGAAAATAACAAGAGGATCACAGGCGAAGAAAACAATTGAACCAAAAAGGACAAAATAACCTATAGAAAACGATGGTTTTTCATTGTTTAGGATAAAAAAAGTTTTTCACTGTATCGAAACATACTAAATGTATCATGTGATACTATAAGAAAATGATACAACGAAAAAGTTCTATCACTTTTTCCTACATCGAAACGTATAATACATCATCATGAATACATGAAGATAGTAGCCAAAACCCAACCAACACAAAATGCAGTTTACTAATCATTTAATCGAACATACTAAACCATGGTTTATTTATATTGGGAATTCCCAAAGTATGCTTTATGTGTCATTCTAATTATCAATGGTTCAATTGATTCATTATTACTCCTAAAAAATTGTATGTGTGTTTACGTGATCCCTAAGGCAAATGGTATCCAAATTGCGAATGTTTTTTGGTTCTGTAGTTCTCACATGATACTTGAAGGGGATCAGGTGAAAACAAAAATTTTAATGACTTGTCAATGGGACTAAAAAACAAGAAATAAATACCTCTTTCTATTTTTGTTGCCCTTCTTCTTCATTTGACCTTTCTTTCTCTCTACTCACTCTCCACCTGTCAACCACCGAATGCTCTATACACTCTCTCCAGTCTCCATCCATCACCACCAAAAGCTTTCTCCACTCTCTCCCCACACATCAAACTCCTGAAACACAGTCCCCTCCCCAAACCCATAGTCCGTTGCCCTCAACCTCCCCCACCCCGAACACACGGGTTCCCTAATCCCTTGCCACATCACCATCAACGATAGTAAAGTTCTAATTATGCCAAGGGTTTCAATGGACATGGAAGCATGAATGGCTGAGGAATGGGTTAGCAATGATCAATTGAGTTGATGAGGAATTTTATCACATGGAATAATATGTAGAAACTTTGAAGAAATAAGACGGGATCAATTCCTCATTCATGATTCAATGCCTATAAATAGACATTGCAAATGGGTAAGATGTGAGCCCTAAACTGTTAGAAGAGAATGAAATTTGTGGAATAGGAAAAGGAATTAACCAGGAAAAGAGGTTCGAAATGGAGTAAAAGATTGAGCTATGTATCTTTTCTCAACTAGACATGTACAGCACAAAATATGCATGTGCAAAATAGGTGTGTGTACGAAGAAGAGGCACGGTGGGTTAACAATAAAGAGACTAGGAAGTTTAAAGAGAGGGGCTAAAAGAAAGGAGGTAGTGAACAGAGGAGAGGTCTTTTGATTGGAGTTAAATTTGAATTTTAAAGGGGAATGGATAGGTATATATGAGTGCTGGTGGGAATGGTTTCACTCCATTAGCCTCACGCTACTGTGATTAATTCCGATGTCGTTTGCGGACTACAAACAAAAATCCAATATTTCAAGGACCCAAATAAACCAATTGCAGCATTGAAGGCCAAAATGAGACACAGCGCATACTTCGGGGACACATGATATAACTACCCAATAAAATATTGCTGTTATGTAAATCTGTCAGTGTCTGGTTATGTAGCTTATATTACAGTAACTGACCCTTCATATAGATAAGCAACACAATTTTGAAAAAAAAAAAAAAAAGAACAAGGCACATTAACTTTTCTAATTTGAAAAAAAGAATAATACTTTCACACCAATCAAATTACGATATTCAACCACTCCTGCTGCACAATCTCCTGATTGAACTAGATGAATGATATGGCTTCAGAAACACCACAGTCCATAGCATGTTCGTATCTTACCTCTTCTCTGGGATGAGGTCATCTCCAATTCCAGATACGTGAAGGTAATAGTCAGAATCCAACTCCCATAGTGCAGGTTTTCCATCCTCTGGTTGGAAGTAACCCAAAAATCTGGTAAAACCACCAAATGAAGACAGCGTGAGAGGCATGATTAAGATGCAGTCTTAGCAAATTTGAAGCATCCTAGCTTTGCACAAAAAAAAAAAACATTCTTACTACTGAAGTGAGAAACTTGGATCAAGATCAACAAGTTAAAACTTCATCCATCTCATACAACAGGGAGGGAAACCTTAGATGCTCATTGTTTTAAGTTTTTTTTTTCTTGGAAAAAAAGGCAATGTCGCATAAGGACTATATGATACAACAAGGGGATGAATAATTACAAATTTATTGCATCTTGTTTTTCTCCATCAGTATAAGCATTGCTGTAGTATCGCTTGATAGACTTCAAAAATTCCCTAGACTGGGTTGTAGCTTTCCACTTTCCCTGCCTCTCTGGGAACACCTGGGATTCATCATACAAGTCTGCTTGAATAATACACCAGAAGTTTACAAAATCTATTTTACTAATCACAAAAGCAGGTGCCACAATTAAAAAAAAAATTTGATTCAATAACCAATCTGACTTTGACAGTTGGTAAACATACAGTATTGTGAGCTGCAGAGCCACCATACTGCTGAGCAAGAGCATCACCCATACTCTGGTACATCTCCATTAGAGCTGCAGCAATGCTACTCTCAGCATCTAATTTGGGCTTATCTGTCAAACCCATTGCAAGGAGTTGGCGACCTAAAGCTGCCAGTCCATAAGCATATTGAGCAACATTTGTACGATCCAAGCAGTCAATGCAATTAGTCCGTAGAACTCCACTTTGAAACCGCGGTGCTGCATTATCTTTCCTAACCTGTTGATTGCGATCGGACTCTCTCTCTTGTTTTGTTAAGGAATGTAAAGTATCATTACTACTTCCAATCCTCGAGAGATCCCCGGAATTAGCTCTCAGATCTCTAAGAGAAGCATCCCTGAAGAACCAGCAATAAGCTATAAGAACAAAACTATATTCACAGTTAAGTGTCAACCTCTACAAACCATATACTCTACTCAACATTGATCCTCAACTAGCTTAACTCAAGGTCTGTTTCAATAAGCCGAGTAAATTTGAGGGTGCTAATCCAGGTAAACCTTATTAATAGCCATTTGTTCATCCATGAAGGAATTCCCATGAGAAAGGGCCATTATTTTTAGTTCTCTGATTCTTACATTTTTTTCTTTTATTTTTCCTTCAAGAATTTACGGCCATCAATATGTTGCCTGTGCAAAAGTACTCAACATAAGGGACAGTAGAAGTCAGAAATTTGACAGTCAAACATAAATTATCGTTATGTAACGATGAGGGTGGTGGTGATGGTAATGGTGGCGGTAATTATAGTTGTTGCTGTTGTAAGAGAAGTCGAAGAATATCATCACTGGGGAATCCTCTGATTTAAAATCTATGTCAAACCAGCAAAAAAGGCAACAAAGTAAGTAAAAGTGTCTTTCTCTCTAACTGCAAGCCCTAAAATAGGCCATACATCATTCATCTACCTCAAAAAACGTAAGTAAATACAGAAAAAAGAAGGCATCAAGTTAATAAGACCGGAGTCACTCACATCAACTCTTGAATACTCCACACAATTTTTTATACAACAGTAGTACTCATCATCATAGCAGTGGTAGCAATAGTACTACATGTTGAGGAATTTCATCAAGGTGGAACCCTCTATTTTAAAATGTATGTGCTCAACCCTTGAACACTCCAACCACCATTCTTTTCAAAGTAACTAAAAGAAGGCAAAAGGGACAATCTCCAACAAGTAGAAACAGGAAGGAAAGAGAACTAAAGGTCTCTAAAATAATGAAAAAGAATGGGAAAAAATGTTAGGAGGAAGAGAGAACAAGAAGAAGAAAAACTGCATTAAAGAAGAAGAAAAAATTGGTTCTACTTGCTCTATGGCTCTCAATGGAGACCCAGGTTATTTTCTGACAAAATTAACCCAGGGTATCAAGAACCCCAGGGCATCACTAGAAGGTTGAAATACAGCAATGAAATATTCACAAAAGAAATCAATAGACAAAACAGGAGGCACAGCATCAGATCCACTATTTGACTAATCCCATTGAGCTGTACGACATGGAATAATGCATTAGACATATTCTAATTATTAGGGTCAATCTGCATCAGAATAAATATGATTTCTTAATCTACTAGGTATGGAAATCTTTTGGTAACAAATAGGTTTAGATAAATAGAAATCCAATAGCCTTAATCCAAATAATATCAATATGATATAAAACCTCAGTAGTTCACAAAACCTGAAACTAAACCTCTTTGGCAAATAAGTTAATATTCATTCCTACAATGCCATGCATCAATTATAGAAATAAAATGATATCAAACCCAATACTTCAAAAAAGCTGCAACCAAGCCACTTGGACAAATAAGTTGAAATTCAATCCTACAATGAACATGCATCGATTATAGAAAGAGAGATACCTGCCAGTGCTCGTTCGACTAAGTTGGGTAGCTCGTCTTTTGACAACATTTCGCTTTCCACTATAATAAAAACCTGTCAAATCAAGTGCCTCGCTTGCCACACCACCTAAAACTGCCAAAACATTGGCAGACTTGCTTGAAACCAGCAGAGAAACAAAACATTTAGCGAAAGCAAAGGAGGAGTACATTGAACAAAAAGTGTTACATGCATACATACCTCTTTGCAAACTTGTGAAAGTCCCAATGAATAAATTTGAGATGATTTTCTTCTGAGAGAATCTGGTTTAGATACCCGACTGCATTAGCAAACTCTCGCCTTAGCATCATTTCTCGTGGCCTTTTCTCGAAGGTCTGTCACGTAACAACTAAAGGTCAGCAAAAGGTATCACATATTGAACTGTCTTTAGAGAGAACCTAAATGTCCCAATAAGGCAATAACAAGACAGGTGATGTTCAAATCGCCCCCCCCCCCCCCCCCCCCCCCCAAAAAAAAAAAAAAAAGATGTTCAAATCGCCCTCTCATCCTTCAAGATCATCATATCATCACATAAGAAATTGGAATCACTGAAAGCTTCGCACTGATTTACGAACGTCAATTATTTTAATACCAAAAGAAAAATAGCTTGAAAGCAGCAGATAATTAGTTACCTTACTTTAGTCCATAAAAGTAGTTGAACTCAGAGAAAAACATGAGGTCATAATATGGAAGTTGATATAATTAGCAACAATAACAAAGAGGATGCAACAACAAATTCATGCATTAGATTGAAAGTTATAGCTGGTGCTAATAGATGGCAAATAAGAGGAACCAAGCACATAAATACTTTCATCTGGTGCAAGGGAGACCCCAACAATTGCACCATAGAGGAATGATAGATGAATTTGTAGGTGTCAAAAAAAATGAGAGAAGCATGAGGAAGGCAAAAGACCAAAGCAAATATGACCTCAGACAGAGCTAAGCAGAATAGCGCACAACAAATTAAATGTAAGTAATAAAAGGGACATATATGAACCCCAACATCTCTCTAATAAGATATCGCAACAATAATTCAACTACAGAAAAAGTACATTACATGTATCATAAAGTTGGTTATGAGCAAACATCATGTCCCTTTCTATTGTCGTACTGCGTGCACCACAGCATAATCACTCACAAATATGTGACATGGATTCAGGTATGCATGATGAGTCAGGATACTTAACTAGTTGTAAAATCCGAATCTGAGTATACTTGGACTACCGATTGTTATAAAAATTCCCTTGTTCTGTTTCACACACACTAGGGTGAAGTAAAATGTAGGCATAACCTCCACTGCACGAATATGTGGCTTATTAAAAATATCTATAGTTTATTCAATTATGTAGGAATTTTCAAGGGAATTAAAAAAAAATCTTTATTTCCTTTTCTCAAGCAAACCCATTGGGAATTATTAAACAAAAGGCATAGCCAATACTAAAAGAGCTTGATGTTGCGGACGAAGAAGTGTGTGCTTCTATTAAATTATATAGTTTTGTTTTGGGATGGAATTCTCTTATGCTATGTAAAGTTGATCATTATGGTTCTTATTCGACTCCAGGAATTTGATAGACTAAATGGTGTCTGTGTGACATTACTTGGAAATAACGCAGCACAAGCAAATGCTTAATTGATTCATTTTTTGCACTGAGGATTTGAGCTTCTACGACCAACAGCTCCACAATAAGAACATCTCCACTTGAACCGATTGCCACGACCACTACGTCCTCCACGACAAGTACCTCTACCCCCACGATAACAACATGAGGATAGATGGTGACCACCACGAGTATTGTCACTATAGAGTAAAGCAGACGACTCCTGTGAGGGTGACGAAGTCTCACGGGTCAGAGAGGCTCTCTGAAGACAGGAATAAGCATTGGTTGCTGGTAAGAGGTTCTCACTAGCCAAAATCAGATCTTTTAATACACTTTATTCATAATTAAGACTGAACAAGAATAGAACAACTTGAAACACTTCACATTGTCATTCCTGTACTTAATGGCTGATAAAGCAAAAGTTCTTTCCATAACCCTTCCAAAGTGCCATAGTGCTCAGTTAGAGATTTATTTGTCATGCTTGGTATTAAACATACGCTCAAAGAGTTCATATATTCAAAACACGTTATGCTCTTGTGAGTACATCTCCTCAAGAGAGACTTATATTTTCTTAACAATATCAAGAAGTTGAACATTAAAGGCAACAGACAGCTCCATACTAAGCCACAACCACGCCATCACCAAAGAATTCTCACTCCACCAATCTTCAGAATCTTTGCACTTTTCAAGAGGAGGACTCTTAGTCAAGTATTTGACATTTCTTTTAGCACGCAAAAATACTTTAATGGCATGAGATCAAGAATAATAATTGGTGCCATTTAACTTTACCGAGGTAATCTGTCGAACCCGATCATCTACGGAATAGACCTGACAAGGCTGATCATCACCCGACGAAGCCTTTATCTCTTTCGATGTCGACATAATTAAAAAAAACACAATTAAATAGTGTCACTCACCAGACCAAATGCTAACAAACAAGGCTGAAATCAACACAACAAAACCAAATCTGCTCCCAAGTAAATTAGATTTCCAAAATCACACAACCTATAGGTCCAACTAATGGATGAAATCACACCGCAAGGCCTCAACACAACAAGGAGACCAGAAAACGAACCAAAGAAGTCACCTGGTACAAGTCCCAATCATTGAACAACGGTGTTGAGACTGGCCGACACCTTTAGGAGCAAACAAGGAACAAAGAAGGCAGACCCAACACATCAAAGGCTTGAAAATCAACCCAAAGTTCTTAACATAGGCAAAAAACCACCCTTGTGCAGCCGTCAGTCATTGTTCAGATGCCAAAAACCACCCTTGTGCAGTCGTCGGTCACTGTTCAAATGCCGGAACAGTGACCGAAAGCCAAAAACAACACAAAATCACGCCAAACATCACCAAGGAGGGCTGGACATCACACAAAAGTCCACCCAAGCCTTAGTTGCAACCCTTAGAAGCAGATCGAAGCAACAAATCACAAGAAAATGCCCAAAATCAGTAGATCAAAGAAAATACTCCTATTATTCTGAAAAATATTCAAAATTAGCAAACTCCCTCCAAAACGACTTCAAAAAAAATTCAAAAAATACCGTAATTACACCGTCAAAAAATCAAGTTTGAAGGTAGGTTCCAGTCGTAAAAAATTGCTAGGGATGTCAGTGGACCGAAGCGGGGGCGGGGGGTGTAGTATCCATCTCCGTACTCACTTAAAAAAACTCCGTCCATCCCCAGTCCACCCCCGTTAACGGATATAGTTTTCATCCCCATCCCCGTCCGCGAGTAAATTTCTAATCCCCGTCCCCGTCCCCGTCCCCGTCCCCGCTTCCCTTGTCCCCGCTTCCCAAGCCCAAGCCCAAACCCAAGCCCAAGCCAACTAAATAGAAATGAATGACAACATATTTTCTGGTCAGTTGATCCAACCAAAAACTCTAATTTCCCTAAACACCCAAACATGGTAATTAAAAAATAGAAACAACCATGAAGAATACCCAGTGAGATGACAGTAATTTAAATCATTTAACAAGCATAAATAAATGACATTTAGTCGGCGTTGAGAGGACTTAAATATATTCCATCTAAATTCTTGCAGTATTGAACTTAAAGACTCAAACTTGAACCATATCCAGAGAAACTCATCAACAAAATACAAAGGAAAGCATTCGTGAATTCGAAAGCTAATTTAATGATACACAGAAGCGAAGAATACAAAGAACAAGATTCAGCAACCAAAAAGAATGGTCCTCTGAGACACAACTTCAGAACCAACCAAACTATACCCAGAAGCCAAAAGACAATGAAAAACACAGAAAATAAACCTAACTGCAGAACCTCATATGCCAATATAGTCCATCTAAATTGTTGTAGTTTTGAACTTGAAAACACAAACTTGAACTAGATCACGAGAAACTAACAAACAATATACGAAGGAAAGCACTAATAATAGAAGCATTTGATCATGAAAATCAGCAATTCCAAAGCCAACTTAATAATGCGAAGATGTTGAAGCATACAAATAACAGAGAATCCCCCAATACAAAACATTAGCTCTTCAAAGCTCAAAACCACCAATTAGAAACACCAAAAGACACATAGGAACACTAGACAAGCACCAAGCCAGAAGCAAAAATCAGTACAAAACCGCTTGAAAATCAAACCTTGCCTAAAACTAACCCTTTTTTTTTTTTTGCGAAAATTCAACACCAACCCAACAAAACCCAAAAGCTCAAATGGACTAAAATCACAGAAAAACACTAAAAAGAAGAAGCTACTGGAGAACAAAATTACTTTTTCAATGTACGTTGAGAGGAGAGGAGCAGTCAGCGTTGCCGTTGAGAGGAGTGCAGCGATCAGCAATTGAGCTTAGAGGAAGAGGAGAGAGAGAGAGGGAGAGGCGGGCGGCACTGTTGAAATGCTGATAGAGGAAGAGGCCTTAGGTTTAACTGGGAGTTTATTTACATATTATATATATATATTTAACGGGTATAACGGGGCGGGGCGGGGGTAACGGTAAGTCCATCCCCGACTTCATCCCCGCGCGGGTTTATACGAGTATCCCCGTATATGTCCACCGTCCAATATGTATAGTCCATCCCTGGTCCAAACGAGGCGGATTTGGACAAATACCCGTTTTTCTCCGGTCCACTGTCATCCCTAAAAATTGCTGACGTCAACAACCATAATTACCCCCTCAAAAAATCGAGTTTGGGGTGGGTTATCATTGTCAGAAACTACTGGCGTAAGCATGACGTTAGCAACCAGCGATGATGTCAATTCTTTCGAAAGTATTCTCATGTATTTTGATGATATTTTGGTCTTGAATCTTTTCTCCAACACCAAGTTAAATGGGTGAATTTGATATTAGGGTTTATGAGAAAAGAAAAAAAAGTGAGAAAGAGAAAAGAAAATGAGGAAAACAATAAGAATAATCTGGTGTTCAGGTTAAGTTATTGTATACTCTCTTATTTATAACCGGGTAATAAATAAAGTAATTATAATATTACCCTACACTAATTAACTTATGCCTAATATAGAAAAATAGGAACTCTAACACAAACAAATGTCTATGAAACTATATTGAGTACCAATGGTTTTAAAGATGGACAAATTTTAACCCATAAAAGGCACCGGTTTGCAGTTCCTCGAGCCAATCATCCCGGTTGAGAAGAAAGATAGGAACAAAGAATAGAAAGGGGCAAACATTTTACAAACCATATCTTGATTCACACATGCCACCAATCTTGGCCTTGATTTAGTACAAAGAATACCCCTCCCCCCCCCCCCCCCCCCCCAAAAAAAAAAAAAAAACAAAAGAAGCATCATCACCTTTAATATGCAAGTCAAAATGCCTTTGATATTGGGCAGATTTAAGAGTCTATGGAATATATAAACCATAGCCACTCCTTGATGAGTACATGAAATGCCAGAACTAGAAATTGGGTTAAGTGGTACAACAAGACAGTTTCTTGAATGCTTGATTTGTTCAAGTGGATTACCCGTTAAAACTTCCATTTGAAGAACTTGACTACAATAAACGGTAGTTTGGCAAGGAATGGTTTTACGAGTTGATCCCGGCCACAATGAATCACTCGATGGTATAGACAATTCAAACCGCCACGTCTAGTATGGGATTTAAATCAATGTTACACATCCAAAACTCTTTCATTATCCACAACATAGGAGCCCAAGACAACAATTTATAGGACTTTTCGCACTTTGCACCCCAAAAAATATCTTTATCCCATTGTGCACCCCGAAAGATTATTTTTCTCACATTGCACCCTGAATGTCATAAATAGGTTCCAATGTGACCCTCGGACTAACATATGTTTTAGATTCTGTTAAAAATTGATGTACATGCTACCCAAATATATGAATAGTGAGCTAGGAAGCACGGACACTTCATTTTGGGCAGAGTGTCGGTGTCGGACACGTCTGAGACACGGACACGCTTCGGACACGCTCGGACACGTGTCGGACACGTTAAAATGAGTGTCCGATTTTTTTATTGCTAATTGTTTTTTAGGACACGTTGGGGACACGCAGCCGACACGTTCAGGACACGTTGGGACACGCTGAGGGACACGTTTTGAGATTTATTTTCAATTTTTTGAGAATTTTTTAGATAATTTTATAATTAAGATTTTTTTTTATAATTTTAAAGTGATATGAGTCACAATCATAATATAAAAAAAGTTATAATCACTACATTGAACATAGGACATTAATTTAACATAATTTTGGATACGAATACGAACTTATATACAAATGGAATAGTCTTTTAATATGAAAGTAATGTGGAAAAAAATGGGATTACAAAATTGAAGCTCTTGGAATTTGATGAAAATTAGTATTACGAAATGAAATATTTTTTAAAATAAAAGTTGTAGAAGTCATTGATTATTGAATCATGGATGTTAATGTTGAATGTGTATCAATATATCTTATATTGTACATTTTATGCAGTGATATTATGATGTGAATTTTTAGAATTAGGGAAATGATGAATTAAAAAATTATTATTATAATATTTTTATTTTATCACATGATTTTATATAAATATATATATATAATAAATATTATTTAACGTATCGCTAACGTGTCCGTGTCCTACTTTTTTGAAAAATTTCGTGTCGGCGTGTCCGTGTCGTGTCGTGTCGTATCCGTGTCCCGTATCCGTGTCCGTGCTTCTTAGATAGTGAGTTTACATTTTTGTCCAAGAGCAACACGTGAATGGCAAATGCATCAATTGTTAACGGAATTTGAAACGGATGTTAGTTTGAGTGCTACATTGAAACTAATTTATGAAATTCAGGGTGCAATGTGGGAAAAATAATCTTTCAGAGTATAAAGTGAGAATCGGGACATCTTTCGGGGTGCAAAGTGCAAAAAGCCCCAATTTATATTAGCTATTTGATAAATTAATTTTTCAAGAATCTATTCCTAGGACAAAACAATCTAAACCTGTTGACTATGAAAACTAAGTTGGACATTTCAATGACATCAAGCACAACATATCTATATCTATATTACTTATAAATGAGTGAAAAAAATTTGATTTCCTATTTTATCCATGATTATTATAATAAATTCAATTATATCTATTTACTTTAATTTGATTTTTGTTTTCTATATTTTTTGACTTCTAAGTTCTTTTGAATTCTTTTATAGTAATATTTGATTTCTAAATTCTTTTGGAATTACTTACAAGTAGTGCACTTACATCCAGTTTCTATATCTATCAATATGATAGAATGGAATTGTAACTTGTAGTTGTTATCTCGATAATTCACATTGGGATTGACAGATAAAATACTCACAAACAGATACCAATACACATTTAATTTTGTAGTATTTAAGGCATAAACATGCAACCACAGAAAATAAACAAGAATGCAACACAGCTCACCAGATATCCCGCAGTCAAAAAATTACAAGAATACATGAGATGGTATAGCAGTATGTTGCAATATACCATAAATTAGATATCATGTGGACTTGCTTAGATCAAGTTATACACCAAAGAAAAGTATGAGCAGCCTGACTGGGTCCAATATGAATATTAATCAGTTCTAACACTAAGAATGCCCATGCAAACAAAACAAAATCCACTAACCAAGACTAAAAAGGGCGTATATGTAATCCCTAGGCTAGCATTAAAGATAAAATTTTGAGAACAAACCTTTATGAGATTAAGCACAATTATTGGATCGCCATATCTCTTCGCCAGGTCTTCAAAATGCAGTTTAGTTGATTCATAAGTAGGATCATATCTTTGCACTGAAACCAGAAAGGAAACAAGCATCAAAGTTCGTTCAAAAGCAGATCGACATAAAATGAAGAGCATAAAAAAGCAACATAAATGTACTTATCAACAAAATAATCAAGTAAAATAGTTGATTATTCTCACAGATTATATCAGGTTTAGGACTGAATCTCGAAGCTTCTTGTGACCAGAAAAGTGGGATTGAACCCCTCATTTGTACCACGGAACTCATTTTCCCTTTGCATGACCCAGCCTCTTCATCAAGAACAATTTGTTCTGTTTCAACATCATTTGCAACCCTTCCCCGATCATTAACTCCCCTTTTCAAATAACTGCATCCAAAGAAACCAACAAAATGGTGAAGCCATTGACATCATCACGCTATTCGCCCCTCGATATGGAAACAAGTTTTACGCTATAATAATAAGAAGAAAAGCCACAGTAGTCAAGATATTCCTTGGTCCAAGCTACCGAAAACAAAAGAAAAAAAAAAAGGAGAAACACAAATGAATCTTGTGCAGGCCATTCACGTAATTTTGCCCTTTTCTATCTCATGCTCGTTTTTTCTTGTGTCAACTGTAAAAGTGAATTTCAAATGCACCCTAACTACCAACTTCATTTACCCAAAAACAACTACTAACTTCATTTACCCAAAAACAACTACCAACTTCCCTTACCAATTGGGATAGTTTTTCCTTGGCGTAACCTTCTGCTGTGTTACCAAAACCTCTCTCTCTCCACTCTCTTTATGTCAATATATTCCGTAAGCCTAGGGCACATGGTATCAAGCCAGTTGCACATGAAGCTAGACAGACAGCTGAGGTGTAAGAATCACTTGTATTTGAGAGTCATTGAAGCATTTAGCTTCCATAAAATACCAAACTCTGTTACTTCTAAGCACCAAAAGGAAAAAACACAGACAAACAGATAAAACAAACTTTGTTCCAAAATGTCACGTTGGCGAAACAAGCACTCATCACTTAGTGTACCCATTACATCCTCTAACAAATTTAATATACATATAACCAATACTGTGGACATTAACAAAAAAGCAGACAAGGAAGATAACTCTAGACTGTTTAGTAACATGCCATTGCTTGAACAGAGATATTATAACAAGAAAAATTTTGCATGAACTATAAACCATCTGTTGTGCTTTGTTCGTTGTCACTTTTAAAAATAGGTCCAAGCCCAAAAAAGGGAAATCTGTTAAATAACTGAAACCCATCGAAAATATTACATCCTTTCCAGTAAAAATATAGTATAAAAATCCCTAATAATTTAATGACAATGGAAAATTGGCCACAAATTAGTAAAATTGCACGAAGCACCCCAACTCCAGCTCCACCCAAGCTAAAACGTAAAGAAATTTGAGAAATAATGATGCATAATGCAATATCTTGGAACCAAAAAATTTGAAACCAAAAGGATCAAAAAAAATTAAGAGAATGGAGAGAGATGAAAAAGTAAAAGCTTATTTTGATGGCCAAAATATCATAAAAATACAGTTAGAAAACCTGATTTTTAGAATAAAGAGTAGATTTATGAAAATACAAAATCCCAGGAGGGAGGGAGAGAGATGCTAACCTGGGTTGTTGTTCTTCCTCCTTTGGTCCTTCCCTGAAGTTAGCACATATGAAGGAAAACAAAAGCAAAAGGAAAATGGGACATAATGAAAAAGGAGAATAGCCTTTATCAAAACAAATCATTGTCTATAGATGCAAATAAACACAAATAGAATTATATGTTTATGCGTCCACAAACAGAGTAATAATGGACACCATGAGTTCATGGGCACATAGAGGCAACCATGCAAGCAGTTGCATTTTATGTATGCATATTTGGGAAAAAAAATATGGACGGCATGTTTAAAAGGGACGCCTAGACACACCCATGCAAGCAAAACCGTGTTATGAATTTAAACCACATATGATTACAGAAAGAAGTTTGTTGGGTAAAAATATCATATTCCGACATCTATAGTTTACATGCATAGTGCAGATAAAGGTTAAAAAGGGTGAAATCTACATGAGGATTATCCCATTTTTCCATCTATACTTGTTGATACAAAAGCCCCCTCACCAGAAAAAAGACATGCACAAATCAAAAGGTTAAGGGAAAAAGTACAAGAAGTCAAAAATAGCTCTATCAAGCTGAGGGGGCTAACCACTAAAATTATTCTCCCACAAGATCCCTATTGCCAAGTCCTGACTATTCTCATAGTTTTATCTATTAATCCCCAAAAAAAATCTTACAGAAACATTTCAGAAAATCGCAGCTACGCTAAAACTGATCTACAATGTTGGGCCACTCTCCCTGGAAAAATAAAAACTGTCTCGAACTCTACCCATTCTATTTCTCGTTGATCTTGAAAGGGTTGTCATAGCCCATCACCTAGACTAACATGACAAAGTAAGTATCGCGGTGTTGCGTAACATAACTATAACAGTGGCAGCATAACAGTTAGGGGAGTTTGGGTAAATTTTTAAAGCAAATCAGGTGATGTGGTCATAATTTTTTTTGAATCCTTAGCAAACCCCCTAAATCTCAATGAATGCATGTTCGGACTCTTTTTTTTTCGATAAGAAACAAAACTCTTCATTGATAAGTAAAAATATAAAATGCGAGCAAAGTTGAACAAGTAGTCCAACCCTCATACATGCATAAAAGGAACATAAAAGAAAAACAAAACAGCCATCAAGAGATAAAAGATTATCTCCCACAAGATGCCATTCAACTTGAGATAATACAAAAGAGAGGGATACTTTCAAACTCCTTTGTTACGGAAGCCCAAAAAGATGCAAGGAAATAAATTCGATCCTACATCCCTTTCCTCACAATTCCAAAGAACAACACCCCTTTCACCACCACCCAAGCCTTGAAATTCGATCGAAAACATGGAGGAAACTGATTACGGGGCAACCCAACAAGCCCCCACCATCTTAAATAACTTGTTCCAAAGGAGTAATGCAATAGAACAATGTTAAAAAAAATGATCTAAACTCTCCCAACTTGCTCTACACATAATACACCATTGTGGGCATAAATAAGTGTAAGATCTCCTTTTGTAACACATCATAGGTATTAATCTTACCATGGGCAATTACCAATGCACAAACTTTCACTTTTAGAGGAACTTTACTCTTATGTTATGTGTTATTTCTAGACTAAGGGTAGTTTTTGTACTTTGTGATTATTTAAAAAAACAAGGTGTTCTTTATGTCTTTCTTCAAACCCTAATTTCTTCATAATCTAACTTGGTTTGAGCCAACGACCAAATCTAATGTCCCAAAGTTGTCGAAACTCATTGGAAATCTTCCACAGTACACCAAAATAGTCGCTATCAGAGTCTAACACGCTAACGTCAACATCTGACATGCTGGCGTCAGCGACGAACATGTCAGAAAATTTCGGGATAACCATTAATAGACTCAATATTTTGTTCTGAGTATAATGACGATTTTTCTGGAATTTTTTGGAGCCATCTACTAGGTTTTTTGAATTTTCGAATGTATTTTGGGTTTTCCTATTCACAGTCACAATTTGATATTTCAGACCATTTTTTGTGTTGCTTTCTAGCAAATCCTCCTCGACTAGGGTAGATCTAAGATACACATAGTGTTTTGGTGCATTTGGTGGGTTTTTTGCTTAGATCTGTGTGCTGACGGACTTTTTTTGTCCCTTTGCTGCACTGGTTTGGCCTTCTGCTCTAATACCTTGTGGTTTTTATGGCCTTTGAAGCTGCTTGGGTGAAGCTAGATGATCGCATAGAAGCTGGGTGATTGCACAGTACCTTTTTTTGCTACCACCAGTTGGTTTTTTGCGTGTCAATGAATTTTTTGGCTCCTAATTGCCTCTCAGGGGCTATTTTCTCTCCTAGTATCTCTGGATATTGTTCCGGTTATATTCCACTATTATAGGAGTATTTTTCTAATTGTGGTTCAATTTTTTGGAAGTGATTTCTTGGGATTTTTAGGACCTTTTTTGGTGGTAATGTTTTTTTGCTCAATCCTACTCTATGAGGTGCGATTGGAGGTTGAGTCATATTACTTGGGTTGTATTTGCTTACTGGTTTTTTGTATTTTTGGCGACTATCAAAAGTGTTGACTATTATGCTTGTTTTGTGACTTGCCGCTATGATTCTTTGACCCTATTGTGTGGACATGTCGGAAGAAAGTGTAACTTCCAGTAATTTCACTCAAGATGAGATGCAGACTCTTTAGCATCTGATCGCTTGAATTGATGTTTCCTCCGCTACATCTTCTAATCCTACCTCTTCTTCCGACTTTGCTTATACAGGTATATCTGCTAGTGTGTTTAAAGCGACATCCACATATACTCTTTAAATAATAGATTCTGGAGCTACGAATCACATGATATGTTCTTCTAGTCTTTTCTCTTCATATACTACTTGTTCTAGTAGGGATAAAGTTAAGGGGGCAGATGAATCTTTATCCTCTATTTCTGGAAAATGTTCAATTAATTATTCTCCCTCTCTATCTCTCTCCTCTATTCTTCATGTTCCCAATTTCTCCACTAATTTACTGTTTGTTAGTAGTATTACCAAATCCTTAATTGTTCGGTGACTTTTTTCTCTACTCATTGCATCTTTCAAAAACTAGAATCTGAAAAAACGATTGACAATGGTAAAAAACATGGTGGTGTGTACCTCTTAGATGTTGAAGCTTCTTCTCAGTCTATCTGTCAAGCTCTCCAGATAGATGGTGTTTTAGCCCTTCAGCTCTTATATCAGTAACATAGACATTTTAGGACATCCCTCTCATTTGGTGTTTTAGAGCATCTTTTTTCTAGTCTGGTGAATCAGTGTAGTAGACCATCTTTTGTTTGTGATTCTTGTGAATTTATCAAACATAAACGTCCATCTTATCCTACTACTAACATAGAATCACTGCACCTTCTGTCATTATTCATTTAGATGTGTGGGACCGTTCTCGTGTTATGTCTACTTCTAATTATTGTTGGTTTGTTACCTTTATTGATTGTTATTCTCGTTTTACTTTGGTTTACCAACTACACAGCAAAAGTGAAGTTTTCTTATGCTTCAGATCTTTCCATAAAATGGTGAGTACTCAGTTTGATGCCAAAGTCAAAATTTTACCTTATGTGTAGCTACGTTCTTGATCGACCCTATGATCTGTATTCTTTACATCAAAATGATTCTCTCTTGCTATGGTCAATACAATCAGTGGCTTTTTTGTTCTGCTTTGTAGTTTTGCTAAGTGTTCAGCTACGGAGTTGATTGCTATCTTCCTACCATTGGTTATGGCCTGAAGGCTTGCGGCTTGAGGGAGGACTGTATGTTTCTTATTGATAATTGGTTTGGTACTGTGTTTTTTTATCCATTATTAAGAACACAGTATCATATTTGATATTGTGTTCTAAATGCTATTGCATTAATTTTTAAAAGTATTTTTTTCATAATTTCTCCTTCTTTGTAAAAAGCTTTATTTTCCTATCAATAGAATGCTTCTATCTACCATATAAAATTATTCTCTCTGATGTGTTCTTTTTGGATTTTCTACATCAATTGATGTTGATCTCCCCCACTCTCTACCATCACAGAGACACCCACCACGTTTGGGACTTTCTTTTAGGACACTATCACAAAGGGAAATTTTGAAAAACCAAGACCAAGTGACCTCAACAAAACATTACTCAAAGAAAATATTACTACCCAAAATGAGAAATCAGTGGCTTTGTAAATTATTATTAGTTATAATTACTTTTTGTTTTTAATCGTATGACCAGTCCGACCAGTTAACCCAATGTTTGAACGAGTGACCCATTGACCCATTCCCTTTGTCGGGTTGATGTTCGGGTCGGGTTTATAACTATGATAACAGCAACTTCAATGGCTGGTTGCACAAGTTTTAGCTGGCAACTTCAGGTCACTGGCAAGTTGGGCCCATTGCACCAAGCGCTTTACATAGTGTCCAATGATATACTTTGTGCTTCCAAAAATGATAACACTCGTCACTTATCAACGATTGTGATGGTCTAGTTGCAGAATGAGGATGTGAGGGCTGTTTTCAAAGATGACAATGGTTCAAAATGAGCTTGATTGACTCTTAGTAGGGATATTTTGAAGGGCATTTGGGGCACCATTCTTCACCAAAGCCCACTTCCTTCAACTGATGTTGTCATGGATGAGTTATTGACAGAAATTTCTTTTAAAGCATCCTTATGCAAGGGGCCACTCCTTTTACCTGGTTATATAGTTGTGGCAGTTCCTCCTAAGCCTCAAATTAGCATACAAAGCAAGCAACACACTTGAATGTACATATGATTGAAATTTTTCTTGTCAGAAAGGTCACTGAAAGACACAATGGCCTGAAGTTTTAAGTAGACAAAACTCTGTACAGCAGCAATCTTGGTAAGAAAGCAGGGATACTCAAGTTGCATATTACACCATCTATGTATTAATCCGAATCGGATTCTTATCTTGCTTCACTTGAGCGTTTGATTCAAGTATTACACATCATATGACTAATTATCTCTCTCTGTTTCATTCTAGTTCATCACCCTCTTCCTGTACACTAGTATGGTTGTCGATGGCACTCCCCTCGTTGACAGGCATTGGATCTATGACAACTCGTTTTTGTCATTCTTATGTTTAATGTATCCCTCCATTATTGTTGTATTTGATTTCTAATAGATAACTTTGTCATCTTGGATAGATTGTCTATTGGTTTTACTTCTGCAAGATCCTTATTTGAAGAAGTTGACTGGGATAGGCCATTATTGTATGTGGTGGAGAACCTATATGTTCCAATTATAGTTGTTTCTAATGTTGATTTGTCACCTATTTGTTTGAATCCCAAGTCTGTTGTGCTTTATATATGGTATGCTCGTCATCTATGAAGCACTGACACACCATTTGTCTTTACGTATTCGTGTCTGACACGTCTGGGACACAAACACGTAAAAGTCAATGTCCAATTTTTTATTTTTTATTTTGAATATAAGACACGTCCCGGATACATTGGGTCACATCCGGATACGTTTTCAGAGTAGCTTACACATGTTTGTTAGTTTACAGATGGGGCCGATGAAGGCATAGAACAATTAACGGCAACAATGATGAAGCCAATGGAAAAGATTAAGTCCAAGCCATTGAGCCCCCGCGATTTGGCCAGACATGATCTACAGAGATGATCAGTTGCAATATTTGTAGAGGAGAGAGATGCAGAAGATGTTTTTATAGAGAGATTTGTGTGTGTGTGCACGTGTGTGTGTGTGTGAGAGAGAGAAGATGAACTTCACTTGACCAACTGATATTTTCCCTTTTTGTGTTGCTTGAACTAAATCCTTGCTACGTGGCATTCCATGATTGCTTCTCCCAGATTTCTCCTTATCTACTTACCCACTTAAGAAGATCAAATGGGCCCGCGGTTAACAGAAAACATACAACTTCATTCCGGGTGTCAACTTAAAAAAGGATCTGGGTTATGGGCCATTGTTTGGTCCAATTGAATTGATGGGTGAATTAAAATTGGGCCATAATTTGGCTGCAATCATAAATATTTGATGCCAAATTTATTCATTTACTTGGGCTAAAATATATATAAGGTCGAATTTGCAAACCAAGGCCATATAAAAATATGAATTGGGTCAAATTTATAAACTAATAGTCATATATAAATTATATACATGTATCTATTCAACGTGTCTCCAACGTATCCGTGTTCTACTTTTTTGAAAAATGTAGTGTTCGTGTGTTCGTATCGTGTCGTATTCGTGTCTCATGTCCGTGTTCATGCTTCTTAGCTCATCATGGACACAATTCTAGTAATTAATTGAAAATTTTATTTTCTACCGATTCATTATGAAATTAAGTGACATCTCTGATTGTAATGGATGCACTGACTTGTCACATTCAGGGCTTTCCCATTAATAGCCGTTCCACTTCTTCCTCTACTTCTTTTGATGTTGTATATTTTAATGTATGGGGTCATGTTCCGATTGCGTGTTAAGACGGTCCCAATCTTGTGTCTTTCTGGGCTAATTATACTTAATATTATCTTACTTATCTCATGAACCAACGATCTGAATTCTTTATCCATATTTACTTATTTTCGTGTCATGATTCACACCTAATAGATTTTAGTTACAAAATGTTTTTGGTATGATTTGGGTAAGGAATACTAATATAATGATTTTCTTAGCTTATTGAAATCGTATGAAACTGTTACACAATCTCCTCGTGCAAACACTCCTGAGTAAAATGGTGAGGTTCAGCGAAAACAAAAACAAATCATAGAAGTTGCTTGCCCTTGCTTGTATTTCATTTGTTCTCAATTATGTTTGGGAGAGGTGGTTATCACAATTGTTCACCTCACTAACTGGTTTTCTTCTATTATTACTTCGAATATTGTTTGCCTTTTGAACAGTTGTGTGGAAAACCTCTTGATTACTTATTTGTTAAGTCGGTACGATAGTACTTGATTTATTCTTCTCTTCCTAAAACTGAACGTGTATTTATTTTCGTGGGTTATGGTGACAATTTAAATGGGTATCATTGTTATGATCGTGCTGCAAAGATTGTATGTATCTAAGCATGTAGTCGTTTTATTTCTTTCTTTTCCCATTTCCTCTGCTCATGACACTATCATTGAATTTGACCTTATTAGTATGAACTATTTCTCTGATGATATTTCTGGTGATTCTCATGTTCATAACATGCTCCCTCCTGACATTCAATCTTTCGTCCCAAACTCCCTCTTCTTTGGTAATGCCCCTTATTCTTCTTGATACTCACCTCGCATGAACAAAGCCAACGCCTTTGCATGTGCGACTCTTTTAACACTTTAAATTACGCCTCCGTTGATTTCTTACAATGTGAACCCTCTCTCTGTGTTCTGATCGCCTTGGTTATTCTAATGCTTGATATTCCTTTGATTTTGTTCAATTTTATCCACCACAAACTCTCTTTCTCAGCACCTACAACCAATAAAGAGACTGCTCTTAATCCTCTTTGATAATAACTCTGAAAGAACAACTTTCTGCACTGCATAAATTGAGAAATGTTTTGGGCCCTTACTTGTAGGGTGTCAATGAGTCTTACAAGATTAAAACCAAGGCTAATGTTTTTGTTGAAAGGTATAGGCTTAGATCAACGTTACTTAAATCGTGGGTCAATTAGATACGTGATATGGCACGGGTATAACGTACGTTATTTTTTTTGGTACGCGATACGATAGTGATAGGCTAAATTAGTCAGATGTTTTCGGTCGGGATTTGCTTTTGACTCTTTATCCGAAATGTTTTCCTTGTTATAACAATTTTGCATAACTATACATCTATATATATGTAGTCAATGAATATTTATGTTATATTTGTGGTAGTTTTCACAATTATTATAATCATATACACATACGTATGTATCATGATTAATTAATATTTGTTTTGTATAATATTACCAGAGTTTCAAAGGGATTCCAGAGTCGAGACCCACAACAACATCCTAATAGGATCTTGGAAAAGTAAAAGTTGAATAGGGAGGTGGGAGTAGGACTGCATGCTTATATGCTAAATCAATAAAACCTAGTGGTGGTTTTTTACTATTAAGTCCAATGCATTAACCACTAACTTGCTAAATTTATACAAACCCCGGGGGAGGTTTTTGTATTTTTTTTTTTTAAAAGTTAAATAGAGGTTTTTGTATTTTTTTTTTTTAAAAGTTAAATAGAGGTTTTTGTATTTCCACCAATAGAGTCACTAACTCTCGCGAGTTGATAAGCACGAGGAGTTCAGAGATGACTTTACCAAATGTACACAACTGAGAAAGGTGAACGGGCTCTGCATTTGAAAATAAAAAAGGGGGAGACGTGACCTTCACGCTTTACCGAATTCGATTCAAGATTCCAAGCCTTCATTGGATATCTTCATTCATGCCAATCAATATGAATCCAGAAAGGCGAGTATCAATTGACAAAGATATGACTGTTAATGGAGGAAGAGCAAAGAACTCTTTTAAGAAGAAGTTTGTTCGATGGATCTAAGTATCTAACTCCAGCTTCGATTTCCCCTCTTATGTAGAAATATTGTTTATTTTTGAATTTTTTTTCCTTTTTGCCGCTTTCTTTACTTTGTTATGTGCAATTTTCCAGAGTCTTGGGATATTTTGTGGTTAAGATTTTGATTTTATATTAGAATTTCGATCAAGGGAGGGTTTTGTCTCGGGGTTGCAATTTTTGGCAATCCGGGTCACGAGTGTACCCTATTTGGGGTCATGTGACCTAGATCAGGATTGTATGGTGAGCAACGAACTCTGGTAACCCTAAATTAGATTAGTTGTGAAATACAGTGATTATGGGAGACACTTGCTCGTATTGCAAATCTGACAACCATTTGTACTTTGATTGTCTTAGTAGCCGTCCTCTCGTGACAGATGTCTCAAATGGATGTAAGGAATGTTTTTTGGAGGATATAAGGAATGTCTCAAATGGATGTATGGAATGATTTGGAGGAAGAGGTTTTTATAGTTCCTCCTTGCCTCCCTCATGCTCCTGGTGTGGTATGCAAACTATAATTGCATGGTCTCAAACGGGTATGCAAACCATAATTGCATGGTCTCAAATGAGATCATCGGGCTTGGTTTGAGAAGTCTTGTACTGTGATTAGTGACTTGGATTTTCGTCCTAGTGATCACAGTTCAGCTTTTTCTCTATCGACTTCCGCTAGTTAGATGGCGCCACTATTATATGTTAATAACATGATCTTTGGTAACATACCTACCAAAACATGCCAAAAAGACCAAGACAAGTTCGTGCCTCACAATGAAAAAGATAAAATTTGTCTTAACTCTCCAACATGAAGAATTGAAATCAAAAGCATCTGTACTTTTAACCCACTATAGAGGATGTCAAACCACTCACCTATTGAAGAAATAAGAAGTCAAGACAATCTAAGGTGATTCATAACAAGTGCAGTGTTTCATACGACAATAAATTGGAACAACTTGAAGTAAAGCTTACCGTGTCCCTGCAAAATGCCGAGATCGTCTAGAAATTAGAGAAACGCTGAAATCTCTTCCGAAGATTGACGGCCTAATCTGTAATCATCAGAGGTAATCAGATCCATTGATGAACTGAAGTTTATAATTACGGAATAAAAATTCATTAGTACAGCTGAAACAATTCATGATAATATGTTGCCAAACGAAAACAATGTAGGCAAATAAATTCCATTTTGCGGGAAAAACAAAGTAAGAAAAAGCCTAAAATTCTCTACCAATATCTGAAAAAAATTCCCTCTGAAATCATGAGAAACATAAGCTCAAATTGAAGCTCTATGACACTCCAAAATGCTAGAAAAGGAGACAATGACATTGATAGAAAGAGTAAAACAATAAAGTAATAAGCAAATAGGCAGATGAAACCACGCAACACACTATGTCGAATATACAAATAAGAGACCTCTCTTATATAATACTAGTTATTGCCTGTGCCTGAAGGCACAGTGTCATAAAAAATGGTAAACAATAAACATATTTGTATTCATATCCAAAATCAAATCACAAACATAGAGAAGAGATTAATGAATTTAAACATCGGTTTGTAGTGGGGGTGAAAGGTGGTGGGCGGTAGTGGTGGTGGTAAGAGACGGTGATGGTTGTGGTGGGTGGCAATGACTGTGGTGGCGGTGATGGCAGCGAGGGTGGTGGTGGTGGTGGTGGTGGTGGCCGTGGTGGCGGCCGTGGTGGAGGCGGTGGTGGTGGCGGCGGCGGCCGTGGTGGTGGTGGGGGTAGAGGTAGTGGTGGGACGGTTTCAAACACTATTATTTTTTTTTAAATATTTATGAGAAATAATTTATAGAAGTATTTTTAAAAAATCACTCCAAACACACCCTTAGGGACTTATTTTTCCTATTAAATATAAGGTATTAATATTAGTCGTTAGATTAACTTTAAAATAAAATTTAAAGCGATCTCAACCGCGAATAGCAAAAGTCATTTTGTTTATCTTTTGAGATTTGAATTGTAAGCTACTTTATTATATAGATATTAGACATTCCTGCTTGATCGGAGCATATATCTACAACAGCTAGACAAATACATAGATACCATATGGTCCATATATACAGAGAGACAATAAGGAGTAATTGCACAGTTATTTGCGTTGCAATAATCTCTAATCAGATTGACATGACTATATGTGAAACCATTATGGTGAACATAATATACAAACTAAAAATTTTAATAAACAGATATAAAGTCCAAAAAAGTAAAAATGAAAAGCAAGAGAAACACCACATACCTGCTTAAAATGCCCATGAACCAAAGCAATTGTCCACATAGTGTTCTTGCATCTCGATCGGATTGAATGTGTTAGAAAAGCATTCCACACAAATATGTCCTCATATGGCATCCCTTCCTCACCCACTGACGAGACATTCTTTTGCAAACTTTGCATTATAGGGTATGTATGACTATAGAAAAAATCTTTTGTCAAATCAACACTAGATAAAAGCTTCTTGTACCTGCAATTAGGCAAATGTATTAAATAAAAAACTGACATGAAAGTTCAAAAATTACTGAAACCATCAGGAGACGATGAACAATCCAGATTCAGATGGCATGCATACTTCTAAATGAATTGCACACAAAACCACAAGAAACAACATCATTTCTGAACTTTTTCCCTTAATAAGCACAGATGATCAATAAGGCACCATAAACATGACCATAACCAGTGCACACATGAAGTCTACAAGAGTCATCAAGCAAAATATCACACAAGAAAATAAGTAACAGAGGAAGCCCCACACCCAGTTATACAACCTTCTGCTCCTCTCCTTCTATATACACAGCAAAACAACAGAACACCATACAAATGTCCAACTCTCCACCAAATGCAACCCCTTTCCAGCAGCCAAACAAATCTCCAACTGGCCATGGCATAATCCACTAAATCCTTTGCAAGCAACAATTTCCAAAATTTTGTTTCAGTGGATAGTTCTGATTAGCTCGAAAACAGAAATGTTTAAAATGTTTCAGAATTGTTTTGAAAACACTGTGGAGACATAAAAAAAATTAGGATCTCAATTCCAACGCATTGGCCAAAACATTTTTTTTTTATAAAGGATATAAAACTCTTTTGATGATAAAAAATTTGGAAGTGTTTTAGTATAAATACTTAAGTTACACCCTCTCCAAAAGTTTAAGTTTTTTGAGTAAATGATTGTTTAACATAGTATCAAAGCAGGTCGTCCCCAGATCAAATCTTGCCGTCACCCTAATTATTAAAAAGATTTTCACGTGTAAGCCCAAAATTGAGTCTTTTCACATGAGGGGACGTATTGAAATATAAATACTTAAGTTACACACTCTCTAAATAGAGTAGATGGTTGTTTAATAGAAAGTACATCAACAAAAGTTGGATTAGGTATCCAACCTAGAGAAATAAAATAAGAAAGGGAAAGTCCAGAAAAAGCGTATAAATCAATAGTGACCCTCCATCAAAAAAAAAAAATAGTGGCTCTCCATCCATCTACAATAATAAAAAAGCAAAATTTCGTTAAAATCCTCAGAAACTAAAGCCCCAAATGAGGCTAAAAATGAATGCGGTCTCGTAAAACTTCCATCCACTCACTTCAATCTTCAACAAACTTTCTTTTCAAATGACCCAAAAAGATAGCAGTAACAAAACAATCCCAAAGAGCCACAACTTTATCAAGCCTCCCAAGTCCTTTCAACTCTTCAACAAACAAAGAGATGGGTGACACTGGAATCCCCCAACTCAAACGACATCTGAAGAATTTGTACCACAAGGACAAAGCATAAGGATAATGCAAAAAATAGACTATCAATGCTTTCAGAAGCACCTTTGCACATCACACCCCACTTTAGGGAAACATAAGTATGAGACATTCTTTTCTAAAGTATATCATTAGTATTAATATCATCATGTCCTGCGATCTATTCAAATTTGCACCTTAATAGGCACTTTATCCTTCCCCATTATCAAAGTTGGGGTAGAGATAGGACATGAAGAATCATACACCAAAGAATCAAAGAAGGATTTGCTAGAGAAGACACTCAAAGACTCAAAACCCCACCACCTTCATTTCACACATAGCTCTTGATTCAACAGAGAACCATCAAGCGCATAACTCTTGATTCAACGGAGAACCATCAAGAATAGAAATACTCTAATCATAGAAGCAATGGATTCACAATGAAAGTAAGACAAATGATATAGACATGGAAACAAAGATGATAAGGATCACTCCCCCACCCGGACATGGGCCTAAACATTTTGAAACATGAAAATTTTGCTTTTCCATCATTGATCAATTTCGGCTTCCATCAAAACGAACTATGAATCATTGACAAGTATCCAACTCCCCAGCAACCTGATAATGCAACAAGATAGGAAAAGCACTCTTCTTCAACAGTTTATACATTCAATATAGTTTTGGTCAATAGTTGACCACTCCTTTTCCAAATAGTAAACAATCAGATTAGCTTCTAAAGCCATTGTCGAACCTAAAAGATGCGACTTCAAGGGGTGCCTTGATCTGACAAACTTCTCCCAATGGAAGGAGAAAAGCCACAAAACATCTTCTCCACAAAGCACCTTATAAAACAAGATAAACAAGCATTTCTGCCACCCTCCAAAGCATCAGCCCCACCTCTCCTGGGACATGATAATTGCACAGCAAAACCAATGTGGAGTCCACATTCTATTTCCCAAACCTTTGAAAGAAACCAAAAAAGAAATCTAGAGAATATTCCATCTCATAAATCCAGCTCATTAAAGAGACATGATCTGCTACAGAGGCTTCCTCATTCATGCTATATGAATAGAGGTTTAGTTAGACTCTTCTAGGCTAAGGTGGCCACACGATATATCATACCAGAACTGGATGCTCAGACCACTCGCCACCACGCTGATGCTTTTGGAGAATTTCCCTAATCTCTTAAGACACTCTTTTCTAAAGGCCAACCCCACTTGATGGAAATATCAAAGCTCCATGAAATCCCACTCATCCCAAGCACTGCAAGCTTCCCTCCACCAACCTGTTTTAAAAGATTTCCTTACTCAAAAGACAAAAATAAATATTCGCACACACTTTCCAAAAGACCCCAACTAAAACTTATGTCTTAAGTTACACAAGAAGTCTCTCTCAAGATTTTCAATCTTTTTCCAACTGATGATATCAATATACAATGAACAGTAAAATGAACGGATATTTCTAAGGGTAAGACTCTTGACTTTTTTAGAGACACTGCCACTTCCCCAACCAGCATCCTTTCAAACCTCTTCGTAACAAAAACCCATATCCACTTTATCCTTTTCTTCTTTTTCAGTTCTAAGTAGCAGCTAGCCCAGGCTACTACCCTTCCAAAGTTGTTCCCACCAAATTTGCTATCAGGAGTATAATGAGTTCTGTAGCAGGCTGTTCTAGTGATTTTGATTCTCTGTCCTGTTTTGCACCTTTGTTTGCCTTCTTTCATTGTGCTTCATGTGTTACATTTGCATTATATCATCATAAGTCTGCATATATATACACACACACACGGTGAGGCTCGGTTTGGGACTTGACAGCTGTTGCTATAAAGCAGTTGGATTCTCTTTGCTCTGAATGACAAACCAAGAGGTTAGCCAAATGGGAAGCAGGCAGATAGTAAGACTTGAATCCAAAGTCAGAAGCCAAATTGCCAGGTCCCCATCTCATGCTTGAATATCTACTAAGCATGATCGGCCCATAGGCAAGGCAATTGAGGTGTTCACCTAGGGCCCCAAAAAATCAGGGGCCCCTACTGGTAAAAATGAAGGCCCAAAATATTTACTATGTAGTGTGGTTTGACCTCACAAATTAGAGGACCCAATAAACAGTTAATGCCAGAAACTCCGTACAAAGCGAAACAAGAAATATAACACTGACAACCCCCCCCCCCCCCAATTAATGCCATAAAAATCAACAGCATATATTATTTATACAAATAAGGAAAAACCCTACAACTCTATGGGTCTCATCTCCCCCTTGGTCTCTCCATGAAGTAATACTGTTTCTTCCATTTTTTGTCTCTATCAAATCTTGATATTGAACCAATTGCAAAAATTATTGCTTTCTTCCTTTAGTTGATGTACATTGCTTATTTTATATTTCAGTTGATGTGATTTAATTAATTCAAGGTTTTATTATATTTTGAAGATTAGGACTATTACATGATTTGGAAGAAAAAAAATGCTCACATAGAAAATATGACTTTAGATACAGAAAATGTAAAAAGAAAAAATAGATGATATCCATTACAATTTTTTCTGCAAAAAGAAGTATTTCAAAATTAAAACTCATCAATCATACTTATGATCAACTGTATCACAACAAAAATTGTGGATTGTCCATATTATCAGTTGAAAGAATTTATTGAGATACAGAAAATGTAAAAAGAAAAAAGAAAAAATAGATGATATCCATTACAATTTTTTCTGCAAAAGAAGTATTTCAAAATTAAAACTCATCAATCATACTTATGATCAACTGTATCACAACAAAAATTGTGGATTGTCCATATTATCAGTTGAAAGAATTTATTGGCAAAACTTAAGTAGATAGATCAAGTTCTAAAAGGCCCCAACTAAAATTTACGCCTAGGCCCCAATATCTTATTGGCCGGCCTTGCTACTCCGGCTTCCCAACTTTCACCTTAAATCCTTTCAAAACACTTCTTTTTTTTTCAAAAGCACTCAAAATCTCAATAGAACCTTGTGCATCCATGAAACAAAAATCTCATTTCAGTGGACAAACCAAAGTGAATCAGTGATTGAATATCGAAATTCCTATATTTTGAGGTGTTTCAAGATGTTTCAACATATTTTAGTACATTGGGTCTATATTTTGAAAACAAGTTTCTAAATTTTCCTTTGTTTCCATCCTACTTCTAACATATTCCGAAACGTTTCCGTTTCCGAGTTGACCGAAACTATGCCGAAATGAAATTTGGATCCTTGCCTCCCATCCATTGAAGCTAATGGTTTTATCAGGATGATACCACCGTCCCAGCAGCATCCTCCATATACGGCTCAAAGCCTCCATGTATCGAAAGGCAAACGACCAAGCAATCCCCTGTTTCTAACCTCATGAACTCAAAGACTTCCAAGAAACCATTCTTCAGAATGGAAAATGAACATAATGAAATTCATTTTTTCTCCCCAACACTGAGTCAATTTTTTTCCTTTCAGCATACCTCCTATATCTAGGATCAACATTATCAAAGTGCATCAACCTCCATCCATAATCTGCCTATCTCTTCCAAAAGCATTTTAAGGCTTGAAACTAACCCGCCCACTCCTTTCTTAATCTAAGAGTCATTTCCTTCACCAACTATATTTAAACTTTATACCAGGCTAAAACTCGAAATCCTTAATCTATCTCAACAACTCCTACATCATGCTTCAAAATAATGAGAAAAGGCATTCCATCTCCTCTCAACATCATCATCACCAAAGAAGAACAAGAAATGCAAATCAAACTACCCCTAACCATAGATTAAGATTCGTGAGGAAAAAAAACATTGTCACAAAATTTGACTTGGAGCTTATCTCCATAGCCAATTATCAAAGCTTGCAACACCTTATCAAGAGTCTCCAACCACACCAATGGTTCAAGGACGCAATATCAGCTATCAATTGGGAGCACACTGATACACATTAGTCACCACGTTGTGCAAGGGTATGATACGTACAAAATGCTAGATAGAACAAGAACCTGAAAAGTGAAAGATTCAGGCCATGTCACAGCATCACAGAACAATACCGCAACATCGCAGAACGATATCGCAACACCACAGAATGATGACTCGAACGACTCAGCCAAGATGTCTCTCAGTCAACCACGAGTCAAATGAGCTTTGTGTTTAAATTTTAAAGTATCGACTTACCTCTCAATTAAAGGTTGGCCTACAAAAAGATTTCGATCGTCAATCCTCGTAAAACTACACAAAATTTTATTACATGGTTGGGGGATGACGAACAGCATACAACATGAAAATATCTTTTAGCAATTATGGACTCCAAAAGTACTTCTAAAATGCGAGCAAAGATGGAGGAATGGGCCTATCTCTCTCAGATTTTAAATGATTAGCCTTCAAAACACTTTCATAAGTGAGGTTCCAATATAATATCTCCTCTATCATCCATTTTATTAACTACTTCAAATTATCCATCCATATAACCTATGATGTTGGTGCTAAGGAGTCCAACTAGACAACATAATACCTATTTCACCCGGTGAGCACCCTCCATTTAGGCAGGTGAAGTTGTAGCATGAACACCCTTCCCTTGTTGCAATGGTGAAGATGAATTACTAGCATGCGGAAAGGAAAAAAGCAATTTGAGTTTGTATAATAGCTCAAACTTTTAAACCTAAAACAAATAAAATCCAAAGGTTATATAGTATAATTTATGTTGAACAATTGGATCTCATGCAGAAGAAAGGTCATTTAAACCATGAAGATGCTTGAGAACAAACTAGACTTGAATTTTTACATGAAAAGTTTTGATTTTCTGGGCTTGTACTTGTTCTAAGGGTCCCTAATAAACAAATTTTGCCCAGGTACCCTGTGACCTTATGTTCAAAATCAGCTAAAATTTGCAAAACTATGACAATATTACAAATTGCTATTACATATCATAGTAATGACAACAAAAGCGATGGATGATTAACGTGTCCAATTTAGCTAATCTCTTGGAAACAAGGAATAGAATCTGATAAGTTCCAAATTGTAAGATCTTGTCTAGAATCTAGACAATATTTTAAGCACACTCTATTTAAATCCTCACATGTTCATCATTTTTAAGTACCTCAACAAAATTGCCATTGCCCAATTTAGCAGGGTAAAACGAAATAAAAAAATATCTAAAAATTAAAAAAAATTGTATCATATTAGCTTAGATTTAATTAAACTTTCCAGACTCAATCTACAGCAATTCTTCTTTGGTAAAACCTTAGGCCTTGTTTGGTTTACACCTCAAAAAACAGTATCTAAAAATATTTTTTGAAAGAGTTTTAGAAAAATGAGTTTTAATATTTTTTGTCCCTCAGAACTTGTTTGGTTATATGATTTCAAAAACAGTTCTACAGAACAGAAAACAATAGAACTTGTTTGGACAGTAATCCAAAAAATAATGAAAAAAGTAACCCAAATAACCAAAAGAAATTTGGTTCAAATCATATTATACCCAACTTTAATTTCTTCTCAATTATCAAAACAAAATACCAATATTTTTTTCTCAATCATCACATATCTGGATTTTTCAATTCGCCACAGATCTGATTTTTTCTTCTCAATTCATCATTGATCTAGTTTCAATTTGTTAGTTTCTTCTCAATTCGTCACAAATCTGTTTTTTTTTTTTTTTTTTTTCAGATCCCAAGAACACAGACACAATACCAAAATAATAACAAATAACCCAAGAAATTTGGTACTCAATTCTGTTAAAACCAAATTTGGTTTTACATATCTTTTTAAAACCAAATATGGTTTTACAGATCTTGTAAAAACCAAATCCGTAAAGCTCATACAGATGCTTATGAGAGAGAGAGAAGGCGAAAGCCGTTCGTTGTCGACCTTCGACCTTTGTCGGTGCTCGTACAGATGTTGTTCGAAGACGTACAGATGTTGTCGACCTTCGGCCTTCGTCGGTATTGTGAAGAAGGAGAAGGAGAAGGCAAAAGGCGTCTTCGTCCGTGCTCTGAAGAAGGAGAAGGAGAAGGCGACGGCGACATGCGTTCGTTGATTTGGGGAGGAGAAAAATTGGGGTTTTTTAGGCTTTATATAGTAAAGGTATATTTTGTAGCCAAGGAGATTCGATGTTGGGATCTATTAATTGGACTTGCGTTTTGCTGTTTCCCGTGTTTTCCAAATTTATTCTCAAATTTGGCCAAAACACCCCCCACTTGTTTTCTAAAACTCTATCACAACTCCTACTTTTTTTTTGAAAATTAGAAATTAAAAAACTTAACCAAACAGATTTTCCTTATTTTTTGTGTTTTGAGAACGAAAAATTGTTTTGTAAACACAAACCAAACAGACCCTTAATTTTTGTCAATCTCATCCTCCAACTTTCAAAAAGCCAATGACTTTGATTAAAACAAATTGAAAAAAATGAGAATTTCAACAACCATTATTGATTGGACTCAACCAATCAATTACTTTCTTTTTTTATAAGAACCAATTAATAGCTTTTATCACTTGACATAAAATGTCACAAGTCATCAAAATTTTGACAACCACTACTTATACAGCTGAAATAGTTGTACTGAACTCATACTTTATGAAACGTAAAAGATAAAATTGACAAAAAAAAAGGGTTAAGTACCAAAGTCAAAACCGGGAACTTTGGAGATGAAAAATGCAACAGTGTTTTGTTAGAGTCAATAACAAAAAAAGGTCGAAACATAATGTGTTACTTGGAAAACGGGGAAATGACCAAAACGCAACGACTAGGACTAGCATAGATAAGAAAAGAAATATTGTTCAACATGCAGTACTAAATTTGTACAAGCAGATGTCAAGTTCGCACTCATGGTAATGCTACCAGATCTCGTACAAGGGCTACCATCTCTAAGTACCTCTGACTAAAGCACCTTAGCTACGCTAGGGGCAAGAGAGTTGGAACTTCAAAGAAAGAAAGAATATTTCGAATTTCACCGGTAAATGGAGTTATGTGTTTATATATATAGACAAAAAGATAACAAATGTGCATTACTCCTTGAATATATGAAATTTCTTTGCTACTACTTACACATAGACATTATTTGGTCCCATAGGCAATTATTCTTGACGTGTGAACTTAACAAAACTCAAAGAGTGGTCAAGAAAAAAGGGAAAATGCTAGAATGCATGACTTAAGTTTTCAAACCACATTTTAGCATACACAGACTTTACCATCCAAGGAAAAAAGAAAGATATTACCTCAGCTCAGTTTTCGAATGAGCAACATCAGTTTGAACAGAGACATGCGGAATTGTAATTATTTGGCTCTCATCAATACAATATATAGCATGACCACATATACTTCCGATTTGCCTCCGTTTTGTTACCAATATCAAATAATATGACTCCAAAAATTTGATACAACCTGAAACATTCAGAAGAAAAAAAAAGAAACAATGAAACCTACGTCAGACTTTAAACCCAGTTCCAATAACTTCTTTTCACATCTCAAAGTGCCCAATTGAGCAAAGATGTGCACTAAAGTGGCCAGAATTAATTCCAATGAAACCCAAGATATATAATCCCCTAACTGAACAAAAACAAAGACAAAAGTTCCCTAATCCGAAATATAAAATGTAACCCAAAAGGCAATCAAACATAATTCCAACAAGAACCCAAAAATGACAAGCCCCAATTCGCATAAATGCAAATGACATAATTCCTCTAGAAACTGTAGAATATGACTTATAAGTAACCCAAGTAACCGTCAATTTACAAAAACTAACCAGCAATGCCATAGACTTTTGCTATAAAATTCAGCCCTCCAGTAGCTCTATTACCCTCGGCCACCCTCTGCAGCAAGCTCTTGACTTCCTGCGGCAAATACACCACGGGGTCTTCGCTGATATTGAGATCAGATGGTTCCATTCGGTCAATTTTTAACACTCTGAAGAACCTTTTCTTCCGATCACTCCCAATTAAGTAATACCGCTTCACACACAAACTCAAAATTAGATCAATTCACTCTAGGAATCAAAAGATATACTGATTTCTCGGTTTGCCATGGGTTAAGGGAAAAACAACAATTTTTTTGGTCCTCTAAACATCATAAAGAACACAAAAACACACATAAGGCCTAAGAAAATGGTCAATAAATTCATTAATGGTTTGGTCCCCTTAACTCAGAGAGAACTCAAAAGACGTAAATGGGAAAATTAACAGAAAGATACCTTGGTCTTCTGTTACACAGAGGAAAAACAAACATGTAAAATTCAGTAAAAGGGTCAGTAATTTCACTGAAAAAATCTGTCTGGTTAATGAGAAAATTGAGAAAGGATCTAACCCGTAGCAAAAAAACAAACAACAAAGAAAATTGAACAAAAGGATAAAAGATTGCACTGAAATTTTCTGCTGGGTTCACGAGTAATTCGATAAATTACAAAAAACAAGACGTGAATCACAAAAAAAAAGTTCAAAAGCACAAAAGAGTAAAGTAAATTCAGAAAAATACTCTGTTTTGTTACTAGAAAAACGATGGGAATGTTCTTGGCTCTTACCGCTCTGGTTTCGTATAGACGAAATTTTTCGAGGGAATACGAATTGGGGTCAGATTCTGGGTCATTTGCTGGGTGTATTTTGGCAGCGGACTGGACTAAAGGAGGGCGATTTGAAGAATTGGACTTAGAATTCTCGAGCTTTGCCATGGAACACCGAGGGTTTTTGGTCTCTGAAATCAGGTGAATTGTTGATAGATTGATTTTAAGACAAGGTACTTGAATTCTGACGTCGGTAGAAAAATTCTCCGGGAGTGCTTGGTGAAATTGCAGGGGGATTAGGTTCGACCAGAAGCTTTCTGCAATTTTACTGGCCTTTTAATTTGGGGTAATTACCTTTTACCCCGTTGTGGTTTTGGCTTAGTTTCACTTTACCCTCTTAACTTTTTACACGTGGATAATTGTAACTATCAAATATCATATATTATCATAGTAAAAAATAAAAATAATTCATTATTTATGTCTTCATCATCAAAGAAAATGACCCTAAGTCATATCTATCTAAAGTTAAATGTGTCTCCGTCACTATTTTCATAAAATGAAGTAGCCGTAAACAATAAATATCACTGTATCAAGTACTCGCTTCCAAGATCCTCATTAATAAGCTCAAATGTATACAAAGATATGAAAAACAAAGATAATTTTTAGATTGTTGGTCCTCTCTTATGGCGGCTAATATACATTACATACTCCCTCTTTTCAATGACGGTCCAAATTATCCGCAATCCTATTAATGCTTAAGGGTTCGTTTGCTTAGCGGGAGAATGATAGAAAATGCAAGAAAGAGAAAGTTTTTAAAATTTTCATGTGTTTGGTTAGCATGAAAAGGAAAATGATGGAAAAATAATTTTCCTTCATCCTTGAATTTTCTCACAAATAACCAACTTTTTTTTCTTGTAAAAAACACAAGGAAATGCAAGAAAGTTGTGATCTATAACTAACTTCCTATTTTACCCTTATTTTTCTTAAAATATTTTATTGGTTATTAATTCTAAAAAATTTTGGTATGAATTTGATTAATCATATAATATGGCCCAAAGATCTTTGTATTGGTGATTGTCTTAAAATTAAGTTTCGAGCTATTTTTTAAAATTTTTTTAATTTTCAATTATAATTACATATTTTTTTTCTTTTTTAGACCAATTTAATATAATTAAGGGTAATTTAGACAATTATAAAAATTTCTTATAACTTTTCTTTTTTTCAAACAATAGAATGATTTTTTTTAAAAATTTTCCGGTAAATTTTTCATTCTAACCAAATACATGTATGAAAATATATTTTCTATCATTTTCTTTTCTTTCACTTCACTTTCTATCATTTTCACTTTCCATCATTTTTTTCTTCCTAATCAAACGGACCCTAACACAAATGAATTTACAAAACCTTCGACCGTTGAGATGGTATGCGCTTGAAATTACCTATATTCCAATTGTTCAAGCACAATATAAGAATAATCAAATACCATACTAAATATTTATTCTCTAGAAACGAAGATAAAACAAATCCTAATTATTGCGAAAGCGTGGAATTAAAGACATACCTTATTTGCTTTAATCCTGAAATCTTTGAAGGATATTTCATGTACTTTAGAATCCGAAAAATCGTATTTTATTTGATTGTTCAAGTAGTATAGTGTTGTTATATAAGACAAATCAACAATGTATTTCTACAACACAAAAATCTTTCAACGTTATATAGGGAGAGAGAAAGAAATAGAGTATGAGAGTTTGTGCGTCAAATTAATTATCTGAGAGATATCTTATATTGGATTGTCTTGTGTTTATATAGACAACCAATGTGTGTCATGAAAAGACACGTTCTACAAGGACATGTTTGTTACTCCCTCCGTTCCTAAATATCTGTCGTTTTTTCCATTTTTGTTTATTCCATAATATATGTGGTTTCATGATACCAAAGCATAATTAATATTTTTTCTTTCAAATTTACCCTTAACTCTTCAATGCATTAGATTAGGTGTAGGCTAAGTGTCTTTTATATTCCTTTCCTTCCCAATACGTATTGAATAAGAGTATTTTAGTCTTGTGCAATTATTTTTTACTCATATTAGAGCTATTTAATAGCTTCCTTAATCCCTGTAGAAAAACCTTAAACGACAGATATTTAGAAACGGAGTTCCTTAATCCCTGTAGAAAAACCTTAAACGACATATATTTAGGAACGGAGGGAATAATATTTAGCAGACATGACCCTTTGACCATTATTTAATTTGGGTCAACCATCACGAGCGTCCCAATTTGAGTCAATCACCCAAACCCAATCTCTAATAGTTATGTTGTGGATTTGAACATGACAGAATTGAACGTAAGGTAACTGGCTCCCATATTTTAGTATTCATTAATGAAAATTTATAGCTTTAAATTTTTGATAGACAGGAAAAAAACTAAAACATTAATTCAATAATACAATTATCATTGTGATTTGAAATACATTTTCGTCAAAAATAAAGTTCATTTATTTATTTAAGGGGTTATATTGCTTGAGTAAAGGGTAGGCTCGAACTCCAAAACTTCCTCGAATTTTGATTGGATAGGGTATTTCTCTTTTTTTCTTTTTGTAATTGTATTCTTAGACTTTATATTTTACTTTGTTCGGTTGTTCCTTTGACATTATGTTTTGCAATTTTTATCAATACTTGCTTGTGCTAGAGACATGATTCAATTATCAATTTTGGGAACGTAATATTTTTCATAATTATATAATAGAATATGAGTAATGAAAAATTAAGTTTGGTAAATTTGAGATGATATTTAATTCAGATACAAATATACGTAATATGTTTTACTAATTTTTGTGTACGAAAACTATTAATGTGCAACGCACGTGATGCATTGTTATATATATATATATGTGTGTGTGTGTGTGTATATGAGAGAAAATAATTTTAATTATATGTGTATATAGATAGATATGAAAGAGAGAACAAAATTTAATATGAAAAAAATTATAAACTTTAAGAGTTTTTAATTTTCAAATTTATTTTAATTAGAGAATCTCTGGTCCTTACCATTTTTTAAACTTAAATTTAAATTAGGATAAATTTTTTTAAAAAACTTTCTCTAATTTTAGACCCATACACATATTAAATGAAGAGAGATTTTTTTTTTTACCCAAATCAAAGGAGATTCAAATTCATATCCAAAATTTTAATTGTGAGATTTTACCCTCTTTTAAATTTGAGGTTGTCTTAATTTAAATTTGAATTTATCCGTTAGAAAGATTGTAGCAAATTAACTTTTTTATTTTTTTTGACAGTAGATATCAAAATGAACTAAAAAAAAAAAGTCTAAAAAATGGACCGCCCGAAATTTCCCATATTTGTTTCCTAATGCGAACCTCAACCGCCTTAAAGTTTAAACAACTATAAATAATTTGAACTCCCTCTCTCTGTCGCACACGCTCCTTCTCTCTCGCTCTGTCCTCGCTTTCAGACACTCCCTCTCAGTCTCTCCTCACCCCTCTCTGATTCTCCCTCTCCTTCATCCCTCTCTGATTCTCTCTCTATTGTTCTTCTTTATTTTCTATCTGTGTTAGTCAGAGCATCACCAACGGGCTCAACAAATAGCATTTTTTAGCTATTTTGCTGAGCCAATCCAAAAAAATTGGCTCCAACCGGCTCACTATTTCGCTCGCCATTCTGCCTCCCCCCTTTCTCCCTCACCAATTGTAGCTAGCGTCTTCTCTCTCATCAGATCTCTCTCCCTTCAAAATCCTGTTCGTGGCCAACGTCTTCTCCAGATCTAGCGACACTGTACAAACGATGCGGCCTCTGGACGAGAACGAGACCACCCAAGTCTTCGAAAAGCTTTTCAAATTCACAGGCAACAACCTCAAGAACATCGTTGAAAACCCATCTCACGAAGGCCCTGAAACAAACCCAGGTCGCTATTGCTTTTGTTTGCAGAAAAACAGAGTCCACTATGTGAGCGAATCTCTAGTCAAGCGAGCCACAAACATCAAACGAGACAAGTTGGTCTCTTTGGGCACAAGCATTGGGAAATTCACTAAAGGTGGTAGCTTTCATTTGACTAACAGTGTTTGAATCTTTTGGCTGCCAATGCCAAACCCAAAGTCTGGCTAAAACCCACTTCAGATATGTCTTTTTTGTATGGAAACCATGTGTTAAAAGGTGGGTTGATTAGGAAATTTCTTTTATCTTAATTTCTAATTTGGTATTTTTTTCGTGGAAATGTTGCTTTGTTTGGGTTGTGAACTATATTTTTCATGGTTATTTTGTATCTTTGTGTAGGTGGTTTGGGGAGGATTACTGAGAATATTGTGTCTGGTGATGGGGTGGTGGTGTTTTTCATGGCGGATGTGCCGTTGGGGTTCGGAATTGCGGCGAAGTCTACGCAGGATTGTAGGAAGATGGATCCCAATGGGATTGTGGTGTTGCACCAGGCTGATATTGGGGAGTATTTGAGAATGGAGGATGAGCTTTGAATTTTGATTGAAGGGTCAGTAGTTTTGGGAAATTTTGGTGAGTAGGTTGGAGTTGGCCTGGGAATTAATCTGGGGCTTTGTAACTGGGTTTTGGCCGGTCATTATATGTTTTGATTTTTGGAATTCTGATTGACTGCTTGATGTATGAATGTGATAATTTGCATAAATGCTAGTTTTTCTCTTAATTCCTCTTTGCTGCAATATTGATTCGACTATAGATATGAATTGGGTTGCATTTCGATGTCAACATGCAGGTTTTGAGGTGTTTTTTGCTATGAACAAGAGTTCATTTGTATTGGATTTGAAGGATGCAGGGTTGAGTTTAGTGCAAAATTTGGAAATCTATGTGTATAAATATCTAATGCATTCCTGCAACGGGAAATTCTTAAAAGTGGGACACTTTTGGTTTGGTGTGAGTGAGTGTTGGTTATTTTTTACTAAACAATATTGTTGAGTATATGGCATATGGCATTGAACTGCTATACTAAACAGTATTGTTGAGTATTATTGTTGAATAAATTGCTATTATGGCCGATACAAATCTTTGCAGACTTTTTATGGCGGTGCTTTCGCCGATCCTCACATAATCATCAACAGCATCTACTGCAACTCCATAGGTAAGCATTATTATAGCGACAGTCATCTTTTGAAGGGGAGACAAGTCAATATTCCCAACAACATCCCTTTTTTGGACAAAGTATGGATCATAAACTTCCACGATGGATAGAATACGAACGAAAAGATATCGATTCATTCGAAACCTCCTTCGAAATAAATTTGGGGGATAAGTAGGCGATTCAGCAAAATAATTGCGATAAAGTCTCTCATGTCCTTCAACTCGATTGCGAAAAATAACAGAATGACCTTGAATAGAACCACGACGTATTGCGAAATTGTTCTCAGTATTGATTTTCTCCATTGCCATAGCAGCAACCGCTAACATCTCCAACTCATCATCGGAGTCAGAATCACTAAGAATAATCTTCCATTTACCATCATAAGCCATAACAAAGAAATATGAGTTCAATACTAGTAAAAATAAATTTGAGCTATATGACAATGAGAAAGGAGATGTCTTATTTATACATTTTCAAAAATATGGCCGTTGTAAAATTTAAAATTTGATGACTTGGCACGACACGTTATCATTATGGCGTTTACGTGTTACGCCACGTGACATTTTTGAATTATATTATTGAAAGTTAGTTAAAGTTAGTTGAAATAGTAAGTTAAAATAGAGAGCGTGGTTGGAGTGAATTTTAAAAAGTTACTAGCTAAAGTATTGAATTGAATATTTAAATATATTTTGAGTAGCTATTTTGATGAGTGTGGTTGGAGATTCTCTTAGTCTTTACCATTTTTGTCACGTTTTACTCAAATCGTCGATGAGAAAAAAAGATTTAACACCGCAACTTGTTCAGATTATCTTTTAGTTTGAGTTTCTTGTTTGATTTTGATTGTCTTGTTTAATTTCTTTAACTCTTGGTCAGCTTCTGTAGATATTTCAAGATGTAGTGTATCAAAGCCTAGAGATGTTAATGACCACCACAGATAGAAGTTTTGAGATAGCTGGAGAGAACAAAATACAAGAAATCAGGACTCTCTTAAGTTAGAAGGCTTCTCATAATTTTCACGGTTAGTTAGTAGCCTTCTCTTCCATGAATTTCTTTGGGCTTTCAATTCTGTAAGTTCTCTCTCTCCCTCTCTCTCTCTCTCTCTTATTTTTCTGTTTATCTACTTTGTGTTTTACTTGTTCTTATTTTGTTATGTGACATCTTTTTTCAATTCTCAATCAACTTTGTTTAGTCAGATTGTTCGTCGTAGTTGTGTACTTGAGTCAACTTGATTACCTCTTTTCTTCTGATAACTCGTTGGCAATATTGAACTCAACCGATCTTTATTTTAAGTCATTCAATTATCACATCCATTCAACTATTTTTTTGTGTCACTGAGGCCGTATCCTATATCAAAAAAGTGTACAATACATGATCAATATTGAACAACCTAATTGGGCAGTTGCTGTGAGTTACTAATCCATTTCTGTTTGGATGTGAAGGCCCAGCTTATGTACATCTTGTTTTGACGTTGGTCTATAAGCAGCTCTAGTCTGGTACATACATGTTCACTTTAGTCCGTGGTTATGCACTCAATTGTCAATCATCATGGGTATACTCGACATATGCTATTGGGCGGACAACTTATTTTAATATTCCATTTTCGTGGATGTTTCATACTGGTGTGTCCATGCCTTCCCTGTTTCTATTGAAGTTTCTTCTATGTTTTCTGATGTCTTTTCTTCTTGTAATAGACTTTTTTTTTTATGTGTTTTACCTTTTAGGGAATTCTGGATATAGAGCCCATTAGTAATTTGCAACATGTTGTTGAGGTAACCTTAGATCAGAAAGGACCGATAATTTTTCCATTGATATAAAGGTGGATAATTTTGGCATTGGACAGATGGATATGACCTCAATACTGGTGCTTTATTTATCACCCCGTAGAGATGAATACTATATGGTAGCGGTAGGAAATTCTTTGGCCTTGAATCACAGTATTCCGGAAGAACAGGTTGTTCCAGCTCGATATCGTCAAGAATTCTTGACTATTGCATAGGAATAGGTTCATCTTCGAAATATTTTTCCCTTCCAGTATTTTATTTATGTTTCTTTTTAAATTCACGTATCTTTTTGAAGGTAAAAACTTCGGAGCAAATTGAGAGAATGAGAGACACTTGCCGAGTAAGTTACTCATTAATATTTTCCTTTAGAAATCATGTTAGCGTGAAGTACATCTGTCTTCTTATAAGTTGCATGCATAGTTTTCATCATTGTCTAATCTAGGATCTCTTGGATATGCACTAAAACAAAAGTAGAGATAAGACTTCTTCTTGAACAAAGACACCAATAATGAAGACTTGGAGAAAACTAGGATTGATCACACTTATCGCCGAATTGAACTTGATGGCTGTGTGAAAAACCTAACTAACTAAGGTCTTGGATGACCCATGTCATCCTCGTCAGCATTAGCGTATTTTTGTAGTTGAGAATATGTATATCAAACATGTTGGAAAGAACATCCTTCAATGTCAGGGTTCTCTGTGGTAACCTGGAATCTTGGGTATTGGTTGTTTCTCTTATTCTTTATTCCAAATGAGAATGTGGCAGGGTCTTAACCCTTCTTTTTTCCTTGTCCTGTGTAGATAAGTGAAGTCTTATCTTGGTCATGGTATTGGAGAGCTCTTCCATTGCGCACCAAACATTCTTCATTATGCAAGTATCCTTAAAGAAGCAACTTTTCCATTTGAATGTTTGTTTGCATTAAAAATCTGCCTATGAACAAAATGAGGAACGCAAAGTATAGGGTGAACTGACTCATATTTCTGTGATATTACAATCTCAATATCTTCTTATCCACTGTATTTTTCCTTTGTCCTCTCTATATGACCTTAACCTTAGCAGGAAATAAAGCTGTTGGTGTTATGAAGGTTGGCCAGATCTTTACCATTGAACCTATGATAAATGCAGGTAATTTTACAATGCTTATAAATTGTAATCAAAAGTTCTGCCTCGACGTTTTTGTTGTACTTGTTTTATTTTTGGAAAATTTGATTTTTAATGGAGTTAGAATGCCACGATTGATTTGCCTTGCTACATGCATAAAAATGACTTCCTTCTTGTAAGATGGATGACACCTTTAACCTTTTTATGTTGAGTTTATATTTCATGTTGTGCAAATCTTTTATACAGGGTGATTAACATTTATTCATGGTAATATGCTGGCAACACCAATGACTGAGGCAAAAAGTCATTTCCTTATTTGGCGTCTATTGAAACAAACGAAGCCTTTTTGTTTAATTGTTGACTGAATGAAGTCAAAATTTAACAAGGAAAAAAAGTGAAATTTATGGTTGACAGTTATAAGGTTGAAAAGTAGTAGATGTATACATAGTTTTTCATGCCTCAGCTGAAAAACCACTATAACTTTGTCTTTTTAGATGTAATGTTTTTCTTGTTATGATGGTTGAATGCAGATTTTTGTTAAGGATGTTGATTCTGGAGCTGTAATATCACAATTTAGAGCTGTAATACCAGTCAGATATCAGCATTATGTTTGAATCAAAGTGGCACCCTTCTGTGCCTGCTTCAGTGCATGGAAATAGCATAAATATTTTCTGGATGATACCCATCTTGGATACATAATAGTGCAGGCAGTCAAACCTATGACTGGGCTCTTCTCATGTGCATCTGTATAATTTCTATCATGGAATGACAACTGCTGTTAGTAGACATCCGTTTCTCAGTATTCATTATTTTCTTCTCTTCCTTTCCAAATGGTCTAAGTTTGTGCAATATTGTTGGGATTACCGATTTTTATTTGGCAGATCATCCAAGACATGTGCTTCTGTCATTACTATCAGTGGATTGCTATTATACCATCCAAAGGGAGTTGCCACTTTTTTGCTCTATCCCCCTTTGGTGGCAATGCCAGCTTTCAAACTCTTGTTTCTCCATGGCAAATGTCCATCCCCGTATCCCATTGTATCTCTACCACGACGGTCTGCTTCATCTTTCATCCTAAACCAGCAATCTTCTTCACCTCGGCACCCTGTTACCTTTTATGTGGTAAGCCGGATCAAGAATAATGCCTCGGGACTGCTTATTCAGTTATCAATACTGCTACTTCCGCAGAAGGAAAGGTTAACCTGCCATCTTGTGCTGGTCCAGCTGATTTTTCACAGTTCCGTACCTTGTTGTTTTGCAGGATGTTCACTCTGGGATTAATTCCTTGGAGCATCTGTTAGTTTATACTCCATCAGGTTATGTGATTAAACTTGAGCTTCTGCCATCAATTGAGGCAGAGCTAAATGAGAGTGATCTAGCAACTCGGTCTGGCTCATATGTACATTCGCAAGATGAGGAGTAAGGGTGAAAGTTGAACCTGTTCAATTGTGGGATGTGTGTAAAAGATCAGATTGTCTAGAGAGAGAGAAAGGAATGTTTTTCAGAGACTACTTTTGATGCTCAAGAAGCTGGAGAGAACAAAGTTTCTGGAGATAAATTTGATTCAGTAAAGCTTCCTGAGAGATCCCACTTGTATCTGTCAAATGCTGAGGTGCAAATAATGCAAATAAATTCTGGATGGTTACCAATATGGCCAAAATCCAAGGTAAAATCTGTTAGATTCATGATTCCCTTGATTCAGGTATTCTAATTTGGTTGTGATTAATCTTCATCATTGCGCTAGATTCATTTCGGTAGAATTATCCCTCCAAGAGTGGATAGATACAATGGTGGAGAATTTGAAATCTACAAGGTCCCATCTTATATGGTGGAAATAAGACAGAAGGATATATTGTCAGTCTATGATCATTTCCACAACATCAAATCTGGTTGCATTGACAAGTGTTGATCACATTCACCTCTTTTCAGGTTCTGGTAACTCCCCATCTGTTATCAATTATGTTGATTCTTGTGTTGGATGTTTATGTCCATATATTGCTGAAAATTTCTAGTAAGTTTAATTTTCTGTTTTGAAATGTTGGTTTTCATATGGTGATAGACTTCTTAGAGGAGTACACTGACTTGAGTAGTAGTAGCAACGTGAAAAAGGTTATAGCCAAATCTACTTTCTGTTATGCCATCAGCCAGATGATTCATGCAGGTAGTTACATAAATTTTGCTGACTTACCATATACTTCTGCGTCTAGCATGATGAATTCAGGATGGATTTATGTGTGTTAGTTGGACTAGGGGCCATAAATCTTCACTTCTTCTAGCAAAGGAGTTTCTGATTTCCCCTCTCGTTATTACAACAGAATTGGAATGTCATTTGTAATCATCAGACCTTCATTGCATTATCTTTTTTCCCTTTCCATTTGGTAGACGTCTTATTCAGTATTCACCATTTTGTACTTTTTTCTTTCTCATGAATTTAGAATCTTGTTCCTCATAACAAAAAAATACAACCCTTAAATAGAACTTACTCTCCTTCCCAATATAAGAATTGCAGTTAATTGATAAGAGGGAATGCCAAATCAGTTGGGTGGTGGTATATCACTGTAATAATACTTGTGAACTTGAGAAAAAAGAGAAAAACCATTTACACTTGTTATAACAATACTTCTAATTTTAGCCCTTTTGTGAGTACCATACTCATCTCCATCCACTATTGGTTCTTGCTGCGATATTTGCAGGTATTCTACATGCAAATAAACTAATTGAATTGTGTGTGCCCTTTGTAAATTCTGATAAACTGTTGCTTCCTAAGTTATAAACAACAGGTTTTTGTCTAATGTCTTGGAATGTGTTGTGGCGGGTTGTGCACATGCACACATGCCTACAAGTGCATGTGTCTTGGGGTGCTTAGTCCCACCTTGAATTTTATTGTATGCTTGGTTGTTTTGAATTTACTTGCCTTGCCTCTTCTTTATTTCTTTATATAGAAAAGATATTTCTTGACTTGCTAACGTCTTTATTAAATAGTTTGGATGATTCAAGATTTACTTTTTCCCCTTCTTGTTGAGATGAATTTTCCCTGGGTTGATGTTGGAACATCTAACTAATTTTTTAACTACTTTTTTCCATTAATGCACCAGATAGCAAGCAAGACGGGCGAGACATGCCTTTGGTGCAGAAAGAAAGAAAGAGGCAGTGTTTGAATCTGATTCTTTTGTTTATACAATTTTCCCAGTTGACTGTATTGGACTTCATTTACCTGGACACAGTTTAAAAGTTTTATTGGTAAAGCAGGTAACTTAGCCTGGCTTGGGCAAATTAAAGCTGGATCGAACTGTTACGTGCAGGTTCTCAGGTTCCAGTGGGCTCTGTTAATGGCGAGATGTCATCGGATAGTAACTCTGGGTCTTGAAACGCAAGTAAGCTCTAACTTATTTATTTTGTCGACAAGGTTAAAATAAACAAACAGCTGTTAGATACTTTATATTGTGAGTGGGAATTATTAGTTGAGTACCATACTGCATTTATAATTGTTCTTTATAGATGCTGTCGATTCCTGCAAAGTATCAGGATAATGAAGGATTCAGAAGGTCACATCCTGTACTGTTGGTTGTTGCGGGTGATGAGACCCACAAGTGCAAGTGAAATTCGGGTTGAGGTTTTTTGACCCAAGTATTAAAAATTCTAACCCAAGTCTTAATTTTTTTGGGTTGAGTTCGGGTTGAAATCGGGTTAGCCCGCCCAAGTTGCACCCCTAGATATGACCTCAATTTATGTTGCTTTTCAAATTCACGTATCTTTTGAAGGTGAAAACTTCGGAGCAAATTGAGAGCATGATAGAGACTTGCCGAGTAAGTTACTCTCATGAACATTTTCCTTTTGAAATCATGTTAGCGTGAAATTCATTTGTCTTCTTGAAAGTTGAATGCATAGTTTTCATCATTTTCTAATCTAGGATCTCTTGGATATGCACTAAAACAAAAGTAGAAATGAGAAGAAGTTTTCAACAATATTCTTCAAGAAAGGACTTGGACTTGTCCTCAAACCCATTACTCGGCCCAATACCCGGGCCATGAGCCTGCCCGCAAAAACCTGGCCATGAGCCCACCTGCTAGCCTAGCCCAGCCCAGCCTACCTGCCTAATCCATCTATCCTTCCACCCAATTATTTGAAAAAAAACTTGACTATTGAAACTTTGAAAGTTTAGTGGTAATATATGACTCTATTTTATTTAAATAAAATTATTAATTGTTTATTTTTTCTCCATTTTGACTCTACTTTTAATTAAAAAATATAATTTAAAAAAATATTAACTTGAAAACATTTTAAATGAAATTGTATATATATAAAAGGCCCTCAAGGTCCCCCCAGTGAGTGGCGGGTGGCGGGTTGGGCTGCAGATAGCTTGCCCCTACCCGAAGTTCAGCCCGTACTGTCCAATAACTCGTCTGGGTAAGGGTTTGGGCTTACATTACCTTGGCCTGGCCCAAAAAAATTTCACGGGCCTAACTCGGCTTGGCCCATTAACACCACTATTTGGGTTTTTTTTTTGGGGAGAGAGAGAGAGAGAGAGAGAGAGAGAGAGAGAGGTATGTTGGTTGGGGGACCATCAAAAGGAATATGTGGGTGTGATAAGCCCATTATCCACTCGTGCCAGCTTCGGTTTTTTTGAAGAATCAAAGACAACTCTGCAGAATTATAATACTAACCAAGTAGGAGAAATTTTGAGTTCCCTGGTTTTACCAAGGGGAATGGCCGAAACTTCAATATGTTGCAACTGGATAACTTTGCCAGCATTATTGACTCGTCCCCAGTTCAGTCTTAGTGCGCGGAACAGTACTGGAGAACAGCAGAGACGGCGGAAATTCAGAATTTGTGCAGCAAAATCTGGCGGATTCTCGCCTAAAACTGTATGTTCTCTGACTTTGAGCTTTATGTATTACTTCCAGATCAAACCATTTATATACTTCATTCAAATATTTGCCCACAAAATAATATTGATATGCTCTTCTCACTCATAGGTCTATTGGGATTGGATTTAGCTTTATGCATAAATCTTGGTTGAGGAGTGAAAGTGAATAAACGGGGTATTTGTCTGTCGCTGTTTTGTTTTATGACCGAGAATAATCTCAAACATGTGTGTTTTGAACCCGTGACTTTAATATAAATTTGAGATATACAAAAAACCATCCACATTGGGTTCAACGACTTGAACTTGAGACTTCCGAGTAAAAATTCTTGAAATCTTCTAATCGAAGACTTCGAGCTATTTTAAGTTTTCGAATTTGACTGTTGTGATCCGATTATCAGCAAGATTAAATATGAGATATCTGTTGCACATGATTGATAATTCTCTTTGCTTTCGTATGTGCCCCTGCCTATTTCATAATTTTGCCGTGTTGAATGATAACGTGCAGGCCACAAAAAGTTGTCAAACGTGTGGCGGCAAAGGTGCTATAGAGTGTCCTGGATGTAAGGTATTGTCATTTATCTTCCCGAGCAATGTTATTGAGACATAATTTGAAGACATAATTTAAAGACATAATTTAAGGACTTAATGATTGTGACAATTAGATTGTCAATTGGTCTCAACATTAAATTATCACTGGGTCCCAACACTATCAATCCAATAGTTATAATACATTAACTTCCCAAATTATATCTCAATAGCATTAGTGTTATCTCCCATCACTTATTTCCATACCAAAATTAAGAATCAAAATGCATGGCGCTTTTAATGCATAGTTTAGTATTTCTTTGAAGTAAACATTTAATATAACCAAAATTTATCTCCCAACAACACATGTAACTCTTACTAGCTATCAAGCATTAGAATGTTTACATTAATGTCAATTATAGAATTACTAAGATAATTTTTTTGCTGCATCAGGGAACAGGGAAGAATAAAAAGAATGGGAATATCTTCGAGCGTTGGAAGTAAGTTTTCCACTTCTTACAAGGAAAGCAATTTAAATGTATTTTCTAAATGTGAATAAGTTTTTTTTATTTTTTGTTTGTCACTCTGAATTAATTCGATTTGAATAATTGTAGATGTTTTGATTGTCAAGGATTCGAATTGAAAAGCTGCCCCAAATGTGGAAAGGTTGGGTTGACACCAGAACAAAGAGGAGAAAGATAATGTACATATTTGAAACGGCTTTGAATTTGTATTTAAATACACAGTTATTTATCTCAAAGTTCTATAATAATGTAAATGCATTTCTACAAATTGATTGGCCCCATTCTGATCACACGCTCTTTATGTGAGTTAACTAGTGTTTCTTTTTTCTTTTTAAGAAATGCCCTTGTGAAGTGAGATACAAATGACTACTTTTGTTAGTCAATTCAATAAATCATCTTCGACCGAACTATTTAAGGCAAAATAATTTTTTTTTGGATCAAGTAACAATGACTCATGAAGAGAGACTTTCTCCAAGATTGACATTTGATGATGCACAAAATCGTCTTCGTGCGAGATCAACAGTCACTAGAGTGATTAATGAGCAATCAATGGCAATTAGTGGCAAAACAGTAAATATAGGTCAACACTGGAGATTTATAGTGGTTCGGTCTCAGACGACCTACGTCCACTCTTCGAACGGCAACGGTGGCCTTAAGTGTTTTATTGATCAGCGGTGGTACTCCGGAGAGTTTACAATGAGTCTAGAGAGAGAGAGAGTGTAGAGAGCTTGCTGAGTGCAACTAGTGTAGTCTTTGTGTCTCAAGAGTCATCGTGCCCTTTATACAGTGAGGGCTTACATTATATAGGCTCACCAAGGCGGTGAGGCGGTGACGTGAGGGAGAAGTCTCCCGTCAATTGGTAAGTACAAACATGGTAGGAGTGAGCCTCTTTGGTAAGTAGAGTTATGGTAGGAGTGAGCCTCTTTGGTAAGTAGAGTTATGGTAGGACTTGATCTTCTCAATCTTCATCCCGGTATTCTCTCTCTCGTGCTCCTATTCAGTCGGAGGAGGACTCCCAGCTAGATTGGGCTTGATCCTCGTTTTGAGCTCGGACTTGTCTTGAGTTGGTGTGACTTGGACTTGGACTTGGATTGAAGTATCAAGGTGAAGAGGAGCAAAGAGGGGAGGAGAGGACCAAGGAGGGAGGCCATGGGCGGCGCCCACTTGGAGACTAGTGGGCGACGCCCACTTGGGACCTTGGTGTTGGCCTTGGCCAAATTCCTTTTATGCCCTCCGTAATTTAGACTTCTCTTTATGCCCTCCGTAATTTAGACTTCCCTTTATGCCCTCCGTAATCTGGACTATTTAACTCCGCACGGGATTTCTTTTGGACTTTCTCCGCACGAGATTTTCTTTGGGCTTTCTCGGTCCGTTCAAGTTGGGCTTGGTCCAGTCAAATTTGGACTCGTCATTTGCCCCCCATGCCCCGAGCCTCTGACTTTTTGCGAGAGGAAAGGGTCGTGGGCATGTGCTTCGTCTTCATCGGAGTGAGTCTGAATTTTCTTGCTTTCCCCGGTATCTTTTCATTTTTGGAGATTCACTAAATTTTTTGATATCAGATAGAGAATGTATATATTTATACATATACATATATATATATATTTATGTATATATATGTACTTAGCCTACTAACTTTGACTTTTCAACTTTTTTTTTTTTTTTTCTTGGTCTGCCTCCTTTCTTTACCTTTTTTTTTTTTTCTTCTTCCTTCTTCTCTCTTCTCTTGGGCGCCGCCTTCCTGGGCGCTGCCTCCACCTCTCTTTTTTTTTTTTCTTTCCTTTCCTTTGCTGCTTGGCTGTTGGGCGCCGCCTTTGCACTCCTCTCTCTCTCAAATTTTTTTTTTTTTCTTGGTCTTGCTGGGCAGTGGGCGTCGCCCACCTTCTCTTCCCCCTCTCTTTATTTTTTCTTTGTTTCGTTTTTTGATTGGGCTGGGCGCCGCCTCTCTTGGTCTTTCCAATTTTTTTTTTTTTTTTTTTGCTGGCTTGGGCGTCGCCCTCTTGGGCGTGCACTGTTCATCCTCTTTTTTTTTTTTTTGTTGCCTCCTTGGGCACTGGCCTATTTCTCACTTTTTTCATTGTCTTGGGCGACGGTGGAGGCTGCTGTGTTTGGGGGATGCCATGCGTCTGAATATTGATCTGGGGACTCTATCTGCTTCTACGGTGGTGTCTTTCCCTCATCTCCTCTCAAGACGGCGAGGTTTGATGCCCCCAGTGCTTCTTGGTGAAGGTCCGATTGCCAAGTTACTTCCCGGGAGATGGGTCCTGGTGGTGCCCCGCTCTTTTCGAGACTGAGACTTCTGTGCTAGCTTTTGTACTGCTATAGGAGTTGAGACTCCTGTGCGGTCTCCTATGGGGACTGTAACTCCATATACTGTCCTGCTACTAGTAGTGGCTCGGTTGCAGATGACCCGAGCTTCAACAGTGTGCCTCCTCCTAGCCCTTAGGCGATCGTCTGGATCTCCCCGAGGAGCTGTTGGCATTCTCTGTCGTCCTGGTCTCGGTCAGGTGGAGGAGCTTGTCGTCTGCCAGCAATGTACTGCCTCAACTGGCCACGCTGTATAAGCTCTTCGATCTGCCTTTTAAGATCAAAACAGTCGTCCGTGTCATGGCCGTGGTCGTGGTGGAAACGACAGTACCTGCTGGGATTTCGGCGCTTGGGGTCAGACTTCATCTTCTCGGGCCAACGGATGGCGGGGTCATCCTGTATCTGGAATAGGATGTGGTCCACCGAAGCATTGAGCGGCGTGAAGGTTTGTCGCTCTCTCAGAGGTGGGGGACCGAGGCGGTCCTTGACAGAGATTCCCTCCGTCCTATTTCTTTTGTTTTCTATCTCCCACCTGTCCTCGCGAGTGTCCTTCCTTTTCTCCTCTCCTCGGGAGGACTCTCCTCGACGGGCTTTGGTGACGTCCTCGGCATTTATATATTTTTGCGCCCTTGCCAGTAGCTCGGGCATGCCAGAGGGCGGCTTCTTGATGACTGAGAACATGAAACTGGATGTTCGGAGGCCGGCGATGAAAGCAGCCATGGCTACCTTGTCATCCGACTCATCGATCTGGAGCACCTCCTTATTGAAGCGAGCAAGGTAGTCACGAAGGCTTTCATCCCTATCCTGCTTAATGGTGAACAGGTGGGTCACGGGCTTTTGATGGCGGCGTCCCCCAATGAAGTGGGAGACGAAGGACCTGCTTAGCTCCTCGAAAGAACAGACGGAGGAAGGCCTGAGCTTGGAGAACCATTGACGAGCGGACCCCTTCAAGGTGGTGGGGAATGCTCGGCACATGATCTCCTCAGGCACATTATGGAGTTGCATAAGGGACTTGTAGGTGTCCAGATGGTCAAGGGGATCTCTATTGCCATCGAAGGTGTCGATGTTGGGCATTTTGAATTTCGAAGGGAGTGGGTAGTTGACAATATCAGCAGTGAAATGTGTGTCAGTGCGCCTTACCAGGTAATCCACGGGTGTCGGCGCTTGCGCCTTGATGGCATTGAGGGCGTCACCGAGTTGGTTTTGCACCTCCTTAATCTTCTCATCCCACTGATTGGGGACATCCTGGTGATGGTACTGGCTTTCATAGTCTCCATACTGACTCTCTCCCTCGTCCTCATGCGCAGGTACGTGCGAAGGGTGAACACGCGAGCTCCCTGCACGGTGAGGAGGGATTGGTTGACGAGGGACTCCCTGGCGTGGTGCTGGAGCATTCCGATGAGGGACCTGGCGTCCAGAGAGGACAGGCAGTGGTTCCTCTCCCGTCGGAGGGAGTTGGACTCCTCCAACAGGGTGATGGGTGACTCCTCCTTGAGAGAACATCAACTGGATGATCTGCTGGTTTTGGTTCACCAGCAGCTGCATGGTCTGCAGGAGTTGTTGTTGTGACCCAACGGCGGGAGTCGCCGTAGCAGAGGGTCCTTCGGGTGCGAGGGGAGGCGGAGCCTCCTCCCGGTGCATAGGGTTGTTGTCTCCGGGCTGATGAGACTTCGATCTGGTGGTGATTGCCATGGATTGCGAGAAAGGTAGGAAGACTACGTCGCTTCCCACAGACGGCGCCAAACTGATGATGCACAAAATCGTCTTCGTGCGAGATCAACAGTCACTAGAGTGATTAATGAGCAATCAATGGCAATTAGTGGCAAAACAGTAAATATAGGTCAACACTGGAGATTTATAGTGGTTCGGTCTCAGACGACCTACGTCCACTCTTCGAACGGCAACGGTGGCCTTAAGTGTTTTATTGATCAGCGGTGGTACTCCGGAGAGTTTACAATGAGTCTAGAGAGAGAGAGAGTGTAGAGAGCTTACTGAGTGCAACTAGTGTAGTCTTTGTGTCTCAAGAGTCATCGTGCCCTTTATACAGTGAGGGCTTACATTATATAGGCTCACCAAGGCGGTGAGGCGGTGACGTGAGGGAGAAGTCTCCCGTCAATTGGTAAGTACAAACATGGTAGGAGTGAACCTCTTTGGTAAGTAGAGTTATGGTAGGAGTGAGCCTCTTTGGTAAGTAGAGTTATGGTAGGACTTGATCTTCTCAATCTTCATCCCGGTATTCTCTCTCTCGTGCTCCTATTCAGTCGGAGGAGGACTCCCAGCTAGATTGGGCTTGATCCTCGTTTTGAGCTCGGACTTGTCTTGAGTTGGTGTGACTTGGACTTGGACTTGGATTGAAGTATCAAGGTGAAGAGGAGCAAAGAGGGGAGGAGAGGACCAAGGAGGGAGGCCATGGGCGGCGCCCACTTGGAGACTAGTGGGCGACGCCCACTTGGGACCTTGGTGTTGGCCTTGGCCAAATTCCTTTTATGCCCTCCGTAATTTAGACTTCTCTTTATGCCCTCCGTAATTTAGACTTCCCTTTATGCCCTCCGTAATCTGGACTATTTAACTCCGCACGGGATTTCTTTTGGACTTTCTCCGCACGAGATTTTCTTTGGGCTTTCTCGGTCCGTTCAAGTTGGGCTTGGTCCAGTCAAATTTGGACTCGTCAACATTAATGGTCACGAAGAGTTATTTGCTAGGGATTACACTCTAAAATTTCATAAAAAAATGTTTTTTCCATTCGATCCTCTAGCCGAATGTTACTCTATAATTTTCCTTCTCCATTTTACTCCGGAGTATTTCTTGCATATACCCCCACAATCAATCTTTTGCAACTTTCTTATGCAAGCTTACTCTTTGAATGACAAGCCCCTTAATTGCTTCTCTCTCTCTCTCTCTCTCTCTCTCACACACACACACACACACACACACATAGAGACACACAGACACAGACACATACACATATTTCTCTCTCCTTTTCTCTTTTGCTCCATACAATTCTCATTGCTACCCTTTTATAGACGTTTTCTCTGTGTGGAAAGGCCATCTTGGGATATCATCTTCCTTAATTCTCAATTGATGATACCTATTACAAAGGACAAGCCTATAATAGTATTTTAAACCCATCAGTTGATCAAAAAGGTCATCGATACAAGGTAAAGGGTATTTTCTTTTTACCGTCACCCGATTAAGTTTCATATAATTAGTACACATTTAAGAGTCCCATCCTACTTCTTCACAAAGAGGACGGGTGCATCCCAAATCAAAGTACTTAGACGGATAAACCAAATGGAAGACAGTTGAATCCAATGGTGCCAAACAGTAAGGGGCAATGGTTATTGGCTCGATACTTGGGTACAATTCAATAGTGAACTCTACTTTTCTTCGTGGGGGTAGTCCATGTAGTTCCTCAGGGAATACATCAAGAAAGTCGGACACCACAAGAATAAAGTTGGTCTGTATTTCATCCTGTTCATCCCCTAATAAGCTAGCTAAGAAACTCAAATTACTACCCGCCTTAGCTTTTAAAACGTGACTATCCAAAGTAGGGAATGTGTGAGAGGAATTTTTCTCATTGGTAAAACTGAATACTACCCCTCTCGAAAAATGGAATACCAACCATTTCCGATAACAATTCATAACAACAGGGTAGGCAGATAATAAGTCCATCCCAATGATCATCTCATACCCCTTTAGTTCTAATGCCACCAAATCTACAATCAATTCTTGCTCCCAATCCGGAGCACATAACTTTTAAATACATTTCTTCCCCCATAGGCAAATCCACACTCAAAGAATGATCCAAATTTTTAAAAATTAAACCTAAAGCAATTGCATATGTTTTGTGTATGCAAGAATGTGTAGCACCATGATCAAATAAAATGCATGCCCAAGAATTATATATAGGAAGAATACCTTCCCCAACAACATTGGAAGTATCCTTGTTCAGCTAGGTCATGGCAAAGACTCAACCCTAGTTATTAGCACCCTACACTCTGGCTCCTTGGCCCCTCTATTGTTGTTGCTTTTGCGGTGGGGGTCTATGATGGGACTCCTGCCCGGTCGTCGGAGTGTTTTGCTGATAAGGTCCACAACCCGTCTTTCCCTGAGATGTAGCGAACGAGTCATTAATCTTGATGTTTCCAACACCTCCACATCTAAAACATGGTCTTGCATTTGATGTGGTCCACTCTGGAAAGCCAACAGACCCCCAAACTGGCCAAGTCCTCTGACCTACAGTATGCTCTGGATGAAATTATGGAGTCGTCCTCTAAAATCCACTCCTATTATTGTTGGTCTTAATTGGGCCTCCTCAACGTTGTTGACTCCGGGTCTCCTCCAAATCCCTTTTCACTAGGATAGTTCTATCAACTAACTCCCCATACTCCCTTATCTTGAGCACTATTAGCTTCCCCCGGATAGAAGACCTCAACCCATGCTCAAACCTCTTGGCTTTCTTCTCCTCGGTGGAGACAAACTCTATAGCATATCAGGATAGCTTTGCAAACTTAGCTTTATATTGCGTTTTCGTAGCTCCAAGAAGTCCAAATTCATCTTTTCCATGGAGGATTTGGGAAGAACTTGTAATTGAACAGCTAGTCAAATTCATCCCAAGTCATCTCGTTCATATCTTTCCTTCTCTTCACGACATTCTAACCTCATCTGCCAAGAGATAGGCGGCCCATCCTACTCGATGGTCCTCTATAATCCCATGTTGTCCCTCATCTTCTTAATCTGTCAATCCACTTGTCAGCCTCCATTGGATCCAGGCTCCCTTGGAAAATAGGTGAATGTTGCCTTAGAAACTCCCTCAACATTTTCACTCTCTGGTTCTCATCCCCATTAGCCAGCCCTTGAGCTAGTGACTGGACCATTGCATTGTGGTTGTTGTTCCCCATTTGGTGTTGCACCAAGGTGGTCAATTCCCTCAAAACATTTATAGATGCCACCCATGGCATCTTGAGGTGGTGGTGGTGGTTGGTCCCCGACAGGTCAGACAAGTCATCCACATGTTCTTCTCCCTTCCATCCTACACATATAAACATACGAAATGAACATGCATCAACCCTTATACCTAAGGCTATACAAAGCATGGTGAACCAATTGAAGCCTGGCCGACCTGACCAATAGGAGGATCCAGGTCAGCTAAGACACAAACCAGCTCAACAATCACAAGAAGAGGGTCAGAAGAGGAATTAGAGTACCAAACCATACATTGAGTAAGAAGATATTAGTTCTAGAATGCCATGTAATTGTTTCTAGAAGGTTATGTCACATCTAGATGAGAGAGCCTCTAACAGCTAAATATTCCCTCAAATATTCTAACAGATTGAGAGGACCGCACCATCATGGTTGTGAGAACCACACCACCCTTGTGTACAAATAGGTGAGTCACTGCCTTGCCACAGGATGAGCAATTGATTACCTCAAGTGTAACCTTCTTCTCCCTCAATGAAAACAAAATCAGATGAGAGTCTCAATTATAGTGGTTTATCCAAACTCTTCATCTTGGGGAACCACTCATCTCCTTGCGTATTTTCTACCAGCTCACTATTTTATGTTTTTCACACCATCAACACATAGCAAATTATGACTTTCATTCAAATCATGCAATGGAGATATGTTGATTCAGTCTAGCATAATTGTACTTAATTTTCTTTGATAATAACAAATAATTACTAATTTACGTGAGATTCATTACGTATAAATGTGTTCCGATCAAAACATATTAAATAGTTTTTATTAAAAAATTAATAAAAATTATATTGAACACGATCTAGATCGGAAATTAAGATTAGAGAAGTTCTTGAGTCAATGTTTATAAAAAAATAACTATACCAGATACTAGTCATGGACTGCAAAAGTTAAAAAGAGCAACATGATATGGTTCCCCACTATAGGATGACTATCCTTTACAATTGGGATTTGGGAATCTAGTCTACCTTTGACTTAGGCATTTATGACGATCGGGTCCGTCTTTTGTTTTCAAGGAAAAAATCTGACTACTATTGGGGAAAACAAAGAAGAAAGAATAGGATTCTAAGTCAAAGTTGCCATTAAGTGTTATTATGACACTCCATTTGTATTTATATTTCAGTTAGGCGCAACTTAAATTTTAAAGAACACCTAACTTCGCATTGAGATAACCTTAGAGTTCGGAGGACCTAAATGATTTCTAAGTGAACCTATGACCGAGCATTGGATAATTGTGTTTAAAAACTAATGTTTGTAGTTTATTAAACTTTTAGTTATTACTCGTGTTTGAAGGTACTATAAGACAAAAAAAAATTAACAACTAAAAAAAATGAGCATTAACAAGAAAAAAAAAGATGCACATAATAATAAATATAAGTGATGGTGCGAATCTACGCGAATGAGCTATGGAACAGGGTTATTTAATATGAACGATCCGGGTGAAACTGAGTACGATGTCTGAGCTGCAAGGCTCGTGCTTGATAAGGCAATATGATGCTTAGGGGATTTTTGAAAAGGGGGTGATAACAAGACAAGATTATAGTGGTTCACCGACCTGAGCTCGGCTAGTCCACTCTGCAATGGAGTTTCTTGCTCCTCTCTTTCTTATTGAACCAGTTGAACGTATTACAGTCGTATCTGCCCCCCGTGGGGCTCTATTGCCTCCCTTTTATAGCCTCATGCTTACCTCTAATTCGAAATCACCTCTTTTATTGAAGGGATCGTGCCTATCTTCATCTATAATCTCGGAGTTACCTAAACTTCCTATGACTGGCTTCAAACGGCGAGATCTTTGCCTTCTATCATGGGATCCTCTCCTTGGTTTTAGGAGAGGATCTTGGTTGTTTACGGGTTTCACGTCTTGGATCAGCCTAATTCCCATTGCGAAGGTATCCGCTGTCATCTCGCTGCCCTCTTGTCATTTCTCAGTTCACATCTTCAGCTGGGAACCCTTGCGCCCGGCTGGATGAGCTCAGACCATGGCTGGATGAGCTCTGCTTATTTTACCTGGGCTCCTGGGCTGAGCTCACTTTCTAAGCTCGTGTCTAGGGCCTATTTTAGGTATCATCAGTTGCCCCCCAGCCCTTGCCTTAAGTTAGCTTAGGCAGGGGCTGACCTGTTTTTAAACCAAGCTAGAGTCTGACTGACCTAGGCTTGTATAAAGGCACTGCCTTTTTGATGGTTTTCTGTCAATCATGGTCTCCTCGATTTCCGCGCATGTTCCAGCCCACGTCCTCTCAAGCCATAAATGTCCAAACGGTCATCAAAACCCTCATTCTCACTCTGTTCACCTTCTTCACCGCTCTTCGTCTCCATTCTTCTTGTGACTTCAGACCATCTTACTCGAACTTTCCTGATTTCCTGTCTGAAACCGAATTCCCGGCTCTCGTCTTTGAAGACTTGCAGCGCCTTCTTCCTTCGATATTGCTCCAGGCTTCTGTTCGCCGCTATTCCTGAGTTAGGTACGTCCTTTGCCCCTTTCATTTCCTCCTTTGTCCTGGATCCCTCGAATTCGAGGTGGTTGCTGCATTTTTGGGCTTTTCGGTTCTTTTACTTTTGGAATTGGGACCATTGCCTAGCCCCACTTCCCCACTTCGTAGATTGGAGTTCTATAGTTCACATTCTCGCTATTGGGAGTTATAGTGTTGATCCAAGGGTCATTAGAGAGTGCCTGATCAGTGCCCCTTCCCTTTACCGCTCTTTTAATCTTCCTTTTTCTCTTCCTACCATGTCAGCCTCTTCTGGAGTCACTCGCTCCTCTTTTTCACTCTTAGGGGATAGGTCAGCCGAGGAAGATACTGAATTAGGGGAAGTAGGTGACGAGATAGACAATTTCCCTGGGGTAGATGTCGGAGTTCCCCTCAGCATCTTCTCCCCTGCCCCCTAAGTCAGACAAAGGCAAAGGCAAGGTCAGTGGAGTTGGGATTTCTGATGTCTCAACGTACTTAGGAGCTGCCTATAAGCTAGCTGAGCAAGTGGGCCCTAGCAAGTTCAATCCTTTTTTGTTAAACGTTTTGCGTACTCGCTATCGCTTCCCTGATGGCGTTGAGCTCTTGAGCCCAGACAATTTTACTCCCTACGTTGCCCAGGTTAATAAGAGGGTCTGTTTTTTTGAGGCCACCTTGGATAATGGCCTTCGTTTTCCTATACATCCCTTTTTCAAAACCATTTTGCAGTACTTCAACGTGTGCCCCTCTCAACTTTCTCCTAATTTCTGGGGTGTCTTAGCGGGTCTTCTGGTTATTTTCAAAGATTTAGACCTCGGGGTCCCTACCCTTTCTTTGTTCTTAGAGTTCTTCAATGTTAAACCTACCTCTGAAGGCTTCTTGTATGCCTCTAAGCGTGCCAATGTTAGGCAGCTTATTTCTAACATTCCGACCTCTCACAAGCACTGGAAGAAATATTTCTTTTTTGTTGGGGGCACCAATTGGGAATACAATCCTGCTGACAGGTCGGACACTCTTGGTATTCCCAAGGCCTGGACTCGTCCGGACAACTTGGGTGAGTCCTTAATTGGGTTAGTTGTGTTTTTCGTTTCGAGGACCATGAGCTCCTAACTCTGTTCTGCCTTTGAGTTTTCTAGGTACTCGTCTCAAGCTTAGCACTGAGGAACAAGAGGCGAGGGAGATATTGGTGAGGTGCACCCCAAGAAGGTATTCCGAGCTCATTCTGCCTTGGGTTTTGGTGGACAGAGGGTTCAGCCTCCCTAAGGTAGAGATTGAGGCTCCGCTTCCAATTTCTGTGGTCAGACCTGAAGGAGCTGCCGGTAACCCCCTTTTCCTAAGGGTTCCTTTATCTTACTTTTCATTTCTTTTTATCTAACTGTTTTAGCTAAGATCTTCCAGGATCTTCCACTATAAAGCTTAACCCGGAGAAAATCCAGGCCAAGGTGGATAAGTTGTCAAAGAGTGGCAGAGGTAGCAAGCGAAAGGTCCAGGTTGGTTCTGGGAGTAGCTCTGCTCCTCAGGCCAAAGTTCAAAAGGTGGGGGGGCCAACTTCTTCTTCAGCTGCTGAGGATCTGGCTCCTCCACCTAGCTCCTCCGAGGTTGTGAAGACCCCTCCTTCTCCAAAAACCCAGCCTATCTTGGCGGGAGGACAGAACTCTCCTTCCTCGTCAGAGATTGAGAAGACTTTGGATGTGATCCCGCGTATCCGACCTGGTAGTTTCAAATACAGCTCTTCAGGGAAGATTATTAAGACACCACCGGTGGGTTCTGAGGGCCAGAAGGGGACGCTACCCGACGTGAAGGAAGATGAGGATTCCTTTTTTGAAAACATGGAGCTCGCCGCAGGGGCTGTTTCCTCTATTCTCCCCGAGTCTGACATCAAGAGGGCTGCCACTATGGAGCTTGAAGAGTCCATCGTCTCAGCTCTTCAGGGAGCAGCCTCTGTAAGTCTCGATATTCTCAGTCACCCGCTTAACCTTATGCCATAGCTGTTTGCCGCTTGCTTTATTTACCTTTGTCTTTTTAGATGGCTATCCACGTAAAGGACCTGTTGAGGAGAGTTCGGTCTTCCGAGTCTTCTGTTAAAGCTCTGAAGGCGTATGAGCTCAAGGTTGCGGAGCAGGCTTTTGAGAATGAGGATCTCAGAAACCAAGTAAAGGACCTAACCGAACAGTTGGAGAAGCAATCCTCTGATCTCAAGGGTTTTCAAGCGGCCAAGCTCAAGGCTGAGGAGGGAGAGAAGAAGGCTCGCGACGAGCTAAGGATTGTGGAGGATGAGCTGAAGCACAAAACTGAGCTCTGGGCTAAGGCTAACCAGGATGCTTTTGACGCCCGCAACTTTCTTGAATTCACAAAAAGAGAATATGACACCATTTGCGAGGCCAATGGGATTCTCCACAAGGAGGTCAAGGAGAAGAGTGATTTAATAGTTGAGCTGACTGATGAAGCTACCACCCAATGGGCCTCTGGATGGATTGCTTTTCAGCGCAAGGCTTGCAAGAATTTTCCTGACCTAGATTTCAATTTTCCTATCCCAATAGAAGAGGAATTGGAAGAAACTAACTCTGATGGTGAGGAAGATACCTCAGCTCTTCCTCCTGAAGCTCCGCTCCAGGATATACCTGCTCCTCCCTCGATTGTTCGTGCTGCGTCCTTCTCTGCTGACCTGGTGACCGAAGCTCTTGAACAATGATCATTACCAGATAGGGCAGAGGCTCCTGGGGTTAGCGTTCCTGACAATTCTACTCCTCCAGCTTTGGGATCCTTGCCCCCTGAGCTCCTGAGTTCTGCCATTCCTGTTGAGGCTGCATCCGCCGAGCTGCAGGATCTTCTGTCCACTCCCCCTCCAGAAACTTAGGATTTTTTAGTTGTAACCTTTTTTCTTTGTAAGAATGTTTTTTTTTTTTTTGATGCAACTTTGCCTCGGGCTAGGATTTTTGTGTTACTTTGCAATCTTCATCTGTTTTTCCTTTGCTGGCTTAGCACATATATACCTTTGAATTTCGATTTCAAACTGCACACTTACTTGTTTTGCTTTACATACTCCCCTTCCCCCCTTCGCTTTGAGGGGTGTTGTGCACTTCTTGAAGCGACATTACTAGATTTGAAGAGTATAGAAGACTTGGTGTTGAGCTCGGTATTTGGTATATTAGGGATCCCTTCCATTTTCTTCTTCATTCTGAGCCACACATCTTGATATTGTGAACTGGCGAGTTCCTTCTGAGCTACATGGCTCGAGTTTGTGAACTTAGGAATTCTTACTGAGCTATATAGTTCTTTTTGTGACCTTCAAAGCTCTTTCTGAGCTTCATGGCTCTTTTAATAGACCCTTACTGGAATAAATAACAAATTCCACTGCTTTATTTTTCTGAACTTTCTTCTGAGTTCTCTTATCCTTCCCTTATCCCCCCTTGCTTTGAGAAGTGCTTCAGTCCTTCTTCAAACAAGATTATGGACTTCATGAGCTGCTAAGTTCTTTTGATGAACTGGGGAACCCATCAGGAACTTTATCATTCTGAAGTGAGCAAAACTCTTGGAGCTGCAGGTCTGAGAGATCACGCTGAGGTGCAATGTTGCCAACCGGGCTGAGCTCCGAATTGAGGAATACTCTGGTGGGGTCAGAACTTTCTTCGGTCGTTTTGAGTGCGATAGGAGGGTTAATCTTGCGCTGATTCCTTTCCCCGCCTTTTTTCCAACCGTTTTCCATAATCGTAACCACCTTTATTAATTAAGAAACCAAAAAGGTAGCCGACTCCCTTTCGCGTGGCTCTTGGTTTCCTAAATACTTACAACGTTCTTTAAGTCTCCTATCTTCTGCTAAGTTTCTTTCTTCTTTTGCAAAAAAATATTCCTGAGTTTCTTCTTGATTCTTCGTGGTTACCCTCTGTTTTCTTCGCAAGCTTTAATGGCTGCCCCTACTTCTTCTTTGTTCCAAGGAAGGACTTCCTTCGGGATCGACTGGAAGTGGCATTGCCGCTATTTATCTCCATCGTCCCTAGAATCCTCTGATTTGAAAGCCATCCAGAAACGGTTCTTTCCTGATCTCGATCTGCCTTTGCGAATCCCTACCCCGGATGAGCCCTGTAACTACCTTCCTCGAGGGGAAGTCTGCTTCTTCGAAGGTGCCCTAGACATGGGACTTCGCCTTCCCATTCATCCGGCCATAGGGCGAGTTCTTGCCTACTATGGCCTATGCCCTTCTCGCCTTTCCCCACGGGGATGGGCTGCTATGGTAAGCTTCTTCCTGTTCTGCCGCCTACATGGTCTTGGCAGGTTCCCCTTTGTCTCTGAGTTTCTATACTTCTTCGAGATCGAAGAAGACGATGCCCCTGTTTCAGCTTCTTCCGTTGGAGGAATTTCAAATTACGCCCTTTGGTTCTAGGCCTTCCCTCCAATCCTGAAGGATGGTCTAGACGCTTCTTTTTTGCTTCTGGGGAGTCTTGGCGGTCCCCTGAGGATCGCTGCCGTGAAGCTAGGATTACACGGTCCTGGAAGAGCTTCTCTCGTATTGGTAGGTTTGATCTGAGCTCTCTTGACTTTAAACTTTTCTTGACGATATATTCTCATTATACTCTTCTTGCTCAGGTCCCCCTGACTTGGATGTGCCCGAGATGATAAATATTGATGACTTGCTGTTTGCTGAGTCTAGGACTTATTCTGAGCTGATGACGAGTGCCAACCTTTATTTGCTTGGGGCTGAGGCTACTGAATTTGAATTTTCCACTGTTCCTTACCCTTCCTGGACTTCTTTCTCTGACTCTGACGACGAAGGGGATTCCGATAAGGATGGGGACGCTGGTGCGAGCTCAAAGAGGCGTAGGAGGGATGACTCTTTTTCCCCTGATTCTCTATCCACTATCTTCCTCACCCCGGCAGGTCAGAAGCTTCTTGATTCACTTTATAAGGCTGAGCAAGAAAGGGACAAGCTGAAGAAGGAGAATGCTAGCCTGAAGGAAGAAATTGCTGAGCTGAAGTCTCAGCTTAAAAAAGATTAGGGCCTCTATCCCCTTGCATTTCCTTTCTTTTTTTGAACGTTGCCAAATTATGGCTCTCTTTAAATGTTTCTTGAATGTTTGTATTCTTGGATATTCTGAATACCAGATCTTTCATTTCTGAGTCTTTATGAACTGAGGAGTCCGACCCGAATTCTGTAAACTTAATTCCTAACTGATTTTCGTAGATGATCTCTGCTGCACCAAACATATTGGGGTCTTCGAGTGCGTCGGCAGTGCATAAGGACTACTGGTCGTGGGGAAAGACTGTTGGTGTCTCCAAGAAGAGACCAGCTTTGAATTTTATGAGCCTAGAAGTGTGTCGTTTGCGTATGAGCTGAAGAGCTCATCTTGACCTTTTTAAGCTGAGAAGCTTATCCCTTATTTATGAGCTGAAGAGCTCATCTTGTATTTTATAAGCTTAGAAGCTTATCGCTTATTTATGAGCTGAAGAGCTCATCTTGATTTTTATAAGCTGAGAAGCTTATCGTTTGTTTATGAGCTGAAGAGCTCATCTTGATTTTTATAAGCTGAGAAGCTTATCATTTGTTTATGAGCTGAAGAGCTCATCTTGATTTTTATAAGCTAAGAAGCTTATCGTTAGCTGTAGAGCTTATTGCACCTTCCTTTACTTTGGAAACCATACAAGGGTGAATAAAAGACTCGTTTATTCTTATTAAAACAGCTCTGTTATAAATAACACTTACTGAAAGAACTTCTTAAGGTGTTCGGCGTTCCAAGAGTGTGGTAGGACCTTCCCCTCCTCTGTTTGTAACTTATAGTTCCCTGGTCTGATTACCCTTGATACGATATAGGGTCCTTCCCAGTTGGATCCCAACTTCCCATGCGTGGGATCCTTCCTTGCAAGCAGAAGCCTCCTAAGTACCAAGTCTCCAGCCTTGAAACTTCTGTGCCTTACCTTCCTGTCGTAGTATCTTGCAGTTTTCCTTTGGTAAATTTGGACACGATGCAGAGCTCTGTCTCTTTTTTCATCCAAGAGATCGAGGTTTAATAAGATAGACTCATCATTGTGTTCGACATCTGCAAATTCCACCCTTGGTGATTGGAGCCCCACCTCAACAGGGGCTACCGCTTCGGTTCCAAAGGCCAAAGCGAAGGGGGTTTCCTGAGTTGCAGACCTGACGGTGGTCCTGTAGGCCCACAGCACCTCAGGGATGTACTCCACCCACTTGCCTTTTAAGTTTTCTAATTTGGTCTTCAGAGCTGTCTTTATGGTTCTGATTGTGACCTCTGCTTGCCCATTGGATTGAGGATGTGCAGGAGCTGAGAAATAGTTCTTTATCCCAAGCTCAGCACAAAAGCTCTTAAACTTTGAGTTGTCAAACTGCTTCCCATTGTCAGACACGACTGCTCTGGGAACCCCAAATCTGCAAACTATCGACTTCCAAACAAAGTTTTGGACTTTTTGTTCGGTGATTATTGCCAATGGTTCGACCTCTGCCCACTTGCTGAAGTAATCCACCCCTATAATAACAAACTTGCATTGTCCCACACCGGTCGGAAGGGGTCCAAGAATATCCAAACCCCACTGTTGGAAGGGCCATGGACTTACCACCGAGGTTAGCAGCTCAGGCGGACAGTGGGAAACATTGGCATGTTCCTGGCAAACCTTGCATTTTTTTACTAAATCGGTGGCATCTTTAAGCATGGTTGGCCAATAATATCCTTGTCTCAGTACTTTTCCTGCCAAGGCCCGAGCTCCTATATGATTGCCACATATCCCTTCATGTACTTCTCTGAGTATATAGTTGGCATCTTCATCTCCCACGCACTTAAGGAGAGGCGTTGAGAATCCTTGTTTGTACAGATTTCCTTGCAGCAAGGAAAACCTGGCTGACCTGGTCCTCAGCTTGGATGCCTCCTTGGCATCGCTTGGCAGAGTCCCACTCTGCAGGTACCCTATGATGGGGTCCATCCAGCTCGGCTGAGCTTTAATTGGTAGTATGTCCTCTTCTTCGATACCCACTGAAGGCTCTGGAAGGTGCTCTACTGGTATTAGCCTATCCAAATCTTCTTGTGAAGCAGTTGCTAACCTCGCCAATGCATCCGCTCGTGCATTCTCTGCTCTGGGCACGTGTCTGACGTTAACCTGCACAAATTTTTTCATTAGTTCTCGTACATTTCTGAGGTAAATGACCATTTTTTCGCCTCTCGCTTCGTAGGACTCCTCTATCTGCTTTACTACCAGTTGAGAGTCACTGCAGATCTCCAGCTGCTCTGCTTCCATAGAATAAGCAAGATTGAGCCCAACGATGACAACTTCATATTCTGCCTCGTTATTTGAAGCCTTGAACCCAAACTTAAGGGCATACTCGACATCTATTCCTTCTGGAGAGGTCAAGATCATTCCTGCACCGCTTCCCTGAGCATTGGCAGCTCCATCTACTGAAAGCCTCCATATGGGGAGGTCTAGTATTAAATATGTGGTCTCCCTAGGCGCTGCTGCTGTGAACTCTGCGATGAAATCCGCCAAAATTTGCCCTTTGATCGCAGTTCTTGGCTTATATCTGATATCAAACTCACTGAGCTCTATGGCCCATTTAACCAGCCTCCCCGAGGACTCTGGCTTATGCAACACTTGCTTCAATGGCTGGTCTGTTGGAACCTCGATAGTATGAGCCTGGAAATAGGGCCTAAGTCTCCTGGCTGTTGTAACCAATGCTAGAACGAGTTTTTCCATCTTTTGATATCTCTCCTCTGCCCCCCTCAGAGCTCTGCTACAGTAGTAGACTGGTTGCTGAGCTCTGTCTCGTTCTCTAACCAGCACTGCGCTTGTTGAAAAATCTGAAACTGCTAGGCAGAGAGGAAGGACTTCCCCTACTAAAGGGCTCACCAAAACAGGAGGAGAGCTCATATAATTTTTCAGGGCTTCGAATGCTTCTTCACACTTGGTATCCCACTGGAACGCCTTCTTCAAGATCTGAAAGAATGACTGGCACTTATCGCTTGACCTAGACACAAAATGGCTCAAGGCAGCTATCCTGCCTGTCAAGCGTTGCACCTCCCTTGTGTTGGACGGTGATTGCATTTCCACAATTGCCCTAACCTTCTCTGGGTTAGCTTCAATCCCTCTGCTGCTAACTATAAAACCCAGGAATTTTCCTGCCGAGACCCCAAATGCGCATTTCGCAGGGTTGAGCTTCATTTTGTACTCCTTTAGAATCTGGAATGATTCGGCTAGGTGCTCGATGTGGAGCTCTGCTTTTAGTGACTTTATTAACATGTCATCGATGTAAACTTCCATGGATGCTCCTATTTGTTTTTGAAACATCCTATTTACCAGTCGCTGGTAAGTGGCTCCAGCGTTCTTTAGTCCGAAAGGCATGACCTGATAACAGTATGTTCCCTGTTCAGTTACAAAGGAGGTCTTCTCTTGGTCATTGGGATCCATCCTAATCTGGTTATAACCTGAGAAGGCGTCCATGAAGCTCAGCAGCTCGTGTCCAGCTGTGGCATCCACTATTAAGTCGATCCGAGGTAAGGGAAAACAATCCTTGGGGCATGCTCGGTTGAGATCAGTGAAGTCGATGCACAGTCGCCATGTGCCATTGGTTTTCTTGACGAGGACCACGTTCGCCAACCAGGTAGGGTAGTCAACTTCCCTGATAGCCTTGGCATGGAGGAGTTTGCTGACCTCCTCATTAATTGCCCTTTGCCTTTCGGAGGCAAAGCTTCTCCTCTTTTGTTTGACGGGCTTGCAAGTTGGGTTCACGCTTAGCTTATGGGTAATAACCGAAGGGTCAATTCCTTCCATGTCTTCTTGCTTCCAAGCAAACACTCCTATATTCTCCTTCAGGAACTGGATGAGGAGGCCTTTGAGCTCAGCGTTCAGTCTGGAACCTACGTAAACGAGGTGTTCTGGCTTCCCATCAAGCTGAATTGGTTCCACCTCTTCTGAGGGCATTGGTCTTGTCTCCATTTCATCTCTCATGTCGAGTTCATCTAATTGGATGTTCTCAACCTCCTTCCTCTTTACAGAAGCCATGTAGCATTCTCTTGCTATACGCTGGTCTCCTCGGACTGCTCCGATTCCATTTTTTGTAGGGAATTTGACGACCAAGTGATAGGCAGAAGGGATTGCCTTCATAGAATTAAGGGATGACCTTCCAAGCAAGATGTTGTATGCAGAGGGTGCATCGACCACTAAGAATTTTACGGTTGTGGTGGCTTGGCAAGGTGGGTCCCCTAGGGTGAGCACGAGTTGGATCGAGCCCAGGGGGAGCACCCTTTCCCCGGAGAATCCCAGCAAGTGAGTGTTTACAGGTTCTAGTGTGAAACCCGGGAAAATTTGAAATTTTTCTGAAAAAGGGCAAAATGGTAATTTGCCATTACTGCACGTATTTGAAATACATATGTTCTAGACCTCAGATGAGGAAACGGAGTGCGTCGTTGGATTCGCAACGCGAAATCTAGTGACCACCAGAAATTTCGTTGAATTCCGAGATAGTCGGATTTTGCACGTAGTTCGAGACGACTGCGTGGCGATTGACCTTTTAAAGGTCCCCAAAAACGAGAAATATTAAATTTCCTTAAAATTAAGTTAAAGTTCAAATAAAATTAAATTGAAGTTAAACCGAGATCAAATAAATCGTTTCGGGATAAAATCGGACCCGATTAAGTGGGGGACATGTGGCGCGACTCGGGCCAAGTCTTAAAAAGTATAAAAGGGACAAAATATCTGAAAAATCAGATATTCTATACCCATTTGGCCGGCTGGTTCAGGCGTGAGAAGAGAGAAAGAGAGAAAATCAATTCTTCAAGTCTTCTCTCTTGGATTCCCGGAGCTCCGTCGCTCGGATCAACAAGAACCAAGAATTAAAGTTGCTCTACGCGGTGAGGGCTTCGACTACGTACCAAAAACAAGGCGTTTCACCGAATATCCAAGGGTGAAGTTTGGGGAAAGTCTTGGTTTTTGAGTGATTTTGGTGTATAGAGATTGCCTACATCTCTATTGAGGTAGGGGTTATTCCTATCTTGGATCATTCTACCCTAGGTGTAGCTAGGTTAAGGATATATATATATATATATATATATATATATATATATATATATACATGCATGTGTAATGATGTATATATGTGTTTATGGTTATGAGTATGAAAAGGTGAGCATGAAATTGGTTTAGGCTAGATCCTAGCTTAATTTTGATATAAGGATGTTACATGTAATTCATCATATGACTTATGGCTATTGGAGGCATGCTATGTGTTATGAAATGTGCCTTGAAAGTGTTGGATAAACATGCTATGAGTTTATACATTGTGCCTATAAGGTGTTTGATAAAATGCCTTGATTGTTTAAATGGTTATTTGATGCCATTGGAATCACATGTTTGAATGTGTTATGGATGTGTTGACATATGCTCATTGATATGTTGTTTATGATGGTTTATGGAATTTACATGCTTATGATTTAAATTCCATGGAATGTGAAGATATGTGTTGATTATTGCTCATGTAGTATACATTACATATTGGGCATGATCATGTCATCACATTCATGGAACAATTGCATGAGTGTTGGTGTGTGGGAGATGCATAGATTTAATCGACACCTTGTTTGGTGCTTGATATGTGGGCTCGGGAGAAATTGGATCGACGATCCTTTTTGAGTCGCATGTTGCATAAGGAAAACTTGTGTTGGGTATAGCAAGAAGGGGCATGGCGACTTCCTTGGGTGCAAAACCCTAAACCACTTGGTTGAGTCACTTGGCCGGCGGTGAGATTCCAGAAAAGTGACACGGTGTACGGAACCGGCGGTGTGATTCCGAAAATCCGTTGCCCAAAGAAAACACAAGGATTTGGTTATAAAAACACCCATTCAATGGGTAGATTCCAATAATGATCGGATTTCATAACGATCATTGGAAGGATTTTTCCGTCAATAGACGGGTTGCATTACACTTTGGCGTTGCATTGTGTTGTGTGAGTCGGTGAAGACTCGGGTTGAAATGCATGGGTGAGTGTCACTTCATTCCATGGCATAGCATTGTTGCATTCCATCATAGAATGCATAAGTACGAGAAATGATTAATTATATGTTTATGTGATGATTACATGAGCATGTGCATCTAGGGGAAAAGTAACCTCTATAGGTTTATCTCTACTGGGCGTTGTGCTCACCCTATACGGGAAACAATTTCAGGTGTCGGGTTTACACCGGCGATTGGCTCCCATGGAGAGCATCAAGGGTGAAGGGGGCCTAAGTGCGGCTTTGTCTCAAGATTTTGTAAACCTTTGTTTTACAATGGTTTATGACATGTAAATTTTGTATAAGCAAACTTATTTCATTCCCTTTTTGAATTATATTTGTATGGGATAGATTGTAATGGTCGTGTATGGATCTTGTGCAAAATGTAAAAATATAGTTGTACATGTCTTGGATGATGTGGAATTGAGTTAGGATGAATTGGAAATGAAAAATGGAGCAAGAAAGCAAATCTGGGCAGCAACTACCGGTAGTCAATGGGTAACTACCGGTAGTCGACTGTCCAGTGTGTATCAGCTACCGGTAGCCAACAGGTAGTCGTAACTCCAGAAGGTTTCGGCTACCGGTAGACAACAGGTAGTCGTAACTCCAGAATGTTTCGGCTACCGGTAGCCGATAAACAGCTACCGGTAGTCATTCCAAAAATCTGAAATTTTCAATTGTTTTGCCAAATCTTTGGGCTTTGAATTTCCTTCCCTTAGATGATCAAAGTGGACCCTAATGGGGTACAAACCACGGTGTGTGGAACTTTAATTGAATCAAATGAATGTTAAACCGAATTTTCATTATGGGTTATAATCCCGGCTTAATAATATTCTTGATGTGGTGTCGGGCTAAGCGATATCCACGGATGTTTCCGCGGGTTGATGGGTTATCAACGGGACCCCCGGATTTTGGGGTGTCACATCTAGTCTCTCCCTTCCTATGTTCATCTTGTAGAATGCAGGTGTGAAAATGATATTCGCCGAGCTCCCGTTATCGATTAGAACCCGATGAACGGTTCTATTAGCCACCACAGCTCGCACCACCAATGGATTATCATGAGGGTACTGGCATCCCTCCAAATCAGCATCTGAAAAAGTGATAGCTGTATCTAAGTGTGGTGCTTTGGATACAACATGTACTTCGAGAGCTTCTTCGGCTCTGATCCGTCGGAGGTGTGCTTTCCTGGCTGAGCTGGACTCTCCGCCTCCAGCGAACCCTCCAGATATTACTCTGATCTCACCTAGAGGTTGCTGATGTGGTGCAGGTGCCCGCTGTTGGGGTGGTGGAGGTGGAAGAGCTTGGTCCTGGTTGTCATGGGCTACGAAGCGACGTAACTGACCTCGCTGGATCAAGAACTCGATTTCCTTCTTTAGTTGAACGCAGTCATCAGTGTGGTGACCATGATCTCTGTGGTAATCGCAGTACTTCGTGGGGTCTCTCTTGGCCGAATCTGCCTTCATCCGAGGTGGCCATCTTAAGAACTTCTCGTTTTGGACCTCATACAGGACTTGTGATACAGCGGCAGTGAGTGGGGTGAATCGCTGAGGTCCGTATCTGGGCTGTAATTCAGGCTGCATGGGGCCCAGGCGATCTCTGACATTTCCTCTTCTCTTTGGCGAGCGGTCCCTATCCCTTCTTGGAGACCTCTCTCGCCCTTTTTCCTTCCTGGGACTTCGGTCCCTCCTCTTTTCTTCCTTTTCCTTCTCCTTTCGTGAGGATGTACCCCCTACTTTGGAAAGGAGTGCCTCTTCACCATTTATATACTTTTCTACCTTGGCTAACACCTCAGCCATACTTGCCTGAGGGTTCTTCGATATGGAGAACATTAAATCCTTTGATTGTACTCCTAACCCTGCAATAAAGGCAGTTATGACGAATTTTTCGTCTGGAACGTCTACTTTTAGTGTCTCCGAGTTGAACCTTTGGACATAAGATCTCAGGTTTTCTTGGGGCCCCTGTTTCACATTCAGTAGGTGGTAGCTCGGCTTTCTGTATATTCTGGCTCCTATAAAGTGAGATACGAAAGCTATGGAGAGTTCTTTAAAGGATGAGATCGAGGCCGGTGGAAGCCTGTGAAACCAGGCTAGGGCGGAGCCTTTCAATGTGATGGCAAAAGCTCTGCAACGTACAGGATCCTGGTATCCATGCAGCTCCATTTGGTTCTTGTAAGTGTTGAGATGATCTACGGGATCTTTCGTTCCGTCAAAGACCTCTACTTGCGGCATCCTGAACTTTGGTGGGAGGGGAAAATGTAGCACTCCAGTGGTGAATGGGGACTCGGTTTGTTGCACTAGGACATCCATTGTAACCGGAGTCTTGCTCTTTACAGCCTTCTTCATGTGGCTGAGCTCTTGCTGGATGTCTTTGAAGCGTTGCTCCCAATGTTGTTCTCTTCTGTCTTGCGGGTAAGGGAAAAAATCGTCCCTCTCACCCCCATCGTTCTGACTTTGCACTTCATCGTTGTGGCCATTTCTAGGGGGTAGGTAAGGAGCATGCCCCCTGGTCTGGCTGCTCTCTCCTCATTCGTCGACCTCTCTAAGGGGGTCCCAGTGTCGTTGTTCCCTATGAGGGGGATTATTCTGGCCTTCTTGGGCCGGTCGTGCCTCCCTCGGGCGCTGTATGAGCTTTGATAGCTCTACATTTTCCCTTAGCAAACGTTGATTGACGAGGCGAAGGGCCTCCATCTCGTTATTAATGGGGGAATTAGCCTCTTGAACGTTCCCCGGTTGTCTGCCGTTGGTAGCTTCCTGTTGATCTTGCATTCGTGGTAGGTTTGTTTGACTTCTGCTCATATTTCGAATTGTTACCATCAGTCACTGAGAGATCAGCTTATTTGTAAATAGGAACAGTCGTTCCCACAAACGGCGCCAAACTGATGGTGCGAATCTACGCGAATGAGCTATGGAACAGGGTTATTTAATATGAACGATTCGGGTGAAGCTGAGTACGATGTCTGAGCTGCAAGGCTCATGCTTGATAAGGCAATATGATGCTTAGGGGATTTTAGAAAGGGGGTGATAACAAGACAAGATTATAGTGGTTCACCGGCCTGAGCTCGGCTAGTCCACTCTGCAATGGAGTTTCTTGCTCCTCTCTTTTTTATTGAACCAGTTGAACGTATTACAGTCGTATCTGCCCCCCGTGGGGCTCTATTGCCTCCCTTTTATAGCCTCATGCTTACCTCTAATTCGAAATCACCTCCTTTATTGAAGGGATCGTGCTTTATCTTCGTCTATAATCTCGGAGTTACCTAAACTTCCTATGGCTGGCTTCAAACGGCGAGATCTTTGCCTTCTATCATGGGATCCTCTCCTTGGTTTTAGGAGAGGATCTTGGTTGTTTACGGGTTTCACGCCTTGGATCAGCCTAATTCCCATTGCGAAGGTATCCGCTGTCATCTCGCTGCCCTCTTGTCATTTCTCAGTTCACATCTTCAGCTGGGAACCCTTGCGCTCGGCTAGATGAACTCAGACCATGACTGGATGAGCTCTGCTTATTTTACCTGAGCTCCTGGGCTGAGCTCACTTTCTAAGCTCGTGTCTAGAGCTTATTTTAGGTATCATCAATAAGTATCTAAAGTCGATGAATATATAAAAAAATATTAAAAGTTCCGAATGAATTTTTAAGAAGTGGGCAAGATACAAATAAAAAAATTTTGACAATTAGGAAAAATGAGCATTAAGAGGAAATTAATGCACATAATCAATTTATAAGCCCGAAAAAACTTTATTGTCCAATAAATTGTTTAAAAGTTGAGTAGAATTTTCTTTTGCCATCACGAAGTGAACATTTACTATGTTGGGGAGCCATCACGAGGGCCGATGATCCAACGTTAAGTATCCCTCCATTATTTTATACTCCTCTATATTTATACTATCTATAAATGTCAAATCTGAATTTTTTTATTTTATCCCTAATTATTATAATAAATTCATGTACTTTAATTTAATTTTTGTTTTTTTTACTATTATTTAACTTTCAACTTGTTTTGAACTCTTTTATAAGGACTTCTAAATTATTTTGAACTCATTTATTAGTAGTCCAGTTACATACAATTTTTTATATCTATATGAAGAAGTAAAGTCTTATATATATTAAATTATTATACACATTATCAGATTTAATTCCACGGTCAAATATGTGTTGTATAAATTTTTTGGAAATCAATCTATTTAACAAAATAAAAATTAATAATTCTATAATATAAACTAGATGTGTAAATGCCTAAAAGGGTTGAAGAAATATTTAAATAAATGACATATTAGATACTCAAAAACTTATAGAATAAAATAAGAATTAATTATTTGACACCTAATTTATTATTTAATTTAATTACACATATAATTCACGTTTTTTATAAAAATAATATTATTTAAATTTATTACGTACAACGCACGTCGTACATTGCTAGTATCCTAAACAAATATAAAATGACTGTGTATAATTGGTTAATAAATAAATTCACATAACAAAGACATGTGCATTAAAAGCAAGACAATCACTGGCCGCGCATTAAACCTCAATGCTCGGCATGACTGAGCATAAAACATCAAGGCCCGGCAGGATGGATTGAGCAACAAATTGAAGTACTCTAACGAATTTGCCGAAGCTGTTAATCAAACCGAGCTAAAACCGACCCAAGTTGACAATTAGGACATTGACCAAGAATACTCCCGTAAAGATAATGGCAAAACAATCTCGAGAAGTCAGAGGCAATAGTAGGTTGATAAGAAATTTGCCCAAATTATACGAATGCATTACAAACGTGGTAAAGAAAAGGAAAATCTGAAGGGAATGAGGGTTGAAATGATGCGACATTATAAATATCGGGCAATTGCTTGAGTCAAAGGTACGCACTTTCTTTCCTACTATTTTACCTGTTCACTGTTAGTGTCCTTCATGACGTAAGCATCGGAGTGCCTCCGATCAGTTCAACCCTAGTCTACGACAGTTTCCTGGTTTTGCATGTAGAACAGTGCAACCTGTGCTCATTTCTCCAGTCAAATTCTAAATCTTAAGGTAAGAGATCTTTTCCTCTTACAATTGGCGTTGTTTGTGGGAAAAAAACTACAGACGAAATTCAGTCATGTTGAACCTATGGAGCAAAATCGGATTACCACACAATAGTGAGAATATATACAAATACAACCCTAAGTGAAACTACCAGGTGTCCTTCCCCTTCGACAATGACATCAGGGAGGATGCCGCGAGGAGCTCTAGAAAAAACAAGGAAGACCCTAACAATGTATTGTTAGGAAGGTACTACCCTCGTAGTGAGATATAGAGAGACAACGAATATTAGGACAAATCTTGACGTGCCAATGGGGAAATCTCAGCGTTTAAAAAGCTAGTCCAATCTCTCGAGGACTGGCTAGATATTCATGACGAGATGTTGAAAAAGTCCCAAGAGGGGGGCTGAGAAATTGAGGCAGGAAAATGCTGACTTGAAAAGGACCTTCGGAAGGTCTAGAGATTAAGAAACCTCTGAGGCTTCAGATCACCATGCCAGAGAAAAACACGAGCCCTTCGATGCCAAACCCTAGTCAAAGCCTAGAAAGGCACAAAGGAAGGGGAAGGGAGGACACCCGAGAAAAGGACAAAAGGCACAAATTTATCGAGTTGAGGAATAAGAGGATGCATGGAAGCGGTTCATCATAAAGGAGCTTGACAACGTGGTTAGGCACCCCGAGCAAAAATCTACTAAGGATTTAGCCAGAAGGGCAACATGAGAGTTTTCTGGGGGAATGGAGGTATCCCCCTCACGAAATGGATTGAAAAAAAAAGGTCACAAACAAGTTTGTGGTGCTGGGCTTCAAGCTTTATATGGAAGAATAGATCCAACCGCCCACATCCGACATTTTCGACAGTTAATGGCGGTGCACAGGAATAATGAGGCATTGATGTGCACCATGTTCCCCAGTAGTTTAGGGGAATTGGCTATGAAATGCTACAATAGTCTGCCAAGGAAATCTATTGATAACTGGGTGCAATTGACCGAACAACTTACGACCCCAGTTTATCACTAGTATCTGGCACCCAACAAACATTAGGGCGCTACTTTCCATGAAGAAGAAGCAAGGAGAAACTCTACGCTAATATGCGCATCGTTAATGGGAGATAATGAATGAGATAGAAAGCTGCAATCCTGAGATCAACGTGACATCATTCAAGACCGGTTTGCCAAATGAGAACTAGTTGTACCAATCATTGACTCAAAGGCCGGCACTGGACGTGGAAGACCAAGGTGGACGACGAGCTCAGAAGAGAAGTTATTTGCGACCATCCTAACAAAAAGCAGAATGGAAGAGAAGCTCCGAGCAGCTAGATGCTATCAGGGACAAAGGAGAAGGAGAAGGAAGGTTTCCTACCTCGATAACCCTTCACTAGGATAAGCAACAAATTCAAAGAACTCGTTTACAAAATATTATCCTAGATCAAAGGGAAGCCCAATTTCAAATGGCCTAACAAGTTAGGTGGCGACCCCAAAAAAAGAAACCCTAATTTTCGATGTTCCTATAATCGTGAAATCGGTCATATGACTAAGAACTATCTGTTGGCCCCAAAAGTAACCTAAGATGGGGGTGAATTAGGTTTTCCAATTGTTGCCTAATTTAAAATTTCAATTTCACTATTTGTGAAATTTATAAATATGAATTACTAGATGTTGGTTAGATAGTAAGAAAGTGATAGTGTGTGAATAAGGAATAAACACAAATCAAAGTAAAGAGATAAGGAGAAAGCAAACAGAATGATGTATAGAAGTTCGGCCCCAACTCTTGGCTTACATCCTTTCTTTCGTCTCCTTTTGGAGGTTCCCTTTTTCTCTTTCACTTCAACTCTTCAATGAGTGAGATCAAAACCTTTACACTTTACTTCCTTGAGTACAAGATAATATTCCTCTCTATAATATGTCACTCAAGTAGACAACAATCAATCCTCTCTCTTGCTTTATAAAGGTTCTCTCTCAAATCAAGAATAGAAGTAAGAGGAAGAAATTCAACGCTTTAAATCACTTTACAATGAAATAAATCACTCAAGAATGATTAAACTCTATTTGGCTTCAAGATCACTAATTAAAGGTAGCAAAAGTTCTCACAAATGCATTGAAGACTCCAATTTATACTTGGATCCAAAACCCTTGAATTTTTTCAAAAATTCTAGCTGTTACTGTGCCTAATGGTCTTCAACTTCTATGCTGGTTTCCAATCCGGGCATATCGAATTATCAACAACCAAGACAAAGCTCCTACCAGATGCTGAACCGGCATGCTGGATGCCTACAGACACTTCTAGACCAACAAGGCACAAGAGATGTTGTAAGCTGCTGAGGCTGTTGGTTCCAATCTGGCATGCTGCGTCACTGAACCGGCATGCTGCTTCCTCCTCATCCGGCATACCGAATAAGTTGCAGACCCTGCCTGTTCAACCTTCCCATGCCAAACTTTTGTGATCTTCAAGGGTTGCCAGTTCCACATCCGGCATTCCAGATGTCCTATAGTTCCTGCCGGTTCAGCCCTGCACTTTGTCCTTTCTGCACTTCTGGTTCCTCCTCACTTGCACATCCCTTTCTTGCACATATTTCATTTAATTAACTACACATCTACAAATTAGATGCTTCGATCATCATCAAAACCATGCTTAAATAAGCAATGGGTCAACACTATTGATCTTTGAAGCAACACTTGGAGGAATTAGTCTGAGCCGGGCACCTCACACAGTTCATCGATAAGGAAAAATGAAGGATGAGATAGTAGCAAAGAAACATGCAAACCATGACCAGGGACAGGACCCAATAGGGGTTATCGATGTCATTCATGCTATCATGGATACGAGCATGGAGACATACAAAACGGCTAGAGGACACATCCAAAAAGTCGCACAGATTAGAAAAATTTACCAGATCAGGAGTAATCTCGAGCATATCATAAAAAACCCAGGACTGGTTGATCAGATGGATTTATCAGCTTCTCTAACAACGATTTGATGAGGATCCACCACCCGCATAACAACACTTTGATTTTGACTCTTTGGTTTGCAAATTTTGACATAAAGAGAATTTTGGTGGATCAGTGGAGCTCCATGGAAGTCATGTTCTTGGGACTATTTCATAAGCTTGGCCTAAAATTTAAATATTTGGAACCTGTCAACACTTCACTAGTAGGGTTTAGTGGAAAGATGGTTCTGCCAAAAGGAATGATAACCCTACCCTTCCAAGTCGGGCCTGTTGGGACAATGACTGAGTTCTTGGTTGTTGATGCTGACTCGGCTTACAACACCATTATGGGGCATACTTGGTTGCATAAAATCAAAATGGTTCCCTCGACTTACCACCAAATCATAAGGTTCTTGATAGATGGAGGAGTTGCTGACATACGTGGAGACTAGGTAAGCGTGAGAAGCTGTTTGTTTGCTTCCTTAAGAGAAAGAGGTATGAAAGAAGATCAGGATGTCGAGCCAGAATTAAAATCGACACTGAAATAGTAATCAAATTTAGAGTGACCAGGCCTAGAAGAGCCTGTGACTGGTTCGGTTGAACGTTTTGTAGAAGACTTGAAGATAGTATATTTAGAAGGGAACGCCAAGAAATGCTTCTTGATCGGATTGTCACTTGTAGAGAGCGAGCAGAGGGCTCTGGAAAATCTACTAAAGAGAAACATAGATGTGTTCGCCTCGACCCCTGATCAAATGTTGTTGACCCTGTAGTTATTTTCCATCATTTGAAAGTCCACCCAAGCTTTAAACCGATCAAACAGAAGCAAAGGAGGTCAACATTACAGCACATGGAGGCTATCAATGAAAAAGTCAAAAAGTTGTGGAGGCACATTCAATCAAGTAGGTTCTATATCCATCTTGGTTTTCCAATACTGTGGTGGTCAAGAAGAAGAATGAGAAATTGAGGATTTTGTGTGGATTTCACAGACCTCAACAAAGTGTGCCCCAATGATAGCTTCCCTCTCCCAAAGATCGATCAACTAGTTAATGCTACCTTATTCATCATACCACAAGGCAGTGTTATCAGAACCGGACCGGACCGGCCGGTTTAACCGTGACCCGGGACTTTAACCGGTCCGGTTCTCTAATTAGACCGCTTAAAGAATAAAACCGGCTAAAAACCGTTAAACCGGCCGGTTTTTTAAAACCGGACGGTTCGAGTTCCACTCCTTATATAAAAAAAAAAATTCACTCTTTTTGGGCCATTTTCGTCTTCACTCCTCCAGCCATCTTCACTCCTCCAACGAACAGCTCCAGGCATGGCGAACAGCAGCAGCTCCGGCGAACAACATCTGGACCTTGATTCCTTCTAGATCTGGACCTTCTCCACTAGATCTGGACCTTCACTCGGTGGATCTGATTGTTCAAAGCAATGTTATATATATACACTTGAAGTTCACTTATGGGTATATATATATATATATATGTAGTTCTTATGTATATCTTATGTATATATATAAGAATAAACTTCAGTTCATATATAGATATATATATAAACTTCAGTTCATATATATATACGTAAGTTACAACGGATTGTTCAAAGGTCTGATCAGAAAAAAAAAAAAAAAAGATTGTCCAAACTTCAAAGTTTGTTTGTCTTATGTGAACTGTAATTTTGATCTTTGATAAAAATATAATATTTGGAACATGGGTTTCTAGTTTTGTCCACTTAACTTGCAAATTGTATGAATTTTAGACATATGTAGTTGAAATATTTTGTTATGTAATGGTTGTAATATTTTTATATTTTTTTATTATATAGCCGGTCCGACCAGTTGACCCAACGGTTGAACCAGTGAACCATTGACCCGGTCCCTCTGCCGGTTCGATGACCGGTCCGGTTCTGATAACATTGCCACAAGGGGTATAATGCTATAAGGTGATGTCATTCGGACTTAGGAATGTAGTAACGACATATCAAAGGCTAGTTATGTGAATGTTTAAAGGGATGTTGGGAAGCTCCATGGAGGTATACATTGATGAAATCCAAAAACCATCCAACCACCTTGTCGACCTATAGAGAACTTTCGATGTGCTACGAAAGTACAAATGAAGTGTAATGCCTCAAAATGTGCCTTCGAGGTCAGTTCGAGAAAATTTCTGGGTTTCCTGGTTAAGGCCCTAATAGAACTCCATGAATTGAGGCTAACCCCGACCAAGTTAAGGCCCTAATAGAACTCCAGTCACCAAAGACCGTTAAGGATATGCAAAGGTTAACTGGCTTGGCTGTCGCGCTCAACAGGTTCATATCCAGATCTTTTGACAGGTGTAGGTCGTTCTTCGAAACACTAAGGATAAAAGGGAGAAGAGTGTGGACCCAAGAGTGCGAGAACACCTTCAAAAACCTAAAGTAATATTTGGAAGCACCTCCCTTATTGACGACTCATGTGCAGGGAGAACAATTATACCTCTACGTAGCCGTCTCCAGGCACGCTGTCAGCGGAGCACTAATGACGAAATCTCAAAGGGAGATGAAACCAGTCTGCTACATAAACAATTTCTTGACGTAGAAACCAAGTATCTGCCATTGGAAAAACTAGCCCTAACTATAGTTAGCTCGGCAAGAAAATTGAGACATTATTTCCAAGCTCATGTAGTTATGGTGCTAACAGATCAATCTTTGAAGGTGCTTCAGAAAGGCTAACCTATCCGGTAGAATATTGAAATGGGTAGTAGAGCTAGGAGAATACGACGTTAATTTCAAACTGCTATAAAAGGAAAAGTGGTTGCCGATTTCTAGTAGAGTTTGCACCTTGGACCTGGGAGTCCCTGATAAACTTCAGAAGGCTCCAAATGCCAAGGACTGAAATTGGGGGAAGGGGGGGAAGATGTAGCCAAATCGAAGACTTCGAAGCATAGAGGTCCTTGGAAATTTTTAGTGGACAATTCATCAAATCAGAAAGGAGCTGGAGTAGGGATAGAAGACATGCTGGAGAAGGAAGTGAGACTAGAATTCGGTGCATCCAATAATGAAGTAGAGTATGAGGCCCTCCTAACAAAAGTAAGACTTGCAATGCAAAACCCCAATCTAATTTGATATAATTCAGAGCGTTAATAACCTCCATACGAAGTAAACAATACAATCTTCAAACAATGAGTAAGCTCTGATACCAACTTTGTCACACCCTGGACCACCTAGGCATGCGACATATGTTACCTCGACTTGCGAAAGCATTCAATAAACAATAAATACAATCTAGCGTAACGTAGTAGACCAACCCACATAAACGAACTAGGTATTTAGAACAAAACAAATACATCACATACAACATAATTAACATATTATATCACTAACCACTTAGATACATAATATCCACATCAGAGTTACACTTGTTTTATTTTTTGTTGATTATTCAAACACAATTTTATGACAAAACTTGCGGATCAATGTCAAATGGTAAAGACGGACCAAGAGGTGGTATTGTTTTATAATGAATATAGGTTTTACAATTAATTCAAAAAATATTAGGACCAAATTGGATGCAAGACAATTTAGATTGTTCAACTCCCTAATGTGTCTGAGCCAATTAATTAAAACCAATAACCCAAAACAACGCAGGATTTTTTATATGGAAACTCGAACATGACTGACTCGGCTTTCATGTCCTACTACGCCACTAAGCATTTCTTCATCTAAACAATACGTCGTGAGTTTGAATCCGAAATCAGCCTATACAAAACAAGAATAAATCCATCTACCATCTACAATTCATAGACCCTGCTATTAGTAACCAAAGTTTTACTCACTGACAATAACAAGTACTTAAACTTACAAACAAACCAAGCGGCTTGGGAAAACAGTTGAACGAGCAACGGTACTTGCACAAAGACAACCAGGAAAGAACTGCATACAGCACCTTATTACAGAAACAAAATTACACTTGATTATCTAACGGGAACATAGTAGTTGAAGTATCTGTGGCATAATGAACTTTCAAGTTCCGGTGCAGACAGCAGTTCCATCGGCAAGATAAATTGTGCAGCCTTTTCCGGCCAAGCAACAGTTGCAGGCTGGAGCAAGGTGCTTATCGCCAGAAGATGGGCATGTCATGTAGCCTGTATCCTGCCTGCAAATATATGGGCAAAGCTTTGCATTTGCCTGTTTCAGATTACATCCCATCAGAAGCACACCTGTTATTAGCCAAAAGGAAACACTTCTTAGGTAGTACAAATGATACGGTGAATAATCTGTGACTGGAAGTCATCCGAATCCCGAAATAAGACATTCAAGCAAGAAGAAAGTATAGGATTCAAATTTTGTTGCCTTTTTTCATGGGTGTAAAATTAGCAAGTGCATAGTCCAAAGATCTGGCCCGCATATGAGAGAATGTGTTGAAATATATAGATGCCAATCTTAAACTAGCCCTAACAGTCCACACTTTGAAGGAGCTAATGGTTTAACGATCACTATAACCACAATGATGATGGTCATGATCGACGGCTAAAGCATAGACAAATTGGGTTAGCAATATAGCAGAAGAGGAAGTAACTAAATATGAAATGATGGAGCTGTATGTGCTCTCTCAAGTTAGATTGACAAATTGTGCATACATTGATTTGTTGCAAAAATCTCCTTCGTAATCGAAATCTCTATAAACCACCGGTGTCTTGTCGAGACCACTTCGGAATGGTGGGTCTCTTTTTCCAAGTGAATTCAAGTGAGTCTTACTCTACATAATCGAAATCTCTGTTAATACACCATAAGCATGTTGAGAAACACAAGGAAATTTTTTCTAAAACAAAGTACAAATTCCGAACTCTAGTACTAGCGTTCGCATATCATTACCAGTACATAACTCAGAAAAAAAATATCAAGAGGACAAGAGCATACCAAACACAAGTAGAAGAATGACACCAAATCTGCTTGCAGCCATGTTTCCTTGCTTCTGTCTGGAGGAGTTCCATTGACTCTTTATAGAAACAAAGTCTGAGAGGGAAATATTGGGGAAGGAGATGTGCACAAGATCTCAAGAGGACCAGCTGACTCTGAGTGTATTTCACTCCCGTAGTTTAGTCAAAGTCAACTCGAAAGCTGAATGAAAGCACATCTGGATCTCGCCTAACATTTTTTTTCAGTTGTAGATTGACGCTGAGTGTACCCACTTCTAATTGCCATGGACTGCAAAAGTCAAAAAAGCAACATTGATGATTCAATGAGGGATTTGATTATGGCACCCATTAAAAAATTTTGGAACAATACCTCTAATTTTTATTATTTTAATGATTCTTTTTATAATTTTTGCAAGTTCTTTGAAAATAAAAAAATTTATCACTTTTATGAATATTTTTACCATTTTTGTGAGTGTTTTTATCAGATTCGTGGTAAGTATTTTTATCATTTTATTTTGGTACAAAAAATTATTATTTTTTATCATATTTGTTGGTATTTTTATTATATTTATGGATATTTTTACCATTATTACGATAACTATTTTTATTATTTTTTTGAATACCACAATAATGATAAAAATATTCATAAATGTTATAAATAAAAATAAAAATAATTTCATTCACACCCCTTCTAGTTTATCATATCTTCAAGGGCACCCCTCTATTTTTTGAATTTTCACCGACACCCCTAACAGATAAAAAGTGTTAATTAGAATGAAATTTTATTAAATTGTCCATGATATATTTTAGGAAAAATTTTATCCACATCCCCTCTAGATAAACATATCTTCAATGAAACCCCCTTGATTTTTAAATTTTTTTTACGTATTAAAATTTTGACCGATTAAAACTCGATTCGAGTTAATTAAATTTATTTTTTAAGTATTAAAATTCTAGTCGATTAAAAATTATATTTTTTCACGTATTAAAATTTGAGTCTATCAAAATTCTATTCGAGCCAATTAAAATTCATATTTAATCAGCTCAAATCAAATTTTAATCAACTCGCATTAAATTTTAATTGGTCCAAATTTTGATACATTGTAAATTTTAATCAACTCAAATTTTAATACGTAAAAAATAAATGTTAATCAATTTGAATCAAATTGAATCAAATTTTAATTGACACGAATTTTAATAAAAAAATATAAATTTTAATCGACTCGAAGCAAATTTTAATCAGCGCTAACAACTCAGGTAGAGTTCAAATTGGCTAGAATTTTAATGCGTAAAAAAAAATTTAATAGGCCCGAATTTTAATACTTAAAAAAATAAAATTTAATCAGTTCGATTCAAATTTTAATCTATTCAAATTTTAAAATATAGAAAAATAAATTTTAATCAGCTCGAATTTTATGTAGAAAATTTGTTTGGGGTTTATATAAGGGTAATTTGGATATTTTGGATGATTTTTTTGTTAGAAATTGTACTTCAATGGTAAGGGATGTCAGTAATATTTTCAATAATAAAGAGGAGGTTTTTAAAGGTATAATAAATTAGAAAAGATGTAACCGAAATTTTCCCATAAAAATATGATATTCTAGTCAACTCCACATTTGGGAATCTAGTCAGCCTTTTTGCCCACCATTTATGACCATCGGAGGCACATTTTTTTTAAAAAGAAAACCTGCCCTTGGACCTAAAAACTTGATTTAAACTTAAATCCACTCAACCAATTTGTTTGGGAATAAGTTTATTGTGCGTGGTGATTCTAATACAATGAATAATAGTACAAATTTCTCTCTTGATGAGCTCGAACTTGATTGGAAAGTCGAATATCCCACAGCAAGTTGAACGATACGAAGGGTGATAGAACTTTTTTACAAACGATCTGCTCACTTGTAGGCTTTCGAACAGAGTCCTATTACTCAAAAAGAAGAGTTAGAAGGATGTCGGAGTATTTTTCGGTGTGACCCCTCCGATGATCAAATCCGTATTTGAGATAGGGTTTGGAAAACATTGTTCTATTACTTGGGTCAGAGGTTGCATATCTTAGACTGGAGTTCTAAAGTGTTACTTATACCTCTCAGGAGCTAATCATTGTCGACGGCTGGGTCCCTTGGAGGGAAGACTACTGATTGGCTCACTTGGAGGGTAACACGTGGTGCAGTCTTTGAGTAGAGTGCCTTCCTTTTCACGTTACAGAAACTTTTGCATTTAATGCCCGAATCCCTGAGCATTTAATGTTTGCTTTTCGGACTTCGCCGAGCAATAAACATATCCCATCATTTTGTAGGTTCATTTTAATGTGTCCTGATTGTGGTTGTGCACGCGCGGGGGCTTCTTCGTCAATTACCCTCTGGGAGGTCAGGATTTCAATGTTTTATACTTCGTACACCCTCGTCATTGGTTGCTAAACCGTCTTCTTTGTCATTCTGATTGCTTGGGAAAGGAGGGATCGATGATTGATTGCCAACTCTGTTTCCAAGACATGATAACCGTCAAAACAACTATTCATATTTCGTCGGTGTGGAAGGCTTTATATCAAAGACACGTGTCAAGTAGAGAATGCTCCGGGGACCTAAGTACCGAGGACCCGTGTCAGGCAACTAGCGCTCTGGGAGACCTAAGTGCCGAGGACACGTGTCAAGCGGCTGACGCTCCCGGGTACCTAAATGCCGAAGACACGTGTTAGTCATGGGGCACTTCGGGGGACATACATGCCGAGGACACGTCTCACTCATGGAGCATTCCGAGAGCACTCATACCGAGGACACGTGTCACCCCGTAGAAGCTCCAAGGCCAGTATGCTAAGGAAACGTGTCATCTCCCCATCAATCTTCGGAAACGTCCCATCATTCATTTTGATTTTCATTGTCCAAAATACTCTCAATAGTTATATTTAATTAAAACAAATTTGAAAACTAAAAACTCCTAAATTTTAGGGGTTTTACTAGCATTAAAATTATTTTCCTATCATATCTATCTATATCTATGTATAGATTAAGACTATTTTATCTTTCTTTGTCTTACATAGACACACACAAACACACACACACATACACATACACATATATACATATATATGAGATAAAATAGTAACATTTAAAATAAAAAAAATAGTAACATTCAAACAAAAAATAGTAATATAGAATATTAACATTTGTAATATGCTCAGCAAAAAAAATAGTAATATTAAACAGTAAAATGTTTAACAAAAAAAATAGTTATATGAAAAAATTATACCGTAGAAAAAAAATAGTAACATGCACAGAAAAAAAAGTTGTACATGGAAAAAAGTAGTAACATATAAAAAAAAATAGTAACAAGGTATTGCAGGAATTGAAAAAGTAGTCACATATTTTGGGGCATTTCGTTGAACACATTTGGGACGTTGTGGACATTCAACTTAATTGAAAACTCAAAAGAATCTCATACATACCCATACTCAAACCAATCTTGTATGAAAACCAAAAACAAAACAAAATGGAATAAGGGTTTGAAATGAAAGAGTCTGACACAATAGCTTTGATGCTTGATCTCTTCCCTTTAATGATGTTTCGGATCTTCAATATTTATAATATCATGAACATGGAATAGGTTGAGATTTATAATGGACTCCATGAAATTATCCAATTACAAAATGTTATTCAACAATTTTTATTTTAGATTTTTGTTACACATTGCATCTCTAGTAGTGAGACCTCATACTCGAATCAAGTCGAATCCACATTTAGAGAGGCAATTAGGTCAGTTGGTCCATCTAATCCTTCGAATCATTCAAATTCGTCAGTCACATTCCCTACTTTTGATCTAAGCAGAATATGTAGCGATATGAGTGACCGTAAAAACTTAGGTCTAGAGGTCAGTCAGCAGGATAAAACCCTAAGCAACTATCTACATCCTGCAAGGAATAGTGTCCCACCTTATTTCGTTTTTCCCTCAATTATGAGAACCCATACTTATATATGAAAGAATTCGAGGAAGCCTGTGGGACTTTCCAAGATAATTCTAAATTAACTCGTCTTAAGCTTTTCCCCTTCTCATTGAAGGATAAAGCCAAGGTGTGGCTAAACTCATTAAAACCACATTCCATCCCAGACGGTGCTCTTCTGAAAGAGTTTTTCAAGAAATTGTTACCTCTCCACTGTACTAATGCACTAAAACGTCAAATCATAAATTTTTTTATCAAAGAGGGAGAAACACTTTATCAATATTGAGAGAGATTCAAGGATCTTCTCCGAGCTTGCCTCCACCATAGTTTTGAGAATTAGACCTTGGTAGGATTCCTTTATAATGCTCTCCTTACTCCTTTGCGTCAGTTCGTTGAGATGATGTTTCAATGAGAGTTTTTGGAATAGACTCCCGATGAAGTTTTTGACTTTTTCGATACTTTAGCTAAGAGTTCCTAGTTGTGTGACTCAACCTCACCTACTAGTCCACAGACCAAAGCTATCACTTCCCAAGGGAAAAAATATATATATTGAAGGTAGAGGATGACGTTAAGGCCAAGATGACCACCTTGCCCCAAAAGCTTGAGGCTTGGAGATGAGGAATGTTAATGAAGTGATTGTTGTGCCTCCTACAGAACAAGTGTCTGGGATATGCGCTTTGTTGGGGCATCTCACGAGGGAGTGTCCCACTATACTTGCATTTAAGGAGGTTTTGTTGGAGCAATCCAATGCAATCTCCGGATACATCAAGCCATACTTCAACCCATACTTGGAGACTTATAACCCATGGAGGAAAAACCACCTGAACTTTAATTGGAGAAATGCACAGCAGCCACTTGCCAATAAACTACCACAAGGACCACCACCATATCAGCCACCTCAAAACACAAATTCTGGAAGATACTCTTAACTAGTTCATGTAGGTACAATTAAATTATAATAATCACAACTCTCAGACCTTTAATGACTTCAAAGTCTAGAATACACAATCTTTTAATGATTTAAAGACTCACATGTAGAAGTTGACCCAGTCAATGACCACACAAGAAAAGGGCAAATTCCATGCGCAACCAAAAACAACCACATGTCAATTTCGAGTAGGCAACCCTCCCACTATGGATCCTACACAGGAACACGTCCAAGCAGTCACCACTCTTAGAAGTGAGAAGATTGTAGATAATGTTATACCACCACACACGGAGTCTTCACCTTTGGTTGAGCCTACACAAGCCTCCCTAGATGAAATTGAGCCTAAAAGGGATGAGGAGCCACCACACACAATATCTGATCCCTTTCCCAACAGGCTTAAAGAAACCCCAGAAGTTAAACAATCATGCTAATATTTACGAGTTTTTAAAGCAAGTAAAGATCAACATTCTACTTTTAAATGTCATCAAACAGGTCATTTCTTATGCCAAATTCCTAAAGGACTTGTGCACAGTCAACATAAATCATAATGTTCAAAAAATGGTCTTTTTAATTGAACAAACCAGTGTCATAATTTAACATAAAGCTCCTCCCAAATATAAGGATCCTGGGGTCCTACAGTTTCCTGTGTCATTGAGAACTTCAAGATTCAGCAATCTTTGTTTGATCTTAAAGCCAACAAAAAGAGAGACGTGTGCACGTGAGAGAGAGAGAGTGTGTGTGTGCACGCAAAAAAGGGAGACGTTTTTGAGATAAACCAAGGAAATGGGATTGTTGGGAGGACTTATCCTATTATTTAATTAAAATTTATTAAAAGGACCAATACCATGAAGCCCATTCATATTTAATAAATTCAAAAAATTAGAGATGGAGTTTTGAGTAATAGGGTATATTAGATATGTGACTAAACAATTAGAGATGGAGTTTTGAGCAATAGAGTATATTAGATATGTCATTAACCATTCAAAAACAAAACAAATCAGAATAAGAAAAAAACATAAAAAAAAATACGACAAACAAACTGTGAAAGGTATTTAACAGTACCCAAAAAAAAAATTTATTTACAAAATATTATCCAAAAATACATAACATAAAAAATGACAATGATTTACGGCTAAAGTCAAATTGCATAATTAAAAATAAAGTAATGCTATAGAGACCTAATTTGGGGACCTAATTAAGAACTTAACTCAATGCAACCATTAAATTAGTTTTAATTTCTAAAGTTAGATGGAATTTATTTTTAATCCAATGGTAACATAAAATTAGATCCCTAAATTAAGTGCAAGTAGCAAATAAGGTCTCAATATCAGTCATATGACTTGTTTTTTATTGGAAATCTATACTAATAAGTTAGAACTGATTTTGAATCTTTAAGTTAGTCTATTAGAAGAGTATTTGGGATTCATTAAATCCAATGGTTCAAAATCATTCCAATTTTTTTTTTCTCGAACTTGAAAACCCCAATCAATCCACACCTTTTCACGCTAACCAATGCCATATTAAATCTTTTCTCTTTATCTCTTTCTTCTCTCTCTATTACAATGTTGAATAATTTATTTTTTTATTGTAAGATTTTAAGGAATATTTGCTGAATTTTAATCTTAATTTTCTAAATCATCAATTATTATTTTTGTATTAAACTGTGTCTAAATGCACGGGCAATTTCTAATCAATATAATATTACACATAGTCCTGTTTACACAAAATACAATAACAACTCAAATCATTTAGATCCGACGATTGATATTATGATTTAAATTTTAATATTTTAATCACAATAACTCAACCAATATATTTTTTTTTAAAAAAACATACTTTGCACAGGACAATGTAGTTAATGATACTAGGAGTTTGTCAGGAACTTCTTCCGGAACTAATAACCAATGAATAATATTATTGATATTATTTTTGTGCACTACCTCTCTTACACTACCCAATCTGACACAATTAGAGTGATTGAATATTTAATAAACACTGTAGGACCTACTAAAATAATAGTCTATGTTAGGGTGTGTTTGTTAACCTAAATTTAGCACTTAAAATGAATGTATTTGACACTTATTAATTAAACTCGTTTAATAACTAAAATTTCAATTCTCTTAATATGTTAAATGCTCTTTTAAAATAGGCTACAATATTAAGTAGAAGATCCCTTACTTAATTCTGAAAGCTGAAAGCACTCAGTAAAATCATCTTTAATAATATTTATAATATTACAATTATACCCCGAAATATTTTACAATCATATTAAAACTCTAATTAGTGTTATCTCCAAAACTCCTAACCTATCTATCCTCTTTGCCAATAGTCTTCTTCAGATAATATGTGTTCTTTTTTTTTTTTTCTTCGCTCGTCTATTGCAAATAAACATGTTGAAACACACACCCACATTCATTGCACGCACACACCCACACCCACACCCACACACCCACACACAGACATACACTTTACACCCACCCACCCAAACTACCCACACAAAAGCACAAATTGCACACACACACATATATTATTAATGAAATTTAATTTATTCTATTTTTTAATTCGATTATTTATTCATTTTTTTATTTATTGTTATCCGTTTCTTTATTAGTTATTGTTTTTTTTATTAGATGTTATTGTTCACTATTGAGTAATTTAATTTGTTATTATTCACTTATTGTGATTCGATTATTTATTTGTCGTTATTCTTTTTTTTTTGTTGATAAGATGTTATTATTCAGTTATTGTGTTATTCAATTTATTATTGATTTGATATATTTTCAATTTTTATTAGATAAAAACATATTTTATAAATATTTTTAAATTAAAAAGTGGAAGGATAAAACTGAAAATTAATTTATTCTCAGATGTCAGTTCTGTGTAGTTATCAAACAGTTTGGTTTAATTCAGTACTTAAATTTCAGTGGATACCAAACAGTCCACAAATTCAGTATTCAGCTTTCAGACTTCAGCTTTCAGTTTTATCGAACACCACCTTAAGGTAGAGAAAATATCCATTACAACGGTGATATCACATGACAATGTGATGTGGTATCACCAACTAATAATATTAAGACAAATAAGCAAATGGATCCCACAAAAAAATATTAATCATCATGTCATGCAAGCAAATAACTCTCCACTCATCTTACACGCAAGTCAAAATGGGATTCACCTTGTTCACTTAAATTTTATTATTAGGTGATGATATCATTCATCAATAATGATATGGTATTACTGTTACATTCAAAATTGCTGTGTGTACCATTGTTGATAACCAATCCCCTATTAGTGGGGAGTAAACCTTTATTAATGGGGAATAAACCTTGTCAAAGGTGACTGGGCAAATCTCTCCCTCTCTCTTTCTTTTTTCCTCAAGAAATTTACCGCATTCTCTCCCTTCCGCAAGAACAACAAATTATTTTTCCATTCCTCTCGTACAGGTTACCATTTTGTTCGTTCAAGATTAGGATAGTATTTTACATTTTTCGTACGATCTCTGTTTTTAATTTCTTATATTTAAGATGCAAATGATCTAGTTTTATCCACAATGTTGTTTAGCCTCACTTTGATGAATGTTGTTTTAGTACTTGTCAAATACTGCCTTCCCAAGCATTCGTTGTTTATATCAATGATTTGTTTATTATGAGTAGCCATGAAAAAAATTCAGAGTTCTGTTGCAATCTACATGCCTTTTTGAATGTGCGAATACATCATTAACATGACTCATGGAATGCGATCGGTTCTAATTAAGATTGCATGAAACGCGTACTGTTTTCGTGATTTATGTTCTAGCCCTTAAGTTCAATCTTTCTTAGAGTAACAATGCATGCTACTGCTACCTAATTGTGTTGTGTGTAAAACTGTTTGTTACTATTTCACGAGAAAGCAGGTGATTCCTTTTTCTAGCTTAAGGAAATAGCGATATAAGAGAAAATCATTGTCTGCAAGTGTGTCTAAGTTGATGAATTCTTATGACATCGCACCAGAACATTGGGATTAGACCCCACCACCTTCAATACGGACGGGGGAGCCCAAGGGCTGGAGTACTAACCCACCTCCCCCTGGGTGTAGCTCATTTCCGCCATCTCTTTTGAAAGAATGAATAGATTATCTCTGAATTCCAATCGTTCGTATTTTACTCTGATCTGGAAAAAAAAAACAGTTGGGTTATCTTTGGATGTCCATTTTTCCAATTATATATGCATTCCATGATGCTACATGGCTTTCTTAACAATGGTTTATAATTCACGGTTATATCTAGTTCATGCCCACTCTGAACTCACAAACCCACAATGAGGTTTGAAGTCCCAATAACTGGTCCTTTAATTAAGAACTCTGCTCTCATTTTGAACATTGTACCTTCAAGTTTTCGGTTTTCCATTTTTTAGAGAAAAACGAAAAGAGTCCACCATCGATAATTAACAAAGGATGAACCAACAGTGAGAAGGATTATAGTTAAAAATTTGATTCGCACACCATTTTGAGCTTGTTAAACATTCGTCTAGCTAATACCAGTTCAACCAAAAGAAAAATAAAGATAACAATAGCAGTTTCAATATCTTTTAGGAGCATAACGTTTTCGGGATCTTTACCATTCAATAAACTTGCATATCTCTGTCACGTTGTAGCAGTTAATATCATTCACCATCACCCTCAGGAAATGACTCCATTGTACTCAGATAGTTATGAAGTTCTATCTTTTTTATGTCGGCTTGGCGGCTTGCCAAAATCTATTCCATGGCTATTGTTATGTAGTTCTGATCCTGCCCGAGTATCACTTAAAACAGTGGCATGATACTAGTGATGGTTGCAGCAAATTGTTTATTTTCCTTATATAAGATAATTATGCTATTGCCTTGGAATGGTACCACTGGTTTCTTCAGTGCCTTTTGTTATCATGAATGCTGTGAGTTATATGCAACTTATATTTCCTGTTCTTATGAAGCCTCATTTCTAGGTTGTTTAGTCACAATGGATTCCGTGAAAGGACAAGGGGGCATTCAAATGCTGCTAACTGCTGAACAGGAGGCCCAACAAATAGTTTCTACTGCTAGAAACTGTAAATTCTTGTCCATATGTTTATTTGCTAAAGTTATGATCTTACATTGGGAATTTGGAATGGTCCCACTGATTGGCTCTCATGTAATGAATACAATTTAGTTGTTGTTTTCCTGTCTAGTAGTTCTTTTTCTTCTTTTCCTTTTTATATACCAGGTCAATCTCTCTTTCTTTTTTGTTTTTGTTCTCTATCATTGTGTACTGATCATAGCAACTCTTTCACTTCAGCGAAAATGACAAGGTTGAGGCAGGCTAAAGAGGAAGCTGAGAGGGAAGTAGCACTCCATCGTTCCCATTTGGAATCTGAGTACCGGAGGAACATTTCCGAGGTAGTATCTGGTGCGCTTAAGATCATATTCATTATTATCTATCAATAGGAACACTATTGTCACCATTATCATCATCATTGTCAGCTGTGTTACAGTTATTGTTATTGCAGTAGGCAACCTCAACATCCTTATCATCACCTTTTGCTCACAGTATTCTTGTTTCTTGTTTTGCCTTGTATTATTTTTTTTATTGCAACACTTAAGGAAATTATAGGTTCCCTTTTTGTCATCGTGTAAATGTGAAGATTCATTGTTTCTTGTTCTCTTTTGATCTACACAGACAAGTGGGAGTTCTGACTCAACTGTAAAGCGGCTTGATGCAGAAACTGAAATAAAGATACAGAACTTGAAGGAAACAGCCTCAAAGGTATCCCCAGAAATCGTCGGAATGCTCATCAAGTGTGTCGCAACTGTGAAAACTTGATGCATGAAGGTCAGTGAACTGGTTCATCTACTGTCATTAAATGATATGCCCTGCTTTTAAGAATCAAAATTTCGTTTCGTTGCATTGTTTCGGTCATCTAGGAAACAAAAACGTTTTAATACAGAAACATTTCGACCCGTTTCGGAAACATAATGAAAAAAATAAAAATTTAAGAATTATTTTTCCAAAATATTGGTCGAAATATACCAAAGTATCTTGAAATACCTTGAAACATTCCGAAACAATTATGCAAATGCATTGAAAAATTACAAAATACCTCGAAACATTATGAAACACCTCGAAGTATTAGAATTTCAATTCCATTACTATTTGTTTCGGTCTCCTTGGAAACGGAAACGTTTCGGACGTTTCGACTATTTCGAAACGAAATTTTGATCCTTACTCGCTTTCTATTTTGCGAGCCTTGCCTTTTTTCACAAGCTGATCCTGTGTCAGGTAGGCAGCCCATAATTTTGAGTACCTGAATTGAGAAAGCCATATATTCCACATAGTTGTAATTGAGCTTTGAATCAAGACTCTGAAGATTGCATTATAAAACTGGCACAATATATATGTAATCAAAACCTTGAACTAAACATGGCATAGATGGAATAGGGCAAAATGGCAGACCGATGATTACCATTGGTATGGATTAGATTGGAATCAATTCTCCAATCTCATATCATGTAAAGAATTTGCTGATTTTTTGCCTTTATACTAGGCTTAGTTGAGATTTGGTTCTGGGGACTACTAATACAGTTCAGTACAGGAGTGAAACCCCATTATGCCTTCTGTTTTGATTTTTAGCTTGAACATTGAAAAATGTTTTTTACTTTACTTATTTCATCATATTGTTCTCAAAGCTAGTAACTATTCATTTCACTGCTTGAATACTTGTACATTCCAGCAGTTCTTGATCATTGTCAAGTAAATTTTAATTTTTTTTTCACTTGGTGATGCTGATGCTAAATATACTTTACTTGCTTTCCATCACAGAGTACTGACATTTGAGGGCGAACCGGGCAATAAAAGAAGGGCATATCTAGGCGCACGAATCAAATAAGGGCATTGTTTGAATCTTTAGGAGTCTTTACCTGCTTGGCATTTATATTTTCATTTATTTTCTATTATTCTGGGTGACTTTCATGACCATGTTGGGAAACAAATTTTACATAGGCATCTGAGAGAAATTAGAAATCCAATTGAGATTGGGATATTAACTCTGCCATAAAAAGATTTATTGTATCTTACCTTGTTCTTGCCAAGAAAAAAATGTAGCAACAATAAATCAATAGGTCTTCAAATCATTTATTTTTAAATATGAAAACCACAAAACGGATGAAATGTTTATATTCCATGGCAAAATGAAATAAATTAGTAATTGAATATCGAAATTCTTATGTTTTGCCGGTGTTTCGAGGTATTTTGATCAATTTTTTTCAAAAAAAAAAAAATTAAAACGAATCTGTTTCTAAGGTGATCTAAAAAATGTGCCAAAATAAACATTTGAACCTTGATAGCGCTAGGGACTGAGTTTGGACAAAATCAATATTAGAGCCAACCTTCCCTCTTAAACCAGTCCCACAGGCCACAAGAGAACGTGTGGTATCGTGTGGTGAAGCGCGCCTACGGACTTTAGACCTTCGTCGCTCAATTCTTCTAAGTGATCGGCCCCGCGGAAGTGGATAATATTGTATAATGGCATAAAATTTTCATCTCCGTCCTATCGAGCACAAATTGTGTTGTTACTATCCTATAGGGTGCAATTTGGACGAGTCAACCCATTCTAGACCTATAAATATGAAAAACTTTTCTCACCGTCATGTTAAGTCTCTTTTCAGATTTTTAAGAAAAAAAACACATCATTTACATTGAAAGTTTCCACCACCAATCTAAATCTTTAAACCTAAAGGTTACCACTAAAGATTCTACTCAAACCTCATAAGTTGATGATGAATATCTTGATAGTTTAGAACCAAACTCATTAGTGTGTGCAAATCGAGAGCCTTGGGTGTGAAGCCTTGAAAATTGCTTGAGGCTTAAATGAATCGTATGACAGGGAGTGCAAGTGAAGCTAGCCATAACGTTGAAGGAGGGCCTTTGGCGGAGAGATCTATGAAGAAAAATAGCATTTAGCCATGTAAATTGGTTGAGGTATAAGACTCGAGTATTTATAAATTGATTTTAGTTTTACTGGATCAGACTTTGGTGAACCAATAATGTTCCTTGCACACACACGTGCACTATGTGTTTGATAAATTTATTGTTTGAATCTACATATCACATATAGTTATTTGATTAAGTTTTGGTTGCCTTGGTTGGGAACATCAGTGAGATTGAGATCAATACATTAATCTACATGGGTATTTTGGGTTGTGATTTAAAAGGGTTTTCACATTAATTGTTTTATCTTTGTGATAATAGGTAATTGTGGTCGAATTGAGTTAAAATTGGTGTTTATCTAAGTAAAATTATTAGTAAACTACTCACCCCTCTTTAGGTCTAACGTGCAATTTCTCGAGTATAATCAAGTGGAAAGATCCTATATGTGAAAATGTTGTATTTTTTTCCACAAAAATATTGCGGAATGATGGCGCGTTCGATAATTTTGGTGTTCTAACAATGAGGGAATTTTGCCGAAATTTGATTAGTGCTCAAATGGATTTTATGTTCTCTAGTTGATTCTTATTTTTTTTACTTAACAATTTTTTTTTATATTATACAGTTCCTTTAAACATTGGCATTAACTAGTACAATATACATTATGATTAAAGCACAATTTTTTTTTATATTATACAGTTCCTTTCCCCTCTCTGCCACCGCTCCGTCACCCCCTTTTTTTTTTCTTCACTTTTTTGTTGTTGAATTAGGTGGGTAGATAATTTCATCAAAATTGTTTATTTGAGGTAATTTAAAAAAAAATCAATTTACTCAAATCGGATTGGATGTTCAATAATTAACAAATTTGGATTTGGATTATGATTTTGATATCCGTCAGATTATCAGATCAGATTCAGACTCGATTTTTTTAAACAAATTCGAATTCAAATTGACTGAAATTCAAATCGAATCTAATCTATTGACAGACCTTCTTGTGTGTGCGTATTTTCATGCACACATTCTTTTCTTCCCTTGTGCTCCTTGCCATCGTATCATGGATGATAAATTCAATAATTAATGTAAGTGAGTAGTTAAAATATTTATTATATTAAGATTTAGGTAGATGATTATGATATTTATTGTAGTTGAAAATTAAATAGGTTAAAATATTTATGACGATCAATATACTTTTGTGGATAAAAGATTAAATAGAAATATATAAATTTATTTAAAAAATAAAAAATAAAATAGATAAATTTATTGTAATTTTTTTTTATCAATAGTTATAATGTGAGGAGTTAATGACGTTCTAACCGATAAACACTTGTCAGGTGATAGTTACTAAAACAACTGCTGAATCTTCAAATTTATTTAGTTAAATGTTAAAATTTTTATTATAAGATAGTTGTTTTGTTTTGTATAAATAGAACATTCTGGTTTATTCTGTAAATTATATTATTTCATGCAATATACTTTTTTTTTTTCTATTATAGTTGAAATATAAGTGAGTACTTAAAAATATTTGCTGCATTTCAAATTTAAGTGGATGATTAAAATATTTATTGAATGTAATAAGTAAATTTATTATGATTAAAAATAAAAAATTTAAGGTAAGGTATTTGAGATCCGAATGCAAAATTTAATTAAAATTAATAAGATTCGGATTCATCTTTATAAAAATAATAATGTTATAATCACGAATTTTTTTTATTAAATTTTAAATTCTAAATTAATGTAAATTATGAAATAAGGTCACCGAAAGTTTTACCAATTATCCAATCACTAGTAATGCAAATCTAGGCACGATACCTTCTGTGCAGTAGAGAATCTAAAAAGCACCTCACTTTACCATCTGTTACAAGAAAACCCCATTTAGTTGAGCTGTTTCAATTCTCTGCTTTCTTGGATTTTCTTGATCTCTTCCTTCTACGGTTTCCAATTGATCGTTCTAGGGTTTCCAACTGGTCTTTAAAGTTGTTCAGAAGCAGATGCTCTCTTGAATCACGGCACAAAATGGTGAATAGTCAGAGCCCACAAGAGCTCATAGGCTCATACTTCCTCGATTTCTGGCGACTCAACTCCAAGACAGCCTCCACAACCCCAAACCCAGAAATGATGGACGAAGAAGAAGACGAACTGGGTCCCACTGAGCTCGACACCTTCACCAGCTCCGGTGGGTACTCGGTGGTGGGCACCGACAAGCTCTCGGTTCACTACCCGAGCGTCAATCTTCACGGCCATGATGTTGGTGTGGTTCAGGCCAATCGGCCGGCCCCGGTGAAGAGGCTGGTGTATTATTTCGAGATTTTTGTTAAGAATGCTGGGGCTAAAGGTCAAATTGCGATTGGGTTCACCGCTGAGGGTTTCAAGAGGCACCGACATCCTGGGTCAGTAATATGACTTATTTTGTATGTTTTGTTGGTTTCTTGATTCCGGGTCTAATGCATTTAAGTAGTTCTTTAGGCTTGTATATGTACATTCATGTGCGTGCGTAATTTACTTGTATAGAGTTGTTGTGTTCTCCGTGTTACTTCTGCTGTTCTGGGTTTTCCTGAATTTTGAGTTTTATCATCCATTTGAGTCCTCGGAAATTGCATATGCTGAGTTTGGAAGCCTGCGGAGAAAATAGAGTGGTTTTATGCGTCTTATTGGTTATGTGGTGGTTTGAACTTTCAATGCTATGAATTAGATTAGTACATTATTTAATCACAATGCTAAGTTGTATTGAAATTTCTGTTTTCGAGTTCATTATCTTTAGTTATATATTATATGCTTTCACTTGCCGTGTGTTTGCCACAAGACAGTAGATGGAAAAAGTGAAATAACTATGTAAATATTATCTTCATGCTGTTTTAACTGAAGAGCAGAAAAATTGAACACTCAATAACAAGAAGAAAGATATTTCTATTGTGGTTGGTGAGTGGCTGTCATAATTTTCCTTATGTTTTTCCTCTGGATTGAATTAGAGGATAGGTGAGGATCTTTTAGTTACCCCCTCTAAATGCTGTGGCAAAGTAGGATGTTAGGATGCCAAGAAGGTGATTAAATGTTTACTTAGCTTTTGAGTTGAGTTGAGTGCAACTGGAGATGCACGTACAACCTGGGTAAATGCATACAAGGCGTCAGCTATTTGTGCACAGATGGTTTTGCCATTTGTCTCACTATTATGATTGAGTGATTCTTGAATATATTGGCCAGTTAGGTACTTATTGACATGCTCCCATGCTTTGAATTAGGATGAAGGTTTTGCATTGATTTACTCATTCATAGGATGGGAGATAACCTATCAACCATTACTTATTAATATCAGTTGTAAATAGAAAGAAGAAACATACTTTTTGACTTGAAAGGAAGGGTACAATTGTAACACACCAAATTTTGAAAAAGGCTTCAATTAATAGGAAAACCATTAAATCAAGAAATTCTCACTGGTTTGAAAGTAATTTCGCAGAAAAAGAAACGTTTGCTATAATAAAACTTATATATTGAAAATACAGTGGATTTTGAGTTTATAATTGGGCATTCACTTGAATGGCAAGAGCAACTTGTGTGAGCATCCTTTGTCACAAACTAACCAAACATTATCATTATCCATTCATCGCAATATCAAAGTTATATATCATCCAACAAAAAACCAACTCTCCAACGCATTAAATATCTCTAAAATCTAAAACTCGAGTACAAGAATAACCCATAATTTCTGACTCAAAATAGTCACAATTGTGAAGTTCGTATGTAACTCAAATGATAAAACAATCAATTAACTAACTAAGCATCTAATCCTCAAGCCTTAGCCTCTTGATTTAATGTGTCGGTATTCAAACTAACATCTGGAAATTATTAAAGTAAGGGGTGTAAGTAAGGGGTGTGCACAACTAGCTCAGTAGAGAAATCTTTTCCAAACCTAAATAAGATTTTAAATACATATGAAAACAGGTCAAGTCACAGTTCAAAAATATATGTACAACTTTGAGCAAAACATGTGAGTAACGATGATCTCAAATATTTTATGCATGAGATAATTACATAATCACCTTTCCTAGGCATAGCTGCTTCAAACATCTCAATTTCCCCCAAAACCCAAATCACTCGCGCAACACCAAATTACGCGGTTATTTTCCTACCTAGAGTTAGACTTCCTAGCACCCATTTAACTATTGATATTCTATTTTAACATTTTAAATAAATAGATAGGGTCTTACAACACCGTAAGGAATGATACATCATCTAAGAGATGGTGGAAAAGGGGGAAAAAGGGAAGACTTTCTCTTGTAGGTGTTGAGGGCAAAATTGACCTCAAAACATTTTACGTTGGAAAACTTGGCCTCTAAAGGTTTTAAGGTGCTTACCAAGTTTTCGGTCAAGATAAACTCACTAGCAAAGTTGGATTTTTTTTCTCATCACAGACCTTTTAGAGCCAAATATGTCAAACTTCATGAACCAAATGGTCACAATGTACAAGCCTTGATAATTGAACTTCATCCATCCTACATGGCCTCCATGCCAACTTAGGGAAAAAAATTTGGAATTCCTTGCTTCTACTTCGTGCAAACATCAGCTTGAACCTTACAAGTTGAAAATGCTATAGAGGAGTGGGTTGAGGCTTGCAATCTGCTGGCTTTGCAATCTCTTAGCCCTAAAATATCTACTCGTGTTTACTAAACATTGTTGAGCATGAAAATGACCAACTAAATTATTAAGGGAAAACTTCACTTTATCTCCTTTATGTTGACCCTTTTTGGTATATCAACCCTCATTTAAAAAAAATAGATACATAGCCACTATATGATTTATGGACTAAAATGCACAAATAACAATTTCTTTTCAAATTAACGACTTATAACCCATTCGCCTATTCTGCGATTGGGCATTAACTAGACCATTGCCCAAAGAAAAAAATACATTTACAACATCATAGAATTACAAAATGCCATTGATCAAACCCCTATACATCTTCTATGTTCTCTCTTTCTCTAAGATAAGAAATGATGTAAATATATAATTATAAATGAGTACATTCATGAACATATAAAGAAGCACTAACAGGAGATAAATAATGATAGAATCGACTTAGAGGGTTTGAACATATTTACAAAAGATCTAGTAATGCACCAATAAGGAACAATGATTTGATACATATTATTATATTAATGGTAGTGCGAGAGAGATGTAGGCCTAAAATAATTTTGAACGAAATAGTAAAAAAGCTTATGATAGAGAAAACGATGACCCTCAATAGAGTACAACGAAGAAACATAATTCATTAGCTGACCCCAAATAGTTGGGATTAAGTTTTGTTGAGCTGAGTTAAATTGCTCTCCCCCTCTCTCTCTCCTTTTATAGCTAGGCGCAACCAATGTTCTCTCCCTTCACTAATTCTTCTTTCTTTTTGTCGATAATAGCTGCCCGTTAATAATTATCAAAAGCCAACCCCTCTAGCCAAAGCCAATAGCGAACTCTTTGCACAACAACAACTTTGTTTGTGAAATCTTTTAGCGTGGGTTGAGACAACTCAACCATAGAAGACCTAATCAAGGCCTTTAGCGAGATAGACTGGTTACTATTTTTTTTGATAAAAAGAAGAATTTTATTTCAAAAAGAAGAACAAAATATCATGTTGAGGATAAGATATCCCGAAAAAAGCAAAAACAAAGTATATAATTTGTAGGGAAGACACCACAAGAAATGAAAAAAATTGAAGGATAACTACTTTTCAATTTCACTGAAGATCCAACAAAGGCAACACTCTAAAATTTTCCATGGATTTAGTTCAAAGTGAAGCTATGAACTCAAAATTCTTTCCCATACTGATTTTGAAGGTAAATAACAATTTTGAAAAATTTAGCATTCCTCTTTATCCAAGAACAACAAAGAAGTGTCATCAATGTGCAATTCTAGAGTATCTTTGCTTTCTTGTCCTTCCCAAAACCACAAAATTTAATTTGCAATAGCGTCTCCATTGTATAAGAATAACCTCAATCCTCACCAATCAGATTAAATAAAATATTCCACAAACCATATGCAAATGATTAACACTTCCATGACCACAACCAATTTTAACCAACAAGTCTCTCTCTCTCCCCCTCTTGTTCAGTCTTTGTGCCACATGTTTTATTTAATTGATTTTAATGTGAGATGAGTTTGTTTTATTAATTAAAATAAGAATTGAAGGTCCTGACTAGTGATTTGGCTGGGTGGATTTGGGTGTTGGCGTAGTCTGTGTATTTGTGTTGTTGAGCGTGGAGGTTGACTTGTGGTGATGTCTTGATTTATGGGTGATGCATGGTTGAGATGCAATTGAGATTTTTTATTTGGGGGGGAGGGGAGTGTGACTTTTTCATTAAGTTTTTGCTTTGACAATTCTAAAGTTGAAGCAAGTTTCTTACTAATGAATCAATAGTTAGATCGTTCCATTTGAGATCTCTTACTCTATCAAAGTGTTGAATTTCTAAATTCTCATAGGGCGCTATGGTGAATGGACAATGGAATAGTGATGTGTGGGTGGAGGTTGTGTATAAATGGGGTGATGCATGATGAGTGGGTGGATTGTTTTGAATTGAGTGTGGTGAATGGGTGGATTTTATTTGAATCGGAAGTGGTGATTGCTTTACGTAGCTTTTGAAGATGTTGTATTGGTGGAGATTTTCCTTGGGTGGCGTCTTGAGGGATAGACGATATATGGTGAAGGGACAACGGTGGTGGGTTGGTGCACCAAGGGATGGGTGATGCGTGGGTGCAAGTTTGGCAGTAGATCGGTGATACAAGGGTGGAGGTTCAACGGTGGATGGATAATATGTGGGTGGAGGTGCAACAAATTTTTTTTTTTTTTTGGGTAGGGGTGTCACAGTGACAGACTAATTTTGTTTTGTAATAGAAAATTAGTTGATAGATATTTTAGTCATTTCACTCTATCCCTCATGGGCAAGGAGGTCTAACTACATGTGATAAAATGAAGCTTCCCCCATTATCTTGAAAGCTTAAAAAAGCGAGTTTTTAGTACATGCAAATTGATTTAAAGTATATTGTGAATTTTCATTGAGTCTCATCTAGGTAGAGGGCATTTGAAATGACTTCATTATCTATGTGGATTTAGGGTATTATTATCAAAATTGTACGATTTGCGATTCGCGATTCGATTCGTATGATTTAATTTGTGATTCGATTCGATTTAGTTTACATTCGATTCGTATCTTACTATAAAATCGTTTTTAACCGAAATTGCACTTGAATCGAAGGAATTGCAAGATTCGTTTTATTATTTTTTAAACCCTATTTCTAGTAAAACGACGTCGTTTTAATAGAAGAGGCCCATCCTCAAATATAAAACTGGTGTCTCTCTTTGTATGTCCTGTTCTCGTCTCTACCCTCTCAATCGACTGTCAAACGTCTGTGAACATCACATCACACAGAGACGTCTCCTTCAATCCAGGTATGCTTCTTCTTCTTCTTAAAAAACAGTTACCAAACCCTAACATACTTTACTACTTCTTCTTCAATAAATGCTTTGTTTTTTATTTTTCATCAAAAAGTTATTTTTCAATCGAATGTGGGAAGTGATTTTTTAAGGTTATATGTTCGAATCAATATGGGTTTTTCCTATTTTAGTTTAGCTTCATTGTTAGGAAGACAATAACTATTTGTTGGTTAAAAATCATGAATCTTTCATCGTGGCCATTTTAAGGGAATGATTTATTATGCATTAAGAAAGAAGTATTAGAGGTTCAAACTCAAGTCTATCTTTATAAAGATTTATAAAGGCTAGCATCTTTCCATTTAGACGACGCGATCATGTCAATACCGTCAATTGATTATTTTTAAAATACAATAATGTTCAATATTTTATATCTTGCCTATTTTAAATATGTGCATGTTATTTTTTTTTTTTATCATAGTTCGAATTTTGTGTTGAGTCTTATATGATTTCGATTCCCGATTCGATACGTAGGATTTCGATTCCCGATACGAATCTCGATTTGATAACTATGATTTAGGGAATAATGATGTGCTTTTTGCAAAGTGATTTAGGTCGTTCTGTAGTTGAAGAACTATTTAAGGTTAAGGTACAGAGGGACTTGGTGGTCTTGAATTTTTGGTTTGTTGACTTCTACTGAGGATAGAAATGACTGGGAAACCATGGGCAATTGAGAGAGATTCTGATGGTTTTGCTTTTCTTTTGGTTGCATTTGATTGTTTGAGTTGCTAGGTTATAAATACTTGTGATGCATTTTATGAGAGAATGGATGAATACCTTGTTCTGATATTCTATGAATTCCCTCTTGGTGAAGCACTAATGCTTTCCTACCTTTAAAAGGTGGATATGGTTTTGATAAGGGTGCAACTTGAGCAGCTTTGGCGGATTGAGAGTTCAACCAAGGCTCAATCCAAGTCATAAAAACCCATCCCGAGCTCAGCCCAAATCTAACTTTCAACCTGAACACTTCAACCCGAATATTGCCTGCGTCTGGATTTTTGTATTTGGGTTAAACTTGGGGTGTTCATTTTCGGGTTGAAAAACCATGAAGCTTCCTAGTTCACTCAACTTGCAGATCTGCATATGTAATAGTCCTAAGACAAATTGTTTTCCTGTGCATGGGAGAAGTGCCCAGAAATTGTAATCTTTTAGTTGGACAGTCAACAGATTACAAATGTAGTGCTCTCATGTGCATCAGTTTATAATTGAATCTGCAGTTTCTCCCTCAAATATATAATGTCCTATGGTTCTCAATCGTATTTCTATCACCTCCAGGTTTAAAGGTCTTACATTTTGCATCACAGCACCACCAACGAAATGGAGAACATGAAAAATCTAGGTGGAGATGAGAAGTGAGAAAAGAGGGTGTGGTGTGAAGGGAGAGCCTGAGTGGCACATATGCCCTTTTTTTTCATAAATATTATTTTCCATCTTATATGCTTGCTTGAATTCGGGTTCAACCAACCCTGAAAACCGGACACCTTAAATGGGGTTAGGAATCTTTGCCTTAGTCCTAATTACTTCGCATTGGGTTCGGGTTGAATTTGGTTGGCCTCTCCCAAGTTATACCACTAAGTTTTGAATTGGCAGTTTCATTCAGGAATTTGGTTTGCGCTTTGCATCCTCCTGTTTCGTCTCTCATACCAGATGAATGTTGAAAATTTCATCGTATATTTTGCATGCTTTGTTTGTTCCTTTTAGTTTACTTGAGATTTATCTTGGCCCTTTTTGGTGTAATAGCTGGGAAGCAAACAGTTATGGGTATCACGGGGATGATGGACTGCTTTATCGTGGACAAGGAAAGGGAGAGGCATTTGGCCCAACTTATACAGCTGATGATACAGTTGGTGGTGGAATCAACTATGCTTCACAGGAACTTTTTTTCACGTAAGATAGTTACTCATTGTATACTTGTATAGAGTGGAAGATAGGTAATGTTCCATTTGCCCTTGGGTTCATTGACGACTATAGAGGATTGTGACAACCAGCTTTATGGTTTCCATAAAATTAAATCTTGTGAAGCTGTCATTAGCTTCTTTATTTATCTGTCTTTATTCTTTCTCCAAATTTCATAAATTTTCGTTCTATTGTTTTTTATGCCAGAAAAAATGGGGCGGTTGTAGGAACGGTATACAAGGATGTGAAGGGTCCCTTATTCCCAACTATTGCTGTTCACAGCCAAAATGAGGAGTATGTTTCACTGCCTTCTTTTGTTACCCCCTTCATATATTTATATTTTTGAATATCTGTCATTTATCATTCAAGCAAATCTAGAAGTTGTTGGTTCTAGTGACTTAGGGCACGAAGGTGAGAACTGATGTTTCAATGATGTATAAAATAAATGCTTTAAGATTTATGAATGGACGTATATGCTATTGTTATGTAATGGAAATATCTATTTAATTGCTAAATCTCATAATTGTTTTATTGATGCAAATTGCTCATTCTTTCCTAGTTACTCTTAATCGTTTTGTTTCCTGTTATTGAGTTAACTTAGTTTGCAGAATTACTTCTCAGAATAAAAAAATAAATAGTTGAATTAGTTTGGAGAATCTAGTTTTTTGCTGATGCAATGTGTTTTCCCTCTACAAATGTTTGCATAAAAATACATTTTACCTCAGATTGCTCATATGCTGTTTGTGCAGTTTGGTTGGATGCATAGTACAATGAACTGGCATGGGTCCTCAATCGGTTGGTTTGTCCTCTAGGAAATTGGAGTTTTATGTACTTCTGAAGGTGGCACCTGGTGCATTTAACTGCTCTAATTGGCTGTACCAAAAACTTAAGATTTGATCCCATAGGTTTTGGAGATTTATTAGTAAGTGTGGAGGGTCCTTTTCTTTGTCGTGTAGCACATTCTTGCCTTTCGTATAGGAAGGATGATAAAAGGTTGTGGTGGGGTCTGGCAAGTAAGATTTACTCTCATCTAGGAATAAATTTCCTTTTTGGTAATGGATCTTATAACACTCTAGTGGGATGCATGACACTTTCATAGCTCTAGGGAACCAGCCCATGTGGCAATAATCAGGAAAAAAATATTATGTGGGCTATGACTCATTAGAATTAGCTGATTTAAATAATATATTTATATTGTTTATTAGTTGACTAATTTTGAAAGTTTGTAACCATTTATTTTGAGAGATGTTAACATTGAATCTACATTCCCTTGGGACAAAATTGTCGGAATAACACTTCTATGAAGTGTACTCTTATCCCCTCAATTTTATTGTATATTAAACCAAACTGCGGCTTTTGATTCTTTTGCCCCTATAGGAATTATTTGTATTTCCTCTAGCAAATATAACTTCAACTGAAATTTTAACCACTCACTGCGTTACAATTGAGAGAAATTTTGTAAGTAAGAATTGGGTAAAATAAGAATATGTGCATATGCACCTGTACATGGTGTCATGACTAAAGATGTTAAGTTGCATAGGCAGTCAAGCAGGGATCTGTGATCACTGAAGTAGTCTGGAACTTAGTTGATGCAATTTGGATGTTGAGAATCTTGGTATTTTATTTGAACTTGGTCAATGCCGTTTAGTTAGGAAATTCTAAAAGATTTATTTTATTTCCTAATTTAATTAGGAAATTATTTTATTTTATTTATTGATTCAATTAGGATTTTATTTTATTTGATTTTCTAATTTATTTAGGATTCTGGTTCCCATTTGGTTTAGGGTTTTTGCTATTATATAAACTCTTATAAACCTTAAGGCAAAGTGACTTTTGATGAAATAATATTTCGGAGAAGGCTTTCTCTCTTTTTCCCAATTATTCTATCCTTCTTAGAAATCAACAGATCAATTGAAGCCTTTAGGACTAGTATTTTGCGTGAATCAACAAACCTATAATAGGATTCTAAACCGATAAATTTGTGCACAAATCAATGATTTGGTTTTGTTCTGTTTCCTAACCCTTTTCTTGTTCCTTATACCGTATTTTTACGCACTTTCCTGCGCTAGTTGCTACCATCCCAAAATTTTAGCACCCAAAAAGTTGCCTTCAACTCCACCAAATCAAGCCATCCCTTATTTCATTTAAATTCCTATGATAATAGCCACCGTAAACACCTTCACAGAAATAGAGTTCTTCCGGTATTAGATTAGATCAAAAGGAGGAACGAGAGGGTGGAACAATACATAGAGATCATCCTCTTATATTTTGTCTTGAAATTTGGCAATGAAGAGATCAACACCTCTCAGGTCGTGTGATAGTTAAGGATCAAAATTTTATTACGGTGCATTGTTTTGATAATTTGGGAAACGAAAATGTTTTGACCTGTTTCGATTTCAAAAATAGGATAAAAACAAAAAAAAAAAATTTGAGAATTATTTTTTCAAAATATTGGTCAAAATATACTAAAACATATTGGAATACCTTGAAATATTCTAGAATAATTGTGTAAATGCGTCGAAATATTATGAAACACTTCAAAGTATTAGAATGTTGATTCCATTACTGATTCGTTTTAGTCTCCTTGGAAACGAAAATGTTTTGGTTGTTTCGACTGTTTCGAAACAAAATTTTAATCCTTGGTGATAGTATAACACCTTTTGGTACACTATTAGACATCACCTATGTTGACCAGTTGAGCTAGAAAAGATTTTGATGGGCATTCATTCCCCATGTGGAGGAACTTACTCCATGAACACAGTTGTATTCCCAAGGATGCCGTTTTACAACTTTCATCTTTTGGGTAAAAACGAAATCAATAGTCATCTCAGAACAATGCTTAAATCAGTGATGAAATTCATTGCTAAAATCAGTGATGAAATTCATCGCATTACCAACATCAAATTTTGGGAGCTACCCTCTTTAAATGTGGTAATTACTGTGGAATCCAGCAAATTTTCATCCACGGTTTAGTTTCATTTTGTTTCTCAACCCCTTTCTTGTTCGTTAGGTCCGTGTTTTTACACACTTCCCCACATCATTAGTCTTATTGTTGTTTAATGTTTCATTGCTAGTATGTATTGACTTTTTAAGATTCACAATGAGGGAATACACGAGTTTAAAACACAACTGTTACATGGTTGCACTGCCAAAGCCATTTTAGCACAGCTGTAGAAACGTTTCCATGACATCTAAAGGGACAGGTGGGGTTACGGGTTCAACCCTTGTTGCCTGCAAACAAAAAGATGAAAAGGAAATAAAAGAAACGGGTACATGACTGCATTTCGCAATGGCTTATTTTATTTATGAAGTGATCTTACAATATCAAATACATGAATGGAACTATGAGAAAATTGAAGAGGTACTTGTACTGAAAATTATGATTCGACTCTAAAGTCTGCATTCTGCACGTAATAAGATTAAACCCCCGAAAAATGATATTTCCTTTCAACCTCAAAAGGATTCCTTTTTTTTTTTTTTCAGTTTTGTTCTTTTTATTTCTAATAAAGTTTTGCAGAATTAGATATGCACGCTCACGCAGATTTATTTTGGTAGTTTTTGGCAGCAATGGCTCAAATTTAAGAACATATTCAAATAAGTCAGTGAACAAACCTTTATGATTGTTACCTTGTTGTATTTCTCCTTGCAGCACTTATTCTGCTGTACTAATACTTATTGTGCAGAGAATGGAAATCTGTTGTCTTGGATTTCTCCTTTCACTTATTGCTTCATAGAGGGAGGACCCATATACATATTCTTTAAGTATCCAAATTGTGGAGTTTCTGATGTTTGCAATTGCATGTTTGATTCAATGTGCCAGGGTGAGTGTCAACTTTGGGAAAGAACCATTTGTTTTTGATCTTAAGGTAAGGAATACTTTCTCTGTCGTCTTAATCTACTTTTTAAAATTTGTTAAGCCTGGTTGCTACAGCTATTTTTATTGGTGCTGCATATGTTTTGCATAATATTATTTTGGCGCTTTTTCTTTTTGTAGGTAGGACTCCTAACATGCTTGTATTATATATTGATGACTTTGATGTTTTGATTAGGCATATGAAGAGCAGGAAAGAGCAAAGCAACAGATGATGATTGAAAAAATATCTGTGCCACAGAATGCCAGCTATGGGTAAGTTTTATATGATTTAAACTTCTCTTGTGCAGAGGCATATTTAGTATTGGTGGTTTAAAGAAACATCTAAGCATGGATATGTTTAATATGAAAAGTCAGGCATGAGAATTGAACTGAACTGTTGAAATACTGCAGTCCAAGGGCTTTGAACTCGAATTCATGGCTTAGTATGAGAAGTCTAAATTGATGCCATTTTTCTCTTGTGTGATATTTGAGATGATACAAGGAAATTAGCCTTCTTTTTATCATTGAATTTGTTTCAAAATGTCCAAACTGATCATTAGAGCAAAGCACTATATTTCCTTTTGCTTCTATTTCTACCTCTTCATGGATAATCATAGAGTGGTTAAGGTTTTTTAGGCTAATGGACTTGATCACTTTATCCTTGCTAATCTCTTAACTTGTTGCTTCAAGCACATTTGGAGAAATCTCCCTTACTTGTGAAACAGAAGGGCATGCAATTTTAATTTTTAGGAACATTCTTTGGCTTTATCTAGGAGGGTGTTGCCTGGAACACTTGTTCAACTAACAACATTGAGGGTATGGTAGTTGAATTAATCTGAATTATTATGGAGTTAGGGTTTTAGAGAATAAGAGGGAGGAAGAGAGAAAGAGATTAGAAAAAGTGTATCTTATATTAGGTTAAACAATTACAACAACATATATATAGTCATATAGTGCAAAATACTAAACTACCCTTCTTCTAATATTAATGCATAACGCAACACTCCCCCTCAAGGTGGTGCATATATATCTCTCATGCCCAACTTGCAAACGATGGGGTGAAAAACCTTGCTACTAAGCTCCTTTGTGAAGATATCAACCAACTGATTCTCTGATTTCACAAAAGGCATGCAAATCAAACCGCTATTTAACTTCTCCTTAATAAAATACCGGTCAATTTTAACATGTTTTGTTCTATCGTGTTGAACTGGATTGTGGACAATGTCGATAACAGCCTTGTTGTCACAGTATAACTTCATAGGTCCATCATTAGAAAAACCCAGCTCTCCCAGTAATATTTGGTGCCACAAAAGCTCATAAACCCCATGAGTCATAGCTCTGTATTTAGCCTCTGCACTAGATCTGCAACCACTGCTTGCTTCTTGTTGCGCCACGTGACCAGATTACCTCCAATCAAAGTACAATAGTCTGAAGTTGATCTTTTATCATCCACTGACCCTGCTCAGTCTGCATCACTAAATGCTTCGAGTTTTAAATGGTCATTATTGGAGAATAAGAGCCGGAGCTGACTTAAAGTATCTCAAAATGCGACAAACAACTTCAAGATGGGAGGCTTGAGGATCATGCATGAATTGACGGATAACACTCACTACATAAGCAATATCCGGTTGGGTATGTGATAGATAGATTAATCAACCCACTAATCTCTGGTATCTCTCCTTTTCTACTACCTCACAAATACCACTACTTAGTCGATGGTTGACTTCAATAGGGGAATCGGTAGGTCTGTATCCTAACATCCAAATTTCTTCTAAAAGGTCAAGAACATACTTTCTTTAGGAGATAAAAATGTCATTGTTTGACCTGGCAACCTCAATCCCAAGGAAGTATCTCAATGGACCAAAGTCTTTGATTTCAAATTCCTTAGCCAACTGAGCCTTCAGTTTGGTGGCTTCATTCTCATCATTTTCTGTTATCACTATTTCATCCACATACACAATGAGAACAGTGATCTTGCCATCCACCTGTCTGACGAACATGGTATGATTAGCCTGACTTTGTTTATATCAACATAGCTTTAAGAAACCTATCAAACCAGGCCCCGGGGGATTGCTTCAATCCATAAAGGGATTTCTTCACTTTACACACCTTTCCTTTAGTCATTTGAGATGAAAAACCTAGAGGAATCTCTATGTACACATCCTCCTTCAAATATCTGTGAAGAAAAACATTCTTCACATCTAATTGCTGCAAAGTCCACCCCAAATTAGCTGCACATGAGATAAGTGCACGTATGATGCACAGGAGCAAAAGTCTCTTGATAATTAATGTCATATGTCTGTGTAAATCCTTTAGCAACCAACCTAACTTTGTACCTCTCGACAGTCTTATCAGCTTGTTGTTTTATAGTAAACACCCATCTACACCCTACAGTCTGTGCTCCTAGAGGGATAGAAATAAGCTCCCATATGTTATTCTTTTTCAAGACTTGCATTTCCTCTATCATAGCTTCTCTCCACTTAGGATTAGCAAGAGTCTTTTTCCAACCTTGAGGTATAGATACAGAAGACAAGGAAGAAACAAATATACGATAGGACAGAGACAAAGAATCATAAGAAACAAAGGTAGAGATAGTATGCTGAGTACAAGTACGAACACCCTTTCTAACTGCAATAGGAAGCTCAGAGTCATCAACAATTGGATTACCTAAAACAGGAGTAACATCTGGAGATTGATTACCCGATAAATCGGTGGAAGATGGAACTGAAGTAGTGGAAGTCAATTGGTTCGGTGGCACATGGGTAATCTGTACCTTTTGGCGCCGAGCATTAGTCTTCAAATTATCCTTGTGAAGGTGATCACAAAGTGAATCACTGATATCACCTTGTTTCTCCATAAGTTGTTGCTCCCCCAGACTAAGGTAATTGAATAAGGGGCTCTTGACAAAACATCTCTTCCTTTGTAGTGGCATTCTCCTCCTGAAGAGATGTAGGATAAAAAAGCTCAAATTCACGAAAGGTGACATCCATGCTAACATACATCCTTTGAGACTGTAGATGATAGCATTTATAACATTTTTGGGTGGTAGAATAACCATCAAAGACACCGTAAAGCCCTAGGATCAAGTTTTCCCGTGGATGGTCTGTAATCATGTACAAAACACACACATTCAAAAACTTTAGGAGGGAGGGAAGAAATAGAAGGGATCAAAGAAGACTTAGATAGACACTCAATGGGGGACTTAAACTGAAGGACACTCGATGGTAGACGATTAATAAGATAAGCAACAGTGAGAATTGCCTCCCCAGAAAGATTGAGGAACATTTATAGTGAACAATAATGAACGAGCAACCTCAAGAAGATGACGATTTTTTCTTTCTGCAACACCATTTTGTTCCGAGGTACGCACACATGTGCTCTGATATAGAATTCCATTCTCATTGAGGTAAGAATGAAAGTTGCCATCAATATACTCGGTGCCATTATCACTATGAAGAATTTTGACTTTGGCATCAAATTGGGTATGCACCATTTTATGAAAAGATCTAAAGCATGAAAAGACTTCACCTTTACTACGTAGTAGGTAATCCTATGTAAGACAAGAATAACAATCAATAAAGGTAACAAACCAACGATAATCAGAAATAGACATAACACGGGAAGGTCCCCACACATCAGAATGAATAACAAAAAGAACAATGCTTATGTTATTAGTACTAGGATAAGATGAACGTTTATGCTTGGCAAATTCACAAGTATCACAAACAAAAAATTGTCTACTGCACTGCTTAATTAGACTAGAAAAAAGATGCTCTAAAACACCAAATGAGGGATGTCCCAAACGTCTGTGCCACTGATGTAAGGACTGAAGGGCCAAAACACCATCTGCCTGGAGTACGTGACAGGTAGGCTGGGAAGGAGCTTCAACATCTAGGAGATACAGACTACCATGTGCTTTACCACTGCCAATTGTTTTTACCGACTCCAATTCCTAAAAGAGACAATGAGTAGGAAATAAAAAGTAAGATTTTGTAATACTACTAACAGACAATAAGTTAGCAGAGAAATTGGGGACATGAAGACCAGAAGAAAGAGATAAAGATGGTGAGCAATTAATTGAACCTCTGCAAGAAATAGAAGATAAGGATCCATCAGCTACTTTCACTTTATCCCTACCAGAACATGTAGAATATAAAGAAAAAAGGCTAGAAGAACCTATCATGTGATCCGTAGTTCCTGAATCTATTATCCAAGGAGAACATGAAGATGATGTAGTAAATGCACTAGCAGATATACATGTGTGGGCAAAATTAGAAGAAGAAGCAGGGGTAGAAGCTGTAGTAGAGACATCAAGTCGAGCCATCAGACGTCTAAGAGTCTGCATCTCATTCTGAGAAAAATTAGGAGCAGACTGAGATTAAGCATTTGACGAGTCAGTCATGTGTGCATGGGATCACATAGTACCCCCTCGGTCACCACCTCGATCACGTGTAGGACGTCCAGTCAGCTTCCAACATAACTCTCTAGTATGCCTGGTCTTCCCACAATAATTACACTTTAAGGTATTCTTAGAACCAGTACCCCTCGTCTCAATAGACTTGGGTAAGACTGAACCCAAGTCACCCTGAGGGATAACAGCTAAGGCAGACTGTTCCTGACGAGGAACGTAAACCATAGCAATCCTTCGACTCTCCTCTTGCTGAACATGGGGATAAGCTTCCTGTAAAGTGGGAAATGGAGTACGACCCAAAATCTGAATTCGAATTTGATCATACTCAATATTGAGGCCCGCAAGAAAGTCATAGACTCTTTTTTTTCCACCATCTGCTCAAATTTGACTGCATCATTAGTACAATCTGCCTGAAAACTCTGATAGTAGTCAAGCTTCTGCCATAAAGTGGTCAACTTAGCATAATAAATTGCAAGTGTCTTCTCCTTCTGATTAGTCTCCCAGACTTTCATTCGCAGATCATATGCCTTAGCATCATTGCCCCTTTGAGAATACGTATGAGAAGCAGCAGTCCAAATCTTATGTGCCGTATCAAGTAGCAGAAAACCACAGCTAATAGATGGTTGCATTGAATTGAGCAACCAAGACATAATCAAAGCATTCTCAGATGTTCACTGCTTTAAGGAAGGATCAAACTCACTCGGTTTCTTAATCTCTCCGGTCAATTACCCATCTAAAGATATTGCTTGGACCGATAATAAACATGCCCTTAACCATGCCAAGTAGTTACTCCCATCCAATTTTTCTGGGCTAATTTGGAGAGAATGATTATTTGCCAAAGCACCCAAACGGCTCACCCCACTTCCTCCAATACTTCCCCCAACATTAGTGGATGTCGCACACTGTCGGACATGTTTACCCAAGAGAAGCAACACAAAATAACAAATACTTACTGAAAAACTCTACCAAAGAAACAGCCCACTACTGGAAAATATCACAAACTGTACCAAAATGGAGTAAGAAGATTGCAAAGACACAACCCAGAGGCGAAACAAGGCTCCCTGACTGTGTAACAGTGCACTCGACACCTGAACAGTGTCAAATAGGGGTGCCAATAGTTCCAAAGGAGCAAGAAACCTCACAAATCCAAGCAACACTCAACAAATCAATCTGGGCATGGTATAATATGTTGATTCGCACCCTTCTGAGGAGATTCGAACCAGAAAAAATACTGGATTGGCGCAGAAATCACAGATGACTTGAATCTTTAAGTTTTGATCGATGCTCTGATACTAAATTGAATTAATTTGAATTATTATGGAGTTAGAGTTTTAGAGAATAAGAGGGAAGAAGAGAGAAAGAGATTAGAAAAAGTGTATCTTATATTAGGTTAAACAACTACACCAACATATATATAGTCATATAGTGCAAAATTCTAAACTACCCTTCTTATAACTTTATGCATAACGCAACAGTATTAACATGAGGACAACTATTTTTTGTAGATAATGTCAAATGTTTGGTCTAGACTTGGGCCACTTCCCCCAGCTCCTTCATTTTCAAGGGACAAGCTGGTTTATGGCTTCTTTTATTTTTTGGCTTTACATTCGAATAATTTTTCCTAGTTTCTCCATTATATGCTCCAATGCAATTGTCAACCTTCTAAATGTGAAAATGGGAAGCGTTAACTACGCACTTTGATACCCATCATGATTATATAACCATGGACAACAAATAAGATGAGGGTGTAGGACAATATTAACATTAGTCTTTAATTTCTCTAATGTAGGAAAAAGAGACAAAACATTGGCTTGTTGCAAGGATAAAAGTTGTATTGATTCATGTGACACATAGTATCATTGATTCGGTGGTTTCATCATCAACTTCGACAACTCAGTTGTATTGATTAGTGGGATACATTGTGTCATTGATGCGATGGTTTCATCGTCAACTTCAACAGCCCAATAGTTGCTTCTATGACTATTAAAATGAACCTGTTAGCTCAGACCAGACTTATTTTTGCTTGCTCAAGTTTGCTCATATTTCTAAAAGGGCCGGATTTGAATAATTTTTTAGGCTCTTTTTGTATATCCGAGATGAGCCTGAGCTATTCATGAGCCAACACTATCATTTTCTTCATTCTCATTGCTCAGTTCAGTCTCTCTCACTCCTTCCATTATTTTGCATCCATAAAGAATCCTTCCATCATTTTGCATCCTATGGCTATGGTATATTGCTCAACTGTGATTTAGAGGTTTTTGGTGTTAAGATGTTTGTTTAGATTTGAAGTTCTAAGTGTTTTTTGTGAAAGTTTTGGATTGGACATTTGAAGATTGTGTATTTGGAATCTTTTGTGAGTGGCTCTTTTTTAGTTCGAGCCCGAGCAATAGTATGAGCTTGGTAACCAAGCTAAAGCCAAGCTTAAACATCCTTTGAAGAGTCCGAGCAGAGTCAGGTTGGAGAGACTTGGCTTGATTATCATCCCTAGGGATTACATTTATGCAAGGTTCAAAATATCGACCGAGTATCGGACTTGGCCACCTCTCATCTGACAACGATACACAATATGCAAATATCACGAAGCTCAACAAAATCGGGGTTGACTCGGTTACGTCTTGGCCGTATTGGCCCAACTCGGATCAAATTGGATGAGTTGAAATCGAGTCCAATCGATTTTGTGCTCATTGTCTATCAGATCTCAAACAACACACACACAAAGAGAAAAACGGAAAGGGAAGAAAAGAAATGACCCAAATCCGTAAAAAAATTGCATATTCATCCAAGTATTCATAAAATTGTGTGAGATTCTGATAGAGACGAAGGAGTAGAAAAAAATTGAAAACAAACCTGCAAATTGCGAATCAGAGAGATCTTTTTCCTTTTCTTCTTCATCTTATTTGCGAAGCATTCGCGTAGGCGCAGCGTAGACTCGATCTTTGATTTGCAGCCTTCCACTGTCCCTCACACTTTCTCGTTCTCCGACACTTTGTATCTTATCTACTAAGAGTCTTAGGATTTCTATCTAGTACTATTCTAGTATTCTATAGTAGCAAACTTCCACTAAACTGGCATATATAATGTTATTTCATAATTTGTACGACTGTAATATATGTTCCCATTCCTAAATCAAATAATTTTTTATATTTTGTATTTTATTGAATATCAAAATAAAAAGTTGGAATTATTTATAATTTATTGATCCTCTAGCCACTCTTCTCAATCAAGATATGTTATTAAATAAATTTCGGTAGCACACCTTATCTTTCATTTTCATTGTTTAATGTGTTAAATGATGTATTTTGAACGTATGATACATGGATGATATAATTTAGATTTTCTAACATTTTTCATGGTTTTTAAAATTTTTTTGGACTTTTTATCAAGTTTTTGTGTGTATCGGCCCAACTGTGTCGCAATGTTGCGATCGATGTGTATTAGTGTCCTTCGAGTCAAGGGCTGATATTGCGATCTTGAACCATGCATCCATGTAATCATGTAGCTTGGCCTCTTAACTTGTGCTAATTGTTTATTTAGGGATTGAATTCCTCTTGTTTTTAGGATGGAAGTTCAAATCAAGGACCAACTACTATTCACAATTGAACTAAACAATGTCATGCATCATTCTATGGCTGATGAGTTGGTTTCATTTGCATGTTCAATCGCTCAATTGTTGCTTTAGAGACAATGGAGGTGTTTGGATAACTGTCAAGGATAAGGATAAGATTGGAATTTTTGTATCCTAACTCATCCCACCCAAACCCACTCAGCTACTTAATTAGATGGGTTATGTTTGCTATCCAATCCAAACCATTGTTTGGCAAGGAACAATTCAATTTCATGGGCCTCACTGACTTTGACCATTGCTTTTGTAGATGTTTACCATTCTACCTATTGACATATCCAATTCAATCCAATCCTTTCTTTGGATTTCCCACTTAACCTCCAAACATCTACAATTCCCCACATGATATTTTTACATAAAAGAAATACACTTTTATCTATTTAATTAACTTACCAACACAATCATAAAACGTAATAAACAACAATAAAAGTTCAATCAACTGTGGCCAAATACAACACACTAATGATGACAAAAATAGTCGATCTTAACTTGTTATGTTTCAAAAATAAAAACAAATTGTCATCATCACAAATCCTAGTTACCTAATTTATGAATACAACATAATAATTTACAATAGCCGCAATTACATAATTATAAAGAGAATGTTCACTACCATGATATAAAACCAATTGAATGTTGCCTCATACAATACATACAAAAATTGGCAACACAATTGGTAAATTACTTGCATGTACTATACACATACAACTCCACAAGCTTAATATGTTAATAACCAAATGGCTTTTGGTCATTGCACTAATAACACATACTTAAAATGTCCATAAGATACAATTTCAGTATGAGGTCCGAGCAGGTCAATGACAATGACCTTCACCTTTTTCCCAGCATTCACAAATGGTGAGGAGCCCACACTATCCCCTGGCGGTTGCTTGAACTCTGTGCATATTTTTTGAAAATCACCTCATAATAATGGAAGTTGGGGCATGTATCCAAACAATAGTTAACAACAAAATTATTTTCTTGTATAATTCAGTTTGAAAAATGTATAAATATCGTAAATAGCGCACTTGACTATTGTTAAATTTTTGAAATCAAAATTGAATGCAAAAGAGACAAAACTATGAACTCGTCCTTACATAACCAGCAACATGCTTAAGCAGCCACAAACACATACCCCTTTCAAGCCAATGTAAGTTGATTAAAACGTGTTACCGAATTCCAAAACCCACTTATGAATGAGAGAGCCAACACCCACCAAGAAACAAATCTAACAAAATAGTAAAAAAAATGCCAGAAAAACATACCTCAACACCTACCAAGAAACCCTTGCCTCTCTGCCTTCTTTTCCTTGTAAGAAATTCTAAAAAAAAAATTGGAGATAGGTTAGGGCTTGTGGTTCAATAGATCGAACAAATTGGGAAAAAAAAAATTTATACTCCCATTGTTATGGAGGAGAGAATAACTCACATACCTCAAAATCCAGCTCTCCCCTCCTCTCTTCTCTACCTTCTTCACGTTTTCGCCTTCAATGGAGGGATTAGTCTTTTATTCTCTATAGAGCATACAGACGAGTGGAGGAGAAAGCTGTGCCTTTACCATCCACAACAACATTCCTAGGCAATTGGGAAATCAAGGGCAAATTTGAATCCTATCGATTGACTTGTGTAACCCACTGAATAGATGGGTTAAAATTAAACCATGTAGGTTGACAAAAGGTGACTGTTCATTCGGGTCATGGGATAATCCGAAAATTATATCCCACCTCCATTTTTCATTCCCAAACAAAGTTATTTGGGGGCCCCATACCATTTTTATCCCATCCAACTAGTGTATAACCACCTTTAACCCACTACCCAAACACCACCAATATTTGTGCTACTTATCCTATTTATGATCAAGAATCAAAATTTTATTTCGAAACGGTTGAAACGTTTTCGTTTCTAAGAGACTGAAACGAATGAGTGATTGAATCGAAATTTCAATACTTCGGGGTGATTCAAAATATTTCATGGTACATCAAGATGTTTTGTTCTGTTTCGACCAATCTATAACATAAAATAGGATATGCTTCAATAAGCCCATCCGACAGTCTCAAATAAACTCATCCAATGACCACCAATATCCCGCTCAAAACAATTCACATTGAATTCCTCTACCCCAAAAAAAAAAATTCATCATTTCTCACTTACGTTGTACCGTGCCTTTAGGCACGGGTTACCCCTAGTATTTCATATGTTTTGACTAATGTTTTGGATATAAATTCTCCAAATTTCTATCGGTTTCCATTTTGTTTTCAATGCATTTTGGAAACAGAATTGAAATGGATAAAACATGGGAAATTTATTTCCAAAGCATTCTGAAACATGTGGTTCCAGACATATTGAGACACTTCAAAATATTGGTAGAAATATGTTCAAAGATCTTGAAACACCTTAAAGCATTTTAATTTCGATTCAATTACTGATTTGTTTTGATCTCATTGGAAACAAAATTGTTTCAACTGTTTTGACCATTTTAAAACGAAAATTTGGTCCTTGTCCAAAAATGTTTTTGTTTCTTGCATGATTAAAACAATGCACCGAAATGAAATTTTGATCTTTAGCAGTGATAAGTTTGCGAGCTCAAACCAAGATCAGAAAAACTGAACAATTGGCCTACCCTACTTTCTTCTTGGGCTTTAGGGATTGTTATGCTACAAACAACATGCCCGGTAGATTTAGAAATATGGTAGAGAATGAGAAACCTGAATTCTTGGGCTAATACCGTTTGTTTTTGCAAGATTGTAACTTAGACGCACCAAATGGTAAAATATAAAAATGAAAGAAATTGATCAAACTAAACAAGTAATGTGGTTCGGCCTATAAGGCCTCAGAGTCTAGTAGGCTATGTCTTATTATTAATTCTTGGTACTTGGAACCAATAGGTTACACCATATATAGAGGGTGAACATACAATCAAATCTCATTGAGATAAACAAGAATCCCATAGATAAACAACAATTGGAAAATCAGTTGGATTGATCCCATCAAATCCTCTTGGATTGATCCAATGCAATGGTTTCTGGAATTGCGGCTTCATAGAATTGTCAAAAAAATGGCAATTGAAATTGCACGAAATGAAGTTTCGTGCAATACTTGTCGAAATTTATATTCTCTTGCTCCCCTGAATGACTAATTGGGTGAAAATATGCACAAAATAATTATAGATTTATAGTGCAGATATGAAGAAATTGAAACTTGTGCATGGATGAACATCATGCACACACGAGACTGATAAATGCAAGGGATGGCGCTTTTTGCAAATTAGACTTGGAATAATCTGGACCATAAGGAAATTGTCGGATTGATACATATGCAGTGGATTTGAACACGAGCAGATACTGGATCTTTGGATTTGATCCAGATAAGATTATATACGGGATCTAGCAATGGAGTAGAAGGCAAATTTCCAAACTTTGTTAGCCCAAGTGAACACGAGATGTTATCCAGCTACTTAGCAGCTTTGAAGAAATATGTTTTGTAGGTCCTTTGACTACTTGTACAGTGAGCTACATGATTATGGAGCAAGGACTCTTTGATCAAAATATTGAAACTGAAAGTGACAAAGATGCATAGACAACAGACAGAGTTGACAAGACAGATGATGAAAAACTAACTCCAAACATTGAATGAGACATCAAGTCAACAGAAGTGGAAAGATTTAGGAGCAAAGGATCTATTTGCTCCGAGGCAATGTTAAATGGCTTATATCCATGGACAAAAGCCTAATAGGTTATTAAGGATCAAAATATTGTTTGACGCATTGTTTCAGCCTCCTAAGAAACGGAAACAAATCAGAATCATAATGGAAACGGATAAAAAGTTTAGGAATTTATTTCAAAACATTTCAAAGCATTGGTCTAAATATATCTAAATATCTTGAAACACCTCGAAACATTGGTGAAAACGTGCTGAAACATCTCAAAACACCTTGAACCATTAGAATTTGGATTCAATTGTTTTGGTATCCTCGGAAACAAAAACGTTTCGGCTGTTACGAAACGATATTTTGATCCTTGTAGGCTATATCTTCTTATTAGTTATTGGTACTTAGAACAAATAAGTTACACTCTATATCTAGTTGAACCGTGAACATACAATCGCATCTCATTGAGATAAACAAGTACCCAATAGATAAGTAACAATTGGAATATCAGTTGGATTGATCCTATCAAATCCTCTTATCATATCATTTTTTACTATCTTATCTTTCACAAAATATTATTTCTTCATTAGGATATGCTGTTTTTGAATGTTATGTCACTGGAATTTTGGTCACTTTGTCTTGGGCTCTCTTTGGTGTAATGGGCCAGAGTTAAGGAAGCTCAAGGGGCGGATCATATCTTTTCTGATGTGTTATCATATGGAGATGGAAAGTAAGGAAGGGTCCATGCAATGGGAAGATGAAAATGATCTATAATGTTTGTCTGTATAACTTTTAATGATGAAGATTTGGAAGGGTAAGAGGACATAGTACTTATCTGAGTTCTCGCCTTCTCATTATGGAACATATACTAGCATAATGTGGCATCTTCTGCCGTTAGAAAAATGAAGATCTGAGTCTATGACGAAAGAAAGGAAGGGCTCAGGGTATTGGTGAAATTTTAAGAATGTGGTAAGAGTGATCAGATGCTGGATCTTCTTCGAATTCAGCTCTATTTTCTGTAGCAGCGGCAAGAAGGTAATGCAGGAGAAATAAGGAGAGTTATAAGGATGTGACATATCTTTTTAGGCTTATGGTGGGAATGATGGATAACAAAGAGAATGGAAAAAAAGGGTGAGATTCAAGCAGATTATATATGGGGGGGCACAGGAGATTTTTACCTAATAAATCTAGTAACTCTAGGAGAAATTCATTCATTCAAAAACAATATGATGGCTCTTCGCTTCTTACAAAGAAAGTTAGAACCTTGCCGTGTAATCATATGGTAAGTATAATGAAGATCTTTTCGTAGTTGTCAATATGTATAATTTAACATATAAGTAAAATGGTAGCAGATCCATAACCCAGATGTGGTATGTTGGGAGAGACAATGCATGTCAAAATGATCATACAGATTATCAAAACTGATCCCTTTACAATGAAGTACACGACAGCTAGCATCATTCTTAAAGAAACAACCTCTTAATACATAATATGACATATCGGGCGGGTGACAGCATCTTTCAAAATGACCTTAAGTAGGAGTCATTATTTGTTGGCTTCCATGAGAATATGAGATGTTGAAAGGGAGAATATGCGATTCTTGGAGAGCTTGATGAGTCTGTAGTATGATGTACAAGTACATGTGGGTAGCTTAAAAAACATTACTTTTGTGGTGGTTTTTTATCTTTTAGAGTGTCAATGGTGGTTGTGAATGAGGAATTGTTGGGGAAAATGTGCAGAAAAACTGATAAGATGGAGAAAGGAGAAGAAACTAGTAGAGAAAACTAGGCAATGGTAGCATCACTGTCTTATCAATGTTTATAGGTAACAAAAATGTTATTTTTAATAATAAAAGGATGTAGTGTGATAGGATATCAAAGGTGGACAGGTAGCCCAACCCCAATGTAGAACAACCAAAAAGCAGTACATAAAGACACAAAACCAAGAAATTATGGGCATTCTAACAGTCGCAAACAGCAGTCCAACTCGCCAAGATACCAAAAAGGGGGCATATTTCCAAACTCCTTAGAGTCCGACGTCCAAAATAATGCTAATAAATGGATTTGATTCCATAAATATTCAACCACCTCACATTTATCCTAAAAAATTCTTGCGTTTCTTTGTATCCAAATCTCCCACGTAGTAGCAAACATTGCACATTCGCAAAGAGCGATTCCTTTTAAGCAGCTGTTGCACCCATAACTTTCCTCTGAAGAGCTGCGGCTGCCTCACTGTCTCATCCTTCCCTGAAGGTAATGAGCAACTGCTACTTAGAAAATTAGTTCTGTTTTGATGTGAACTGGAGAAATTTCGTTCTTTTTTTGGGCTTATTTTCTTTTCATCCTTAACATTTGAATCCATTGGATTTACTGATATGGTAGAATTTATGCTAGGTTCACATGTATAAGCGATTATTTTTGGTTACCTTTATTCCTCATTGCCACATTTAATTTGAGATATGCAACAAGTTGTATAGTAGATACTTATATGCAGAGATTTATAATTAACCTATGATAAGTTAGTTGGAGAAATGATAGAACTACGACTTGTTTATCAATTTTTGTGTAAACAGAGTAATAGTTTTTTTCTGAAAATATACCTCCATCACCATCAATATTTAATTTTGTAAGCTGTTTCTGTCCGTGAAATAATGAAATTCAATTGGAAAGCCGGAAGTATTGAGTTCATAGTTTATGTGAGTGAAGTTTCTTGTGTATAAGTAGCCGCTGATTGTAACAGATTTATGTAAAGATACTGAAGACTATATTTACTTCCTTTAGAGTTCTGTTTTCGCTACGTTGTTTTCACCTCATGAATGTGTTTCATTCAGTTTGGGTATAATTCTTATTTTGAGTAAATGTTAAAGAATTGCTGTAGGCTTTGAAAGTTGAATAAGGTTTAAAACTTCAGGTGACAGAAGTCGGCAGGCCTAAGTTCCAAAGCTGATGTAGCATGGCTGTTATAGCGTTTGCTTTTGTTTTCTTTTTGTGCTTTTTGATTTGTGCGATCATTGTGGACTATATCAAAATCTTCCTTTCAACATTTTAGTGCTCAATTTGGCCTGGCTTTGAAAATTGAATAGGGTTTAAAACTTCAGGTGACATAAGTTGGCAGGCCTAAGTTCCGAAGCTGATGTAGCATGATTTTTATAGCGTTTGCTTTTGTTTTCTTTTTGTTCTTTTTGATTTGTGCGATCATTGTGGACTATGTCAAAATCTTCCTTTCAACATTTTAGTGCTCAATTTGGCCTTGAAATGAATCTGATTGTCATTCTACTGTCAGTTTTATATTTGGTTTCTGTTTAAAATGTTAGAATTTTTTTTCTTTGGTAACTAAGTGATCTATGTTTTGGTTGGCAGAATTGTACGCTCCTACTTGCTACACTACGGATATGAAGAGACACTCCAATTGTTTGACATGGCTAGTAAATGTACTATGCCTCCCATCTCTTTAGGCCAAGAAAATGGCTTTAATGAGCAAGACACCTTGTATGCACTGAACCAGAGAAAGACTATTCGTCAGGTATGAAAAGTTGAAGCCTAATTTTATTCTGCTAGTATTACAGTGGCTGCATTTTGGTGTGATGCCAATGAACAAACTAGACCTCCTCTTATTTTATTTTTCTCGGTAAGGAAATGTTAAAATGATTTTTCCCCTCTTTTTTGCGAGGGTCGTTTGTCTCTTCAATGATAATGAGCCTGTAAGTTTACAGACATGAGTTTTTGAGCATTGCTTGTGTCTGAGGATGATACTTTTAAGGTGTCATATTATTCTTTTTTGGTTTGAATGATAGTTTGCTTTTCTTTGTGGCATCCTGAAGTCTGAAAACATATTCCCTGAACCAGATAAATCAATTAGCACCAAGGATCCGTTTTGGTTAGATGGAGAATGTTAGAAAATGCTGGGAAGAGAACATTTTGAATTTTTCCAGGAATTAGCGGGAAAAGAAAATTAATTGGGTTAGAAACTTTCTCACATTGGATGGGTTTTCAAAAAGTAGCTTACCTTTTCTCCAGAGCATATTACTTCAATTTTTTTTTATTTTGACAGTAACTTCCATTTATTTTAATTATTAGAAGGTATTGTACTTGTTCTTCTCCCTCCTCAAATGACTCGTCAGAAGATTCAGTCTCTGCTTTAGGTCATATACTGGAGGAACTTAATCATCTTCTTCTTTGTATAAAATATCTAGATTTTGTTGGTTATCCATTTCTATGATTGCTTCCTACTGTTCTCATCCTGTTATTATTTTCTGAATTGGTCTTTCCGTTTCTTATTTCTTATTTTTCCATGTCCATTGGAATTTTCTCATGAAAGTGGTTATCTATAATCTGAATTCTTACCTGACCACCGAAAATAAAAATTGAATTCCTAATTTATCACTCTTTTCCTACTATTTTTAATTGGTCAATTATGTCCATATTTAACCCATATCTTGTATTATTTAAATTTTAATCTTGTTGATTTTTTGCATTATCTTCCCCCCCCCCCCCCCCCCCCCCCCTAGTATTGAGCATCGGATGTAATTTTAAAATAATATAATTTTATGAGAAGCTGGTTAAGCATGTCATTGTGTTCATAATAGATTGAGACAATTTAGCAAAGTATAAGAATTTCCTTGTAACTTTCATTCTATCCAAACTATAGTGAAATTTTCCCATATATTTTCCTCTAACTTTACTTTCTACTGCTTTTACTTTTCATCATTCTTTTGTTCCCAATTTGTTAGACCCAAAAGAAAACATATCCATAGTTCCAATGCGAAAAGGGTGGGGTCATTTGGCGGTAGAGAAACTCAAGAATTTTTTTGGATAAAAATGAGTTGGTTAAAAGATTATGGGATCAGATCTATTATTAAGCATCTTTTTGGGCCTCAGGTATCAAAGTTTTGAGAATATCCCTCTTTTTTGCATTATGATGGTTTGAAAAGCTTTGTTTGCTTATAGAGTGACCATATGTTTATAAGTTTTGGTATGCATCTTTTAAGAGAGCTTCTATCCCACATCGAATAATTAGGCCCCTATGGTTGGTTTTTATATTTGAAGGGCCATTCCACCCTTTATCAATTAGTTTTGGGTTGGATGTCTTAACATGGTGTTAGAGTTGGGCCTTGGGTGGTTAGTGGACCAAGTCTCTTATCCATTTGAATTTCTCGGTATACATGGCTGTTTATTTGTTTGTTAACGTCACGTGCAAGCTCAGGTCTCATGTGAGGGGGGGGAGTGGTAAGAGAGCTTGTATCTCACATCGAGTAATTAAGATCACTAATGTTGGTTTATATACTTGAGGGCCCACTCCACCCATTGCTAATTTGTTTTGAGTTGGATGTTTTAACATGGTATCAGAGCTGGGTCTTGGGTGGTTAATAGGCCAAGTTTCTTATCCATTTGAATTTTTCTGCATGTATGGTTGTTTGTTTGTTGACCCCCCACGTGCGAGTCTAGGTCCCTTGTGAGGGAGGGTGTTAATACAACTTGTATCCCACGTCGAATAATTAGGACCATGGTTTATATACTTGACGGGCCACCCCACTCATAGACATAGCCAATTGGTTTTGGGTTGTTTGCTCTAACATCATTGTCTTCATATTGTTTGTTTTCGGGTTGGATGACTTGTCCACTTTTTCCTCTGAATATGTGCTACTTTATTGTCGGTTTCAATTATATTTTGCTTCTTATCATGAAAAAAATCCATTATTGTTATTGTTACATCAGCGAACTATTTTTTTTGAATCTTGACGCCTGACACACAAAAACCAAACTATAATGAGATGGTTCTATGTGTCATAGTTTACGACTAACAGTAAAAGGAGAACTTGAGGGCTTTCTTTTTGAACTTATGGTCAAAGAAAGACGTGTAGATTGTGGTAATAAGAACTGCCTTACTCTGGATAGATATAATAGGTTCTGGATTGGCACAAAGAAAGTTCTTGTACAGAGGATGTTACAATTGCTACAAGAATGTAAGTGAATGGTTGTTGTTTGCAATTATCAAAAGTTCTTTTTTGGACAACTCTTGCTGGTTCAAAACTTATGGGACAAAATATTCTATATTATGGGAACTTATCCCAAACATAGTGGCTCAAAGGGTTTATTTGGAGCAAAGGCTAAATGGGGGCATGTTGAAGTTGTATAAAACATCAATAACCATTCATGCTTGTATTTTTTAGGGGTATATTTCATAGGAAACCCTTGAAATTTGACATAACTACACTAACACCCCCTCATATGTGAGAAATGACAGGGGGCCCTTGACATTTGAAAGTTTTTTATAAATGGAGATATTTTCCAGAATGCCTCTCTATAGCATAAGTAATATTTCTGCCCGTAAAATGAATAAATAGATTATTAAGTATTTTTCATAATGAATCATCACAAAAATCATAGTTTTTAGAAATTAATTAGCCAATTATACCATTTTTTCTAATAATTTTTTATTGATTTCCTAATTACCCAAATTCTTCTCTATGAGAATGAATTATAATTTTACTATTAGTGGTGACAGTTTCAACATTAATTATACAATTTATTCGAGAATTATGACTTTGGTACTTGATTACACAATAACCCATCCAAATTCAATAATTAATGACAGAAATGTAGAATTAGGTTTATCATTTATCCATGAATTATATACTTAAGATCTTCTACCACATGCACTTATCACCGTTACCCAACAACATTTTCCCCCTCTCTTTGTATTTCTCCATCTTTTACACACACACACACACACAAAGTACCACCACTCCCAACACCTTCCCCAACCTCCCAAGTGCCAACACCTCTTCCAGTCAACCGTCAACATCCAACAGTTTCTTATGTTGCCACAACAGTTCTCTATCCCCCCCTTCCCCTCTCTATATGTACTCACACACACACACCGACCCACACAAGTGAGCGAGAGAGTGAGTGAGAGAGCAAGACAGCAAGAGAGCAAGAGAGAGTTACTACAACCCAACACCAATGTACACAACATTACCAACCCCCAACACGTCTCTCTACCAGCCATCACCCACCAACACCTCGTAATTACCTTAACAAAAATTCTCCCTCTTTTTCTCCCACCTACACCACCCAGCACCTACGTGCACCCACCGAGAACCAATACCACCCAACATGTTTTCTCTTTCACAATGGCCACCACCCCACTGATTCTCTCTCTATCTACACCTCCATCCGTCACCTATATCATTGATATTACTAGAGCCACTTTTCTCAGGACCACCATTGAATACTAAAACTAGAATTAGAATTGACATTCATTTATCAATAAAAATAACTTTGATCAAATAAAAAACAGTGACGAACAAACGTTCCTCAATTTAATCTGCCTAAGAGGGTGACTCGCAAACCCACTATTCCCGCAATACTGCAAAAATTTCAAAACAAGTTTAGATTGCTTAACTTCTTCTCAAAATTGAAAGGACAAATATCCAATTTTAAACACTCAATCTTTTCCACAATCCTAGAGAACTAAAAACTGAACTCTACAATGAGGAAAACATGAATTTAAATCCAAAAAGAACTAGATTGGGGCAACGACATGGCAACGGTATTTTTTAGTGACATAGTTTACCTCACTGGCCGTGGGTGTCGGACCAAAACTTCTTCAGTCCAAAGAGGCAGACGGAGAGATTAAAAATAAGAGAGGGTGAAGGGTAGTGGGTGAATTCATCCTGGCCCCAAATTCTTGTCCTCCAAGAATCCAACCCCCTACCGCTCCTCCACCATCTCCACTATCGCTGATCACTGCCGAGAATTTGCCTTCACCAAGGTTCTACTACCCATCATGTTTTTTGTTCTCCGTCGTCCTATCTCAGACCCAATTAACTCTCTAGGATTGTGGAGGCATATATGAGGATATGGTATGGGAAAGGAGCTTGGGGGAGACAGAGAAAAATGTTGGCAAGTTGGGGATAGGGTAATCCAATCTCAATTTGTTGGATACAGGTTTGGGTATAGGTCTTGGTGTGGGTTTGGGAATAAATGCAGATTTATTTACCTATTACTCGTCAAACAAAGGGTAGAAAAGTCTTTTTGTTAAAATCGTTAACGCAAATCAATTATTAACGTCGATGGGAGTCTCGGTGTCATTTTTGAAACGTGAGGGAGTGTTTGTGTAACTATGCCAAATCTAACGGGTTCCGTGCGAATTTTACTATTCTATCAGTGCAATGCACTGATATTTAGCAATATGGTATTGGATTACACTTCTCTGAACATTATATTCTTTGAACTGAGGGTTTTATGATGACATAAGCCCCCCCCCCCGGGGGGGTGGGGGAGGGTTGGGAGATCCTTTGTTCAATAAGGTGTGTTGCGGAGTGGTTTCAACAAAATTAATCTCCACCTTTTCGAGTTGAAGAACATTTTGTTTGTCATTTTTTGTTTTACAGACCATTGAACTGTTCAGTGTTATATTATATCTAATCTACTATGAAAAGAGGATTGGTGTTTATTTTTCCTTTCAATACTTTCCTATTCCAAGTTTTTTGCCAATTATTCCTCCAACTTTAGTGCTAATTGATTTAACTGACCTATTTTCCTTGCTCATGAAGCTAATCAGGAGAGGCAAGATTGATGCTGCATTTGATAAACTTCGTGATTGGTATCCTCAGATTGTTCAGGTGGGTGGCCTTAAGTTCCATATATTCGTTGACTCATTCCTACAGAATCTTAGTTTATTTCTGTTTAATACATGATGAGGCATGCATACACAATATGGATTGTTCCTATTATGCTGTGACTGCACTTGTTTCATCCTCCGAGGCTATGGATCATTCTAGCATTTCCTTCATTGAATATTCTCTGGCTTGCTCAATAGGTTCTTGGACTAAGAGTTATTGATGGTGATTGATTTGTCATGCATCTATCTAGTGAATCACGTACTGATAGATTCACTACTAACTGTATCAATCGTTGAGTCAAACCTTGACACAAAGCTTTCGAAAAACTAAAAGCCAGAGATTCTAAGAAGGATAGTTGGTTTCAACCTTTTTGGGGCAAAATATGGATTACTTCATTGTGGTCTGCCCTCATTACACATTACTTCATATTTTGAAAATCAATGCATCACACCATGTTGTATTGGAGCAAACTGAAACTGTTAGATTTGCCGTCGAAACTAATGTACATTTAAAAATGACTCAAATCCCCCAAACGCTCTATTTCCTACAAAGTTAAGCCTTTATTTTTTATTTGAACAAAGTTTTGACTACACAACTTCCTCTTTCTTTTTCTTCTTCTCCTTCTTGTCTCTCACACTCACTCAATCACTCACTCAACCACTCTCGCTCCCTCTCTTTAGATATATGTACACGCACACACACCCCCATATACATATGTATATTAACTAGTAAAGCACAGGAAAAAGACGGATTGATTTCGACCTTGCTGAATGATTTGTATTGAATGGTGTTTTTGCTATTTCAATGGGTATGAGAATGAGAATGGAGGCCCTGATTTGCCTATTACAAAGCTTTTTTGACATCCTATTACAAAACACAGCAACCTAGGACTATCATCTTGCTTTATTTCGTCATCAAATTGAGAAGTTACAACAACTAAACCTTCTTGTCTTTCTCTTTTGGGAATTAGAAACCTAACCTTTACTAAGCATATTATTTCAGACTCCAAAGAATGTTCAACGTGCTGCAATTCCCAAGGAATCCAAAATAACAAGCAATCTAACCACGTAGAACTTCAGAGTTCTTCACAATTTCTGTTGATGTGCTAATTATAAATGAAGAGACTACAGGGAGGGAAAATGGAAGAGCACGTGAACACAAAAGTTTAACGTGGTTCAGTGTACAAGTCCGATATCCACAACACCCAAAATCCAAAAGGTTACATTTCCATTATACTCACTTGATTTTTATGACCTGCAATAATCACCTTTCCATAGTCAAAAGAACACATCATGTGACAAACATAAATATGATGGAGGATGTCAATCCTCCGTCAATCCCATCTATTACTCTAATAATGAGATTTTCACTAACTTTGAAATATCGATATTGGGATTGTAGATGTCTCTAGTGTCCCACGAACTAGGGTTGCACGATGAAAAATTGTGTGGGTATGCGACCGAGATTACTTGAATTCCCGACTCCAAATCCTAACTCAAACCCCAAATCGACTCGTGATCCAAAGCATCCTAAACTATAGTCCTTACCCAAATTGTTACCCTTTCTTGCTATTTCTTTATTTTGGTGACCTTTAAACTTGAATAACCATTTGTAGGTACATCGTCGTGGACCATGATTCAATTGGGAACCCTTATCAAAAATAAATATTAGTTATCTATTTTTATATGAATTAGTTGGTGTACACGTGCGTTATGCGTAGGGGTGCAACTTGGGCGGGCCAACCTGAATTTAACCCGAGCCCAACCCGAAAAAAATAGGGCTTGGGTTAGATTTTTTAATACTTGGGTTGAGCTTGGACGAAAAAACCTCAACTCTAATTGAATTTGGTCAAGCCTCGGGTTGTCGGGTTCAACCCGAATATTAAAATCGGGTTGAACCCGAATATACATAAATATATAAATATATTTAACTAGGGTTAGTATTTATCTTCACTCTTTAGAGTCCAGACATTTACTTCACTTCAAGTCTACACCCTTGCTCCTCCTTCACTCTCAGATTCTTCTCTCACCCGCCCTCTCTCAATCGTCACTCGTCTGAATCGTCTTAGACTCTTAGTCTCCCTCTCTCTTCATCTTCGTCTCGCCCTTCATCTCAGATCACTTAAAAAAATTAGATCTACACTTCAAAAAATCAAATCTACACTTCAAAAAATCAACCTGAATTAAGTAACCTCAAGCCCAACCCGATTTTTAACCCGAAATCAGCTCAAATAAGTAACCTGAATTCAACCTGAGCTCGCCCGAATTAAACTCGGGCAGTACTCGATTGAGTACCTCAGGTTGAGGTAGGATTAAGGCTAGGGTTAGGGTTAGGTTGAAGATTATATACTTAGGGTTGGGTTAGGATTGACCTCTCAACTCGCCCAATCCGCCCGAGTTGCACCCCTAGTTGTGCGTGGATAATTTTGAAACACAATTTTGTTTTTTACTTTTTATTTTATTCCCAAATCAAACTATACGATGACAAATAAAATGTGATACAAAAAGTCTGGCCAGTCGTAGAGTATGTCACCAACAATACATATCTACCTTTCTCTTACTCCCTATACAATATAGAAGATGACACCCAAAAATTACTTTTCGATAATATAGTCTAGCAATACCTCTCAAAGACAAATATGCTTAGCTAGAAATAAAATTCATTGAGAAAATATCTTGATTGAAACTCTACAAATTTTAAAATTACTTTGACCATTCTTCAAATATTTCTTTACCATCGGCACCGTACACATCAACATTTGATTTTGAAAGGTCAAAGGCAATAATTTAAATCTTCATGATTCACCACTATATTAAAAACAAGGCCAGAAAAAACACCATTAGATATTGAGGAATGCACATTCCATACGCCCATCAAGTATTGACCAAAGTTTCAGTGTACTATTGAGACATGTCCTTGATAGGTCTTCATTGATAAAAATGAAAAGAAAAAGGTGATGGCAACACATAATAATATGAGCAATGCTATTAGGACTTAATTTACTGACATAATTTGCTGACCTAATTCACTGTGACCTTTGGATTAACTGTAGGCCCCCCATCAAACATTGGAACTTGGTGTTGATCTAATGATTCCTATGAAACCACATCATTATGTCAACAAATTATGTCATATTTTTAGGTCTAAATAGCATTATTGTAATAATATAGTGTTCACTTTGTGGCTCTTCAAACAATTTGTACTTTTTTCGTGAAATAATGTACTGATTTTTGGATTATATCAAAATTTCTTGACAAAATTTTTGGAGTATCATCAAGCTTTTATTTTTAATACTCATGAAGTATAAAACCACAAGAAAGAAGTTCAATCAACAAAATGACAACTTCAAATGTCATTGTAGCACAGTTGAATATGTGCTGGCATTACAGCTGAAGAGAATAAGGGGTCAGGGGGTTCAAAACTCATCACTAACAACAAGGGAACTCTTGAACATGCTTCTATAATAGTATTAGGACCTTCCATTCTTCTCAGCTCATGTCAGGCTTTAAGTGAGTAAAATTGATGATTTGAACCTAGATTAGACCTCTTGTAGCTGGCAAAAATAGAACAAAATCTGGAAAACAGCATTAGTATTACAATGAAGACACATGTCCAACAATGATCCTAACAAGTAACAACAAATCATTTCCATCTTCAGCCATATACTTCTTGATTTTGTTTTTATTTGAAAAAAAAAAAAAAAAGAGGTAGGTTTCCCCAAATGTCTTGCTTCTTGACAATTAGGATTTACAAAACACTAAAGAAATTCGTAATGGGTCACATACTTTGCAAGTTCAGCAGCAGTATTTGTGTGGAAACTATTGATCAACATAGGTTCTCCCTTGGCTATGTAAGCCTATAATCCATGACCACAACCTGAAATAACACATAAAGAGTAAGCAAGAAACATAAAATAAAACCTAAATGTCAATCATTGTAGTCTAAAGATTTGTTAAGACTCAATCCCTGGAGGACTCTTATAGCTTCCAATTAGTATCTCTAATTGATGATATTTTTCCAAATGATTATCAAAACTGAATTTGAAAAAAAAAAGTTAAGAACTACCAACCCAGATATCAAAGTAGTTACATCAATCATAAAGCACAACAAAGACTATGATGTCTACACTTGAGCCGTATAGCTCAGTTTTTTACAAGTGTTGGCCAAAAACAACCTGAAAGAAACAAAAATTTGGCAATTTTCATTTAACAAGAAGACAATCTCACCACATCAGAAATCGGACAAAATATTTTCAAGCATACTTGGAAGCAAAAGGTTGGAAGTATATTAGGCTCTAGGTTCAACTCATCTACCATTGAAATGTACACCCAGAAGAGCATTCATGTTGATTCATCTTATTATTAGCACTGATGGCTACAAACCAAAGCAATATATATAATCAGGAGGTACCTTATGTAGCGGAACAAGACTTAAAAGTAAAGCAATATAGAAGCAGGAAATACCTTGCGTGGCGGAACAAGGCTAAAAAGGCCAAGGAAGCTAACAACTGTGAAACCAATCACTCACAACAAGCTTGGGTTCTTCTTCTGGCAGGGTAATCCACACCAATCAGTTTATATGTTTTTAAAGCCAATATGAACCAGGCTCCATATCACCATGCAGATGCAGAGGAATTGTGATCTGTTTATAAAATAATTCGCATAAGATTGAAGTAACAATTTGCATATATGAGAGAGAGAGGCGGTGGGGCGCAGTTGTTCTCAGGCGTCGCGGGGTGGCTGGGGTTGCTAGTTCCGTCGGGCAAAGATAGAAGAGAGTGTAGAGAGAATTGGGAGGGATGAAAGAAAAAAGGGAGAGAAATAAGTGGGGTAATAGCCTAACGGGAGAGAGAGGCAAATGATTGGGGGCCGGACAAAGGGAAGATAGTTATTAGTGCGTGAGAGAGGGCCAAACAGGTAGAGATCCCGTGATTAAGGGGACTAAAAAGGAATGTTATGAGCGGGAAAACAAAATATAAGAGTGAATCTATTCTGTCGGATTAATATTTTTGAAGTGATATGGGACACGAAAAGCTCAAGATAACATAGTCTGTAGGATTGAACCTTTTTTTTTACTTAGAATTGATCTGAGCCGCAAAAAACTTGAGATAAATTTTGGGATTCAAAACGCGCTCTACTTTATTATATAGATATATTTATATATATCTCCATCCTTTATATTCAGATTAGAATAAAGATCAGTACATGCTTTATAATTAGTTTCTCTTACTGCTTTTTGATTTTCTTTATTTGATAACTTGTATTGTGTAAAACTTTCTTCGTTTCTATTTTTTCCATGTTTTATAGCACTTTCTTTTGTTTTTACTGCAGTTTGAACCTCATCATTCAACCATCAAGCTTCTTTAGTTTATAATCCATTACCTTTTAAGCTTTTAAGATCCTCTATTGATATTCTTTTAGTACATAATACCATTTTATTCCCGGTGACATTAGTTTCATCTTCTAAATTCCACGATGCTTCTTTTAATGCTTGAACCAAAGTATTTTTTCTACTTTTCAATTCCACATCCTAGTTTTTGGATTTTTAGTGTTATTTATTTGAATTAAATGGTTTTTGTGTTTACATCTAATATTACTATCCAATATCCATGTTGCGTTGTCAAGCTCTCTCCTGGATATAAGGAGTCATCACTTTATGAATACTTTTTTGGTGGATGTCTCATTTTTAACTATAAATCTTCACACAAGTAGTGAACTTGTTAAAAACAGAAGATAGTTTTACTTTTTGTTACTCGATAGTAGCAAGAATCTAATATAAGTTAATTATCCATGCCAAACCATATCTGCATACAAATAATATCTTCTGAGAAGCATAAATGTACTCTATGGGATTCTGATCTTAGAGGCGAAAGTACTTTTGGATCTTTAGTCTGCTGTGGAAGACAAACCTATTAAGTGCTTCACATTGCATAACATCTATTGCATTGAGTTCCTTTTCCTTTTGTCTTTTAGTTATTAAGAATAATAACTTATGATATTATTAGAGGTATGGCCTATGAAGCACACTGTCCATTTAGGTTGGAGTATGCGTAACGGATACGGACCAGATACAATATGGATTGGATAATCTAGGACGTATCCAATGATTAATAAATATTTCTTTGAATCTATACTTGTCTTAGATCTGGACATCAAGACGAATACGGTAGTCATCTCTCTAACTAATTAAAGGAACAGAACAAGAAATAGAACCAGAATTTGCATTCAACAGTCATCTCTTTTTTTTTTTTTCAAATACTACTTCTAAGTGAACCAACTTGTTGAATTTAAATTCTGGTTCTATTTCTTGTTCTGTTCCTTTAATTAGTTAGTTTTATGTTGTGGTTATTCCATGATGAGGTGATCGATGTTTTTTAAAGTAAAAATTGTATATTTTTCAGATTACTGGAATTTATGGTTTTTAGTCATCATTTAATAATAAAAAGGTGAAAACGAACTTGGTTATAGTCGTATCCCGGCCCTATTTGTATCGTGTTTTTCATATTTTGTTGTGTCTATATCACCTATCCTGTGTCAATATCCGTGCTTTTTGGGTTATAGTTATACAATTCACATAAAATGTGAAACGCTAGGCAAGCTCCAGGAAAAGAAAGCATCAAATCCTTACAAATCTAATGGGCCCACCCAAATCCCTGTTATGGCAGGTACGAATGCCCTCTAGAAGGTAATAACAGTGTCTCTTCTTGTTTAGCCAAATGGTTGACTCTTCCACAGTTCATCTTAGAACCCATGTAGTCTCTGCTTCACAAAAGGTGGGGTTGTTCCTTTCTCCTCTGCTTCTAAAGAGTTCCCCAAATCATAATCTCCCTCATAGAGGTGGCATAGTCTCAAGATCTATAGACCTGGATTTTTGCCCAACCCACCAACACACCACCCAAAAGTTTTCCTCAAATCATGCAATGGGGAAGTACCGCAGAAGCAGCAGCATGAGGGTCCTCAAGGAGCTATCTTTGTTTAGCGGAACAATTGGTGTGTGGGTGCGGTTTTGAGTCTAAAAGCAGGCAATTTGTGCAAAAATATAAGGTGGTGGCCTCTGTAGTTAATCTCGCTGTCCGTTTGGTTTTCGCATTTCAAGAATCTGTGACCTGTCTCATAAAGTGTGTATATTTCTGATATCCAAAGCTTTGGGCTTCCACCCAACCACCAGAACATAAGAGTTGCCAATTTGTTCTCGCCACTACAACACACACAAAAAAAAACTAAACTAAACAAAAAAAATCAAAAATAAAGGAAACAAGAAAGTTACAAAAATCCTTAGGAAGAACAGGATGGAAGACTTGCCAATTGCAATGGTATATTGATTGAAAAGGGTGGTTATGGGGCCTTAAAGCAGTCTCTCTTTTTACTGTTGCATAATTAAGTAATAAGTTTTCAGTAAAAAGCTTCAGGTTTCCTAAAGGCCTTCATGGAGAACTAGGGTCTCCTTCCTTCTGTGCAAACCAGTCCCCAGCTGCTTTAAGAATGGAAGGATTGTATCGTATCTGTCATATCTTTTTTTGGAGCACGTCTTTGTCATATCAGAATGTATCCCTAATTCTATACTCGCTTCTATGAGGAGCATACCCGTCAAACTCTTTCAGTTCAATGTGTATCATGTGGTAATCAATGAAAGTGAGCTCCTCTTAGTGTCTTCTCCTTATTATGCCATGGCTTTTCCCACCTTCCTGAAAATGATGTTCGTCATCATCATCAGTTTTGTTAGCACAACAGCATTGGTTTACGACAGCTCAAGTTGGATTGTATTGTCAGTAGTTGTAGATAGGTGTGGAATTTACCATTTTTATTTTGCATTCTTAGCTGCTATGTGATGAGGACTTTCTTTTATTTTTATTTTTTTATTCTTGATTCAAAAGTTGAAATATAGGTATACCTGTTCCCCCGGCCCTAACAAAAAAAAACCAACATAAAAAGGAGAAATTTCGTTACTAGTGCCCTGTATTTCTAAAATTCAATATGGATGTGTCATGATTTCCCACCCCTTCTTTCACCCACTTTACTGCAAATCGCACTATCATTCTTCCCCTCATGATTGATTCTGCTATTATGTCTTGATAACTACTTTTACTCCCTGCAGGATGCTACATCAGCTATTTGCTTTTTGCTTCACTGCCAAAAATTCATTGAACTGGTTCGGGTAAATTATTTTTTCATGTTTATTACTTAAACAGCAAAAATGCAGTGTCTCACTAAATAATATCGTGGTTGGAAGTTTATTGCCTTTTTCTTAAGCTATTAATGGACATTTTTATTTGCTTTTGGTGCTGATTTCATGTTCCTTTGAAGTAGAAGGAATTTTGTATTTGAATGTTGATTGTAGAAAATGGAGTGTGGTTTTTTATTCTTTGGAATCTGACAGGTGGTACGATTTGATACTAGAGTTACCTACTAATGGGGTGTGTGTACGAGTTTTTGCTGCTAATAAATGAGCTTTGGGTTGAATGGTACAATTTGGGTTACCTAAGTCCATTAAGCATTGTCAAACATAAAAAAAGTCCATTAAGCATTAACAGGTCTAAAGCTGTTTGTTTTCTGGTTGAAACGATGCATTCCTAGAGCTAAAACATCTGAAAATGTAACAGAAGCTGCTGTTATGCATTAACTAAACCTAACCTAAGGGATCGTTTGGTTACAGTATTAAAGGGTGGATTGCAAAATCATAACAATTAAAAGTCTCTAATCCAACCTTATACTGCATTTGGTTGCCAAAAACACTTTGTATTATATATATAATCTTATTTCAAATACGTATGCGAATAATACACCCTACTCATACTATTGAGCCGATTATAATACCACATGAAAAGATGGTATAATAATCCAGTTCAAGCGTATGAAGTTGTAAATTTATTTTCTTGTCTACCAAATAAACAAAAACATTAAAAAAAAAAAAACAAAAACATGAATAGTTTTTTGGTCAATATATCTAATTAGTACTTTATTATCTCACTATTAATCCAGTGTCTTAACAAACACTGAATTACAATGGGTAGTATTTTTGTCTCATATTTAATCTTATATTTTATCCATTTATGCAAAATTAGTCTGTATTATTTAATACAATCCATTCTTTTATCATACGGTAATCAAACGAGCCCTAATTGTCCAAATCCTAATAGTTTTTTGTTAAATATCTGATGTGATAGTTAAAATTAGTTTGGGTAATTCAGACCAAATATTCTTAATTTGTTGATGTATCGTGGCATATGTGCAACTTAAACATTTGCATCAGTTGCAGCAACAATGTTCCAAGTTTTGCATGTCCTACTATACTTGTCATAACTCATACGCCTTTTTAAGATTTAGTGGGGTCACTGATTAATTCACCAAGTATTCGTGTAATAGAAATATCATCGTTGATATCAGAGAAGAATGAAATTTCTAAATTGTGAAGCTTGAGATACCTTTGTCTTCTCTGCAGGTTGGGCAGTTGGAGGACGCTGTGGCATATGGAAGGGCTGAGTTTGAAAAATTTTATCGGTTGGCAGAATTTGATGATCTGGTTAAGGTATGAAAGAATTTTTTTCTTAAGCACAGTATATATGTGTCTCAAATATTAATTTCTGCCTTCAAATTCCAGTTTTTGTCACATATTTTGGAGCTGGTTGTCGAAACCAGCAAAATGACTACATGAAAAGCTATTCCTTTGCATCCTTGTTGGCTATAGTATGGTGTAATCTCTATTCTCGTTGGAATAGAACACAGTTAAGTGCATTATAACAGATGTACGCTTGGGATTTAAGTGGGCCTATGACAGGTGTGTTTTTGCAGTGAACATTTTTGAAAGTTTAAGGTAAATATGATTGATTTTAGCCAAGTTCGGCTTATTGGTACTAATTTGGACGTGCAGTTTTGTTACTGTAGTTTGAACTAGATATTCATCACCTTTCTAGCTGGACTAAAAATTGTGAATATGATTTACACACTCTCACTCTCTCTCTCTCTCTCTCCCTCTGTAGGACTGTGCTGCTTTGTTGGCCTATGAACAACCACAGAAGTCCTCGGTTGGATATCTTCTTGAAGAGTCGCAACGAGAGCTTGTGGCTGATGCAGTTAATGCCATGATATTATCAACAAATCCCAACGGTAAAGATGTAAATTGTTGCCTGCATTCATGTCTTGAGAGGTTACTTAGGCAGCTAACTGCTTGCTTCTTGGAGAGGAGGTCCTTGAATGGGGATCAAGGTGAAGCTTTTCATTTGCGGAGAGTACTTAACAATGATAAGAAGGGTTAAGTGTTAGTTGATAGATTCCCTGTACCCTCTCATCAATCACTGTTCATATGTCCAGTTGACCTCTTCCTTTACCACATTGTTTTTACTGTTCCATATACTGGATAGAGGCCCCATGTCTGTTTTCTTGCTCGACAATAATGCTCGATTCTCTCGGGAAGTTCGGGTGTTCTCTACATTCTGTAAGTTTGTATAATTGTGAATTAGACTATCAATGAAAATTCTTTCTAGAAGATGCAGTTGTGGCTAGGATGATGGGAGTTTTTTTTTTTTTTGGGGGGGGGGGGGGGGGGTGGCGCTTCTTGCTTCCTACAATATCTCGGCAACCAAGTGCAAGCAGAGTAAGATAATGATACTACTTGACAGTGATAACGTGATAATTATGACAGATTTATGTGTTTTCTCTTTTAGTTACCTGTGTAGTACGTTGAAATTATGCGTATCAACATGTGGGCCATTTGCTTTGGAAAAATCGATTTATTAACCGATCAAAAAAAATAAAAGGATTGATTAACTAAAAGTGAGATTGAAAACGATGCAAGTTTGTCTATCTTTCGCATTGGGACTTCTATTCTTTTCTTCTAACATCTTATTTCTTGCACTAAAATATATTTTTTTGACTTCCAATTATTATACTTAACTTATTATCTGTCAACAAATTTGCAAAATATAATTACCGATTCTTTGGATTTTATCCTTCTTACTTTTATGTAAAGAGTTTGTGATAGAATTATATACTAAAACCTTCATTTTTGTAATAAACTCAGATATTTGTTTCCTATTTTAATGAGAATTTGTGTGAGTAAAATATGTTGGAATAATAAGGAAATTTTTAAAACTTTTACTGATTTTCGGTGTCAACTTAAAACTTGAGTTTTTAAATTGTCAGTTACAATTTTATAAGTTATAGCAAATATTGATTTTAGCTGTTACATGAGTCCAAATAAAAAAACAAATTGATTTTAGAACCGTCTCACCATCACCAATACAACCACCACTGCCACCCCCACCACTGCAACTACCCACCGCCCCACCCCCACCACCATCACCACTACTAGCACCACCATCACCACTACCACCTCCCCCACTGCCCTACCACCACCCCCCACCCCTATCAGCCCACACCACTACCACCCTATCACCACCATCACTGTCTCACTGTTATCCCTAACATCACAACCCCCATGACCATCATCACTACTACCTCTACTGTTGTCACCCCACCACCACAGTCGCCGCCCCCACCACCACCATCGCCACCCCACCGCCACCATCACCACCATCGCTATCCCACCACCTACCACCGATTGAAACCACCATCGTCCATTGCTATCACCCACCATCATCGTCATCTCATTCTTATATTTATTATTAATACCACCATCATCCCATTACCACCGTCAGCACCCACCACCACCATTGTTGTCCATCACCATCCACCCTTACCCACTACCACCCGTCGTTTCCCACCATTGCCGCCAACCACTGTTACCCACCCTTACTACATCAACCATCACCACCCGTCATCGCCCACCACTGCTATCACCCACTGTCACCCCACCCCCACCACACCTACCACCGCTATTCGCCATCAATCATCACACTATCGTTCAGAAGTACCCGTCGTCGCCCACCATCACCATCGTCACCCAAAACCAACCACCACCATCACCATTGCCACCCACGGCTACCACCATTACCACGATCATCGCCACCCACAACAACCATCACCGTCTTCCACCACCACCACTACCACCGCTCACCCCTACTACAATCGGTGTTTAAATTCTTTTCTCTTTCTTCTATATTTATTATTTGATTTTGGGTATAATATAAATATGTTTATTGTTGATCTTTTTTTTTTTATTATTCTGTGTCTTCAAGCATAGGTAATAACTAGTAAATATATAAATCAATAGATTCAATAGCATAACTTATAACTATGGTTCACACTTCACAATTCACTTTGACGAACCCAACCCGAATTCCAACCTGAATTAAGTAACTCAAACCTAATATGAAATCAGCTTGAATTAAATTACCCGAATTTAACTTGAGCAATACTCGGGTTGAGGTTGGGTTGAGGTTATATATTATATACCTAGGGTTGGGTTAAGGTTGACCCCTCAACCCGCCTAAGTTGCACGTACACCCCTAATTGCTGCCCACATTGCATTCAAATTTTTGACTTAGAAGAATATACGGTATAAGATCGTGAGGTTCATCGAGCTTACTGTTTGATCTTCATCTGTTTTTCGTTCGTGCGAATCTGTTCGTCAAAGATAAATCATAATTCCATTTTGTAAGGTTAATAAACGAGTTAATTTTTTTATAATTAATTTTATGTACCGTAAACAGACCTTGGGACTACGGTTCAAATAGTTTGCACACGAAAAGTTAAAGATTTGCACACGGGAAAAGTTCTTATGTGAGGACCGAGAATTGATGGTCTCTACGAACTTCGTCTCAATAAAGGAGTAGATACCAAAAATAAGGTGGCACTTCTTCACCATTCCCCTGTTCGTAGGAATGAAAGTCTCGGCCATCCTACTTTTAAAACAGTTCATATTTTTAAATGTGAAGTGTCAAAAATAGTGCACAAGTCATTTCATCAAGTTAATCGTACTTCAAAACTGCTGGACTTTGTTCATTCTGATTTGTGTGATCTTAAGAGTTATGTGACTCATGGAGAGGAAAGAAATATTTTCTAACCTTCATTGATCATTTTTCTAAATACATTAATGTGTATTTAAGATGAAGTATTTGAGAAGTTCAAAATCTATGAAGCCGAAGTTGAGAATCAACTTGGCAAGAAGATAAAAGCGTTGAGGAGTGATCGTGGGGTAGAATACTTTCTGAATGAGTTTAAAGTTTTTGTGTGAAACTCATGGAATTAGACATGAGGTGTCTGCTCCTTATACTCTTCAACAAAATGGACTTGTTGAAGGAAAGAATAAGACTTTAAGTGAAATGGTGAACTAACTTTTAATAAGTTCTGGTCTTCCTAATAATCTCTGGGGAGAAGCTTTACTATTGGCATATCATATCCTTTATAGGATACTGCATAAGGATTCCAATTTGAGCTCTTATGAGATTGGTTTAAAAGAAAACCAAAATTGGATTATCTTACAGTATGTGTATGTCTTGCATATGCAAGGATTCCAGATTCCAAAATTGGATTATCTCATAGTATGTGTGGCCAAGTTTCTTGATTTGGACTTCTCCTCAATCAAGCTAGACCTTGAAGATACTCCCCCAAGCAAGTCGTAGGGGAAGAGGGGAGCTCCACCGACGCCTTAGACGCTTCAGGCGAGGGTGGCAAAAGTCTGACCCCAGGATAATTCTGTTTTTCTTCCTCTCTCTTTTTTTCTTTAATATACCAAAATATTTCTATTCTTCCTCCTCCCAAAACTCTCTTGCTTTCTTGTGGCATTATTCTTCTTTCAGTCTGAAGGCTCGGACTATTCTTAAGTTGTGCAAATCCTTCTAATAGTAACAAGTAAATCTGGATCCATTGTATCCTGGGAACAATTTGTCTTCTAGGCCTTTTTGCACCGAGGAAGATTGTGCTATACAACACAGAAAGTTCCTATATTGACAGAGTATCATGTTATATCTGCTGAGAAATTACTTAGTAATTTGGTTCCTTGAAGACAATCACATAGACGATACAACAAATTGCAAAAACAATGATGAAAATATCAAAGGTGAGAGCTGATTTTGCTTGATCATTTAGCTCCAGGTTTCTTCCACCGAGACGATCCACCATGTCAGGAACAGACTCCCAGTTCTCCACATCTTGCGTATATGGATCTCGCAATTTCATTCTCATTTTCTCAGCTTCGCGGCTTGCAGCCTCCTGAGCAAGTGTCCAGTCGTAGAACCTGCGCTTCTCTTCATCGCTCAAGATGTCATAAACTTCTCGGAGTTGCATGAACTTCTCCGACGCTGCTTTTAGAGGAAGAGAGGTTGTGTCGGGATGGTACTCTTTGGATAACCTCCGGTAGGCAGCTTTAATCTCTTCCAAATCGGCTTCTGCAGATACTCCTAAGAATCTGATCAATCCCAAACAGATTTACAATTCAGATTTTAAACAATGTGACAAACTTATTCTTGGACAGACAGATGCCCAAGCCAGTCCTGAAGCAGATATTCAAACAGAATTGATATTATGCTCTATTTGCAGCATATACACCACCCAATTGTTTTTCTTTTCTAGTATAATTGGCAACCTCATTCTTGAACCCAAATATGCCCAACCCAAAGCACTCATGAAGCATAAATTCCAACAGAATAAGCTATTTGTAGCATGTACCCTACACAATTGTTTTTCTGTTCTAAGTATAATTTCTTGTAATTTTTGTAAAATCAGTAACAAGTTTGCTTTTTCTAGGCTCATCTCTTGCATTCTTTGTTTAACCAGCAACATGAGAACACCTACCCCTTCTCCTTTCTTTCTTTCTTAGGAGATGACACAAACCCACCTATCCTATACATAATTATAAAAGAATCGAGCATAAATTGAGTAAAAAAAAAAATACGACAAGAATTCAATTTGACAGCCATAAGTGCATTTATAGAAGAACGGGACTTACTGGTAATGGGAATCGGTTGAACTGTTAAGCAAATCAGAGAATTTTTCACCCATGTGTTTCTTCTGCTCTTCTTCTGCTTTGAGCCGCTCCTGTGTGGACTGTGAGTTATTCCCTCCTATCCACCCTTCATCTTCATTCTTCCAATGAATTCTTGTATCAACTCCAGGAGGGGCTCTTTGTTGTCGGTTTGAGCCTTGAGCGGCGGCGAAAACGTACAAACGGTGGCAATTTGTTTTTCTTGTTCCAACTTTTATTGCTGGCCACCCCTCACGGTGGCTGCCACCTTGGCGGCTTAGTAGGAGAGAGAAAGAAGCCGATGTAGCTGATGAAGCCATGGGAGAGGTACTATATTGTCTGGTTTTTGAAGTTGAGTTTAAGTAGCTTCACTACCTCTTCTTTTTGTGTGGCTGAGGAGGATCTCTGCATCCTCAAATTCTCTTTCAAGTTCAATCTCTTGCATTAACATTGAAGGGGACAGCTTTGTTTATTACAAAATTTACCAAATATATCGTCAGATATATTTTTTTCTCTATTTTTATTCTTAGTTGATTAGTATCGTGAATTTAAGGGGAATTTATTGTATTTAACTGGGTGGTCGCTTACTCATTTTTAATGCTCTGTTTGATACTTTAGAAAAATAAAATGATAGAAAATTGGAGGGATAGATAAAAGATCATATTTAGTAAGGAAGAAAAATAGGATGAATGGAAAAGTGGATGGATGAACTTCAACTCACTAAAATCAATTTCTCCAAAATTGGAAGGAAAGTGGATAAAAAATTAATTATTTGTGTTGAAATTTATCTTATTTGTCTATATATCTTTTAACGTATACATATATTATGTACACATTAATTTTATATATAAATAAAATGATAAAATATGTATTTATATTTTTTAAAAAAATAAATAAATAATATTTTTTTCCATATTACCAAGTACAAAAAAAAAAATTAATCATTTTTATTTTTTATCTATCTAACAAAGCACAAATGAAGTAAAGTGTATAATTCCTACTTTCTTTCCTTGGAGGATAGAAAGTGTATATCTCCTACTTTATATCCCTCCTATTTTTCATCATTTCTACCAAATGGAGCATGATAGATGATTTGGAACACAAAAAAATTCGTGGAGAAAAGTTTTGAAGAGAATCTTGGTCCAAATTTACTTACCAAATCAATATGAACTAATGATCAATAAGTTTCATTAGAAAAAAATTTATGGGACTCATTGATTCAATAATTTATATTGATTTAGTAAGCAAATTTTAGACATTTTAAATTGGATATCCAAATTAAGTGCAATAGTATTACTCTTAATTGAATACCATTGCTGGTATAAAATGAAGGGTGGAGTTATTCTCACTCCATAAATATCTATTATCATCCCATTTATTTTTGTATTATCAAAATACTAAGTCCACTTCTCCTGTATTGATCCTATTAATAACTAAGTTCACCTCATACTATATACATCCCTTTAATAAGTAAGTCCACCTTATATCATCTCTCAAATTAGAGTTTCATTCATTATCTTTTTCTCATATACTCACAAAAACACTTTTTCAATATGGAGTTTTCTAAGGAGATACAACATATGGGACTAGCCTAGCGCATAGAAGAGAGAGTCTATCCTTAATTGATTGAGTATGAAACTCTTATAATTAGCAAGCACCAATTCATTCATTAAAGAAAGATTAGCGCAATCACTATCTGATATTTGAATTGAATGAAGGTACAAAAGAAATAGGTGCTTGAGCTGGAACTCTCGCATCAGCTAGATCAGCTTACGCTGTTGGAAAGGCTAAGTGCTTCCGAGTTGAAAAGGTACAAGTTAGTATTACTTTTCGATTTAATTCTATGTTTGATTTCACGTGTATTGTGTGTATTTCCATTGTTTTTGTTGTGTTTTTTATCTTTGTTAAGTTTAATAATTTTTGATTTAGTGTTTGTGTGTGTGCATTCAGATTGTTTTAAAAAGTGGCAATAAATGCTATTTCAATAGAAAACTTGTTTTTGTTTGACAAGCTTGTGTCGTTTGTGAATTAGCCTTTGTCATATAGCCTTTGTGAATTAGAAATCTTGTTTCATTTTTTATTTTTTGGACAATAGATTTTTTCCTTTATTTTCCCGATTTTTTTCCTTCCTTGATTTTTCTTTCTTATTTTCTTTTGGGCTTTGATAAATTTTTCTTCCTTGTTTTCTTTTCTTATTTGTTAAAGGGGTGTCTATAGTATATGATGTACTTAGTTATCAATGAGATGGGTATAGAAGGAGTAGACTTAGTAATTTGATAATAAAAAATTAAATGGGCTGGGAATAGCCTCACCCTAAAATGAATTATTATCTATTATTGAAATCGATAAAATTAGAAATTTGGGCATATCCAACTACGTGAAAATGATGTTATCAGATTGGGCTCCAATTACAAGATCCAGATATTTGAAATTTGAATTTCGTCAATTTTAATTAATGTAATTGTATTCCCAAAATTTTACTAGGTTCTTTTGGTAATTTTCATGAGCCTAGTAGACATTTAATACCACTAGCGATTAGCGATGAACATGTGCATGAAAGCACCATGCAACAAAAAATATCACCAAAAAAACTCTTCATAATGCCTAAATTAAAGGTAATAATCGAGTCGTGTTGGATTCCAATCGAAAACCCCCAACCATAAAAAAAGCTCGTTACCACTTACCAACCTCTTTAACACAATCAACATGACTAATACGACTTGTTTAACTACTTCAATCCATGTAACACATTCAACATCGGCTCAAAACCATTCCATCTAATATATGAAAAAAATTGAGAAATCTATATTTTATACTCTTAAGTATCTCTCTTAGCACAACAAACACAGATAATGAAACAAAAAGATAATCCCAAACAACATAAAACCCAAAAATTAATTTGCAATCCCGATTAATATATTTTGCCACTACATCCAATTACAATCAGGGCTGGCTCAACTGTATTAAAAAAAAAAAAAAAAAACATGAGTTTTAGGTCCCAAATTTTTAGAAGGCCCCAAATTTTTAGATACATTACTAACCCATAAAAAAATTAAATCTTTTAAATTTTAAACCCTAAAAAAAAGCCCCAAAATATTAAGTACAATCAATATTTTATTGTAATAATTTGAGTTCATGATTCAATTCATAACATTAGAAATCTAAAAACCTTAAATTGAAAAAATAAAAAGTAATCAAAAGTCAACTCATATTTACCCATTCTCTCTCTCTGTGTGTAAAAATTAGTACAAAACATTAAAAAAAAAGTTAAAATTAAACTCTTTTTCTGATAAAAAATAAAAATAAAAGTTAAAATAATATTTTTTAGTAATACTAGCATGTCCTTCTTATGTCTATCTCATATAATAAATTGAAAATTAATTAATTTTTTAAAAAAATAAATATTAAAAATAAAAAAGACCTTCGCTTTAGGCATCCAATTGTCTAAAACCACCCCTGCTTACAACTAGGCAAAGTATTGATTCGAACCAACACTCATCGAGAAAACCAAATATATATATATATATATTCCTCAAAAATCAATATCAAAATTGTTGTTCCGAGAGGGGAAATCCGATATGGATCTTCCTTCACGATTATACACGTGCAAATCAAGACATTTAACTTAGAGGAGGTGAATAAGTTTTTCGAATTTAACTCAAATGATTGTCAATTAAAACCTATATCTACCTCAATTACATCTTCTCAATCAAATGCGAAAATTAACAATGAAAACCATTTTTTAAACACTACCAACCATTTGAACAATGACGATTAATTTTGAGTAATATGAAATTAATTCACACAAGTCAATCTCACGGCGATCTCAACATACCCACAAACCCAATCTCACCTCTTTTAATGTATCACTAGTAGTAACCATAAATTGTCTTCAGTAATGCTATTCGGACATATAATGAAGACAGAGAAAAATTTGGTGCGCATAGCATTTTCCAGACATAAAATACAGAGTTAATGATGTGGCATTTGACATGGATTTGCCATGTTATTAAAATTCTGCCAAATAGTTTAGTTTTTTTTTCCATTCTCCAACTTGTTTAGGACTTTTTTGCCCTCTTCCCATCGTCATTCCATTCATCTCTGCCAAGCAACGAAGCTCCGGCTCTCTTCAATACACGTCTTCGAATCACTCAAGGAACCCACAGTATATACAATCGAAATATCCCATCTTCCCTCTTAGTTTGATTCGGCGACTCACTCAAGGAAGCAAAATAGCCGGAAATCTCAACTAAGGTCCGACGACCGATGATGCTGCCTAGTACGAGAAGCCGTGTAATATTTTTGAGAATTAGAATTTTGAAACACAAAAAATTGGGATTAAGTATCTGAAACTCATTGGGACCAACTATATCAGTTATCTGGATCAAGATCTTCTCTAATGTATTTTCTCTTCAATTCTTTTCTTGGTGAATCATCATCCATTACTCAGTGAGAAACTCAGAAAATTATAGATACCCTTGTGGTGTAGATGAATATTTGACAGTCGAAGAAACATTCACCCTCAAATCATTGTATTTGTAGCATAACAGTGAGGTGCTCTTCAAGTAAAGAACCATAAGTCATTATATAATAACATCATATATACTAGGTAAATACCACAGAATACAAATGATGTTTAGCACACTACAAAGCAGTTCCTTCAAAATACCACTCATTGCAAACAATAATCAATCCAACACAGTAAAACCTTGCTAATGGCTGCTAACCAACTATAGGAACCTTGTTCACATGATGGCATCGACCTGGACTCGAACCCAGTCGCAGCGGATATCAAAGGTCACCACCGTACCTTCTTCTATAATAGTGGCCGGAACTTTCTTGTTCTGTTTCTCGATTGTAGCTGCCGCGTCCGGCCCGTGTGCGCCCACGAGCTCTGGCCATGCCGTCTTGCCAATATCCACAACAAAGAAACACGAGCACTTGGTAAAGGGACATGTGTAAAATATCAAGTGGCAAACTCACACCAGTTGATTCAGCAATCGAACTTTTAAGAGGGTTTCTCTTTCCAAGTGAGTGGGATTATTTATAGAGGTTTGAGAGTGGTAAGATTGAGGGAGGTACAAGAGAAATTAAGGACTGGATTTTGGGTATTAAAGTTGAGTGGTGGGTATGTACTGTCTATTCGATTTCTCTCCATAATAAAGAAAAGGGAGAATTATACTCATACTCCCTAAAATTTGTCACTTAATCATTCAGACCCCCTGATATTCGAAGTATTACACTCAGACTTCCTAAAGTTTGTACACGCGTAACACTTAGACCCCTGCTGTAAATATATTCATTAATAAATTACATTCATACCCCTTGAAGTTTGTAAACATATATTATTTAGACCCCTTAAGTTTAAAATGTAATACTTAAACCAAAAATACTTCAATAAAAAATAGAATATCAAATATTTTAAATTTTACAATTAAAATTCATATTATGTGGTATCATTTTTTAGTTGTAAAATTCATGTTCTATTAAGAATGACTTAGACCCGTTGTTTGATTTTTTTAGTTTTATTCCAATAGATAGTATGATTGTATACTAATTAGAATTTTGTAAGAAAAAATTGAATTTCAATGAATGATATAATAAAACATGAATTTTGGTTGTAAAATTTAAAATATTTGATTGAAGTATTTTTGTCTAAATATAACATTTTAAATTTAAGAAGTCTAAGTATTATATGCTTAATAAACTTTAAGGGGGTGTAGGTGTAATTTATTAACAGATATATTTATAACAGGGGTCTAAGTATTACGCGCGTATAAAACTTAGGGGATCTATGTGTAATATTTTAAATATTACGAGGTTAGAATGATTAAGTGATAAACCCAGAAAATCTAAGTGTAATTCTCCCTAAAGAAAATTGACCGGATCACATTCGTGAATGTCGGCAAGATTTTTTATCAAACCAAGTAGATGCTAGGTGTTTTGTATTATCCTTTGATTTATTTATTTCATTATTTTTTTTTTTGTCTTTGTACTAACCAAATTGTTACAAAAAAATTTCCCAACAAGACATAAGTAAAAATTCAAGTGACAAACTCATATTGGTTGTTCAGTAGTTGAACAAAGCGCAAGATTGATCAGCAAGAGTTTAAATTCTCTATCAGCTTAAAACCCAAGTTGCCCGTATTTGTGTTTAGCGGGTGGTTACATGCATATGAGATTTGTGTTATCCAAAAAAATCATGGTTTGGGATGGTTCTCCAATATTAATGAAAACTGAAGTAACTAGGATGATCTTCTTCTTCCTTTTTTTGGTTTTTTATAATGATCGTGAGATTACATAATTATAAAAAATATTATTTGGACTTAACTAATTATAATTATTGGATTAAAACTGAAATCTAGTTAATATTAGAATTTACAATTTAATTTTATAATTGTATTTAATTAAATTTTTATAACATTGCTCACTATAAAAATTAATTTAAGAGGAAGAGAGAGTATCGAAAAAGCTGAATTGAATAAATTGAATTTAGCAGGGCCGGCCCAACAGTATGGAAAAAAAGTAGTGAAAATTGGAAGTGAGTCCCCCTAGATGTACTTGTTTGGAGATAAGTCCTGCAAGGAAACTTATAAGGGGTTAAGTCCATGTTTAAAATTATATGTAATGACTTAAGTTCACTTTTTTTTTTATCTCAAAAATACCCTTCCTTGAAAAGAAGTTAAATTAATTTCCTATTTTGGAAATTGTTATCCCTTAATTCAAGGTCAATTAAAATATGTCAATAAAATCTCCATCATAAATTTAAAATTCAAATTCAAAGCTCTCTCTCTCTCTATATATATATATCAAATTCAAAGCGCTATATATATATATATATTCAAATTCATGTTACTATTTTTTTTATTATGTTATTGTTCATGTTACTGCTTTTGTTGAATATGTTATTGTTCATGTTACTATTATTTTGAGTATGTTACTGTTTTTGTTGAGCATGTTATTACTATTATTTTACTAAATATTAATATTCAATGTTACTATTTGTTTTGTTTTGTTTTTGAATATTACTATTTTTTGTGTTTGAATGGTACTATTTTTTGCGTTTGAATTTAAGAGAAATAATTATTGTTAAGTATGTTACAGTTTTTGTTAAGCATGTTACTATTTTTGTTGAACATGTTAATATTTTTGTTGAACATGTTACTGTTGTTATTTTTTAAAAATATTAATATTGAATGTTTCAATTTTTTTTTATGTTTAAATGTTACTATTTTTTTATGTTTAAATGTATTATTTTTTGTGTCCAAATGATAACTTTTTTTTGTATTTGAATGTTACTATTTTTTATTTTTAATGTTACTATATATATATATACTAGTTATTGCCCGTGGCTGAAGGCACTGTGACGAAAAAAATCAAGAACTGAAAAAATGAGCATTAGCAAGAGAAAAAAGCAATGCATATAATGATAATAATAAATATATAGAGCCAATGAATATATTAAAAAAATGGACAATTACATCTAAAAACATAACTCAAAAAATTTGAACACATATACACAATTTACATATTTTATCATCGAACCTTAAAAAAGAAAATTGAAAGAACTCTTGGATGTTTTGAGATTTTTTTTTGATTGAGGTAGTACCAACAACAAAATTGAAAGAATAACCACAAAAAAAAAAACTTTGTCTTTCTCTATTCTCTCTCACCTTCAATTTTAGCTACAATCACATCATCAAGCACGACAATGTTGAGTCCATATTTGCCCGTTACCTTGGCTTTCGATTCGAAACCATCACCGATGGCCTTCTCGACGATCACCCTCACGCCGGCGAGTGAGTCATGAACATTGTTCTTCTTTACATTGAAGCAAAAACCTCTAACAATAAAGTATATTCAAGAAATAATTGTACTATCAATATGTAATTCATTGCTATAAATGTACCTAAGTAGGAGGCTCCATTCATAAATAATCTCAACTACAAAAAGAAAAATGAAGAATTTGAACACCACCTTCAACTGAGGAGGTATTTCAGGGTCACTATACTACTCTTTCCAAATGCACAATACACAAAATAAATCTAAACTTCAGCCAATATTGAGTATTCCAATCACTTAGTTCTTGTAAAGACGACGAATGTTATATTTCATATGAACAAAAGATAACGGTTCGATATTCAAGTAACTTAATGACCATGCTATACACTAAAAATAGATTAATGTAAAACATCAAGAAATCTAATTAACACAAGAAATTGACCTAATTAATTGTTAATATCAACATTAATAATTAAATATACCTAAATTCAATCAATGTGAGTGCTTGAAGCTTCTAACATTGATTTTGCTTGTGCCCAGTAGATTTACCGGTCTAATCCATATCAAATTGGATACAAACACTATCAACTTCTCAAACAATGTGAACAATCCATGCGGTAAATGAACAAATTAGTGAAACCATTTAATTAATACCACCAAACAATGTGATATAAAATATTATTTACTGTAGCAAAACTCATCGAAACAGACTATAGTGCATCAAAGTATAGACTCGCAAAAGAGAGAGCGTCAAAAAATCCCACCAAAAAATCTGGGAGCCACAAAAAATCATTTACATTCCTAAGCTTTGATAGTAAGAACAAATTATTGAACTTACTCTTTTCCATGTACATTTCATCAAGAAAGAAAAAAAAATCATTAAAAGATAATTATAGCATTAATAATTACAGTATCAAGTTTTGACTAAGCTTAGCCATTCAAACACACACTCATAGACAATTTTAAGATCAACACCACAATGAAAGGGCCAAAAATGAGATTTTCATGCACTTTCTTCAACAATAAGGAAAGAGGGAAATGGGCGTGAACAATAAAACCAGCCACCAACCTGCGCCATTGTGAAACACCTACTCCAAAGGTGGATTTTCCCAGATTTTGTATTCATCTATGAAAAAAAATCAACACATTAACCAAATCAATTAAGGAACTCACCTTCAAAGAGATGAGGAAGAGAGAGAGGGGTGGGGTGAGTGTTTTTAAAAATGAGAGAGAGAGAGAGTTAGAGAAGATAGGAGATTGGGTTCGTATCGTATATAAATCATGTATAATTGATATATAAATTAGTTGTGTAATATATTTCTTTTGATTGAGTTCACCCATATTTTATTCATTTATTAATCGTGTCGGGTCAAATCCACTCATTTACAAAATGGATAGTTTAAAAAAACTCAAACTCTTTAATTTCGTATCGTGCTAATGAATCACCCTAAATCTAACCATCCAAAACCAAAGAAGCAATTATCAGATGGTAAGAATCATACTCAGACTCTGTAAAGGTTGATGCATGGGACATCAGTGGTGCAAGGTTTTTAGTAAACTTGTCAGGCCTTCCTGCATGAGTGTTCCAGCATGAATTTGATCATTTGCAGGTTCTTACTCGATTTATGATTGCTGGTTTAGATCACAACTATTCTATCTTGGAAGCTTTCTTGTCCAATATTTTAAGCAAATGTTTTACAAACTGAATATATTTGGTTTTTTCGAATCCAATATATAAGCTTTTAGGACCCATTGAATTTCATCAAGAGGGGGAGCAGATAACATTTGCCTATAATGTTTGAGACAGATAAGATGCGCCTATCATATTGATCTCAAAAAACCTGAAAGGAGAAGTTGTTCCTTGTTACCAAGGCTGTAGATGAAGGATTTTTTCATGACACATGAATGGTTTTTGCGAACCAATTGATCCAAAAATATTTAACATTTGGGGTCATTATCCTAATGCTTACCCACTGTGTGAACAAATAAAACATGAGAAACCAATATAAGCTACTACATCATTTTTGTCAGAAGTAATTGAGATTATCAACTAAAAATGAAGTAGTGACCTTATGCGCATCTGCATCAGTGTACTAAGGAATTTGTGCGCATCTGCATCAGTGTACTAAGGAATCTGCATCTGCATCAGTAGTGACCTTGTGCGCATCTACAAACCCCTGAGATCTAAAATACTTGGTAGTTTGTAAGACCACTCAAACAGGAATACAATTACTCAGAACTTACCCGCACAATATAATGGGCAATGGATTAAGCTTATTTTCCTTCTAATATGACTCGACATGCTGCAGGTTAAGAATACGAACACCGAATAATATGAAAATGAAGTGAGATGCATACAAACCAACACTTTAACTTGAATCATGAGGAAATAATAAATGGTAAATTTCTAAATATTTCTGTGAAAACCCGCTATTTATAATTATATCTATTGAGTTATCAAAATTTCGACTTTTAATAGAAAACTCAAATGAAGAAATGGACTTCATCGTTGAATTCCTCTCATGAAAACGAGTCCGACTAGTATAATATTGACTATGTTTAGTACCAAGGACAAATTAACTTAAGTTAAATTAATTAAACAAATTAATTGAAAAAAAAAAAAAAAGGATGATCAATAGCTCAGTCATGGCAGTCTGCCATGACTATTTAGCTGACATTAACCATTTTAGGAAGGCAAGGAAACATCATGCCATTGCCGCCCATAGGAAAGCTAGGAAATATCATTGCCCTGCACTGCCGCCCATGACTCACCAAACACTTTGACTGAAGCCCACTTTTCCTCACTGTATAAATACGGGCAAAACAGATGAAAGAAGGAAAAAAAAAAAAAAACAATCTGCCAGCCTTGTTATTGAAAAGCAAAGCAAAGAGAGAGAGGGAGAGAGACGGAGGACCTCATTGTTGGAAGAGGAGAAGCTTAAGGACTGAAATTTTGAACCTACAACAACTAGCTTTAGACAAAGGTAGGAATTACAACTCCTTTGTTTTCTTCCATATCTCTCTACGGTTTTAATTTTCTCTTTTGCTTTGTAAGTTATTGATCTAGTATATGTGGTGTGCATGTCGATGAATAAGATATGTGGATGAGCTATGTATATATATATCGGTATATATGTATATATAGGTATATATGTATACATGCATATGAATGAAATTTGTATAAATGGGTCTTTGAGTTTCATCAAGGAATGAGGTGAAAATTTGTTGAAAAGTAACTTAGGTCCTTGGTGATGAATGGGGAGTTTTAGATTTGAAAGCAATGAATAAAAGAAACAATTTATGGTAGAAAAAGAAAAATGGGAGAAGAAACTTTCTTGATGCAGGTTCTGGACGATGGAGAAGATGAAGAAATATTGGCTTAAATTCAGAAACTTCCCCCTTAGTTTTTAGAAACATCATATACCTACTTGTAGAAACTACAAAGTTAAGTTCAAGGTTTGGTTCAGTTGCAGAAAGCCCCCTTTATGTTTCATGAGTAACAAATAGGTACCTGTTGAAATTACACAATGACCCCAGAAGATCATAAAATACTACTAAAGCAACAAATCAGTATTTTTAGTAGTTAGGTAATGTTTCTGAAATTATATTTTGGCCCCGAATAGTTATGAGATTGTTTTAGAGATTATAAAATTACACCATATTGCTAGATCATGTGTTTAAAAATTATCTAAAGACCCCTTTGAATATTACAAAGTGACCTCTAATTGCAATGAAGTTCCTAAAGATTCATGAATGAATCCAAAAGATTATAACCATGTGGAAAAACCACCAAATCACGTGTGGCCTTTAAGATGGTATTTTCTTGGAGTTGTAAACTACTCCTATGGTGATAAAAAAATTATATATTCATTGTTTAAGTAAAAATGTGGTTACTTATGAAAGTTAAACCACTAATATATATATATGAAAATTTACAAGAGAAGTATTATGTGTGAAGGATGGTACACTTCCACATAGTTAGAATGTTAATCATATATATATTGATTTGAGTAGCATATACTCGTATACGAAAGCATGTTGAAGAGATATTGAAATGCATATTCATGATTATATTAATTGTATTTTGGTTGTTAGCATGATGGTAAATACATCATTTGTGATTATTCCGGTTAGAGTGCTCAACCGACTTTGAGACACATGAAATGATAATTTTCGAAATGAAATTGGGACAAGCAAGCAGGGATCGCTCCTCCCTTGGGTGAAAGACCCGAAACAAGTCTTGATCAAGCGTAGCATCCGTCGAGGTGTGGGGTCACTCGTGCCCTGATTGAAAGCATCTAAAGACGAGGGGGTGGGGTACACCCGAGGTTAGAGCCCTCTAAGGGACCCGGAGTTCCCAAGGTGTTTGTGCATAACAAACGGTGTAGTGACTTAAATGGATAAAGACTAAGAGTGAAAGTTTAGGGTGACCCATGACATGAATGGGTACGATTGATTACATGCTTAATTGAAATTTTCCATCATTCGTAGGTTTCATGTTTATTGGTAATGTTTATATAATGCCTCATGCTATGTTTTAAGCAGGTTGTTACGGTAAATATTATTTGATATGAACTTATAGGTATTGACACATATTTTACGGGATGAGATTAAAACTTAGTAGTTGTTTTTCCTGCTGGGCTTTGGCTCACCCTAACATTTTGCAGGGACTAAACCAAGAGATGACGGGGGTTTCTTCCCAGAGCTATCTTGAACATCTGTACTCAGTGGGCTTTTGAGATATTATATTTCATGTTAACGCTTTTGAAAATTTTAAATTTGTGACTTGTGTTTTGTCGCTTTGGTGTGTTTTCGAAACTAATGGGATGTAATAGCGTCGATTATGGACGACTTTTGGGATGAATGTATAATTTGGGTACTTAGACTATGATATTAAATGAATGCCCAAATTACAAATCTTTTGTACCTAAGTTACTCGAAAGTACGTTAGATGCTCTGATTGTCTAGTCTAAATCGAAATACATGAACTATTCAATTCATTTGATGAATTGTGTCTATTTGTCACATAAATCACATAAAAGATAATTAAATCACCCCCGAAAATCGAGGCGTCACAGCTTGGTATCAGAGCTTAGGTATACGATTTACAAGGGACCTTGGGGGAAACCTTAGGCATATCGAATCTGCGTATTCTAACTGTAATTAGAGACTGACTATGATTATCATTATTACTAATATTATTCTAATGCTAAGTTTTACCGTCTGTCTGACTTTTGATTAGACCATGACGAGAAATAGGGCTAGTGGCGGTGCAGCAGCTTCCTCTTCGTAAGGCACTGATAATGCTGACCTGATGCAGACCATGCGAGAAATTGCTAGAGTTATGTCCCAGAGTGAGGGTAGTGGGATGAACTCCATGACTGCACTAAAAGAGTTCCGGAGGCAAAACCCTCCAGTGTTCAACGGTGAGCCTGATCCGACAGTGGCAGAGAACTGGATTAGACAGATAGAGAAGATCCTTGATGCCATGGGGATTAGATCTAATGGAACCAAAGTTACTTTAGCTGCCTTCCAATTGGAGGGTGAGGCAGATCACTGGTGGAATATGATTAAGGAAACCAAGGATGTTAAGAAGATGACGTGGAAAGAGTTTCATGACTTGTTTATGGATAATTATTTTCCCAAAGTGATTAAGGGAGTGAAAATGCAGGAATTCTTGGAATTGCGTCAGGGAGATCTCACTGTGATGCAATATGGGGCTCGATTTGCTGAACTAGCCAGACATGCTAGCACAATAGTGCCAGATGAGGATAGTAGAGCTAGGAGGTTTGAATGGGGGCTCAGGCCTGCCATTAGAGGTCGTGTAATGGTCTTATGCCTTCCAACATATGCCAAAGTGGTTGAGGCGGCGCTAGTTGCCGAAAGGGAGTTGGACGACACCAGGCAAATTAGAGAGTCTAGTTCACGATCTAGAGATTCACGTTCCCGAGGTGGCTCCGATAAGAGACAAAGAACTTCAACACCGCAATCTCAGGGTGGTCAGGCGCAGAGTCATCAATCATCTCAACCGAAGAAGGGGAAGTTTGTTCAAGGGCAAGGAGTATGTTATGAGTGCGGACAGGTGGGACATTACAGGAGGGACTGTCCACAACGAGGACCCTCTCAGAATGTTGCTAGACCACAACAAAATGTGCAGCCATCTTATCCATAACAGGCTCAACCCCAGAAGCAGGCACAAACTGGCCCGATGATGGGACATACATCATATGCCTCTACTACCCCGTTTGGGTCCCAGCAACCTACGAGGCAAAATCACAGCAAGGGACGCGGTGGACATAGCCAACATACACAGGGTAGGGTCTTTGCGTTGACTCAACAAGAGGAGTTCGTTGATCATTCAGTAATCCAAGGTAATGTTCTGTTATATAGTTCTTGGGTTAGTGTGTTGTTTGATTCGGGTGCATCTCACTCATTTATATCTACGGCATGTGCATCTGCATTGGGTTTGGAGTCGGAGCCCTTAGAGACATCACTATACATTGACTCGCCATTGGGTGGTAGAATTCGAGTAGATCGTATTTGCCGATCTTGTGAGTTGGAGATCTCGGGTCTTCGACTAACAGTGGACCTAAGGGTCATGGAAATGGTAGAGTTTGACATCATTCTAGGAATGATCGGCTCATCGTGTCACTATTGATTGTCATCAAAAAAAAGTGACAGCTTATACCACAGAGGGTGTTTGTTTTCAATTTCATGGGGATAGACATGCAAAATTGCCTCCACCTCTGCGAGATTCGCGCTGGCGTAACCAATTGATGGGTTGGTTAGCCAGTTTGGTAATCAATGATGATGATAGAAAGGAGTTGGGTCTTCCTCGAGTTGTGTGCGAGTACTCCGACGTTTTTCCGGAGGAACTACCTGGACTGCCTCCTCGAAGGGATGTTGATTTTTCAATTGAATTGCAACCAGGCACTGCACCAGTTACTATGACCCCTTATAGGATGGCACCTGCTGAACTTCATGAATTGAAGTTGCAACTCCAGGACCTATTAGATAAAGGATTTATACGGCCGAGTACCTCCCCGTGGGGAGCACCAGCACTGTTTGCCAAGAAGAAAGATGGAAGCTTGAGGTTGTGTATTGACTACAGGCAATTGAATCGAATGACTATCAAGAACAAGTACCCTTTGCCTAGGATATATGACTTATTCGACCAGCTGAGAGGATCTCGTTATTTTTCGAAGATTGATCTTCGGACCGGGTATCACCAATTGAGGATAAAAGATGAAGACATACCCAAGACTGCCTTTAGAACCCGATATGGGCATTATGAGTTTGTAGTGATGCCATTTGGGTTAACGAATGCTCCAGCAGCATTCATGGACTTGATGCATAGGATTTTCAGTCCATACTTGGATCAGTTTGTTGTGGTATTTGTGGATGACATTCTCGTGTACTCACGGACCGAATCGGACCATGAGCAACACTTGAGGATTGTACTCCAGACACTGAGAGATCACCAGTTATATGCCAAAGCAAGCAAGTTTGAGTTTTGGTTATCTGAAGTGAAATTCTTAGGGCACGTGGTATCAGAATCTGGAGTATCAGTGGACCCATCAAAGGTTGAAGCAGTGATAAAGTGGGAGCGACCGAAGTCTGTTTATGAGATCCGGAGTTTCTTGGGATTGGCTGGATATTATCGGAGATTTATTGAGGATTTCTCACGACTAGCAGCCCCGATGACTAGATTGACTAGGAAAGGAGTGAAGTTTCAGTGGAATGACACTTGTGAGCAGGCTTTTTGTAAGTTAAAGGAAAGGTTGACTAGTGCACCTATCTTGGTGATACCAGAGCGAGGACTAGGTTACGTTGTGTATTGTGATGCCTCGAAAGAAGGTCTAGGATGTGTATTGATGCAGACTGACAGGGTAGTTGCATATGGTTCTCGTCAGTTGAAAAAACATGAACAAAATTATCCCACCCATGACTTAGAGTTAGCAGCCGTTGTCTTTGCTCTAAAGACATGGCGACATTATCTATATGGTGAGAAGTTCGAGGTGTATTCAGATCATAAGAGTTTGAAGTATATCTTTACTCAGAGAGACCTCAACATGAGACAGAGGCGTTGGATGGAATATATTGAGGATTATGATTTCACTTTGCTCTATCACCCTGGTAAGGCAAATGTGGTAGCTGATGCTTTAAGTAGGAAGTCACGAGGGATAGTTGCTCGCATAGCATCAAAAGAATGGCAGATGATGGAAATTGTTAGTCAATTTGGGTTACAGTTGGATGAGCAGAGTGACCATGCTTGTCTCTATAATTTGGTGGCCACACCAGCACTCCTTAGTCGGGTGATAGAGGCACAAGGTCAAGATGTAGAGACAGACTCTATCCGTTCTCGAGTCCACAGTGGAGCAGGAATGGACGGTTGAGCTATACACTCAGACGGGAGCTTGAGATTTCGAGACAGGGTTTTCGTACCTAATTGCGAGTCATTGAAAGATGAGGTGCTTAGGGAGTTTCATCATTCCATGTTAGCAGTACATCCAGGAGGCACAAAGATGTATCGAGATCTTCGTCGCCAGTATTGGTGGAGTGGGATGAAGAGGGATGTGGCACGCTATGTGGCCAGATGCCTTATCTGCCAACAAGTAAAGGCTGAGCATCAGAAACCAGCAGGGCTACTTCAGCCCCTACATGTTGCCGAGTGGAAATGGGAACATGTGACTATGGACTTTGTGACTAGTTTACCAAAATCTACTAGAGGACATGATTCGGTGTGGGTGGTGGTGGACCGACTCACCAAGTCAGCACATTTTTTGCCAGTTCGAATGACAGACTCCTTGGACGCATTCAGTCGATTATACATCAGAGAGATAGTTAGGCTTCATGGAATACCGGTGTCAATAGTGTCCGACAGAGATCCAAGGTTTACAGCACAGTTTTGGCAGAGTTTCCAGGATGCTTTGGGTACTCGATTGATGTTCAGTACAGCATTTCACCCGCAGACAGATGGTCAATCTGAAAGAGTAATCCAGATACTTGAAGACATGTTAAGGGCAAGTATACTAGACTTCGGTGGTAGCTGGGAAGATCATATCCCTTTGATTGAGTTTGCTTACAACAACAGCTATCAGTCGAGCATAGAGATGGCACCGTATGAAGCACTATATGGTAGGCTGTGTCGATCACCTTTATGTTGGGCCGAAGTTGGGGAGGCTCCATTATTGGGTCCAGAGTTAGTCAGGGAGACCACCGAAAAAGTGAGTCTAATTAGACAGAGACTTTTTGCAGCACAAAGTCGCCAAAAGAGTTATGCAGATCAACGGAGGAGACCCTTGGCATTTGAGATTGGGGATCACGTGTTTCTGAAAGTGATGCCTCGTAGAGGTCTTATGAGGTTTGGGAAGAAGGGAAAGTTGTCCCCTCGATTTATCGGACCATTTGAGATTCTTGAAAAGGTCGGTGCAGTTGCATACCGATTGGCTTTGCCGCCACAGTTGGATAGGGTGCACAATGTATTTCACGTGTCTATGTTGAGAAAATATGAGCCAGATCCTTCACATGTGGTCGATTGGGGTGAGATGGAGATTGAAATGGATGCCACCTATGAGGAGAAGCCAATACGGATCTTAGATAAAAGAGAACAAGTCCTACGAAACAAGACCATACCCCTTGTCAAAGTCTTGTGGAGACACCGAGGAATCGAAGAAGCAACCTGGGAGCGTGAAGCAACAATGCGGCTCAATTACCCACACTTATTTGAGGATGAAGGTACATTTTCTTAAATTAGTTATGTTAGAATTTAATTTCGAGGACGAAATTATTTTAAGGGGGGTAGAATGTGAAAACCCGCTATTTATAATTATATCTATTGAGTTATCAAAATTTCGACTTTTAATAGAAAACTCAAATGAAGAAATGGACTTCATCATTGAATTCCTCTCATGAAAACGAGTCCGACTAGTATAATATTGACTATGTTTAGTACCAAGGACAAATTAACTTAAGTTAAATTAATTAAACAAATTAATTGAAAAAAAAAAAAAGGATGATCAATAGCTCAGTCATGGCAGTCTGCCATGACTATTTAGCTGACATTAACCATTTTAGGAAGGCAAGGAAACATCATGCCATTGCCGCCCATAGGAAAGCTAGGAAATATCATTGCCCTGCACTGCCGCCCATGACTCACCAAACACTTTGACTGAAGCCCACTTTTCCTCACTGTATAAATACGGGCAAAACAGATGAAAGAAGGAAAAAAAAAAAAAACAATCTGCCAGCCTTGTTATTGAAAAGCAAAGCAAAGAGAGAGAGGGAGAGAGACGGAGGACCTCATTGTTGGAAGAGGAGAAGCTTAAGGACTGAAATTTTGAACCTACAACAACTAGCTTTAGACAAAGGTAGGAATTACAACTCCTTTGTTTTCTTCCATATCTCTCTACGGTTTTAATTTTCTCTTTTGCTTTGTAAGTTATTGATCTAGTATATATGGTGTGCATGTCGATGAATAAGATATGTGGATGAGCTATGTATATATATATCGGTATATATGTATATATAGGTATATATGTATACATGCATATGAATGAAATTTGTATAAATGGGTCTTTGAGTTTCATCAAGGAATGAGGTGAAAATTTGTTGAAAAGTAACTTAGGTCCTTGGTGATGAATGGGGAGTTTTAGATTTGAAAGCAATGAATAAAAGAAACAATTTATGGTAGAAAAAGAAAAATGGGAGAAGAAACTTTCTTGATGCAGGTTCTGGACGATGGAGAAGATGAAGAAATATTGGCTTAAATTCAGAAACTTCCCCCTTAGTTTTTAGAAACATCATATACCTACTTGTAGAAACTACAAAGTTAAGTTCAAGGTTTGGTTCAGTTGCAGAAAGCCCCCTTTATGTTTCATGAGTAACAAATAGGTACCTGTTGAAATTACACAATGACCCCAGAAGATCATAAAATACTACTAAAGCAACAAATCAGTATTTTTAGTAGTTAGGTAATGTTTCTGAAATTATATTTTGGCCCCGAATAGTTATGAGATTGTTTTAGAGATTATAAAATTACACCATATTGCTAGATCATGTGTTTAAAAATTATCTAAAGACCCCTTTGAATATTACAAAGTGACCTCTAATTGCAATGAAGTTCCTAAAGATTCATGAATGAATCCAAAAGATTATAACCATGTGGAAAAACCACCAAATCACGTGTGGCCTTTAAGATGGTATTTTCTTGGAGTTGTAAACTACTCCTATGGTGATAAAAAAATTATATATTCATTGTTTAAGTAAAAATGTGGTTACTTATGAAAGTTAAACCACTAATATATATATATGAAAATTTACAAGAGAAGTATTATGTGTGAAGGATGGTACACTTCCACATAGTTAGAATGTTAATCATATATATATTGATTTGAGTAGCATATACTCGTATACGAAAGCATGTTGAAGAGATATTGAAATGCATATTCATGATTATATTAATTGTATTTTGGTTGTTAGCATGATGGTAAATACATCATTTGTGATTATTCCGGTTAGAGTGCTCAACCGACTTTGAGACACATGAAATGATAATTTTCGAAATGAAATTGGGACAAGCAAGCAGGGATCGCTCCTCCCTTGGGTGAAAGACCCGAAACAAGTCTTGATCAAGCGTAGCATCCGTCGAGGTGTGGGATCACTCGTGCCCTGATTGAAAGCATCTAAAGACGAGGGGGTGGGGTACACCCGAGGTTAGAGCCCTCTAAGGGACCCGGAGTTCCCAAGGTGTTTGTGCATAACAAACGGTGTAGTGACTTAAATGGATAAAGACTAAGAGTGAAAGTTTAGGGTGACCCATGACATGAATGGGTACGATTGATTACATGCTTAATTGAAATTTTCCATCATTCGTAGGTTTCATGTTTATTGGTAATGTTTATATAATGCCTCATGCTATGTTTTAAGCAGGTTGTTACGGTAAATATTATTTGATATGAACTTATATGTATTGACACATATTTTACGGGATGAGATTAAAACTTAGTAGTTGTTTTTCCTGCTGGGCTTTGGCTCACCCTAACATTTTGCAGGGACTAAACCAAGAGATGACGGGGGTTTCTTCCCAGAGCTATCTTGAACATCTGTACTCAGTGGGCTTTTGAGATATTATATTTCATGTTAACGCTTTTGAAAATTTTAAATTTGTGACTTGTGTTTTGTCGCTTTGGTGTGTTTTCGAAACTAATGGGATGTAATAGCGTCGATTATGGACGACTTTTGGGATGAATGTATAATTTGGGTACTTAGACTATGATATTAAATGAATGCCCAAATTACAAATCTTTTGTACCTAAGTTACTCGAAAGTACGTTAGATGCTCTGATTGTCTAGTCTAAATCGAAATACATGAACTATTCAATTCATTTGATGAATTGTGTCTATTTGTCACATAAATCACATAAAAGATAATTAAATCACCCCCGAAAATCGAGGCGTCACAATTTCTGTATGGCATTTTAACAAACACTTCATGTGCCATTGATTGGAGCTGTGGGGAAGGGGTGTGGTCATGCTGGTAACCGAAGATGGAAAAGAGAGAGAGAGAGAGAGAGAGAGAGAGAGAGAGAGAGAGAGAGAGGGACAGAGATACCTGGACAAAGGGAAATGGACAAAGGGGTGTCGTCGTTGCTGGTGACGTCTCTGCTGGCATAGAGAATTGTTGATCAAAGTAATAGCAAAAATAATCAACCGAGTTGATCAATGTAAATGACATTGTCTAAATCACCAATATATATCTTTCAAAAACCAAAATATCTATCTGTCATGCCTAATCAAAACAAATTTAATTTTTACCACATCTAACAAAACAAACAAATCCTTTGGTCTCCATCATCTCAAACTGGCAACCACCTCTATCATTCAAAGCCCATCATCTCAGAAAAATACAACCTCTAGATATATGAAATCAAAAGGGACAGAGAAGGGGGCATAATTTCAAGATTTGGGGGCGTTTGGCAGTATCAAGCATAGATATATGAAATCTTGTTATTGGTGTGTTCATAATTTCAGGAAGAATACTGTTGGTCAGTATGAAAGCCATGCAGCTTACCTGGACTCCTTGTTGGCGGTGTTGCTGGAAGGTTACAGTGGCTGGCTGGGTGTTGGTTGGTAGAGGGGTGTTACTCCGATGTGAGAGAGAGAGAGAGGTGTCGGGTGAGGTAGAAAGAGATAAGGGAGAGAGTGAGAGAGGCGTGATATAGAGAGAGAGGCGTGAGACTGTGAGATTGTGAGAGAGAGAGAGGGAGAGGCAGAACTGAGAGGGAGAGACGTGAGAGAGAGACGTGATAGGGCTCAGCTGGGCGGGAATTTTTTTTTTAGTAATCATCGTACATCGTTAGATCATAATTTTTGAGGTGATCTAAACCGTCTTTTATGTTGGGATTACATTGTCCGTTGGATGTGTTTATGTTTTGTCTCAAAACGATCTGGACCTCTCTTTGTCTTTTGGATTCAAACTTCGCTCTACTTTATTATATAGATATACACCTAACCTATATATGGATATAGATAGATAAGAGAGAGGAAAAATTTTAATGTTAGTCAAACTCTTAACCTATATATGGATATAGATAGATATGAAAGAGAAAAGATTTTAATGTTAGTCAAACTCCTAAGATTTAGGAGTTTTTAATTTTTAGTTTTATTTTATTTCTAAAGGGAAGTGATAGTATGGTGAAATTGACAAAAAACAGACTTCATAATAAATAAGTTTCCTTGACGGACTTAAGTCCAAACAAGTCCATATAGGGGGACCGGCCTCCAAATTTCCCAAAAAAGTATAGGTTTTAGGTCTCAAATATTTAGAAGATTCCATAATTTTAGGTACATCACTAGCCCACAAAAATAATTAAATCCATTAAATTTTAAGCCCTACAAAAAAGCCCCAAAAAAATTAAATTCAATTAAAATTTTTATTACAATAATTTGGGTCTATAATCCAATCCATAACATTAAAAACTTAGAAATAAAAAAAATAAAAAAATATTCAAATGTCAACTCATATTTACTCTCACCCAATCTCTCTCTCAAGTGGTAAAAACAAAATTAAAAGTTGAAATATCTTTCTCGACAACATTAACACATCTTTCTTTTGTCTCTCTCTCACATAAAAAATTAAAAATAAATTAATTTTTTTAAAAAAAATAATACTAAAAATAAAAAAAAATCCATTTAATATTTTCGTTTTAAGTCTTAAATTAACTTCAGCCGCCTTGGCCGAAAGCAATGAAATATTTACTTTGGAGGTGACCGGAGGCAGCAGACATGGTCAACGAGACAAGACATCTATAAGAGACATATGACCAGGTTTGCTGGGCAAGACATCTATAAGAGACATATGAACTGGTTGTTGGGCCAGTTCTTGGAATGGCGCATTGCAGTTGTTCTTACCTCTTTAGATTTGATGCTTTGGTGCTCTTTGAATATTTCTGCCGAATGTTTGTCCTTATAACCAATTTGAAGAAAGAGAGAGAGAGAGAGATCAATAAAAAAAAACCGAAATACAAACTAAGGTCATTTGTTTTAAGTACATTAGTTTAGAGACAATGGTTTCCAAAATTTTTTGAAAATAATGTGGGTGGTGAGTCTATGTCATTTGAAAGTATTCATGACTAGAACTCAGATTTTTCAGTTAGGCGGGACGGAAGTCTCAATTAGAGGTGTCAAATGGGTGTCAAATGGGCGAGTTATGTGAGATTAGTTATGGGTTAGGTTAAATTAGATTGAGTTCAAAATAAATTTAATTAATTTTCAACTCACGTATTAAATGAGTTATAATGGGTTCGGTTATAACGAGTTGGGTTAAACACATTAACCTATAAAATAATTAAAACTTTTAATAAACACATACTATTATATCAAAATATACATACATACACTAATTCATCAACACACACACACACTACTTCATCAACACACATTATTACACAAAAATACACATACACACAATTATACATACACTATTACACCAAAATAAACACATGCACACACACTATTACACAAAAATACACGCGCGCACACACGCACACTAGGTCGGGGTCTGGGTCTGGGGTGGTGGTCTGGGGTTCATGTCTGGGGTCGAGTATGAGTCTGGGTCCAAGGTCAGGGTCGGATTCTTGGGGGGGTGTATGTGTTTGGTGTACAATGTGTGTGTTTTTGTGTACTAGTGTGTGTATTTTGGTGTATTAGTATGTATATTTTTTTTGGTGTATTAGTGTGTATTTTTAGTAAATTAGTGTGTGTATTTAATTTTATTTCTTTTGTTATTTAATATAATAATAAATATTCAATCAAATGGGTACCCATTTGTAATACATCTTAATCCGCTTAATTAAAATGAGTCATATTACTCAACTCATTTAGAACCTGTATTAATTAATATCGGTACTCAATCCATTTATTTATGAACAGATTGAACAAATTAATAAGTAATGGGTTAAGATTGTTACATCTAATCTCAATCTTCCCCGGTATCCATCATGTTTGCTTACATAGTCTAAATGGGTTATTTGCCCTCGTAAGGTTTGATTTCTTTAATTGATTGATCAACGTAAATAATGAAATTCGAAATGTGACACATGTTCCTTAATAAAACTACTTATCATTAAATAACTAGAACCATTAATTGGAAGATTTTGGTTTTACTTCTAAGCATTCATTTTTTATGTGAATTTGTGGGGATTTCGATTACCCTCCTCTATAATAGTACCTCATGAACCGCCCCGCCCCCCCCCCCCCCCCCCCCAAAAAAAAAAAAAAAGCAAAAAGGGTCCAACCTTTACAAATATATATGTAGGCCTTGGCCTAGATATATTTGTATGGACAATGTTGTGAATATCAAAGCTTTTAATAAATCTTGAATGCCAAAAGATGTGACATTTCGATAGATCTTTGATGATTAGTGAAAGTCCGTAGAATTCATTGAACAAATAACCTACATTGATTTTTGTAAGAACATTTTGATTAAAGTTTTAGTAGATGTGGCATTGTTTTATGCATATACCAAACGTCAACGTACAATGAACTAGATCTTTGTTCTACCATTACTAATTTAAAAAGAAAAAAGAGAATTAACATAACCATGTTCAATATGTTTAAAAAAAAAAAGGTGATAATCGATGTGGCTCCCTCCACTAGAGGGTCTAAAGATAATCATATATATATTTAATTTTACCCTTTCATGAGGTGGCACTCCTTTTATAGTTAGTGGGGAATAAGGTTGAAGTAACGAGTAAGGTTATTTGAAAGTAACATTAAGAACTACTAGAACTTATTTACTTATCCAAGGAAAAAAAAAACATTAGAACCATTTATATGCCTAAACCTACTCCAACCAAGGTAACATTACTTGAGTTGAATTGCACATTGCTTGAATTTGTCTTGGTTACAAAATGAACTAAATATTCTAAATCAAATAATACTTAATTTATAATTTAAAGGAGATATAACGAGTCAAAAAAAAAAACAAATCCAACCAAATTCAAAATGCTTCGATAAAATCCTTATCATGAGGTTGAAAATCTCCTATAACATTTATATCATATATTCTATAATTAATTTAAGAGAGAGCGCGCTTGGGAAGCTTTTCATCTCTATTTTTCTATTTATTATAATTATTAATGCACTTAAGTCCGTTGCACAAGAAAGTTTTCATACAAAAAAAATTGATTAAAAATTGAAATTATATATGCATATAAATTAATTATCATCTCATTTTCACAAGACGTATAGTTACATTTTACATAGTTAAAGAAAATAAGAAAATAAATAGTTAAGATTTTTTTTAGACTCTGTGATAGGGATTGATTATTTATAGTGAGGATTAAAAAATTCAATTTACATCCTTGAAATGCAAATCGTTAGGATTAATCTAATAATCACTAAAAGATATAACTACATAAGCTTTTATCAAATTACATTCTATGGCATCTCCTATACAATCTCTATAATCACTCTTACACCCCACTAATTATCTTCCATTTGTTTGATTTTTTTTAAAAAAAAAAATATTTCCACTATTGAATTATTTATTATATTTTTTGTAAACTATTTCGAGTGATGGAATCCCAAAATATTTCCACTACATAAGCTTTTTCCCTATGGAGCCCAAACATAATCCCAAAATCACACCCAAGTCAACCCAATTGCCCTATCTCCGCCACACACTATTGCCTTGCCGTCGTCGCCACACATCGTTGTACACTCGCTGAAGTACAAAACCACCATCAACACCTCTACCACATGTCAAACACATACCATCTGAAGCGCTAAACCACACTCACATCATCACCATTGTCGTTCCATTGCCAAGCCCCAAAGGTTGGGCATATTGAATCATAAAGCCACCATGACTACTGCTACCTCTCACACGCACACAACTCAGTTAACTGTAGAATGGGGGGAATGAGGGAGGGGGAGGGGGCCAACTGCACTACTTCAACTACCAGTTACCCCCAAAAATACAACCCATTACCACAACATGTCAACAACCTATAACAATCCGCTGCAAATCCACTATGACTAATACCCAAAATCCATATATATGAAAATTCCACAACCAAAAGCCACCTCTAAATCTATTCTATCTCAAAAAAATAAAATCTAGATCTGAAAACGCAACCAGTTACAAATACACAGTAGTGATGGGTCTACTCGTAGGGCATCGTGGAGCAATGATAGGTATATGGTGGCCATTATGGTGCAATGATATGTCTGATGGAGATACAACGATGGGTCTGATGGGGCCATGGTTGTGTGGTGAAGGGAGGTGGGGATGACTTGTGGCATAACAAAGAGAGAGAGAGAGATAGAGAGAGAGAGAGCAAGAGGGAAAAAGAAAGATGAGGATTACAGTAGGTGTGGGTGAGTTTGACAATAGATTTTGGGTTAGGGGTGTTGGAGAATGGTAATTGGTGATGGTGAAGTGAGGAATTATGGGTGGAGGAGATTGGGGGTGATTAAACTAGGCAGTGGATAAAAAAAAGAAGGAAAATATCTTAGGTCCCGTTTGGTAAGTTAAAGTTTTTGTTTTTTTATGTTTTTGTTTTCAATTTTTGTTAAAATTAAAAATAATAACACGTTTGACTTAGGTTTTTGTTTTTTTTTTAATCAAATTGTTTTGAAAACAATGGTGAATATTGAAAACAAGGAAAATGATGCTTTTGAAAACACAGAAAAACGAAAACACGCGAGGCATGGGAGGCTTTTAATGAGGTCCAGCCTTCGACTTTCATTAGAAGCAAAAAAAAGGACATTTTTTTGGCACCTATATAAAGCAAAACCCAAGCTCCTCTCTCTCACTCTCGCTCGGTTGCGCCTGTGGGTCTGCGACTGTGGCGAAGCAGTGTGGGGTCCAAATCGGCGAAGCTCCGGCGAAGCTCTCTCCGGCGAAGCTCTCTTCGGCGAAGCTCTCCATTTTCTCCGACAGCGAAGCTCTCCACTCTATTCTCAATCGGCGGTTTTATTTGTGCAGATCTAGAGATTTTTCTTCCTCTCTATTTTATTTTGTTGTTGATTTCAACATCTGTGTTGGTGTATAGATCTTTTTGTGTGTGTATCAGTGGTGGTGGACTGGTATTGGTGGTGATTTTGGGTGGGTTTCGGGGCTGTTACAGTTGGTTTTTCGGGGCTACTGTGGTGGGTTTTGGGTTTGTGTGTGTATCGGTGATGGTGGACTGGTATTGGTGGTGGTTTTGGGTGGGTTGGGTGGTGGGTTTCGGAGTTGTTGCAGGGCTACTGTTATGAGTTTTGGGTTTGTGTATGTATCGGTGGGGGTGGGTTGTGGGTTGGGTTTTCAGGGGTGGGGTTGGGTGGTGGTTTTCGGTGGTCAGTGGGGGTGGTTGTGCTGGTGGTTTTCAATGGTCAGTGGGGTGGGTTGTTGGTTTTGGACCTTTCGGTGGTGGGGTTGGGGGTGGGTTTCGGTGGTGGGTTGGGTGGTCAGTTGGGTTGGGTGGTGGTTTTGGGTGGTTAGAAGGGTTGGGTGGTGGGGATTGGATAATGAATTTTTGGTATAATACCAAACATATTTTTTATTTTTGTTTTCACAAATTTTTAAATATAAATGACTACCAAACATGTTCTATATTTTTAATTTTTATTACAAAAAAAACAAAATTTTGTTCTGTTTTTTTTATAGAAAAAAACATAAAAATGAAAACGTTACCAAACGCACCCTTAGGGTTTCATTTTTTATTGCAGCGGGTCGAGTTGGGTGGGTCAGAATTAGGGTAGAATTTTTGGGTTTGGATGGTTGTTCTTATATATTATTTTTTAAATTGTTAGAATCATGTTTGTAATTAGATAATTTCATGAAGTCATATTAATGTCAAGCTATTCTATGCTCATCAAACTTTTAAGATCAAGATTCGTAAGCGACAAGAAAAAGAAAGAGATGAAGCTACAATGCTATATCAAGACTATTTTGATGCACCTTCAAGTTTAGGACAAAGAGAATGATCTTAGAAACCAAAACCTCTTGGTTTAGTTTTAGACTTAGATAATTAAGGTGAATAAAATGGAATTGATATATTATTCGTAAATAACTCCTAGCATTTTTATTGAAAATGTTTTCTAAACTTCAAATGTGTTTTGAAAAGATAGTTTTAGTTATTTATCAGACACTACTTGAGCAACATCCTTTAATGCTCAAAAGAACAAGTTTTTGCTTGGTTTTTGGCTTAAAAATCAATAGGGACCGCCTTGTGCTCACTTGTTTTCAGTTAGAGCAGTCTTTGATGACTTACAATAAAATCATGAAGGTTGTCGAGTTAGACAATAGAAACTGCCCTCTGGGTTGCTCTTAGGCCGCTTGAGTGGTCTTTCCCTTGTTAGACTAATTTGATTCGTTTTCTCATTCTAGTGACAACCGCTCTCTCACTGCTTTCCCACTGATCGAGCAGTCATTCATGAATTTTGGTTTACTTGGTCTCCAAGCTTAACCTAATTCCAAGCCTACAAAAAGGGAAAACCTTCTAAAGCTAGGGTGTCTCTTGTGTAAGCCTAAATTCAACCTTTTAAACATTTAGGTGGTGTTTGGATCACCATGGAAGGATTGGATTGGATTGGATTTTAATCCGAATCCAATCCAACCCAATGCAAAGTGGTCCGGATTGGAGGATTATAAAGATGAGATTCAAATTCTATCCCATCTTTGGATAGGTTTCATTTGGTTTGCGGGCCCCATTAACATGTGAAGATAAAACATACTAAAATGACCATTTCACCCTTGTGTAAAACAATGTGATCCAATCTTATACCATGTTTGGAATAGAATGAAAAAAAAAGTTCAATCCATTAGTATTGTCTTTTTTACGACAAAAAATATGAATCAATAAATTACGCATTTTATCAAAATATTGCAATAAATATTTTGTTCAGTTATTTAATGTAATTTGTACAATACACTTTTAATCACATTCCCATTTTTGCTTTATGAAAAAAAAAATTAATTTCCAACACAAAAACAATACACATATCGATACAACTCAAACCTAAGTCGTTATTTGTTTATTTCTAGAAAATTCGAAGTTGTCTGTTTAAAAATAAAACTTAATTGTTTAAATTGGCCTGAACATTCTTGACCGTTGAATAAAAAAAAAAGCACAAAGTGAAAATGTGGCATGTGAAGGAAAAATGTGAGAGAGGAATATAGTTCAGGGCTGAAAGTGTAATTATTACTTCTGAATTTTCCATTACCTATTATGGACTCTTCGATTCCAGACAGTGCTCCTTGTGGGGGATGGAGAAAGAGAGAGAGAGAGAGAGAAAGCATACCTATTGTGCGCACAGGTTTTTGCACAATAGTTTATGGAAGGCAGTGTCTTCCCTGATGAACTCACCCCGGCGTCGAACGTCGATTATCTCCCTGCAAGGCAAGGGTTGAGAGGGCCAAAGGGCCTCCTGGAGTGGTGACGAATTGTTTCTTTGGATCCCTCGACCCCTCCGGCGGTCTGAAACGGACTCCGGCCTGGGGGAAGGTATTTTCCGCAGGAAGGAATGGGTTGAAAAGGCCAAAGGAGGCCTAAGGAGTGGTGATGAATTGTTGTTATGGACGATCGAAGGCTTCAGGCGACCCTACGGAGGTTCCTGATACACACAAAAAGAGTCAGAAAGGGCGCCAGAGTGTTTTCCGGCGTATCCCCTCCAACGATCAAGTCAGTTATTTGATCCCGGGGAAGAAGAAAACACTGGTTGTTCTCGAGGGTTGTTCTTGCGTACCTTTGCAATGTATTTTTGGGAACTATTTATACCCACCCGGACTCATCATTGGCGACAGTCTAGAGAGTAGGTAGTGTTCAGAGATGGGGCAGTGTGCCCCCTACTGTGTATGGGGAAGACCCCATTATTGATTGCTCGGATCCCCGAGCAATCAATGTTCTTTCCTTTGTCTCAAAGTATTGAATGCTCGGATCCCCGTACACTTAATGCTCTTCTTTCAAGGATGGATCAGTAAATGCTCTGATGCTGGGACAATTAATGTTTGCCTCTTTCCGGCTCTTCATGTCAAAGCGGACGTCCCATCAGCAGTGAACTTATTTATTGTTGCCTTTCAATTGCTGCACGTTACCAGGGGCAGTTTCGTCCGCCCGCCCCCCATCATGTCACTTTCGCCATGTGTCCCGCTATTATTGGAGGGGCGTCCTGTTGGCTCTGACGCCCTGACTCCCTTGTGCAGAGCGCCCCCATGATTCATAGTCTAGCCAAAGTAGTACTGCCTGATAGCGACTTTTTATGAAGTAGGAGCTACGTAACAGGATTACTATTCCCGTCATCATCCCTCGGCGCCGAGGGAGAACCATGGCCGCGGAATAAGTGTACTTTCCGGCGCCGAGGGTGTGTAGTTGGAAGAAACGGATAACCCCTTCTCACCGAGACCACGTCGTTTTTGAGCACGTGCCGGAATGTGGATGACAGCATCGTCGGCGCCGAGGACACGTGTCCTTATCGCAGAGGAAGTCTCCTACTCTGCCGAGGACACGTGTCCTAATCCTCTGCGATCTCAGAAATGTCCCATCACCTATCTACCATGGCAACCCGAAACACCCGAGTGTGGGACGAAAATGAAAATCCAGAGATCACAAACTGTGAGAGAGACATAGCAGATCTGCTCCACTCATACGAGCATATCTCGTTCAGGCCAAGGCTGATGAGGGGTTCTATATGACACAACAACATACAGACAATTAACAAAGAAAGGGAGAGAGAGAAAAGGAGTCTGGCACTTATTATTGTAGGGGTGTTTTAGTAAATTTGAAACTAATCCAGCTGAGGGAATTGGCCGGTCGGGGCCAAGTCCGCATCCGAGACCTTCCTCAAGAGGAGGGGAGAAGGGTCAAACATCGGCCTGACGGAACTGGCCGGGGAAGCGGCAGTCAACAACAGCAACAAGACCTTCCCCCTCCTCCTGCGCCGGCGGCTATTGCCGAGGAATGGTGTCCCCGAGCCATAGATAGGGAGGATAGGCCAATCAGGGTCGATGACTCCTTCGTCCAGTCTCCAATCGTCGCTTATGCGGTCAGCGAGACGCTCCACTTCAGAGCGGACATGGAGGAATATCGTACCCGTCCAACGAACCACCACTTCCGCTCCATCATTCAGAATTCCCTGGTGGTAAGTACCATACTTAGCCATTTTTCTCGTTTTTACTGTACGACCTGAATCCCTCTCTTTAGCTGCATGACATGAATCCTTGTCCTTACAGGCCGCCCAGCAAGTGTCGGTTATCGCCGAGCGGTACTATGACCAAAGGCGGAGGCTTCAAGAGTCCGAGAGACTCAAGGCTGACGTCGAGGCTGCTCTGGCCGCTGCCCGGGAAGACGTCGTCGCCAGAGATAAGACGTTTTCTTCCCAGGCGGCCCAAATCGAACAACTGCTGAAGGACGGTGAGGCGGCAAAGGCTAGCGCTGAAAAGCTGAGCGCAGCCCTCGCCGACGCCGATCAGAAGATTACCGAGGCCACCCAGCAAATGTCTTCGGCGGAGGCCAGGGTAGGGGAGTCGGAGCAAACTTACTCGGCTCTTACTCAGGAGCTGGAGAGGGTCCGCTCGGAGATGGAGGCTAACTTCAGGACGGTGGAACAGCTCAAGGAGGAGTTTGCCGACGACGTCCTGCCTGCTTTGGAGGAGAACAAGAGGGAGTTCTTCAAGAAAGGTTGGGATGAGGCGCTCCAAGCAGCGGATGTCCCATCTAACTCTCCACTGTTCCAAATGCACAAGTATGTGCCATCCGAGGACATGTTTCGCGCCATGGAGGAGACTGCTGCTGAAGATGCTTCCAACGCCCCAGCTCCAGTCGTGGGGGAGCCCTCTGCTGCTGCTGCATTGGCCCCTGTCGCAGTCGTCCCTCCTGAGGCCGATCCTCCTGCTCCGGCCCTCCCAGACCATGCTGCTGAAGCTCCTAATGCTCCCTCTTCTCCAAGTGTGGAAGAGCTCTATAGTGAGCTACATCTTGCCGACGGGGGCGAGATCTTCAGCCCTCCCCCTCCGGGAGCCGGGCTTTGAATTGCTTTTGAACTTTTTGTTTTTACTTTCTGCTTGGGGACGCAAAGCCCCTTTGTTTCTGTTATTGCTGCCTGGGGACGCAAAGCCCCTTTCTTTTGGAATAGAAACACATTTTGTCTGATCAATGTACTCCTTTTTGTGTTTGCCCGTATACCCTGTCGTCTTGCGTTTTAGATAAGTAATTCTTACTCTGATCCCTCGGGGTTCATTAGCTAGTAGGGGGTTCACGTGTCTTGGTCTCAAGAGTCTCCCTGGTTTTCTGTTGATAGCGACGCCGAGAGTGTATGTCTCGGGGGAAGTCATACCGAGTCAAGGCAATTTTTCAGACTAGTCTGCTTGCTCACCAGGCGCCCCGTCGAAGGCTCTTAGTTACCCGCGCCGACCTCTGTTTACTTCACCCATGTACTTGTGCAAGCATACCTTAGGAGCGAATTTCGTCACCCGAATAGGTACCAAGGGGTTACCTCTACCGAGCAGTGATTGATACGCGTACCCTTCGCAAGGGTCATATTCCATTCAGGGGGAATGCCCATGTATATGGAGTGAGGTTAGGGACTCGCGTCGCGACTTCGGCTTCAGGAGGCGTGCTCTTGTCATGCCCCGAACCAGGATTCCTAGTGTTGTCTTCAGGGGCAAAGCATGTTGTCTAGGAGGTTGGCTCCTTTTTCGTTCGGAAGCCAAAGTCCTTAGAGACTGCTTCCAGGGCCTCGCCCTGTTCAGGAGGCTGGCTCCTTTTTCGTTTGGAAGCCGAAGTCCTTAGAGACTGCTTCCAGGGCCTCGCCCTGTTCAGGAGGCTGGCTCTTTTTTCATTCGGAAGCCGAAGTCCTTAGAGACTGTTTTCCAGGGCCTCGCCCTGTTTAGGAGGCTGGCTCTTTTTTCGTTCGGAAGCCGAAGTCCTTAGAGACTGCTTCCAGGGCCTCGCCCTGTTCATTATCATTCATCCACCAATACAGTACCTGTTCTCAAACATAGTATTTTTTCAAATTTATTACATTCCAGGGGCGAATTACAACGTTCCCTTCTAGGTCTTCCAGCTTATATGACCCGGAACCTCCTACTGACATGACCTTGTATGGTCCTTCCCAGTTAGGTCCCATCTTCCCGTCCGAGGGGTCTCAGGTGTTTGCTACCACCCTCCTGAGTACAAGATCGCCGACCTGAAATTCCCGTGACTTGATCCTTCGGTTGTAGAGTCGGGAAACTCCTTCCTGGTACTTGGCCAGTCCCAAGGCTGCCACTTCTCTTCTTTCCTCTACGAGATCCATGTCCAAACCGAGCTGTCGATCGTTGTCTCCAGTTTCAAAGGCCTGCGTTCTTATGGTAGGGAGGCCTACTTCTAGGGGGATGACGACTTCTACCCCATAAGTTAGAGCGTAGGGCGTCTCCCCAGTCGACCTTCGCGACGTAGTCCGGTACGCCCACAGAACGTTCAGGAGTTCTTCCACCCATTTCCCCTTGGCTTTTTCCAATCTTTTCTTGATTCCATTGATAATAGTTTTGTTCGAGGACTCCGCTTGTCCGTTGGCTTGCGGATACGAGGGTGTGGAGTAATAATTTCGGATTCCCAGCTGCTCGCAGAAGGACTTAAAAGGCCCGCTGTTGAATTGGGTCCCGTTGTCTGATACGAGCGCATGGGGGATTCCGAACCTCGTGACTATATTCTTCCATACAAACTTCTTAGTGTCTGTGTCCCGAATACGGGCGAGAGGCTCTGCTTCTATCCATTTGGTGAAATAGTCAGTCCCTACAATCAAGAATCTCGTGTTTCCAGGAGCTGTGGGGAGTGGCCCGACTAGATCAAGCCCCCACTGAGCGAATGGCCAAGGACTAGTCAATGGATGCAAGTCCCCGGCCGGTTGTCGGATGATAGGTGCAAACCTCTGGCATTGGTCACATTTCCGGACATAGGCTTGGGCGTCTTTCTGCATTCGTGGCCACCAGTACCCTTGGGACATGATACGGTGGGCCATGGATCGTCCGCCGGAGTGCCCCCCACATATACCCTCGTGGACTTCAAACAGGAGGGGTTCAACCTTGTCCTCACGGACGCATAGGAGGTAGGGTCCTGAGAATGACTTCCGGTAGAGCATTCGATCGGGGGAGACCCAGAACCTGGGGGCCCTTAACCTTGTCCTTCGGGATGTCTTGGGACATTCAGGGAGCTCCCCAAAGAGGATGAACTTGACCAGCGGATCAGTCCAACTGAGTGACCCTTCACCCTCTTGGATGACGGCCACCTGACACATCCCGTCAATGCTTGAGCTGGGAAGGTACTCCACCGTGATTCTACGGGTGGCATCAGAATCTAGTGCCGAAGCTAGGCAAGCCAAGGCGTCGGCATGGGCGTTCTTGTCTCGGGGGACCTGCTTGACTTCCACCTTTTCGAACTTTTGGAGTAGAGCTGCTGCTATACCGTGGTAAGCCTTCATCCGGGAGTCTCTTGCTTCAAATTCCCCATTGACCTGGTTAACCACCAGCATGGAATCGCACTGTACAGTGAGTTCGGCTACTCCCGCTGCTTCAGCGAGCCTGAGTCCAGAGATCAAGGCCTCGTATTTCGCCTCGTTGTTAGACGCCTAGAAGCCCAGTCGCACAGCTTGTTCCGTGATCCTCCCCTCTGGGGAGATCAACAATACTCCGATCCCGGAGCCCCTGCTGTTAGAGGATCCGTCCACACAGACGTTCCAGGAGCCCTGACTATTCACCGGGGGTAAATCGACAGGGAAATGTTCCTCCGCCAGACGAGGTTCCCCGGAGAACTCGGCTATGAAGTCGGCCAACACTTGTCCCTTGATGGCAGTACGTGGCTTAAAATGTACTTCGTGCTCTCCCATCTCTACCGCCCATTTGGCTATCCTTCCCGAGAGGTCTGTCATTCTCAGGATTGCTTTCAATGGTTGATCAGTCAGGACTGTGATCGGGTGTGCTTGGAAGTAATGCCTTAGCTTCCTGGCAGCTGTGATAAGTGCTAATGCCAATTTCTCCAGAGGAAGGTACCGGGTCTCTTCGCTCAACGACGCTTTGCTTACGTAGTACACCGGTTTTTGTTCCCGTTCATGTTCGTGGACCAACATCCCATTAACTGCGAATTCGGACACGGCCAAATATAAGAAGAGCATTTCCCCCCTCGTGGGTACAGACAAAGTTGGGAGGATTCGGAGGTACTCTTTGATTCCGCCAAGCGCCTCCTCGCATTTCAGATCCCAGGTGTCCTTTCCAGACCTTTTGATTGCTTCAAAGAAGGGTCTGCATTTGTCCGACGAGCGGGAGATGAACCAGTTCAGTGCCGCCAACATCCCTGTGAGCCTTTGAACTTCTCGGGTCGTCTGGGGGCTTCGGATACTCATGATGGCTTGTATCTGTTCTGGATTCGCTTCCACCCCACGGCGATTGACGAGGTATCCTAGGAACTTTCCAGAACCCACCCCGAAGGCGCACTTAGCTGCGTTGAGTTTCAGACCGTATGTTCGGAGGGTAGAGAAGGTGGTTCCTAGGTTTGTGAGGTGATCATTTTTGTCCTTGGTTTTCACCAACATGTCGTCGATGTATACTTCCATGGTGTTCCCGATTTGTTCCTTGAATATTCTGTTCATGAGCCTCTGGTAAGTGGCCCCTGCGTTCTTTAGGCCAAAAGACATGACCTTGTAGCAATAGACCCCTCTTGGTGTGATAAAGGCGGTTTTCTCCTGGTCCTCAGGGTGGAGGGGAATCTGGTGGTAACCCGCTCTCGCGTCAAGGAAAGACATGCGCCGATGTCCTGACGTGGCGTCCACCAATTGGTCCACCTTTGGAAGAGGGAAGTCGTCTTTTGGACAGGCTTTGTTTAGATCAGTAAAATCCACGTAAACGCGCCATTTACCTTCTTTCTTTTTTGCACACACCGTGTTGGATAACCACTCCGGGAACTGGACTTCTCGGATGGTTCCAGCCTCCAGTAGCTTCTCCACCTCGTTGTTTACTGCCTGTGCATGATGTGGGGCCGCCCGCCGGGGTTTTTGTTTCACCGGCTTATGAGTGGGATCGACGTGAAGTCTATGAGTCATGACGTCAGGACTTATTCCTTTCATGTCAGTCGCCTTCCAGGCGAACACATCCATATTCTCCTTTAAAAACTTCGTCATGGCATCTTGTTCGGCCATGGTCATAGAGGATCCAATTAAGAAGTACCTGTCTTCATCCCCGTCAACTAGGAATATCTTGTGGAGGTCTTCCACCGAGCGATCTGCCGGGCCCAGCCGTGGCTCGTCGATCCCCAGCCGACCGGACTGTAATTGCTATTTGTTCAGGACCTCATTGGGGTCCCTCTCCTTTTCCTTGCCGGCGACCCCCGCCCTTACTGCAGAATAGAAACAACTTTTGGCGGACGCTTGGTCCCCTCAGATTTCCTTAATCCCCTATGGGGTGGGGAACTTCAGTCTCTGGTGATACGTCGAGTGCACTGCCCTCAATGCATGCAACCAAGCTCACCCCATGATGATGTTGTAGGGCGAATCGGAGTCGATTACCACAAACTCCGTGTTAATCGTAACCGGCCCGGCTGTAACCGACATCGTGATTCTCCCCAAGGGTACGGCGTACGAGCCGTTAAATCCTACGAGGGCGTGTCGACTTTGGCGAGGTCCGAGCAATTGAGCCCCATGCGCTTCAGGACCTCAAGGTACATTACCTCGGAGGAACTCCCCGTGTCTATCAGCACCATTTTGACGTCATAGTTGCCGATCTTCAGAGTCAGTACCAAGGCATCTTCGTGGGGGAGGACCACGCCGGCCAAGTCGTCGTTGGAGAACGTAATCTCCCCGTTGCTAACCAGGGGCCTCTTGTCCTGCCGGCCCCCGTCCGTCTCATCTACCTTCCTGGTAAACGCCACCCTTTTAAGGTCGGATCTGAGGGTCCGGGATGTGGGGCGCTCTAGAGGGCAGACGTGAATGATATCGATTACGTTGCGCCGGGTGCCGACTGGATCGTGCGTCACCTGACCCTCCGTAGGGGTAGGGTCCTCAATATATTCCTTCAAGTGTCCGTCTTGCACCAGTTTCTCCAAGAAGGACTTGTAAACTCTGCAATCTTCGGTACGGTGTCCGACATCTTGGTGATACGAACATCTCGCCCTCTGGTTCCGGGTAGATGGATCACCTGGCATCTTGGGGGGCCATTTGAAGAAATGTTCCCCCTGAATTTTACGGAGAAGTCTATAGATAGGCTCCTTGAACAGGGTATGGATCCCTTTGAAGGATTCCCCCGAAGGGAGCCTGAGTCCCCTTTGGGGAGGCGTCGCCTCCCTTTCTCTTTCCTTTCTCTTGAGGGTGGGAACCTTCGCCTTAGCCCCCATCGTTTCATCCTCTATCCGAGAATACTTGTTTATTCGGGACATAAGTTCCCCCATATCCGTTGGCGTTTTCTTGGTCAATGACCTGTAGAGGTCGGAATCTCGCGACAAGCCCAGCTTGAAGGAGGCTGCTGCCATCACCTCAGAGCAGCCTTCTACTTCGTTCACCTCCTCCTAGTATCGTGCTGCATATTGGTGGAGCGTCTCGCCCTCCTTCCGTTTCAAGGTTAGTAAGGAACCGACATCTTTGGGGCGTCTACTGCCCGTGATGAACCTGGCGGAAAATTGATCGGTCAGTTCCTTCCAAGACCCTATGGTACCAGGGGGGATGGTTTTGAACCACTTCATGGCGGAGTCTCCCAAGCTCATGGAGAACACCCGGCACAGTAATCGGCGATCTGTATGGTAGAGGGACATCATCTGTTTGTACTGTCTGAGGTGGGCTTCTGGATCAGATCGCCCATCATATACCTTGAATCTAGGCACCACGAAGTTCCTTGGCACCTCCACTTCGTCGATATTCCTTGTGAAAGGAGATCGGATGACCTCGTCATCTGCATCTTTCCCCCGGGTGGCTCTTCCCTTCGTGGAATGCAACCGAACCCTGAGGTCATCATCTCGCGCGGGCCATACCCTGCTTTTCCGGAGGCGGTCATCCATTTCTAACGCTCGAGGGTGTCGGGTAGAGAGAGTGGAATCCCCTTCGGACTCTTCCGCGCCTATCCGCCAGGACAGATTTCTCCGAAGGTCGTCCCAAGCCAGTGACCTGGGTCTTTTAACCGGGATCTCTCGGCTTTGTCCGCGGACCCTTGAGCGCCGTGGGGCCCTGAAGCTGTCCGCCCTACTGCTTAGGCGGTTTCTTAAATCCTCAGGTTCGACTTCCCTGATGGAGGGCTCCCGGGACCTCTCCAAGTTTCGGGATCCTCCACCGGAAGGGACGAATTCCTCAAGACGACTGAGGACGTTCACATTGTCTTCCTCCAACTGCCGCAGCCGGTCTCCAAATTTTTCCTCGATCACTTCGGCTAGTTGGCGGGCCAACGGGGCGGATCTTTCAGATCCGATGCCCATGCTAGTTGGGTTGGTGTGTCCTTTCGAGTGGATAGAAAGGCCTTTGTTAACACTGTTGACGGGGTCTTTCGTCCTTGACATGGTACGTGCCGGCAAATCCACATTCTTCTGCTGGTGGCCCTTGCCTTTCTGGCGAGTATTCACCATGGTCACTGTGCTTCAGAAAGTTTGAATCGTTCCCACAGACGGCGCCAAATTGTGCGCACAGGTTTTTGCACAATAGTTTATGGAAGACAGTGTCTTCCCTGATGAACTCACCCCGGCGTCGAACGTCGATTATCTCCCTGCAAGGCAAGGGTTGAGAGGGCCAAAGGGCCTCCTGGAGTGGTGACAAATTGTTTCTTTGGATCCCTCGACCCCTCCGGCGGTCTGAAACGGACTCCGGCCTGGGGGAAGGTATTTTCCGCAGGAAGGAATGGGTTGAAAAGGCCAAAGGAGGCCTAAGGAGTGGTGATGAATTGTTGTTATGGACGATCGAAGGCTTCAGGCGACCCTACGGAGGTTCCTGATACACACAAAAAGAGTCAGAAAGGGCGCCAGAGTGTTTTCCGGCGTATCCCCTCCAACGATCAAGTCAGTTATTTGATCCCGGGGAAGAAGAAAACACTGGTTGTTCTCGAGGGTTGTTCTTGCGTACCTTTGCAATGTATTTTTGGGAACTATTTATACCCACCCGGACTCATCATTGGCGACAGTCTAGAGAGTAGGTAGTGTTCAGAGATGGGGCAGTGTGCCCCCTACTGTGTATGGGGAAGACCCCATTATTGATTGCTCGGATCCCCGAGCAATCAATGTTCTTTCCTTTGTCTCAAAGTATTGAATGCTCGGATCCCCGTGCACTTAATGCTCTTCTTTCAAGGATGGATCAGTAAATGCTCTGATGCTGGGACAATTAATGTTTGCCTCTTTCCGGCTCTTCATGTCAAAGCGGACGTCCCATCAGCAGTGAACTTATTTATTGTTGCCTTTCAATTGCTGCACGTTACCAGGGGCAGTTTCGTCCGCCCGCCCCCCATCATGTCACTTTCGCCATGTGTCCCGCTATTATTGGAGGGGCGTCCTGTTGGCTCTGACGCCCTGACTCCCTTGTGCATAGCGCCCCCATGATTTATAGTCTAGCCGAAGTAGTACTGCCTGATAGCGACTTTTTATGAAGTAGGAGCTACGTAACAGGATTACTATTCCCGTCATCATCCCTCGGCGCCGAGGGAGAACCATGGCCGCGGAATAAGTGTACTTTCCGGCGCCGAGGGTGTGTAGTTGGAAGAAACGGATAACCCCTTCTCACCGAGACCACGTCGTTTTTGAGCACGTGCCGGAATGTGGATGACAGCATCGTCGGTGCCGAGGACACGTGTCCTTATCGCAGAGGAAGTCTCCTACTCTGCCGAGGACACGTGTCCTAATCCTCTGCGATCTCAGAAATGTCCCATCACCTATCTACCATGGCAACCCGAAACACCCGAGTGTGGGACGAAAATGAAAATCCAGAGATCACAAACTGTGAGAGAGACATAGCAGATCTGCTCCACTCATACGAGCATATCTCGTTCAGGCCAAGGCTGATGAGGGGTTCTATATGACACAACAACATACAAACAATTAACAAAGAAAGGGAGAGAGAGAAAAGAAGTCTGGCACTTATTATTGTAGGGGTGTTTTAGTAAATTTGAAACTAATCCAGCTGAGAGATTCCACAATCCCACAATTTCAATGGGTTACAACAATCCGGATCAGAGGGATATTGGAGTGCAAAAGTATGGGCCGAGGATTTGAATGACTACGAAAATCCCATCCATTTTTACATTGCCAAAGCTGGGATATGTGGGTCCCAGGACTATTTTAATCCAATCCCTCACTTAATCCCCACTAATCCTGTCAAACAAACACCACCTTAGAGATCACCATAAACCCTAGATACCTAAAAGACCATGGAATATCCATCTTGAAAACTAACTTTGGGCTAATGTATTAAGTTTTGGTGAACCCCGAATGGTTCTCCACAGTTTTTCTTGGTTAGGTTTCCGCGTCATCAATTTCTTGTGTTCTTATTTGTTTTAAATTTGCTTATACACTTTACAATCTAATACACATGAGTACCATGTGTTTGTATGAATGATTGTTTACCATTCAATTCACATATAAGGGTTTTGTGAGTTTGCCTTGGTTGGGATTGTTGTGGGAGATTGAGTGTTAATCGATAATTGACATACGCATAACATCAATCTGCATGATGAGATTTGTAAAAATCATTTATTGAATTGGTAATTGAGGTGTTCTAAGTTAAAATTGATAATTGTTCGAACTTAAAATTAGATTAACCTGTTCATCACCCTATCTAAGTTGTGTCTTAAACTCACATGTATAATTGTGAGTGACGATCCATTGTATTTCACATTTCCCCAATTAGTATTAGAACGGGTCTCCGTGTAGGATTGCATTAGGCACTTGTAAGCTTTCTTATTTGTTTTGTCTTTTTCATATTTTTATAGGAAACATACAAGAGATCTTTGTTCAGTATCCTTATTTTTTTACAAAAAATATCGTAGTTACCATTTTTAAAAATAACCGTGATCTAAAAATTTATTTCAAATAGGAAAGAAAATATCTTAAAATTTCAGTACAGTTTTAAAATTGACATCAATCATTATGTTTTCTCAAGTTAAGTTTATGTCAATAAGAAAAGGGTTAATCTCAATTTGTACCCTGAAAGATTACTTGAATTTTAATTTGTACCTTAAAAGTTTAAAAATATCAATTTATCCTCAAAGACATAAATTCGTATCAATGTATACCTGAGATTAACTATCATCCATTTTGCCGTTAAAAAAGTTTGGACTAATTATAAATTACACCCTTAAAGTTTAAATATTTTATATTTATGATCTAAAAAGAATTTTTTCCATTAATGCTCGTTAAATAGCTCTTAATTGTATTGTGTCATAATATTTTCGTGTCATGTTCGAGTCAATAAAAAAATAATTTTTAAATTTTAAAAAAAGTATAAAATACCTAGTTTTTACTTACAATACTTGTTAAATAACTATTTTTTGTCTGTTGCCAGACACAAATTTTTTGACTGTTCAATCAAATTAAAGTTAGATATGAATAACACAACTGTAAACAAAAAATAACTATTTAATGAGTATTGTAGGTAACAAGTAGGTATTTTTATAATTTTTAAAAAAATTAAATAACATTATATAAATTATCGTAAATGTGAAATATACGACACAACGCAATTGATTCGACACGAAAATATTTTGTGTTAAGAATATTTTTTTATCGACTCGAACATAACACAAAAATGGTATGACATGACATAAAATAACATGATACGATATAATTGAGATGTATTAAACGAGTATTAATAGATAAAATTTTTTTTAATCATAATTAAATTTTGGAGGTGCAATTTATACTTATCTCAAACTTTTTTAAAAGCAAAATGAATGACAGTTAACAACTGGTGCACATTGATACAAATTTATGTTTTTTAGGGTATAAATTAATATTTTTAAATTTTGAGTGTACAAATTAAAATTTAAATGATCTTTCAAGATGTAAATTGAAATTAGCCCTTAAGAATAATTAATTTTTATAACTGCAGTTGTCTTTAATAACCCAAAAGAAATGCGCCTATACTTTATGGCCAAAAAGAACACAGGCCACCAATTTTTTCTTTTTTAGGAGGACTAGTTCGGCAACTCAGTCTGTGTCTGGCACTGGGCCATTGACCGAGGAGCTGGGTAGGCCCGGCCCGTTAAAGACCAAAGGTAGCAGCCTTAATCATGTTTACCACTAACCAAACCAGCGGTTGAAGAAATCCACCCTAAAAAGGAGGGGGTATTATAAAGCAACGGTTAGTGCAATAAAGAAAAGAGAGAGAATTTGAAATCAGCTGCAAGATCTTGACCTTTAATGGCAAGTCAAGTTAAAGTAAACTCGGTAAACAGAACTGGCACTCTGTGAGTGTGAACGCCTTTTAAGTTGCCACTAACCCCTTAAAAAGCTGGCAATACCCATGACCGACACAGGTTTCTTGGCTCAAATTCGCTCTCTCTCTCCCTCTCCCTCTCCCTCTCCCTCCCTACTTCCCCCAAAATTTCCTATTCAACCACCACATTCATAGTTTCGTACTGAGCTCTGCTTCTTCCCTTCAATTCTTTCTTTACATTTCCTGCTGTTTCTCAGTTGACCCACCTCAGAAATGAAGCTTCTAGCTGTTGATGAATACCTCAAATCTCGCCAGAAGAACCATTCACACTCATAGAATTTTCTGGGTCTACATAATTGCCATAGTTCACCGGCATGCACGGCTTGAGCCGCCTCGGCAACGGCGCAAAATCGCCATCTCCGCCTTCCTCTCCTCGTTTCCGCCACGGCCGCACCAAAAACACCGTCAACATTGGTGGTGGTGGTGGTGGAAGTTTTCGGGGCGGAGGAGGTGAATTGAAGTTACAAAATATTGTGGAGAGGGTGGTGTATGTAGTGATATGGGGGGTGTATAGGCGGCGAGGGGTGTTATTGGTGGCGCCATTGTTGTATATATCGGGTATGTTGTTGTATATGGGTACATTAGGGTTTGATGTTGTTGGTAGTAATGGTGGTGGTCATAAAGCTGGTCCACCAGGGTCTGTGTATCGGAGTCCTCAGGTTTTTGAGAGGCTGTGGTCGTACATGGAAGCTGAAAGCAATAATGGGACCTCCAATGTGGTAATCTTATATTGCTGCTATAATTATCGAAATTATTTAGCCTTTCATTTTTTGAGGTTTTCCGGTTTTCGCATTTTTTGATATTCTGTAACTTCTGGGACTTGTGGAAAAAAGAAGTATGAGTTCTTAGAGATCTGGATCGTCTCTATTTTAAATCTTGTTGATTTTGATCAATTTAAATTATCCATGGTTAAGTTTGTTGGTTCCATTTGTGAGTTTTTATGTTTTCCAGAAAATTTAAAGGTCCAACTGAAATTGACAATTGACATTATTAGGGGTATGTAAACAAACCCATTGCGTAGTTTACTAGTCAACTTTGTGAGATTGCCTTTTAATAAGTCTTTGTTGAAATGGTGGAATTTGTTAGGGCTCGTTTAGTAAACCATAATGAGGGGCAGAGCCAGGATCTCAATATAGGGTGGGCAAAAATATGACTAAAAAAGTGTTACCCATTGATACGAGCTATTATATATTTACACATATTTTTAAGAGCAAAAATAAAAACCATATTAATAATCCAAACTTGAGGTAAGAGGGCGGCCCAGGGGCTCACTCTCACTTGTAGATGGTTGCGAGTTCCAACCTCCTCCCCCTTCCCCCGGCAAAAAGTTAAAAAAGGTATATATATATATATATATATATATATATATATATATATATATATATATAATCTAAACTAAACTATTAGGAGAAAAATATAACTAATATCATCCAACCTTAATACGATATGGAAGTGCGTTACAACTAAATCACCTATCTAAATGAAGCTCCACATTGTTTTATGTCCTGAAATCATATATGGTTGGTTATCAAATCACCCCTATTTCATTGAAACGCCTATTTTTGGAAATGTACATGGCCAAAAATGATAGGTGTCACTAACTTGAATGACCATTCAAATTCAATCCATAACTAATCTATTCGTTAACTTGTTAAAATATAAGTAGATAGACAGTGGGTAAAGTTAAACTTTTCATGACAATTATCCAAAATTGTCTGAATTAATATTTCTCATGACATGCATATGCTTAGGTCCCAAAAGAAAGATAAAAAAGTTAATGGGGGGCACAAAGTGAAAATATCATGACATAGAATAGTATAAACAAGAATAAGGGGTCCTTCAAATGGCAGGGGGGCACTGGCCCACCCTGGCCTAATAGTGGCTCCGCCACTGACCACAATTGTCTGTTCCATATCTGCAGCTATTTGGGTCTCTTAAGAGTACCGGACTTTTTGTTGGGGGCTGCATGTAGCCCCTGATAACAATGCATCAGCACCAGTTAACTATAGGGAGAAACCCTTGAGGTGTGACCTTAGGGGAAACTTGAACTCGTAACCTCTAGCTCCTGAATTGTGCTTGTGACCATCTCATCGAAACTTGGTGTTTAAAACCAGCTCCTGAAATGAAGTCCCTTTTATGTGGAGTTTACTTTAATAAAACTTTTACCTTTAACTATCCTTTAGGAACTCTTCTTGATATGCATGCACAGTTTTTTTTCCCTTTTTTTGTAAATTGACATCTTAGTATCGACATGAACTTTTATTAAACTTATGCAGTTCATGAATGTGTGGAATCCAAAGTTGCGTCAAGCTTGGAAGCCTTGCGTCTATCAAAGTATTTCTCAATCAGGTGTGTGCTACCTACATTTAACTAAAGTTGGCGTATTGTTAATGATGATTCCAATTGTGTGACTCATATGATCTTGTTTAATTTTTATTTTGTGCTGAAAAATGTGTAGGTTAAGAATATGTGTGCTCCTTCATATATGATGTGTATATCTAGCTTATGAGCCTTATGGTCTTTTCCACTCCCCTTCAATTGTTTTTGAGTTGGATGCTTCAACGCAACTCGTTTCTCCTTCTCTCTAACCTTGGGTTTTATGTAAAGTCTGCAAAAGCCCTAACTCCTCCTCGAGCTCATGAATATAGCAGCCAACAGAAATCTTACGTCCTAAAATACTCCACTTTTAGCATGATGCCTCTCCACTCACACATGACCAAGAGCACCTCACCTACCCTAAAGTATAGTCTCTCCAATAAACACCATACTTGGTAGCCATACTCTACTCCAGTAATTTCCCCTCACTTGAGTTGGGAAGCACACCATATCCCAATTAACTTAATGAGCAACGTCCTATATTCAACAAATGTTTGGTCTTGAATTGTTCTGAATTGGCTGTCAGTAGTTACTGGGAATTATTAGAGAGCCACTAGAGAACTAAATTCGAGTATGCTGACAATGCCGCATGCCTGTTTAGATGAGTTGCTAATTATTTTCCGTCTTATCTATGAGCAGACCTTGTGATCATTCCTTTTTCGTCACTCATCACTATAAGAAGTAAAAAAGAAAGGTGGCTGATTTTCATCTTGTAATTGCACATTCATCTTATTGTACTTTGATTAGTTGATTGAAATTTAATAATTTGAATATTTGTGTGGCCATTAGTTGTTGGACGCATGTCACTGAAAGATGCTAAGGAATGCTTATTGGTCTTAGAACTTACGAGAGAAGTAGCAGCATTTCTTGTATAATTGTAAATATGACCTTATGAAAGTTGCTGAGGAACTCTTATAGCATGCCTGTTAAGTCATTTTTTAGCAGCCAATTTTTATTATTCTTGTTGGTTTGCTAATTTTCTTTATTTATCTCTCCGTGCTTCAAGGATTCTCAGAACTCCCAAAGTCAAATGGTTTCCTTATAATTGAAGCAAATGGTGGGTTGAACCAACAACGACTGTCGGTATGTTTTGTCTCATGGAATTATGTTCTCCGCCTTTTATCATTGGAAAGATAGTGCTGTCTGTATGTGTGTACTTGCATTTTTTATAATGGTCTAGGCATCTAATACAGTTCAAATCTTCTAGTAAAATCGTCAATCCCTCGGCTATACTAGATTCTCAAATGCTTGCGACGCCCCTAAAGCTTTGAGCCTTGTGCTTATAAACAAAAGAGTTAAGTTATTTTTTAAGTGTTTCATGTTGTACTTATTTAGTATTTATGCCCCATGAGTACTTTTATCTGCTAAATAGTAAAGAGACAACATTTGTTTCTTCACATTGTTCATATTATGTGGCTATCCGACTAAAGTGAAATGGATATTTGAACCCGTCATCTTTATACTAAATTAATTACATACAAAACATATCTTCTTTATATTTAGCACAAATGGTTAGATATTTTTGAAAATAAGAATTTTTACACAAATATAGATGTATTGACCTCTCGGTTTCTACTGATATATAAAACACTTTCTTCTTATTGTCAACATGCTTTCTTCTCTGGTATGTAAGGATGTAGATAGATGTGCTTACTAACCTTTTATAGTCTCAATTTTGCTGAACTATATATATATAAAATATGAATATAACACACCCATACACTTATTTAAGTGCTAAACCAACGTGCTTTTGGTCTAATGGTACTCCTTGTCTTCTTGAGGTCAAGGGTTCAAGTCCCCCCCTCCCCCCCCCCCCCCCCCCCCCCCCAACCCCAAAAAAAAAAATATTACTTATTTAAGTGCTAGGAAAAGATGGAAGGTATTAGAGCCTTCTTGACTGCTTTGAAAAAGCCAGCTGTTTAGGATTTCCTAAGTTTTTAAGGGAAGGGATCGCTGCAGGGAAATAAGGATCCCATCCCATTGCTTAGAGTTTCTGGATTGGTACTTATGCAATTCTGCCAGCTTCCCTTCCTCAATCTAGTAGTTCATGAACTCTTAATCCTTATGAAATGGCAGCTCCGGATATTTGGTTTAATGTAAAACATCCCTTCTAAAAGGTGGATCCCCACAAAGTTGACCTCAATATAAATGGTGAAATGTTCTCATGCCTTATGTGATATTCCTTCTCTTTGTCTTCTCATTCAAATCTCTGACCACATTTACCAGACATGCAATATATTCCGGAGATCCTGCCTTGTACTTACCCAGGCTATTGCGATCCCTCTTTTCCCTGCTTTTGCCTTTTGAGTTTGGCATTTTTGTTTCATAGTTGCTGCTTGAAAGGAGATCCTTCGGGTTTTTCTCCCCATCTTTACCATCCTCTCTTTCCTATACCCATATCTTTTTATATGAAATTGTGTTATCCAGAAACGTATAATTAAAATGATCTTTTGGCGACTGCGGACCAGTGAATAGCAAATTTAGCAATCACACAAATTGAAGCTTCGGTGGGAACTCGGTCAATTTATTGGAAAGTACGTGATCCTAATTATGTTAATAGGACTTCGAGAAATGGTTCAACTTCCTATCTGGACTTGGATACAAAACACCAATGTTAATGGAAGCATAAGAGGTGTCTGGAGCATCAAAATCCTATTAATTCAATTTCTCCTACTTTGGATACAGATATGTGATGTGGTGGCGGTGGCAGGACTACTGAATGCTACTCTTGTAATACCAATATTTCATTTCAATAGTGTTTGGCGCGATTCCAGGTGACAATTTAGTTGGAATTAGGTGTTTCTTACATTGTCTTTGCATAATTCTGATATTTACAGTTCCCTTAGTGAAGGTATATTAAAGTGTTTGCAGAATGTTTTAGTTAGTGTAGTGCTACATATAATTCTCCTTGATGTCTGTTTACTGTTTTGAGTGCGAACCAGTGTTTTGCAACTGCAGCTCTTTTCGATCATAGTTGTTATCAAGGATCAAAATTTCATTTTGAAACGGTCGAAACATTTTCGTTTCCAAGGAGACCAAAACGAATCAATGATGAAATCGAAAGTTTAATACTTTGAGGTGTTTCATAATGTTTCGAGGTGTATTGTAATGTTTCAATGCATTTGTACAATTATTTTGGAATATTTCAAGGTATTTCAAGATACTTTAGTATATTTTGACCAATATTTTGAAAAAAATAATTCTTAAATTTTTTATTTTTTTTTATTATGTTTCTGAAGCGGGTCGAAACATTTTCGAAATACGTCGAAACGTTTCCGTTTTCTAGGTGACCGAAACAAAATTTTGATCTTTGCTTGATATTAAACCCAGTTTAGACATCAACCTAACAAAAGGACCGGGCTACTATTTCAACCTTTAGTCAACCAGCTGTCCTGTCTTATGGTCAGAATAATAGTTATGAATTTTTAATATATTTTACGTTAACCAAATAAAAACATGGCAAAATCCTCATCACATAAATCAGATTCAGCGTACAGGATGTCGAAACTCACTAAATTCCATTTCTGAGAATAGAGTTTCCAAATCTTCTACAGCTACATGTTTCCCATGGATACACGAGTTTTTCACAATAGAGTATTCTCAAAGCCACCCTTTATAAGATATCCATGGACTACCACACCCTTATTGAATTCACCCAAATCTGCACAAAGCGACATTAACCACAAGGTCCACAACTACTGATTCAGTAGTAGTCCCAATACCTTTGTTTCTCATCACACTATTGCAAAGCGTCTTCATTGAGTGTACACCTAGTATGACTCACAACCATGATGTCCAAGACACAGGATTTGTGTAATTCTGAATGGTTAAAACGCCAACTGGGCAAATTCGTGGGTTCAATGGTGGAATCATCTTGTTGTCTGCCAAGATGATGACTAATATCGAAACTTTTACCACGGGCCATGCACAAAGGAACCCTAAAATGACCAAATTAATGTAAATCCTAGAATATAAGAACCCAAATTATAACCAGCAGCTAAAGAAAACAAAATATATAGCTCTACTCAAATGAAATCTTTTTTCTTGATGTTCTAAGAGGATGCCAATTTGAGCTTGAATCATTTTTATGTTTTTTACTATTCCGTGAATATCTCCTTTCTAGAGTCTCTTATTGATTGAGTCAACAACAGTTAATCAAACATGAGAAACATGAATAAATTCCTACAATCTGGCTTTACTAACATTATCTCGTGTGGTTTTCTGGATGTTTAATAGTAAAAAGGTAATCTCGAGTTTGAGAACAGTTTCTATATCAAGTGAAGAGCCCATTTTCTTTATAATATCTCAGTTGTCGATAGTTTATCTGTGGAATTTTTCTCTATTTTCCTAGACGATTCAACTTCATGCTTAAATAGTGAAAAGTGACTTTTGTTTCTATGCTATTCAATCTTTGACATACTTGAAATTGTTACAAATGTTTTCCCTTCATTTCTGTAAAAATGATGCAGCAAGTTCGGGGACATATTTGATGAGGAATTCTTCATATATGCGCTTAGAAATCATGTCAACGTGGTTAGAGAGCTTCCAGAAGATATACTTCAACAGTTTGACAATAACATAAGCAACATTGTGAATTTGAGAGTAAAAGCATGGTCAAGTCCGACTTATTATCTTCAAAAGGTCCTCCCGAAGCTGATGGAGCTGCGGTATGGTGTTTTTGGTTTTTTAGTTTTTAGGGCGTATCTTACCATTTGTTTCTTTGTAAGATGATGCAATTCAAAGTTTATCTTAGTTTGTGCTTAATTCTGTGGTACTAGAGTAACATAGTATATGATATGAAGCTGTAAAAGAATTTGCATTTTCAATTATATGATGCTGCAATTATATGATGGTATTTTTGATTTGTATCCTGTGGTGAAAGAACATGAAATTTCTGAACAGCATTTGAGTTTGAGAGTTGTGGTTCAGCTCTTGGTCTTAAAGGCATTGTACAGTAACTATTTTTGAGATAAGGCTCATTAGCTGTCAAAATGAAGTAGTAAATTTAATAGCACACAAGTTTTTTACTTGATTCTTCAACTAACATGCAGTCAGTCGTGGACAGCAGTCAGAGGGAAAGGTTCTTCAAGAGATAAAAGGTGTAGTGGGTAAAAGTTTCAAGAAGCCCAAGTAGTCACGAGTTCAAGCAGGGGCGGAGCTAGAACTTTATCTGAGAGGGGGCAGGAATATGAGTGAAAAAATTAGTTAATTGAGATAAAAAAAATTTAGATATCAATTAATAAGGACTAAATTGGGTATTATATTTATACAAGAAAATTCCTATGTTCAAGTTTGAGAAATTATGTATTACAATGCAAGACTTAATTATCATATGACATTCAAAAAACAATATCAATGCAACAATTAGCAAAATATGGACAAAAAAAGGCAATAATTTTCTTATAGCACATTCTAACAATCATATATTAAAGTGTAAGTTAAAAAAAAGTAATGTATTGAAGTAGAACATGATAACATTGTATTAAATCTCAAGAATCGTCTATTATTGTTTAGTTTTAAGGCATAAATTTCTCAATAGTTTTCTTTTAATGTGGCTGAGAAATTGATCTTTTGGAATGACTTAAATGCTTTCGGGTCAGTACAATTTAGTAGTTGCATTAATTCGTGTGATACTAACTTAGGAGCCAGTAATCTATTAAAAAAGAATGATGGACAACTATACAATTGTTTTAAAGAATAAGAGGGATATTAAATAATAAAGGTGCTATCTTCGGTCAATATATGAGTTAGGGCGTTTTACATTGGTTTATTATTCAGTCTAATTTTATTTCAGAAAATTAGGGGGCCAATGTACCACTAACTTACTTGAAAAAAATGGACTAAGGTCATTATGCAAATTTTCAAAGACTTAAGAGGGGGCAATATAATAAACCAAACATAATTTGTTTTTCTGATACAGTACATATGTAGTATTTATTCAAAATTGAGTGGGGGCAGCTGCCCCCACAATGACACACGTAGCTCTGCCCCAGGGTTCAAGCTTCGGGGTGAAGAAGGGTGTAATGTGTAGGACTCTCTACTATATATATGATTCCTCTCAGCCAAATATCTATCTTTTATACCTTTCAATATTACAAGGTTAGATTTTGAAATTGAGTTGAAATGGTCTATTTTGTATCGAAATTATTGATGTTGTGATGAAATTGAATTAGAATTTAGTTGTACTAGATTGATTGTGCAATGAAATAAACTGGCATTGTTGAATATTTGATGAATTGTTCAAAATTTGTTTACATGTAATTGGAGAAGGATTAATTACACCTGATTTTCTTGGAAATAGATGATACTACAATGAATTATGTGAAAGTTGATTTAATAGATTCTATATAACTTGGAATTGACATTGAAGATTGTAAACTATGATGAAAAAAGAGAAGATATTATTATTACTATATTAGTTTGCTAACAACATAATTACAAAAGATGTAGAATCGAGACCCTTTATAATAGGGGAAACCAATACTAGAGAATGCTTAAATTATCCATAATACTAAAAAACCCTAAATATTCCAACACCGCCCTTAAACTAATGATGTGGTACTAGAAAAATCAGGAGTTTGTCGAGAAGAAAATACAAGTGTATAATGGTGCGAGACTTCATAAGAAATCCACCAAATGCAAAGTAGAAGGAAGGAAGGAAGAGAAGAGAAGAGAAATGGTGCCTAGCTGAAGATGATGACGCACAAAATGAATAACAGTCTCAATATGCTTTGTATGCTCATGACACATTGAATTGTGGGGGATATGAATTGCAATTGTGTTGTTGCAATACATAGGGGTAGGAACAAAATAAAGAGATACCAAAATCAGCAAGTAATCACTGCAACTAGATTGTTAGGTCATGTTTTGTAATTGACTAATTTCATGAAATCGTTGTAAATCTCAACCTATTCCATGGTCATGATACTACAATGATGAAGTTCCGAAAGCATCAAATAGAAATGAGGAGATCATGTTTCAAGCATCAAATGAACTCTCCGTATGCACCTCCATGCATAGGACAAAGGTAATGACCTTAGAAACCTAAGAACCCTTGGTTTAATTTATTAGACTTTGGATAATGAGTGTTAAAATAGAATCGGTGATTAATCTGTGTAAGGTTCCTAGGTGTTCTTCGAAGAAAAGTTTTTCTAAACCTCTTTTGTGTTTTGAAAATATAGATTGAGCCATTGGTAGAGCTCTCTTTAGCAACGCCTTTTAGTGTTCAAGGGGACTAGTTTTTTGCTTGGTTTTAGGTTTAAAAAATCAGTAGGGACCGAGCTATATTTGCTAGCCTTCATTGGAACGGTCTTTAAAAGACTTGGGAAAAATTTGAGAAAAGGCTATGCTTGTGGCGGTGGAGACCGTCCTATGAGTCGCTCTCAGGCCGCTCGAGTGGTCTTGAGACGACTCAAGCGGTCATTGAGGTCGCTTGAGAGGTTTATGGTTTGAATTTAAATTTCATTCTAGTGACCATTGCCCTCCCACTGCCCAGGCGGTCGGTCGCAAATTTGTGTTTTCTTTGACTCCAAGACAAACTTTATTTCGAGCCTATAAATAGAGAGGCGCCTTCTTAACCTAGGATAAGCCTCTTTAGAGTATTTTCAGCCGATCTTTTGTCTTGAGAGCTTGAGCCACAACTCTAGATTCCTAAATCTAAAGGCTACCATATTATGATTCGTATCCAATCTCACACCTTGGAGAAGAAGAGTTTGGTTGGTTGAACCAAACTCATTGACAAGTGTGCATATTGAGATTCTTAGGTGCGTCTTAGGAGTACTCGAGGCCTAAACGAACCGTGCGACTAAGAGTTCAAGTGAAGGTATCCAAGACATCGGTGAGTGTATCCGATGGAGAGGTTTATTGAAGAAAATGAGCGTCTAATCATGATATTGGTTGAGGTATAAGTCTCGAGTACTTATAAACTGACTTTGAGATAGTGGATTAGGTTTTCATGAACCCCGAGTGGTTCTATGCAGTTTTTCCCAAGGAGGGTTTCCTTGTCAACAAATTGCTTGTGTTCATTCTTGTTAATTTTGTATACATTTGTAATTTGATGCACACATGGGCACTATGTGTGTTTATTCTTGTTAATTTTGTATACACTTACAATTTAATGCACACATGAGCACTATGTGTTTGATGAATTGAATGTTTGAATTTACATATCATACATAGTTGCTTGATTGGGTTGAGATTCTCGTGAGAGATTGAGTGTGGAGTGTTTAATCGACAAAATCATGGGTTTAAGGGGTCGTTGTGGTTAAAAAGGGGGTTTTTTCACTTAACTTCAGCATCATTCTGTGATGATGTAATTGTGGGGTAATATATGTTTAAATTGGTGGCCGTTCAAGCTTAAATTTTAATTAACGTATTCACCCCCTCTAAGTAGTGTCTTTTCTACGTGTATAATCGTAAAGAAAGATCCATATCGTATCTCCCTCTCTGCAATACATACTATCTCAACTTTAGTAAAAGTCATGGCATGATATTTGGTCTTAGCAACCGAACGAATCAATAGTAGTTTGTTTTTTACTCTTCTAAGAAATAAGGGAAACATCAATAAAGAGACAGAAGTTTGTCGTGGACTTGCGACCTCCATAGAGCCACCGGTCTATTTAGCATTGGAGTAAGCCATGGCGTCCAACAAAGAAGAAAAAGAAGAAGAAAATAACAAAATTGTGATGTAGGGAACCCAGAAGATAACAAAGAATACGAACAAGGATCAAAATTTCGTTTCGATGCATTATTTCGGTCACCTAAGAAATGGAAATGTTTCGATGTGTTTCGGAAATGTTTCGACCCGTTTCGAAAATATAATGAAAAAAATAAAAAATTTAATAATTATTTTTTCAAAACATTGGTCGAAATATACCAAAATATCTTAAAATACCTTGAAACATTTCGAAATAATTGTGCACATGCATTGAAATATAACAAAATATTTCGAAATATTATGGAACACCTCGAAGTATTAAAATTTCAATTCCATCACTGATTCGTTTCGGATGTTTTGACCGTTTTGAAACGATATTTTGATCCTTACATACGAATTACAGTTGACCGATGAACAGTGGTAGGTGAGAAAACAAATTGAGAAACAATGTGAACCATATATGAGATGTATAGATAAAACTGGCAGGTTTCAATTTGCAAAATAACATATAATCTTTGAAGTAAAACATGTGATATTATAACGATATCAAGTTTCGATATATAAGTAGAAAATCCATAAGAGTAGAATCATTCTCAAAGTAAAAGATCATAACAAGGATATCTCATGTACGTAGGTTGATTCGGAAGAATTTACACATGAAATATATTCGGTCCATAAATCTCCACATTCTAAATCAAACCCTGTAGGGCCACATAGTTTTAGGAAGTGCGTATACTGACGGTGACACATCAGCATTTAACAAAAATTTCTCAGAAATAGTATCCTAACCCTTAGCCTCGAGCCCCGTGAACGAATAGTAGTTTGGAACCCCGCAAGGAACAAACACTCCACTACGAGTGATAGTAAACCTTCGAACCCCTCAAAGTAATAAACACGTCTAAACACTAGGCGATATAAGTTCGAATACAACCTAAGATCATTAATCCCACCATACAAGAGATGTAATTCATGTTTTTCAATAAATTCACGTGTACCATAAACAACAATTCCACAATTTCCAAAACGGAGAGAACTTTAGTTAAAACATGCATGAGATCGCAAGAAAACATTATCAACCAAGCATTATTCAACATCTAAGGTTTATGAGTAAAAAACGTACAATCAGATGCAAATCATGTATTTTCTAATGGAGCAATGTTTTTAAGATTTAATTTACTAACCTAATTTGTTGACCTAATTCATTACAATCATTGGATTGACTGTGAGCCCCATCGAACATTAAAACTTGGTGTTTATCCAATGGTTCTACTGAAACCACATCATTAGGCCAACAAATTAGATCAAATTTTTAGGTCCAAATAGCATTATGAAAACTAATCATGTTTTTGCAAGAAATTCAAAAGAGTTATAGATTTAGAATATATGTGTAGTTGAATAAAAAATTGCATATAAATAAGTCCTAGCCTCAATGAATAGCAAAGGGAAAGAAACCAAAATTTAATTCCAAAGAAAATTGCTCTTATCGTGTTTTGTGAGATTGCCCACGCATTGATCCCCTCAAGATTTAGTCTAATCTACTCTTCTTCCCACTCATCATCTCTCCAAGATTCTCCTAGGCTGCTTAGGGTTGAAAAACATGTCAAGAAACCCTAAAACATGTCCTTAGGGTATTTATAGGTCAAAAACTAATCAAAACGGCGAACCAGACAAAATCATTTTTGTTCAAATAGAAAAGTTCAATTCAAACGGAAAAGCTTCGTTCGAACGGATCTTGCTGTTAGTATCTCCCTTTCACCTTTATTAGGTTTGTGAGATTGCACTTCTGTTCAAACGGGTAAATTATCGTTCGAACTGACTCAACTTTCTGCCCAAATTTCTAAGACAGTTCTAGCCTAATTAGAGGTTGATTTACAAAATTTTCTTGAGATGCACTTTTGTAGTTGTTGAAGTCGACTTATGAATGCTGCAAGAATTAGTTCAATCGAACATCGGGGTAAAAAGTTATGGCCAAAATATTGAGGTAATGTCAAATTCCTTCCTACTCGAATTCTCCCCAAAATATGTTTAAGCTTCGGAATACCTCCAAACATCTAATACATCTCATATTACCTATTCTAAGGTTTTTCGATCTTTCGGATTCAATGATAGAATTATTGACCTGAAAACATTTAGAATTTCATTTACTCCATTTCTCTTAAGAGTGATTACCCCAAACATGTAAAGTCTCTCGAAGGTCTCAATGACTCCTACCATATCAATTTTGCAATGATCTATTTAACCATGCTTAATTGAAACTGAACACAATACATAATAAACTATTGCAAATTAAAATAAATGTATGGGGTCTTACAATAATCGTTATGCTAATAAACTGAGACCCAACCATATCGAGGTTGTCTTGGTTACGACTTCAAGGTATCACCTTAACTTGGAGTTGAATTGTTTTGACTCATGTTGGACGATTTAGATTTATATAACTTTATGGATAAATATTTTCAATTGTACTCTTATTTTTCATTTTCACTATCTTTATAGGGGTAGATCATGTATTTTCGACATATGATGCATGGATGTTGTTCTTTACTACATTTTTTGTTTGAATTTTTTGTGCTTTCTATCAATCATTTTTTTTCGTGTCGGCCACACTATACCTTAATGTTGTGCCCAATTGTGTATCAATGCCCTTCGAGCTGATGACTGATACCGCGACCTTGAACAATACTTTGAAGTTGACCAAGACCTAATACGTGGTACCAAATAACTTTGATTCAACTATCGGTGTCAGTTAATTCAAGTTATTTTAGGTTCATGTCGAATACTGATCAATCTGACCTGTGTAATGAACTCTTGTTAGATGATATGCATAGCCTCTAAACAAAAAACTTAGTGCTAGAACCTCATTCTCTCTCACCAAAACTCATTACCAAGGTCCTCCATGTAATAAAAGATTACTTGTGCTAACAAAAACAAATAAAAGGTCTCTAATTTTACCAAGATTCATTCTATAGAGTAGGAAATATAAAGAAATGAACAAAAAATAAATTTTTTTCTTCGCCATTCTAGTTCAGTAGTTTTTTCATGTGAAAGTTGAGTTCTTCACATTTGACACGAACTCGATTTGTCTATCATTCGTATTAAAGGGTTGTACCAAGTAGTAATCAAATCGAACATGTTGAGTTCATGTTGTGTTATCATGCAATGTCTAATATGTTGATATTATTATTGATGGTGAAACTTACAAAGCCTTCTTTTTGAGAATCCAAGGACCTTTGATGGTGAATCAGAACTAGTAGGATGCCCTCACATAAGCGGTACATTGAATTGGTGTTTCGTGGGGAGGAAAGAAGGGGGGGGGGGGGGGGGGGTTTGGAGGGTTGAGAGGGGAGTATCTTATTTCACCACTTGATGCTAATTTGGTTTGATTATACAATCATTTACTTGGGCTTGTCTATAGACTAGTTACAATGTTAAGATAAGCATCTTTTTTTTTTTTGATATGTCGAGCTTAGTGACTTCATTGTTATCAAAATCGTATGATTTGCAATTTGAATCGTACGATTCGATTCGATAGAGTTCGAATTTGATTCATATCTTACTATAAGATCGTTTTTGGCATTGAATTGGTCGAAGGAAAATTCTATTTGGACCTAATTTAGGGACCTAATGATGTAGAACTATTGGATTGGTTGTGGACTCCATCTAACATTGAAACTCACAACTAATCCAGTGGTTGCATTGAAGCCACATCATTACGTTCCTGAATAAGGTCCTTATAACATTGCTCTTGCTCGAATTGTACAATTCTGGCTTTTTTTTTTTAAAACCAGATTTATATCAAACGACGTCGTTTTGGTTATTTAGACGGTCAAATGACATTGTTTGAATGATAGAGGACCCACGGCCTAATTAAAAACCTTGACCCCCTCTCTCTCATGCGCGTGTCTTTTGTTCTAGTTCGACGCTTACATAGCTCTCTGTTTATGAGTCCTCTTTGCGGTGACTCCAGGTATGCCTCTTCTTCTTCTTCTTCTTCTTCTTAATAGCTACCAAACCCTGACATACCCTACTTCTTTTTCAACAATGCTTTCTGTTTTTTAGTTTTCATCAAAAAATTTCTTTTTTAATCAAATGTTATTAGCTTTTATGCCTTGATTGATTAATCAAGTTGTTGGTACTGAATTCTCTTGTAAATCACCACAAACCTGGTTCAAAATCATGGCTAATCGGACACCACCTAGCCTATCCGGTGAACAATCAAGACACGAAACATTTTGCTCAATATTATTCCCAAAAATTGATGGTAGAATATGAATATCTGTTGGACATGAATGATTTGAGTGTATGCAAAATGGAAGCATTTGTACCGGAAAGAGTGTGTCTGGTTGTATGTCTAGCGTTTTTTTCCATGTAGACGACGTGATCATGTCAATTGATTATTTTTAGAATACAATAATATTCAATATGAACAATAATATTCAATATGCAATATCTTGCCCATTTTAAATATGTACATGTTATTTTTTATTTTTTTATATTTGTTCGAATTTTGTGGCAAATCTTATGATTTTCGATTCGATAAGACTCCCAATTCTCAAATTTAGGATTTCAATTTTCGATATGAATCTCGATTCGATAACTATGAGTGACTCCATATTCTACTGGACGGAGCATATGGTCATTCTTTATTTATTTCTTATGTGAACTTATTTATAAACGGGAAAAGAGGTTTGAAGTTGTTAATGACTGTAAAGCATTACTGTACTTCCTCTTTATTAGGGATCAACAATGAGATCTTAATGTAATGAATGTCGTACCTTTTTCCTCTACTTATTGCCTTTCCTATGGGAGAAAAAAACATGTAAGGATATGTCATCAGCAGGATCTTTTCTCTCTTTTCTGTTTCGAAGCAAAGAAAAATCTGTGGACTGTGGAGTCATCCAAAGGTTATAGTTTTGCATAAATTCTCTTTCCATCCTTCTGTATAAATTATATGCTAGCAATTAGCTTTAATCTTTGTGCGATGAATATTGAGTATTATTTTTTGCTATAGCAATGGAAAACATTGACATATCTTTGCTGCATGTGAATTGGTCAAATGTTCGTAAATCTCGGTAGGCGAACTGCATTTTTCTGGGAAGTTTTTATTTTGATAAGGATGCTTAAAATTGGGCATTTTGTCTCGTTCGGATAACGGAATACGAATCTTTTACTTCTTTGTGAATATGGGCAAATGTTTGTGCTACTCCAAGCAACGTGACCATGATATCTTGCACTGCTTCTGAATAGGCAGGCAGATATCTATATGTAGTTAGTGCCTCTTGCGTCTGTTCCGTATAACCACTTTCTTGTAGTCCTGGACTCTTAAAATTGCTTGTGATGATTGTATTCGTCACATACTTAATGGTGCAGGGCCGTACGGGTTGCACCTTTCTCAAACAGATTGGCCCATGCAGTTCCTCCAAATATCCAAGGGCTTCGCTGCTTGGCCAACTTTGAAGCACTTAGGTTTTCAGAACCTATACGCACACTTGCTGCAAAAATGGTGGATAGGATGGTTAAGAATAGCTCTAACAGTGGGGGAAAGTACGTTTCAGTGCATCTCCGGTTTGAAGAGGTGCTATTTGCTGTTTCTTTGTAATAAAAATTCGCAATTCCTGTCTGCTTTACAGGTATATATTGAATGATATCTAAGAGCTATTCTTCTTGTATTGAAGGATATGGTTGCATTTTCATGTTGTTTATATGATGGTGGTGAGGAAGAAAAACGTGAGATGGATATTGCTCGCGAAAGAAGTTGGAGAGGAAAATTTCGTAGAAGGGGCAGAGTAATAAGGCCAGGTGCAATTCGGGTGGATGGCAAGTGCCCATTAACTCCATTGGAGGTATATAGATGCCCATAATACTTTTGATCAATACCTTCCCCTCCATCCCCTTTCTTCTCTTTTTGTCATCGTATCTTAGCTCTAGTGTCATTTATACCTTTTTATTTGAGTGAATTTGTAGGTTATGGATGCCTATAAAAAAAAAGAAAAAGATGATGTGTGTTTGCCATGTGGGCCCTGACAATTTGCCTAATTTGTTTACCTTATGAGCGACTGCTTGTTCTTAGATGTCCATAAGCTTGAGATCAGCTATGTTGACAAACCATTTTAGGTGCTTTGATGTGTGTGTATGAATTGAAATTCGCTAGAGAGTGATCTAGTTGCTTCCTTGCCAAAAAAAGAAAAAGATCTCATCGCTTCTCTACGCTTTGAATTACGCCCACAAGTTGGAGGTAGACATCTTGAAAGGTTTGAGAAAAGAATGTTCTTTAGTTTTTGTGGTGTTGAGGTGCTTCACCAAAGGCACCTTGTGGTACCACTTGGGCACATTGGTAAGGCATTTTGGGTGTTGACAGTACACAATTTTTTTGTGCATGCAAAGGCTGTTGTAGTAGTAATCAAAAGATTTTGCGTACTTGTTCATGTGCTTGTGTTGCTGTCTGTACCGAAGGGTTTTTTTCCTTTTTTTTTTTGGTGGGATGGGGGAGAAGGAGGAAGAAAAGGAAGACGATATAAATAAGGTGAATTGCAGGTCAATGTACTTTCAGGAATCATTGTAAGGCATGGTGCAAACTCAAACTTTAAAGCATCTGCATCCAATTAACATGAGTTGAAATTATAATGGCAGTGAGGAACTTAATGAGAAAAATTGAGTTAACATCAACATGGCCTTCATCCCTATTTTCAATGTAAAACAATCACATTAATGTAAATCTAACCTCTTTGCTTGTTTGTGCACAACAATGTCTTGTTAAAAACTTATTCTGCCTCAGAATTTCAAATTTATTGGGCAGAATGCTTGAAAATTATGGACAACTTTTTGATATGACAGCCATGCTGATAACAAGTTGAGAGAAAAGCTTTCTCATATGAAAATAAGAATGTAGACTTCCAATTTTTAATAAATACTATTGTATGGTAATCGTAGATTAAGCAAATGGAAAACAAAAGGAGAGAGTTATAAATTCAGCAATTGGCTGCTGAGTAATACTTGAAAATTGAGCTTAAGTGTTTCATGGTGTATATGCATTTCATAAATACATAGTTTCAGAATTTAAATTACTATTGGTTGTAAGTGAAGATTATTTCTTAAAATTGCCTCAGAGAAGTATGCTCAATGATGGGCCATCTGCATGTAATGCATTTATGCATTTTGAAGCTTTATTTATTTGTTTTCCACTTTTCCTCCTTGGCTTATTTGATGGATTAATTTTACAATTTTAGAACATTATAGTTGTATGAGAAATCCTAAATAAATTCGTGCTGGATGACCTGGAACGAAACATGGAGATTTTTTTTACATTTTTTCCCTTTATCTTTTGCTTTTTGGGTCTTGCTTTAACCTAGAAGTATGAATATAATGGTGTGTATTTGTTTGGATTTCACAAAACTGGTTTCTGAAAGGTATTAGTCCTTCTCAGTATGCTTTCTCATCCCATTAGTTTTGATGATGATGGCCGGGGGGCAGGGAAAAGAGTTGAGTCGATCAGGTTGGCAAAACTTCTCTACAATCGGTTCGACTATCAGTAGTTGCTCAAATGTGACCTCTTTCCTTCACTTTTACATAAATTAATTTTTTTTTTCCTTTTTCCTTTTCTATTTTCTTTCAGAATAGAAGCTATTGAATTTCTGAACTGGTCTAGGGATTGAGTACTAGAAAATGGAGGTGGCTCAATGAACAAGAGACATGTACATATGCTAGTGTCATAGTTGTCAAATCGCAATTCGTATCGTGAATTGGAATCCTAAATTTGAGAATCGTGAATTGTATCGAATCGTGAATCGTAAGATTCGACACAAAATTTGAACAAAAATAAAAAATAATACTACATATTTAAAATAGACAAAATATTGAATATTGAACATTATTGCATTCTAAAAATAATCAATTGACATAATCACGTCGTCTAAATGGAAAGACGATAGTGTTTTGCTTCATTTTCATCAAAATTCATTAAAGAATTATGACTATTCAAGAACCAAAATAGTGACACCCAGTATAGATTAAGTTACAAACATGAATGAAAAAAGAACAAATAAGAAAATTGATTGGGGGAAATACTGGCCAACATTTTGAAACAAAAAATTAGAACCTAACAAACTACCCATGAAAGAATTGAGAGCAAAAATCAACAGATGATGCGAGAGCGTTAGCCGTGACCTTTAACTTTAAACAACGCAAAGTGAATTTTAGACGACGTCAGAGAGAGAACGAGCAAAAAGGTTGAGTTTTTATTAGGGCATAGGTTCCTTTGTAAACAAAACGATGTCGTTTTACTGTTTAGCGGACAAAACGACGTCGTTTTGTAAAAAATTTGAGTTTTAAAAAAAGTGATTGAATGGTGCGATACGAATCGAATTGTATGAATCGTACGATTCAGGTGCGATTCAACTCTAAAACGATTCTCATATAAGATACGAATCGTTTTGTACCTGTATCGAACCGAATCGTACAAATCGAATTGCGAATCGTATGATTTTGATGACTATGGCTAGTGTTCTTTGACTTTGATGGTTCTTACTTTATTTTGTTTTGCACTGTAGGTTGGAATGATGCTTAGGGGTATGGGTTTCAATAATAACACCTCAATTTATGTTGCTGCGGGGAAAATTTATAAATCTGAGAAGTATATGGCCCCACTTAAGCAGATGTTTCCACTTTTAGAAACAAAGGATACATTAGCTTCCCCAGAAGAACTTGCTCCATTCAAGGTACAAGGCTGTGCCCCTTTAACTTACATACTTGTATTTCAATTGCAGTAAGTCATTGTAATAGTTACATTTATGATGTAGGGCCACTCATCTAGGTTGGCTGCTCTTGATTACACAGTTTGCCTTCATAGTGAAGTATTTGTCACGACTCAAGGTGGTAATTTTCCCCACTTCCTGGTGGGTCATAGACGCTACTTCTATGAAGGACATGCCAAAACAATCAAACCTGACAAGAGGAAATTAGCAGTATTATATGATAGCCCCAATATCAGGTGACACACAACTTTTTTTCATTCTTATTGTCTCTTTTTTTGCACCTTTCATTCCACGGAACCACGGATTCTTTGAATGAAGAACACTTGTGCAGTTTTACTTTTTGTTTCATGCCATTGTTTTCTAACAGAATAACATTTACATGGTAAGTCACAAATCCATCACCTATGCATTAGAAATAATCTGGCTACCATCTCTCTGTTGCCTCCAACATGGTTAGCAGTTAGCATTCTTTGTATGTACCAGTTAAAAGGCTATTAGTCTGTGAACTTTTACTGACCAATTTATGAAATTCTCTCCATGGGCAATGTGAAATTTTCATTGGTCAACCAAGTTTAATTATTTAGTCAATCAACCAAGTTTAGTTATGTAATCAATCAGTTAGACATGTGGCAAGAACCCAATACGTCTCTCTCTCTCTCTCTCTCTCTCTCACACACACACACACACACACTCACTCAAGCACATTTAGGTGCATTTAGTTCTGAATTGAAATTCCTATTCAGCAGTTACATTACATTAGTAAATACTAAACCTAGTTCATTCTCTCCTACTTTTTGTGCCCCTGGCAGCCTTTTTCTTGTTGTGTGTGTGTCTGTCTTGGGGGGGCAGGGAAGGGGGAGAGTGGAGATTACCAACCATTGGCGTACTTGGAGAACATTTCATAATTTGCAGATAACAGCTGAAATAGTATTATAAAAGATAAGATGATGAAAAAAGAAAGGCATAGCACGCGCTTCCAGTGTAGTATTATAATAATGCAGTTTGTTGCTCAGGGTTCGGGGATTGAATGTACTTTGTATTGAGATACTTACCTTTGAAAACTAAATCCATGCTTGTAAATGGCCCTAAAATTCTTGCAATTGGTACTGTTCAAGAGAACATTGATTAGAATCCTTCCATATCACCTTTCAATTAGTCAGGATCTTATCATAGTTGTAAGCCTTTGAAGGCTTTTCGGAGAAAAATGCATAATGAATATTTTGTGAATTTGATAGTCGTCGATTTAAAAGAGTTTGCCGTATATTGGGCACTGTATTTTCTTTGGGGGTAGAATTTGGGTCCTAGTAATTTCTTGTCAGCTATCGGTTAATTTGAGGATATCATTGTACTATTAGGGTCTTAAGGCCCATAAATTGGTGATTTAGGGGACACCAAACACATTACTCTAGGCTGAATGAATAGCTAGATCTGAAAGACTTTATGGGATAGTTTATGTCCGTGTTCCCTCTTTCAGCCTCAGTGGAGCAGAGGCTAGTCAAGCTCCAGATGGACTGTTTTTGCATGTGGGCTTGCGTAGGAGACTCCAGCTTTAGTTTGGCTGAGTGGGAAACGGTTTGCTTCCTGCTCAATGAAGCTTAAGGTTTCAGAACTATGGCATCCATCGATCTTTGTTGGTGTGGTGGGAGAGTACATGGATGAAAATTGCTTATGAAGGAGAGCTTTGGACCAAGTACAGTAGTGGGTGGCTTGAGTGAGATTTTGGCACAAAATTTGGCATTTTATGGCACTTTTAAGACTGGTTTTTAGGATCTTTCAGGATTTTAGTTGGCAAAGAGATGCAGGTAGAAAATGTGATATGAGGACAACCATAAGAATAGGTTGTTTGAGATCCCTGATGTTAAAGATAATTCCGCAAAATCATTCGGCAATTATGGCTAGTGTGCCAATAGTAATGGCTCCATCTATGGCAAGGTCAATTACATAGAAAATCCTAGAGATAGCTAGAATATTGTAATGAGCTGCATATACCCACGAATCATGTAATCAATATTAATTGCATAATCAGTATATATAGAAGTCACAACCTCAAGCTTTTACAAGTTGAGGATTTCCACAATCTCCATTTAGCTTCTTAACCTTTTCATGGCATCAAAGCATTAAAATCGACCGATGTCGTTTTATTTTTTGCTCCAGCTGCCTCGTGAAGCCCTTTATCAGAACAACACTGGTTGTTGTCTTCTATCCTTTTTTCAGCCCTTGTTTCTTTGCAGCCTTTTATCAAACACCTTATCTCCCATACGTGGTTAGTGACACCGTTTCTTCCTCTTCCTCTTCCTCTTCATCTACTTCACTTCCTTTTAACTCCATGGTCCATATGCTTACCATTAAATTAACTTCCTCCAATTATTTATTATGGAGAAGTCAATTTCTTCCATTGCTCACTAGCCAAAACTTGCTTGGCTATATTGATGGCTCCTTGGTCGCGACGCCTCCGATGATCTACGACAAAGACAATCAGCAGGTTCCAAACCCGCAGTATTCGACACAGCAACAAATTGATCGATTAGTGCTCAGTCTTATTTACTCTTCCCTCTCCGAGGAAGCCATGGGTGAAGTGTTGGAATTGACCTCTGCGCATGAAGCATGGTCTACTCTTGAAGCCTTTTTTTCTCACAAGTCCAAGACATGAGAAATACAGTTGAAAGATGATCTTCAATTAATGAAACGAGGGTCTCGCAGTGTTGCCGATTATGCACGAGCTTTCAAACAATTGTGTGATCAATTAGCCGCCTTGGGACGTCTAGTAGATGACACTGACAAAGTGCATTGGTTTCTTCGTGGTCTTGGCTAGGAATTCTCTTCCTTTTCGACCACGATGATGTCCCAAATCCCTCTGCCAACATTCAAGGACCTGGTTCCTAAGACTCATAGTCATGATTTATTCATTAAAGTCTCTTGATTCCCAGCCACACAATGTTGTTGTCTTTGCCGCTCAACGTGGTGGCCACTCTCATCAAGGCGGCAAGTTTCATCGTGGTGGTGGCCGCTCGGGCAGGGGCAGTAATGGTGGTCGTGGTACTTCCAATAATGGCCACTCACATAACTCTAGCAATAGAAACTCTTCCCATGGTGCATGGTTTCTTTGTCAAATTTGTGGTAAGGCTGGTCATATTGCTCTCACTTATTGGCAATGTTATGATCAACCGCCACCCAATGCCAATCTCGTTGAAGCATTTTCTTCTTGCACTCTTCAAGATCAGCAAGATAATGATTGTTATACTGACAGTTGGGCCTCCTCTCACATGACACATGATGCAGGAAGTATTGGCAACGCTATTCCTTATTCAGGTTCTGATCGGGTTATGGTTGGCAACGGCGTTTCCCTTCCTATTACCCACAATGGTTCTATCTCTTCTCCTCATAATCTTTGTTCTATTTCTGTAATGGATATTCGTATTGTTCCTGGGTTAACAAAAAACCTTATTTCCATTAGCAAACTTACAGCTGATAATAATTGTGATGTTACTTTTGTTGCTTTTTGCTTTTACCATACAAGATCTCCAAACAGGAGCTGTGTTGGGCACCGGTAGATGCAAGGATGGGCTATATGTTCTTGATCGTGGTCAATATGCCTTTGTCTCTTCTCGCTGCAAAACTAGTCTATGTGCCTCACTTGATACATGGCATGCCCGTCTGGGTTATTCTTCCCTGGGCACTGTTAAATTTTTGAATAAACAGAGTGATATCATTCTAAATAATGGTTGTGTTTCTTCTCATTTATGTATTGGTTGTCAATTGGGTGAAAGGCATAGACTACCCCTTTTTTCAATAATGGAAAGCTATGTTCTTTTCCTCTCGAGCTTATTCGCTGTAATTTGTGGGGACCTTCTCCCATTGCATCTTATTCGGGATATCGCTATTATGTTACTTTTGTTGATGATCTTACCCGTTTCACTTGATTTTATCCTCTCAAACTTAAATCTGACTTTTATGACATTTTTCTTTATTTCCAGAAGTTTGTTGAAAATCAATTTTCTAGGACTATTAAAGCCTTTCAATGTGATGGCGAAAAAGAATAGTTCCGTAATCATTTAACTAGTTGTGGAATCCAGTAGCAGCGTGTATCTTTTCCACACACCTCCTGTCAAAACGGAACGGTCGAGTGCAAACCTAGACATGTGATAGAGACTGGCCTCACTCTTCTTTTTCACTCAGTGCTCCATCGACACTATGGGTCGACGCTTTCTCCACGGCTATCTATGTTATCAATTGGCTACCAACACCGGTCCTCAATGGCTCCTCTCCCTACGCATCCTTGTACGGTAAGCCTCCTTCATATTCTATGTTTCGTACCTTTGGATGCTTGTGCTTTCCTTACCTTAGAGACTATTCTAAACATAAGCTCTCTCCAAAATCCACTCCTTGTGTATTTATTGGCTACAGTACTATACATAAAGGTTTTCATTGTTTAGATCGACGTACCCACCAAGTGTATATCTCGTGTCATGTGGTTTCGATGAAACTGTTTTTCCCCATACCAGCACTAAATCCTCTTTCTCTTCTTCGCAATCTAATGATCATGTGATTTTTACGGACTCACCTACTTTTTCTTTGCCAAGTTCCACTATTTTTTTTCCTGCAGGTTCTCTTGATCAATGCTCTATTTCTCGGACAACTTCATACCTTCTTTGTGCCGATGATTCATATCCTTCAAATTTGATGCCATTGATGTCTAAGACTCCCATTATGGATTCTAACTCGTCTGGCTCTGCTCCAACTATTGACTCTTTATCATCTTCCTCTTTGGTTCCCCTGCTGCCGTAACTTTCACACCTTCATCATCCATACCACATTCAACCAATACTCACCCGATGATCACTCGTGCAAAGGTCGGTATTATCAAGCCCCGTGTTTTTCATGCTGTCCCAAAATTGCCAGACTCAGTATTTTTTCAGTCATTACTTGCCTTAAAGGAGCCTCGTGGCTTCAAGTTTGCCATGAAACATCCGGAATGACTCTTAGCCATGAATAATGAGATTCATGCTCTTCACCAAAATCATACTTAGTCCCTTATGCCACGATCATCTCACAAGAATATAGTTGGTTGTCATTGGGTTTTTAAAACAAAGCTTCATGTTGATGGTACTGTTGAACGTTATAAACATAGTTATCAAATCGTGTATCGCAAGGTGTATCGTTTTTTAAAAATAGTGTATCGTATCGTATCGTGTATCGTAAGATACGGTGTAATTTTAAATAATTAATAATAAAATATATGTTTACAAACTTTAAGGTGTTTAGATGTAATTTATTAACAGATATATTTACAGCAGGGGTCTAAGTGTTACGTGTGTATAAATTTTAGGGGGTTTGTATATAATATTTCAAATGTTAGGGGGTCTAAGTGATTAAGTAACAAACCTCAAGGGGTCTAAGTGTAATTTTTCCTATTTTAAAGCATAACAGAGACTGCCTGTTAAAAAAAAAAAAAAAAAAGACGAGAGACTGAGAGAGAGGGAAAGATCGCGAGAGCGATCGAGAGACAGAGAGAGAAAGATCGCGAGAGCAATTGTGAGAGAGGGATCGTGAGATAGAGTGTCTCTCTGCTTCAATGGTCTTGGATGATCTACTTCTTCGATGGGTTTCCATTTTTCTAGGGTTTCTTGCAATGGACCTGAGGAAGAAGAAGAAATATTTTCTAAAATCTGAAGAAAAACAAACCTAGGGTTTTATCCGAAATTTACAGGTTAGTGATGCTATTTTTTTCAATTTCAAAATTTTGTTTGCTTTGCTTTTGCTTGGGTATTTTTGCTGATTTGTGGGTTTGGTGGACTGGTAATTATTCTCTTCATCTCTGTTTTTGCTGATTTACCGTGCGTTCTAATAAAAAAAAAACCAGAGACTTTATGTATCGTTTGTATCGACTGATTCGTATCGTATCGTAAAAACGTATCATGCATCAGACGATACTATACAAAAACGATACAAAACTCTAATTCGTATCGTTTTACCTCTGTATCGTGACGTATCGTACGATACGTATTGTGTATTGTATGATACTAACAACTATGGTTATAAAGCACGACTTGTTACCAAAGGTTATTCTCAACAATAGAGAATTGACTTTGATGAGACGTTCAGTCTTGTTGTGAAGCCTGCTACCGTTCGTCTGATTCTTTCATTAGCCACTTCTGCTGGATGGTCTTTTAAACAATTCGATGTTAATAATGCGTTCCTTCATCGAACTCTTATTGAAGAGGTCTATATGGATCAACCCCCTAGTTATATGTTGATCCCCTGTTTTCGCAACATGCTTGTCGTCTCCACAAAGCATGGCCTCAAACAAGCCCTTTGAGCTTGGTTCCATAGCTTCAGTGCATTTTTACTTGCTGTTGGTTTTCGTCCAAGCAATGCTGATTCATCGCTTTTCATCTATCACCACAAGATTGGGTGTATATATCTCCTGCTTTATGTCGATGATATTGTTTTCACCGGCAGTAACTCTCTTGTTGACACAATTTATTGCTCTCGCCTTAGTAATGAATTTTCTATGAAAGATCTCGCTGATTTGCACTATTTTTTTGGAATTGTAGTTCATAAAACTTCCAGTGGTTTATTTCTTAGCCAATCCAAATGTGCTTTAGATTTACTTGATCATGTCACTATGACAGATTGTAAACATGTCACCACTCCCATGGTGGTGGGTCATCACTTGTCTATTGTCAATACATTATTTAATGATTCGACACACTATCGTTCTTTGGATGGCGCGTTACAATATTTGGTTATTACTCGACCAAATTTGGCCCATAGTGTTAATATTGTATGCCAATATATGCACTCTCCTACCGAAGAGCATTTTCAAGCAGTAAAGAGGATACTTCGCTACGTCAAGGGTACTCTTCATTTTGGTCTTCATCTTTATTCTGATAGCTCTCGACATCTTCTTGCCTACTCAGATGTTGACTGGGCTGGCTCACCAGATACACGTTGTTCCACCTTGGGCTATGCTATTTATCTTGGAAAGAATCTTATTTCATGGAGTGCTAAAAAGCAACCCACCGTGTCACGCTCTAGCGCCGAGTCTGAGTACCGTTCACTTGCAGTTGCTGCAACCGAAATATCCTGGCTCACACAGCTTTTGCGGGACTTGCATATCCTTCTTCCCGTACCATCGAAGCTTTTATGTTATAACAAGAGTGCAATCTTTATGGCAGCTGATCCGGTCTCCCACACACGATCTAAGCACATTACTATTGACTATCACTTTGTGCAGAACAGGTTGCCAAAGGTTCCTTAAAAGTTCAATTCATTCCCAGGGAATATCAGATTGCCGACATCTTTACTAAGAGTATCTCTCGGTCTCAATTCCTCCTTTTTCGGTCCAAACTCACCGTGTCTCCACTATCCACAGTTCCCTTGAGGAGGGGTGTTAAAGATAATTCCGCAAAATCATTCGGCAATTATGGCAAGTGTGCCAATAGTAATGGCTCCATCTATGGCAAGGTCAATCACATAGAAAATCCTAGAGGTAGCTAGAATATTGTAATGAGCTGTATATACCCATGAATCATGTAATCAATATTAATTGCATAATCAGTATATATAGAAGTCACAACCTCAAGCTTTTACTAGTTGAGGATTTCCACAATCTCCATTTAGCTTCTTAAGCTTTTCACCTACTTTGGTAGACTAATCAGAAGCTAGAGCAGTTGAGGTTTCTTTGGGCCTGCGGTATGTTTATCATGTGGATTTGGTTGGGTAAGGGTGGTGTTGGGGTTGGGGAAATAGAGGACTAGATGACATGGACTTCTTGAAGCTGGCAAAAATTGTGATGCTCTCTTGTTACAGTTGTTGAGAAAAGAAATATCTTCTACATGAAAGGTCCTATGGTGGAGAGAATTTCATTGCAAAGTGGCTTTAATTTGCAATCTATTGCCAAGTGGTGAGGAAGTTATGCGCTTGTCTCTCCACTCATTAACGATGCAATCATGCCTGATGGATGATGAGTTCTACTCTCAAGGAAGAAAGTTTACAATGTGAGCTATGCAGCCTTGGTATATCATTGGTGGAGCATTTGTGGAGAGTTGAATAGGCTCCAACTATCCTCCATCCAGTTAAATTGGTTTATCAAAGTATTTCCAGTTATTACTTGTTAGATCTTAACCTATCGAGTATTGTTCATTTGTTGGTTGGAGGTATGTAAATATGCCCCTTACAGCCAAAAATCAAATCCACATCAAATATGTAGCGGCAATCTCTCTTTCTCTCTCTCTCTACACACACAAAAGTCCGCATACCATGATACCACAGTTCTAAACTCATGCCTTTCCCTTGAACTCATTATGGGGAGATTTCACACAATGAGCCTACTTACTGTCATGTACCACTGGAATCATTGATGATGCACTTTTCTTAAGCTAGATCAACTAGTCACAGACTCACATGGCAACTGATCTGTGAAGTGGTACAAGTTTTGGATTGTTAAGTGCCCCTAAATCCCTGAGGAATGGGCCACAAGGCCTCTATTAACAAGATGAAGCCTCATGGTCACTGTTATTAAAACCGGACCGGACCGGCCGATTGACCCAGTAAACCGGTCAATCGGTGCCTAAGCCAGGCCGGTTCTTTAAACGGACCGTTTATGTAATCAACCCGCTAAAATCGGCCTGAACTGGACTTTTTTTTACAAAACAGCATGAACCGTGTGGTTCTCATGGTCTGACCGGTCAGCTTTTATTAAAGAAAAATTATTATTTTAGCCTAGGCTTGATCTCAAACCATGGCCCACATCATTAAAAGGCTTCAGCTTTTATTAAAAAAAAACATATTACTTTCTCCTAGGCTTGATGTTAATCATGGCCCACCTCATTAAAAGGTCTTGTACACAAGTACTCAACTTGAACCCTAGACAGAAGGAAGCTTTATAGGCTTCTTTTGCTCTCATTTTTTTGTAACTTACCGATGTGGGATTGGGGAAGCTAAAGTGAAGTGTGGAAGTGGAACTCTTCATAGGCTTGTATTGCTCCCCTTCTCCTGTCCATCCCATGTGGGATTTAAATGGTTTGGTTATTTACTAATCTTTTTTATAGTCTCATAACATATAGCATAATAATATTATTATTAATTATTTTATATTTTTTAATTATATGACCGGCCCGACCAGTCAACCCAGCGGTTGGACCAATGAACCATTGATCCAGTCCCTCTGCTGGTTAGATATTCGGTCCGGTTCTAATAACTATGCTCATGGTATTTTCTATAAATCAAAAACCCATTTAAAAATAAAAATAACACTACTCATTTTGATGGTAAATAATAAGTAAATAATATATCTTAGAATGAATGTATTTGGTGCAATATTAAAAGCAAATAGATTTGTATGCTTGTGTGTTCTTCTCTCAGACTCTCACTTTGGTGAGTCAGTTGTGTATGGTAGCTTAAAATATATTCAGACACAAATAGCTCAGGTTTTGCCAAGCAAATTAAGGGATTCAAGAATTCTGCATCTAATTTCTGACTGTAATAGATTATTTTCAATGTTAGCAATTAATATATATTTAAATCACAAGCTTTGTAGCACATAGTTGGGCATCTAAGAGGGGGAGTGGGACCAGGCTTCTATCCGTATTGCTAAAAATCATGGAATATCTATTTATTTTTCTCCAAAAAAGTTGAATGTAGAAGAAACTGGACTTTGAGATGCCCCCCCTTTTCGAACCATGCCTTGAAGCATTTTTCCTTTTTTGCTAAATATAAATTGAGATTAAGGGAAAAAAAAGATTATAAAAAGATATAATCAAGCGCCGAGGCTTGAGACACGCCCGAAGGCCATACAATGTAATTAACCACCTAGTCGAAAAAACCTCAAAACTTCTCATAGAGGATAGGTTAGACAAATATACAAAGGAGAAATAGGTTCATCCCACAATTTTGTGTGCTAGGTTAAAACACCTATATGCTCACACCAAACTACTTCCATTGCCATTATTTGCATTTTCTAGTGACAACCCTAGCAGAAGAATTGCTGATTTGCAAAATTTTGTTCCATTTCCTTGAAGCATCATGTTATTGCAAGTTTTGCATAGGCCAATTAATTCCATGGAATATTCATCTATGGATTGCTCGGATTCATATGAGATAAGGTTGTCCACTCCATCCCCTTCATCATATTCATCTCCTTGGCCTTCCATGTGACTGTCATTTGCTTCAGTTTGGCTCCAGAAGACATTTTAATTAGTGTAATGTTGAATTTATGCATTGGTGGTTTCCAGGTTTTGTCCCAACATGACAGATAGCCTTTTCAATAATGCATTGAGGTTGTTGAGGTAGAACCATGCAAAAGTGAGTTTTTCTGGGAGCCTAGCTTCCCTTAGCTCTAATATGCTCAAGGACATATTTGCTGGTTGTTTATACCCTCCAAAGTTGTGTGAATGCCATGATCCTTGAGATTTGGCTGTCTTTTCTCGTAAATTCCACCGGCTGCAAGGAATCTTCTACCTTCCTCCTCCATACTTCTTTATCATTAGGATCACAGTTATTGTTTGGCTCCTTGAATGTGGATTTAATGACTGATTTTCCCTTATTTTCCATGGTCCTCCTTTTTTTATTTCTCATGTTGTACTAAAAGCCAAGGGTCAAAGTTGCCTTCATGGTTGTTCTGGAGTCTTTTAGTCTGCCTCTGTAACCCCTATGCCCTTTGTGGAGTGTGTGCAAAAGCATCTATCATTGTGCTTGCAAAATTCACAATCATGACCAATATAGCCACATGTAAAGCATATCTTCTTAACACCCTCATACATGAACCATTTCTTGAATTTACCGATGAAGGCATGGGAACCATAGTTGTTAGTATCGTACGATACGCGATAAGTATCGTACGATACGTCACGATACAGAGGTAAAACGATACTAATCGGAGTTTTGTATCGTTTTTGCATAGTATCGTCCGATACACGATACGTTTTTACGATACGATACGTATCGACCGATACAAATGATACGCGAAGTCTCTGTTTTTTTTTTTTTATTAGAACCCACGGTAAATCATCAAAAACAAAGATGAAGAGAAGAATTACCGGTCCTCCAAACCCACAAATCAGCAAAAATACCCAAACAAAAGCAAAACAAACAAATTTTTGAAATTGAAAAAAATAGCAACACTAACCCGTAAATTTCGGATGAAATCCTAGATTGATTTTAGAAAAAACTTCTTCTTCCTCGCATAGGTCCATTGCAAGAAACCCTAGAAAACACTCTGTCTCACGATCGCTCTGTCTCACCATTCCTCTGTCTCGCGATCTTTCTCTCTCTGTCTCTCCATCGTTCTCACGATTCTGCCTCTCAATCGCTGCCCCTCGATCGCTTTCGCTATCTTTCCCCCTTTCTCGTCTTTTTTTTTTTCTAATCAGGCACTCCTTCGTCAGTCGTCACTGTGTTTTAAAATAGGAAGAATTACATTTAGACCCTTTAAAGTTTGTTACTTAATCACTTAGACCCCCTAACATTTGAAATATTACACACAGACCCCCTAAAATTTATATATCCGTTAATAAATTACATCTAGACACCCTAAAGTTTGTAAAAATATATTTTATTATTAATTATTTAAAATTGCACCGTATCTTACGATACACGATACGATACGATACACTATTTTTTAAAAACGATACACCTTCCGATACACGATTTGACAACTATGATGGGAGCCCAAAGGCTTGAGGTATCAATTTGAACGTACAATCTTGCATGTCCCCCTCAGGATATGTCCTCAGTTCTAACCTAAAAATCTTGAACAATGAACCCACAGTACTATAGTGTTGGCCACAGCAATTGATGGTGGGAACTCTAGCTCCCTCTATCCGACACCTATGAATTGATTCCCAAGGAACCATGGACCTCCACTAAGTATCCTTATGATATATTCCTTCATCTTCAAGCGAGCAACTTACTAGCCTTCACCAGGAGCTATACATTCCATTTTATCCTTAGTTACCCACAAGGTAGCTTGCTTCCCAATCAAGTACTTAGTAGCTATATGCTCATCCACAGGTTTTGTAGATAATAGCATTGTCCCAAGGGCGCCTAATTATAACTTCATCTTCTTTGGACAGATTTATTATGGGGACTACTTGACTCCTCCACAGGTTGCCTTTCCAAATCTGGCTAGCCATTCTGCCACAAGGTGGTGCAAACATCTTAGGTGGTTTCTAGGGCCAAAGCATTCTTGTTTCATATTTTTTGGGGGTATATGTCATGATTGGTGTGTTCATGTTGTCCGTGATTGGTTTGCTGGGTGCTTGTTGTGGAGGATTCTGATAAAGGGATGATGTATTGGTGCCTAGAGATGATGGGAGGTTTTCAAAATTTTGGTATCGGTAGAGGATGTGAGATTGTGAAGGTTTTGTGTATGGTTTTTGGGTGTGGCATTGGTCTGATGCCTTGGTCTGGTGGCTTTTCTGGTTCACCACCCACCATCACTAGGAAACTTTCTGATTACAAGGTAACGTGGCTTTCCATTGAACAGTTCGTGTACACAAAGGGGGCAGCAACAATGATTGAGGTTTTGGGGTGGAATCAGTGGTGAGAGGATGCGACAAAGTCGGTGTTGGTGACGAAGTCAAAGACGATGATGAGTAGTGTGTGGTTTGCTGATGGAGTTTGTAATGGGATATCCATGGCATCTGGCAAGAGACAAAAGGTACTAGAAGAAGTGAGATTTGGAGGGAAGGGTTATTAGAGTTGAGGAGTAGAGCTAGAGTTATGGGAAGAAGATGAGCATGTTGCACAATGTTTGGATCACCACCAAGGGAAGAGGGAAAGCTCTACAGGGGTGAGAGTGAGGTTATCAAATGCCTTTGGCCTAACCAATAGAGTTTCTCTTCCTTGCATTATATCTTTAATTTTTTATCGGTACATATGAGATGCATCTATTTGTATGGTTCCTTTTACTATTTGTTTTTCCATGTTTTCTTGAAGATCTTAAATTGGATGTTGTACAAAATTCAATCTTTTTCGATAGGCATATATAGGGAAAAAAAAAAATTCATGCCTTACCCTATTGTGAAAATTTTGTTCTGCATTGTTTTGTCTGCCTTGAATGTTGTGGTTGCACCTCACATGACTCTGCTTTATTTGAATCTCTATGTTAGGTCGATATATATTTACTATAACAGGCAAAATGATCATCATCAATGGGGTCGATATATATTTGCATTGATTCCCTCGTTTTTGCCACTGTGTTTGTTCATTGATGGGGAACGGTTTATTATGTCCCTCCGCTAGGTGTTCTATTTTGTTTTCAATCTTAATAGATATCCTCACACCGTCTAATCTGAGTTTTGTCAAAATAAAAAGTGATCCTCATCGGAAAAATCTCTTTCCTGATACTGTTTGGTAAAAGTAATATTATGCACTGTAACGGTAAACATTTACAATATTCATTCATGTGTTTTACAGATGGGAGAAGTTTAAACGCCAGTTGCAAGATATGCTTCATCACAGTGGTTCAAAGGGAATTGAAATGAGAAAGGCCAGTGGCTCACTCTATATGTACCCCATGCCAGATTGCATGTGTAAACGAGCAGATGCTAGAAATGAGAATAGCAACACGTCAAATTTTACTTGAAACTTCAAATACATTAATTGTCTTGAAGTGTTCAAAGTTTATATACTGTAATTTATTATATATAGCATTCATTTGGTTATAAAATCCATTCTTTTCTACTCTATTGAGGGAGGTTTCAAGTTTTGATTCTTTTGAGCTTCATTAACTCAAACTGTAATCTGTACTACAATGTTCACAGTAGCTGTATCATATACAGTAGCCTCTAACATAAAAGGTTCTTTGTGATAATGTATGCCTATAGTATCCTCTCTCTCTCTCTCTCTCTCTCTCTCTCTCTCTCTCTCTCTCTCTCTTGTTGTATGGTTTTGCTCATGAAATTCCATCTGCACTGTTCTGCTCGACTCCAGGACCGTGATGAAATTGATGCTTGTAATACTGATTATTTCAGAGAATTATTGGATTCAGGGATCATAATTTCCTTTCTAGTGGAGCTTTTAAAATCTTACCAGGTTTGCTGCGGAGCCTGCCAGAGAGAAGGGATCCACTATTAAATTTCAGTTTTGGGTCATAAGTACCAGGAATTATTTGGGGTAGATGTGCGGGTGCGACCGAGGTCGTGACGACAAGAACTGGATGGTGAGTCAGTGACCTTGGTGATGGTGGCATGTTATTGATTTTTGTATGATAATTAGTAGATGTGGACTAATTTTTTTTTTTTTGTACAGAGATGTGTCTAACATCCTCCAGAAAAAAGGGATGGGAGCAGCTAATGGGCATATCTTATATGTGGATCAAATTCAAGTCTTTCATCTAATAAGGGCCATGCTTTGTTTCCACCACAGAAGCTTGTCTCTGGGAAGGCTTGAACTTTCGATCTTTTGATAGCGTTGACTAGTCTTCATAACCCAAGGTATCTCTGTCTGTTGACAAGAAAAAAAACATTCGGTATGTACTACTGGGTGTCCATTAGAGTCTAGTTGTTAGTGTTGTTTGCGAGGACTTAAGAAATACAAAATGTATTTTGTTGTTCTGGGAGGGGGAATCTCATGTAGATCTTCTCTCACGATTATGCTCATAGAGCTATAGACACTTTTCTTAAGGGGAAGAGAGGTGAATAGATTTTTTAATTTTGGCCTAATTGATACTTATAAAAACTTGAACGGCCACAATTATCTCTTTTATCCCTTCTAATCTATGGTTTTAATTAACCCGATTATGAATTTCATACTTTTAATGTATGCTTCTAATCAAGATTAGCATGAGCTCTAAGAACTTTATAAATGAGCAATTTATAATTAAGTGGAAGTACTCTCACAATTCAAGTGTAATTGTTTTTAGCTATTTATGTATGTTTTACCTTTTTAAATTTGGTTACATTGGACTCTTTTTTCATAATTGGCCTTCGACATCTTTTACGGGATTGATGTTTAACTAACTTTTAGTCATGTTTCATCTATTACCAACACTTAGAGTCATTTAAGATCATTAATGTTTTAAACAAATCAAACTCCTAAGTGTGAAGGTGAATGGTATGTGTGTATTTGGTTTATAAATTTTTGAAAGGCAAACACTAGAATGAAAGAGAATTTGGTTAATGAATCATGTAATAAAATTTATGTCATTAAGTTCTATATCCCCTAATATGACTCATAACAATGTGCATTTCAACTTTGATTTAAGGATGAAATCATTACAATGCAAACCAAAGATTTATGTCTTTTTGACTTTTTATTTTTCAATGTTTTTGAATTTTTCAAAATAAAAATATACATGAAAAATATGCATGAAGATAATTAAATAAGGAAAAACAAATAAAGCAATTACCATAAATTCTAAAAATAAATGTAAAAATTGACATTAAATCTATTTTTGGATTTTTCTATTTCTTTTGTTTTTTGTTTTTCATGTTTCTCTTATTTTTGTATTTTCATCTTTCTAATGTTTTTGTATTTTTATATAGAAAACAAATAATAAATAACAATGAAAAACAATATGTACAATGTATGATCCTAGGGTTTTCAATGCAATGCATTAAAGATCACTTAGATCTATACTCACCTCTCCTGTATGATCCTAGGGTTTTCAATGAAATGCATTAAAGATCACTTAGGTCCATACTCACCTCTCCTACTTCTTAAGAGTTATGACCTTACTAAAAGTATTTGAGGCCTCTAACTTAGTTGAGATGGTGAGTTTCTCAAAATCCTTCTTAGTCACTCATACTTGTTTTCCCATTCTAAAACAAAGGTTAGGTCGGGGAATGGGTAGAGGATTAATTCTCTTCTCCCTGAATGTATGTAAATCAATTTTGACCTTAGGGATAGAAGGGGCTTTGTGCACTCTAGCACTTGGACCACCCCGTTGTATGGTTCGTCTAGGTCTCGAACAATCATGAGCACACTAACGATTTTCAGTATGCAGATACCAATGGGTTTGGTTCTAAACTATCAAAATCTTTAACACCAAGTTGTGAGGTTGGGTAGAATCTCTAGTGATAGACTTTAGGTTTAGGGATCTAGGTTGGTGATGGAAGCTCTCAAGATAAAAGATGTGTTTTCTCTCTTAGAAATTTCACAAAAGGTTTAACTTAGTTGTGAGAAAGGTTCTCCTTATTTATAAGTCCGGAATAAGAGTAGCTTTAGTAAATAAGAAAACTCATATTTGCGAACGATCGCTCGATCGGTGAGAGGGCAGTCAGGGCAGTTGACAATAGAATAAAAATCACTTCTCAAACCTGTCCAAGAGCATACACCGCTCGAGCTTTGTCTACCTCTCCGTGACATTTTTTCATCTTATTCCCTAAATTATAAAGAGTCTGTTTTAACGAAGGCTGACGAGCATAGATCGGTCCATACATGTTTTTAAAGCAAAAAACTTGATCTTTCGAGCATTAAAGAGTGTTGTTCAAGAGGAGTCCATTAATGACTCAATCTATGTTTTCAAAACACAAAATGGTTTAGAAATTTTTTTATTTTCAAAACATCTAGAAGCTATACTCGGATTGCTTTTAATTCCATTTTTTCATCCTAATCATCCTAAGTTAAAAGTAACTAAGGATTCATCTTAGGTGTCTAGGTCATTACATTTATCCTAAGCATGAAGGTGCGTACAGAGTTTGAATGATGTTGTTTTGACGCTTGGTTCCCTCCTTTCAATGACGCTTTCAGATCTTTAACTTGATATCATCTGACCATAGAAAAAGGTTAAGATTTATAATAGACTTTACGAAATTAACCAATTATAAAATGTGATTTAACATATTTCTTGAATAAATATTTAATAAAGGAATTTTATAAGAATAGTATTTTCACTAAATATTTGCATATTCACAAGAAAAATGGTCCAAAAATAACATAGGAAATATTGTGTCGGGATCGTCAGTATAAAAAATGTTTGTGTTACAATTATTAATAATTCCTCAAATACTAGCAATGTATATATGATGAAGGAGAAAGCGATAGATACATGGGCAAAACCTATCTTGTGCATGTCTTTCCTGATGTGTTTTGCAATTGCTAATACTAGCAGTGCATCAAAGATGCAGTTATCGATTCTCCTGAAATGATCAGTATTTTGTTTCTAAGAGCTTTTTTTTTTTTTTTTTGCCTTCTATTTTTGATTTATTTAGGTGGTAAAACCTGTTGTAACTCATCAAAAATATTTTTAAAAAACTGCTCTACATATCATATTTTTTTTTCAAGTGTTTAGGATAAATCATAAGTTGTCTGCTTAGATTTACAGTGGTGGCCTCTTGGAAATCTTTATCCCTCCTGTTCAACCAACCAAGATCTCCTTCTTTGAATCACATACTTTTTCCGATGCTTTTCTGCTGCTTCCTTATGCTTTTCTAGCTTCAGATGAAATTGCTTATGCAACTGGTTGATATAAATTCAATGGACTATTTGGGTTTCAACCCCCAACTGCTTCAAACTGTATCATCAATCATGTCAATACTCATTTGATATGACCAATCATAGCTTGCAGTAAGAGTTCAGGTTAATCGAGAACACTTTAGTTTGTTCATCAGTTTGTGGATGTTAAGCGTTATAAATTTAAGTTTTGTGTCCATTTTTCTCTAAAATGTACACAAAAAATGATCGATAACCTTGAAATCACGATCAAAAAATAATTATATTAGGAATTTCATGTATCTTGACAACGTCGCGGACTTGCATCCAACCTCTTCTTGCAAGGCATGAAGCGAGCCATCTTTAAAAATTTATGCGACGCAAAAAATATTGAAAAAGAATAAAACTTTAGAAAAATAAAAGGAAAGAATGATTGAGAGTCACTGTAATCTTCTTTTGACTTTTAATATGTGACTAGACGTTGCTTCTCTAACTAGTATGTCTGGACCCACAGTGCTCAGTACTGTAGTTACAAATAGGACAGAATTGAGAATTGTGTTATGATTTGGGTTCCATGGCTCACTAGGTTTTAAAAATTACAAATCATGATAGGTTATTTTATTTTTAATTACCCCTTAAAGTTATGATATATTCATTTTGACCCCACTTTTGGGTACGTAGGTAGGTCGCATCATTTAATATTCGTTGGCCCAATTTTACCTTTAAAATTTTAACTTGTGTCACGCTGATCTAATCGCAAATCACAATCTAAATTAACTAATGCAAGTGGCCATGCGTCTCACTCTCACATGAGCAAGCCACTCCATTATTGGTAATGAGGCCAAATAGAAGGTTCCAGTAGAAAAGGAGATAAAGAAATACTAGCTAAATCTGCATTAAGAAGATTTATTATGGGTTTGTTTGTTTAGCAGGAGAATGATAGAAAATGTAAGAAAGAGAATTTTTTTAAAATTTTCATGTGTTTGGTTAGCATGAAAAGGAAAATGATGGAAAAAATAATTTTTCTTCATGCTTGAATTTTTTCACAAATAACCAATTTTTTTTTTTATAAAAAACACAAGAAAATACAAGAAAGTTGTGATTTATAACTAACTTCCTATTTTACTCTTATTTTTCTTAAAATATTTTATTGGTTATTAATTCTAAAAAATTTTGGTATGAATTTGATTAATTATATAATTTGGCTCAAAGACCTTTGTATTGGTGATTGTCTTAAAATTAAGTTTCGAGCCATTTTTTTAAAATTTTTAACTTCAATTATAATTACATATATTTTTTTTATTTTTTAGACCGATTTAATATAATTAAGGGTAATTTAGACAATTATAAAAAATTTCTTATAACTTTTCTTTCTTTCAAACAATATAATGAATTTTTTTTTAAACTTTCCGGTAAATTTTTCATTCTAACCAAATACATGTATGAAAATATATTTTTTATCATTTTCTTTTCTTTCACTTCACTTTCTATTATTTTCACTTTTCATCATTTTTTTCTTCCTAACCAAACAGACCCTATGTGAGATGGGGGGTTGTTTCCATCCTTAAACCAAAGAAATGTAGCAAGTCACTTAAAAGGGTCATTTTGTTCTGTCAAATTATAAATTTACTTCAATTTTGATTCTAATCTTGTAATATGTAGTTTTTCAAATTTTCAAGAATGCAAGCACAAAAAAAAAAAGAATTTCCAAGAGTTTAAACTAGCTTTTTCTATTGGACTAAGGCGATACTAGTTAAAAACTTGAAGGATTAAAATGCAAAAAAAAAAGGGATCTACGTGACACAAAACTTGTTGAGAATAGAAAACATTCATTGTCACGGTTATATCATTTCATTTCAGCATTGACATAGAGTACGACACAAAACTCGTTGAAAATAGAAAATATTCATTGTCACGGTTACATCATTTCATTTCAGCATTGACATATAGTACAATCATTCAATGATAACTCAACAAAATAAACAAAGTAGTATTCACTCTTTCGAATAACTTTCCCTTCATTTAAGATAGTAATTTTCTTATATAAAAAAGTGGGATTCACATTATTCACTTGATTATTTATTATAGAACGGTTACACTAAATATTTACTCCGGTGGGAGGCCTTTTCTTTATTTTGCCAATGATTTAAATAGTAACTTGAAATGACGACAATGCCATTGTAATTTAAAATTTTTTGGAGTAGTTCTTATTATTTTTGGAGGTTAAGTTATATTTAAAAAATTATGATTGATCACAAAAATATAACTCTTAAAGGTCAAATAACATATTTCAAAGGTCAATTTTACATAATTTTTAAAGGTTATCTTAATTAATTATGACATTTTGACTAATTAAAAAGAATTTAATTAATTATAATTTGACCCTAAAAATTAAAATTAACCCTCATAAACAAATTTTTTTTTTGATAAGATGTCAAAAGTTATGTTTTCGTCACTGTAATCTTATCCTCCCGCCATTCAAGGACCAGTCCCATGTAATTATCTCGGAACTAACCCGAAATATAAATACAGTGGGAGGAATCTACTGGACCCACTCATGGGTTTCTCTCATAAAAACGGAGTAACGAAAAGAAAGCGTATATAATTTGAGAATTTAATAATTGTGATAATTAAATTTTTAGTGAATTTTAGTATTGAATGTACTCTATTTTATTATTTATTTAAATTTTTATAATGTATTTAAGTTTTTAAATTATGTCTCAATAATATTAATACACAAATAAAAGATAGAAATTAATTCACACCCATCGACCAACTAGGCTTGTTCGATTGATATTTTTTTTGGGTACATCTATCAAATTTTATTTTTTTAATCTATATTCAAATTCTTAGGAAAAAAAAAATCATTGAAAATTAATATTAAATTTTAGTATTTAATAGAATTTATAATTAATTTAAAAATTATAAATTAAGTATAAATAATATTATTGGTTAATCATAACCCACAAATAGTTCCAGGTGGCGGTTTAAATCTGAGTGCCGAAATTTAAGCGGTGGAACAGAAGAGTGTCCAAATTTTGAGAGAGAGAGAAAAAGGAAAGCCCACAGGAAGAAGCCAACTCATCGTAAAAAAAGTATACCTACCTACCAAATCAACCTCCTCCTCCTATCTCTTAAACCATTCGTCATTTTCCACCAGCTTGGTCAAATCTCCTCTCTCCTCCCTCTTCCCCCACCTCCCCACCTCTCTTAAAAGCATCCAGTTTATTGGCCACTCTGCCTCATAGTGGACGTCCTTTCTCTCTCCTCCCCATTTTCTATCTCCTCCCATCTTCGCCCAACACCCCCTCCATATATATTTATTTTCTCTCTTACCTCCTCTTTCAATCAAACATCTGTCGTTCCTTCTTCTTATCTCCATCAAGAAAACAGAACAGACAGATACTTATCCATCTCTCTCTGCTTCTCTCTCTCATAACCCATATATCAGAGACTATCTATCATGGGACGTTCACCTTGCTGTGAAAAAGCCCATACCAACAAGGGTGCGTGGACCAAAGAAGAAGACCAACGCCTCATCAACTACATCCGTGTTCATGGCGAAGGTTGCTGGCGTTCCCTCCCCAAATCCGCTGGTAAACCCCCTCCCCCCTTTTTCTCTCTGTTACACGCCCATATGAATTTGATTCTTTTTATTTTTTAATGGCTCTGAATTGTATTCTTTTTTTCATGTATTAGGATTGCTTAGATGTGGAAAGAGTTGCAGGCTACGGTGGATAAACTACCTCAGGCCTGACCTCAAGAGAGGAAATTTCACAGAAGAAGAAGATGAGATCATTATCAAACTCCACAGTTTGCTCGGAAACAAGTACACCCTTTTATCTTTTCTTCTGGAACCTTTAAATTTTCATTCTTTCTGCCTCTGTTTGGCAGCTGAGAAAATGTCTGAGAAGAAAATAGAAAGTAAAATTTCCATTAGGACTTTCCCTATTGTGGGACCACGTTAAAAAACATATGTTGTCCCCAAGACAAATAGGGGTGAGGTTGAGATAAATATTTGACTTTGATTGATGGGGACAAATTCAAGAATTAGGTTTGGAGCTGCAAATTATTTGGAGAAGTCCTAGCCTAGGTGTGACTCTGGAAAAAAAGCTTGAAGGGAATAAATTGTGTTGAATTGTAAAAGCCGTAGTGTAATTTTAAGGTTTTTTTTTTCAAACCTTAAAAGAGAGAAATTTAAGATTGATTGACGGAGTTTGATAATTTTCTTGGAAACGAAACCTACCAAACTCTTTGAGATAGGAAACTTTGTTTTGTACTAATTAAGTTGAATAATCAATCTTTCTAAGATCCCCTCAAGAAAGGTGAGCTTGACTTTGAGAAAGAAGGTGCAGGGAGGGTGCCAAACTCTCTGTTTTTGTTCACTGATTCCACTTCCACAAACCCAAACCGGCACTGGCACTTCAAGTTTTTCATTTCTAATTTATGTTCTGTACTAAATTTTGTGTTTTTACTTAATTATTTTACAGATGGTCCTTGATAGCTGGAAGATTGCCTGGAAGAACAGACAATGAGATCAAGAACTATTGGAACACCCACATCAAGCGCAAGCTCATTAGCCGTGGACTCGACCCTCACACTCACAAGCCACTCAACGCCACCACCAAAGCCACCACCACCACCACTGCCACTGCCACTGCCGTCACCAATATTTCCTTGGACTTCAAGAATGCTTCATTTTCAACTTTGCCCGTAAAAGAAACCACTTTGGTGGACCAAAATAACCAATTCAAGCTCCTCACAGACTCAGCTGAAGATGGTAATTGTAGCAGTGGCACAACCGAAGAAACCAAACCTCAACACATTCATGAAGAGCAAAACAACACCCAAGTTCTTGACCTTGAGCTCTCAATAGGACTTCCATTTCAGTCCAAAACTTGGGAAACATCTGCAAATTCAGCCGAGTCAAAGTTGGAAACAAAGGTTCCCTACAAGTTCTTTGCGGTGACACCACCGCCAACTGCAGCGGTGGCCACCACGGCGGAGGCAGCGGTGGTGGCTCCGGCACTGTGTTTGTGTTGGCAGTTTGGGTCTCAGAGCGGTCAGTTGTGTAGTAATTGCCGAAACACAAAGGGGTTTTACAGATTTTGCTGACCGTTGGATGCATAAGGCCATAAATTTTAGATCTGGATATTAATGCTTTCTACTTACCAGCTTCTTCGCCTACCCAATGTAATTATTGTATCTTTAGAACTATAGCTCTTTGGAATAGCAACATTTAATAGCAAGACAAATTTTTTTTTGGATCAACCATTTGCTCTTGTCAGAAGGAAAATACTATATAATTCAAATGAAATCCAAAAGTTAAAATTCAAATGTATATCATCCCTTGGATCGGTGTGGGATGAGTGGATTCCAGTGAAAAAATTATTGGGACGCACTCATCCAAAAGATGATATGCATTTAAAATCATTAAGGAAAAACGCGAAAGAGATTCAAATCTTATATAGGTTGATAACGTACATTTTTTTCATTTTTCATTTCTATTTTCTCCTTTTCTTTAAAGTTGAAAAAAAAGGATATGGATACCATTATAGCAATTTAAAATCTAATGAGAGGAGTTGAAATCCTTGTCAACTTGAACCATTACTGTGCTACTCTGGTGTGCCATGCTGTTTTAGGGTGGTATGAGAGCAAAAAAATTGGTAGGTCACATGGCCAATGTTGGTCCTCAATAGTCATGGTCGATGTAGATATGCACTAAAACAATAAAATAATGATAAAAAGTCAATTAGATTTGCAAGTAACACATTGTTATATATGATTACTGTTTTGGGGTTTTGGATCCCTCCAAATAAATTTCTCCAATTTTAGTTAGAAAATTGAGAGAAATCGTATTAGAGAAGAGCTGAATTTGCTCCTTTTTTTTTTTGGTATTTCGGCGGGATGTTAGAGAGAGAACTTATGACAGTTGATAGTTTATATACACTTAAGATTATATGTAATCATCAGTTATAGAATACGGTTTCCCATAATTAGTAAAAAAAATGTATAAAGCCTTTCTTTCGATTCAATTTGAAGTTGCGTATTGGCATTCTTAGGTAGTATCCTATCACGTTTAATCATGTGAAACTTGGGGTTAACTGTGTCGTTAAAGCAATTGACTCATGGATATAGATAAGAAAGCTCTTTTGAGGAAAATTCCGTATTGAAAGCACACAAGAAATATCCATTTTTGATCCCCACAAGTCGCCATCTAATTAATCACGAGGCCAAATATAACTAACTAAATAACGAGGTGACTCACGAGTCACTGGGATAACTTGACTCAGTCAATCTCCAAGCAGTGTTCAATTTCTTCTTTTTTTTTTCTTTTTTTTTTGATGAGCAATATCTAGTTATCTTGTCACTATAGAGGAGGGTACTGTGACAAATCTAAGAATTGGATGTATTGGACAAACGCTTTGAATAATTTTTTTTTTACAACAGGGTATTTAGGCTTACGTCGATTACTTTCTCGAACTCTGAGACAACAACCGTAACTCAAATTAATTTAAGGATATATGTCCTCTGAGAAATAAGGACCCTTAGAAAATGTGTAAAGTATCAAACTTGAGACATAATAGATGTAGATTTATATAGATAATGATACACTAAGATCGGATTCGATTGTAATTTAATATTGTTGCATACACACATATACAAAAATACAAATTAAAATTGAGTGATTATTTAACTATATTGTGTTAAAATTGGTATGTAATTTATTAAAATTCAGCTCTAATTTAATTATTTGGATCAATAACTTTTTATTTTTTGAAAGGATTTAGATACAAAGTGTAAGAATTAAGTTCGTTGGATAGACAGATTGAAGTCGAATCGAATTCGTTAAAATCTAATCGTTGAACTATTAACTATTTATTTATGGGCTCAACGATTATTGACGAGGATCATCCGATCATTCTCTTTAACATAATGGCTGCCCGCACTGTGAAAAAGTCCTATCTCCTCCCCTCTTCAAAGCAAACATTTTTATTTCTAAATTCTAACATGGGAAGCCTTGAAATGAGTTGGACTGGCCAAAAATAATCAGACATTAAGGGGTTGAAATTTGAAATAATTAATTTTTGTATGGAATCTAATGCTAGTGCTTAGGTTCCCTTAAAGAATGCCGGATCTTCCTCCACCTAAAAATACCAACTCCAGTAAAGAAATGTACTGTAGTTGTGTGAGATTGAAGGTTTTAGCATCGAGTCCTAACGTGGGTTTGATTTATTTAATAAATCTTTAAGCCAGAATGCATGGAATTTAAGCATCTCTCTGATTGGTGTTTGTGTGTACATGTGTTGCTTATATATATATATTCATATATATATGTTGAGAGAGAGAGAGAGAGAAAGAAAGAGAGATTGGAAAAAGGAAGATAGAACATGTGACATGTTTGGGGGTAGGTAACCCAATCTGTGATCAAGTTGATAGAAGAGGAGAGAATTGAACGAAAAAAAGAAAGAAAGAAAGACAAGGGATACGGTTGGTTAGTTAAAGAGTGGGTGGTGGAGGTGGAAAGTCGGGGGGGGGGGGGGGGGGGGGGGGGGGGGGGGGGGGGGGGTGTCATGTGCAAATACAGTAAGGTATGTGATTCCTATGTTAATGGGAATATATAAGGGATATTAGGCCACCCAAACATCACTCCTTTTCTAAGAAAAGTCTAAATGACTTTCATCAACAACTCCTGCCACCTAGCTTGCTTTATCTTACAGTATTTCTTAGAATAAAGACACTCTTCCCCTCGCCCCCCCCCCCCCCCCCCCCCCTCTCCCTCTCTCTCTATATACACACACATATATATATACAGATACATGGTGGAATTTAGCACAATGATAAAATTGCTCAATTAAGACCTGGTTGTCAAGAGTTTAAGTTGAAGAAATAATCTCTCTATATGTGAATGATAGGCTACGTATATCTAACATTTCCTAAATCTTGTAGCGACAGGAGTCTCGTACACTAAGCTATCTTTTATATCGATGGTGGGAGAATAAGTGGGCAGGTCATGTTCATGCATGATTAGATGCTTAGAGAGGAAAGGTATAATTTAGTTGAGACAAAATGTGCCCACATGCTCTCACCTAATCGTTTTCTCTGGATGTCCTTCTCAGAACAGTAGATTAATGGATAAGTATCTCCCCTTCGCACTTGCCAATATGGTCATGCTTGCCTATATGACACCTTTCATGAACTGCCAAGCCATATCTAATATGAATGCTTTTTGTTTAATAATCCTTAACAAATCTGATAATGTGTTTGTTTGAGTTGTGGTTATAAATTCAAGGTTGTTAAAATATGTATCGAAAGGCGTATTATTTTTTAAAAATAGTGTATCGTGTATCATTTATTGTAAGATGTACGTAGTTTATAAAAGATTAGGAGTAACCCGTGTCTAAAAGTACCGTGCAATATGAATGTTTTTTAGAATGATGTTGGTGACCGTTAAATGAGTTTATTTGAAACCGTCGAATGAACTTATTGAAGTCTACCCTATTTTATATTATAGATTATAGATATTAAAAAATACATATACCTACGACAAAATATCATAATAACATTTTATTTCACCACAAATTTCTCACATAAAATAATTTAAAGAGATTACAAGGACCAAAACAAAAAATTAACAATCTAAGTCTTGAAATTTCTAACATTATTCATTAATATCAAAATATTAGTGAGTTTTAGTTCTAATATCTAAAGTAGTCAGAGGATGACACTTTTAAAAATCAAACTATTTATTCCCGCGATGGAACGAATAAAAAAGATTGCTTTTATTTTTTAAAACTGTAGATGGTGAAATAATGTCGTTTCATTACTTAGTATTTGAAAAAATTATTTCAAAGTGAAAATGAGTGTTTTTTTTGTTAAAATTCAAAAATAAAAAATAAAAATTTGTGATCTATTTAGCCCCGTATCGAACAACTCATATGTATCGTCTTGTATCAAGTGTATCGCACGATATGATGTAAACCAATACACTTAAGCGATACGTATCGTTTTCTTCATGTATCGAAACGTATCGTATACATCGTATCACGTATCGTACAATACTAACAACTATCATACTTATAATATGACCTCAAAATACGGTTACTTACATATAAATTACACATGCCAGATAAATGTGAACATCATTGTATAATCCAAATAAGAGATCTCAAGGTAGTAACTCTTCAATCTGTCCTATCCAAACTATTCTAACAGTGTTCTATAGTTAATTTTTTTCCTTTTGTCTTGGGAAGACCTGCTATAAGTATGCCAACTTTTGTTTTTGAATGACAAAATGTTATTTAGACACGTATTGTAACGTAAATTTCAAATGCGCACAATCCGCACAAACATTCAAAGTCTTTAGTCTAGATTTAATGATATTGTCTCGAGATATATACCACATTACTAAGTCTTCCACCTCAACTTTTCCCCATGGTTGGTTTATGAGTTATGACCCCTTTGCAATTAGAAATCTGGGTAGTCATCATAGTATAACGACAATTCTGCCATTTGACCTGAACTGGTAGGATACTTACCAACTAGATCATGGTGTGAAAATCTTCTTAAGTTTTCCGCCTGTTAAATGTAGAGTCTTGCAAGTGGGTGCATAGCGTTTTTTGCTGTCGGTCTTGGTGTTGAAAACACCACTCGGATGACATGATCGGCTTTGTCTATAGTTTTTAAATGGCAGAGTCGTGTTGAATTTATATCGTATTAAAGTTTTGTTACGCTAAAAATGATAAATTCATATCCAACTTATTATAAATAATCGTGTATAATTAGATTCGGGTTACGTTGAGTTCGTATCATATATAAACTTCATATAAATAGAATTTAGTGGGTTTATATCATGCTTAGGTGGATTTGGATCGGTCTAAGAAGACAGTTCTCACAACCATTACCTCCATGTTTTACTAAAATGCACGAATGAGACTTATTTTTTTAGTATGATATCTAAAATTTTGAGATTTATCAACTTGGCTCGCCATAACAAGATTTGAGCTCAAGAGGTCCAAAGTCCATTGATCAGTCCCACGGTTCATGTTTTACATCAGACCTTATTCACTATAAATTTTTGGTCCAGAGGTGACTGATAGCACAAAAAGATGATCCTTTACTTACCCATAAATACCCACCAACCCAGGTAAAAATTGGAGTCAATCTCATAATAATTACAACTCCGAAGACTTTTTCTACTGGGAAAGTGACATATAGATCAATACTAATTTAATAGCTGATGCAAACTCTCTAGGGTTACAACTGTCCAGAAAATTCCGGTGATAGAAAAAGTTTAGTTATTATATACTTTTATTTTAATTTATTATATTCACCATCAATTATTTAAAGTAACTTAAACCAAAATTTATAATTGAAAATCTGTTTTTAGTATCAAATTGTCCAACGCTCCCAGCAATCCATACAGATCCAATCGTCCAAATCTGTCCATGCTGATAAGAGAGATGTCATGGAACGTTATAGCCTTGTAGGAGAGAGAAAAAAAGAGACAGAAAGACAAAGAAAGATGGTGGGTGGTGAGTGGTGGGTGGTGGGTGGTGGTTGGTAGCTCAGTGACGTTAGAGTTGCAACTACCTGTGTCTCTTCCCATCAATTCCTGGGGTCTACTCTGGTCGTTTAATAGTATCCATTTGTCACTATGCCATTCTCCTTTCAAATATTTAAATTTCAAGCAGGGTACAACCAAGTGAGATTGATAAACATAATATTTATGAATATGTATGATTGATATATACATTATATATATCAGAAAAGAAGATGATAGGGACCTTTTCTCTAGAAGGCCAAGGACTGATCCATCAATCTGGCTAGCTTTGTTGATTAGAAATTTTGAAGCCTTATATCAGTTCCTATCAACACAAATATAGAAAATGTCATCAAAATATATGAATATATATTTATTTTGCGGGTAAATTGCACCAATGGTCCTTGAGGCTTGCCACTTGTTGCACTTTCGTCCCTAACGTTCTAATTTCATCAATTTCATTCCCAAAGTTCAAGTATTGAGTCAATTTGATCCTTGACACTAACAGCCGTCACAAAAATAGATGGAAAACGTCATGTGTCAATCACGTGCATATCTTCAAGGGTATTTGTAGTATTTTACAATAATCTATACATCCAATTAACATTATTCTCTATCTGGACAATATTAGACATACATCCAAACATGCATCTTCTTCTTCCTCTTTTTTTTTTTTCTATCTGTCTTGTTGTGCTCACTCTTCCTAGACCAAACATATTCCCCCCCCCCCCCCCCCCCTCCCTCCCTCCCTCCCTTTTTATCACATGTGTTGACTCTTGCTAGATTTTTGAACTTTGAATTGGATTGAAGTTATGAGTTAAGTCTGGCTTGCCCCATGAACTGGTCTTAGACCTAGTCTGAATTTGGGTTCATCAGGTTTCACAAATTAAAAAATTTATATGGGTCATATTCATGTCAAAAAGTATAAAAACTCAAAATATAGGAAGAAAAACATGATTTAGATGGATTTCACGTACAACTCATATCCTTGTTATGAACATGGGTTATTAGACGGGTTTGGGTTTTGCGCAAGTCATTCAAGTCACGGGCAGAGGTGGAGTTAGAGATTTTTTTAATGTTTCAATAATTTATCGTCAACGTTAAATTTTCAGTTATATATTTATTTTTTATAGAATTAATAAAAACTAATTCAATTTTTGTCAAATTAATTAGATGTAAAAAATATTAAATTAATTCATCAAATAATAAATATTTTATGCTTCACTTTATCACATAATTACTCAAGGGTACTAGAGTTCATCAAGTCTTTGACCCTAAATTTGTAAAGTTTTCATAAATTAAGCTTTACCCCCTTAAACTATGACCCTGATTTCAAGTCACACATCAACTATTGATTTTAACACACAAGGCCCATTAATCATTTTTGATGTGTGATATTTTTTACAAATCATTTGATTTAGCTTTGCACAAATCGTTAAATTTTGGATAAATATAATTCACTTAGCTATTTTGAATGACTAATAACTGAATGAGTTCAAAAGATAAAAAAAAAATATGAGTTAATCACAAATTGTACCTTGAAAGATCGTTCGAATCTCAATTTGTACCCTCAAAGATCAAAAATTTTAATTTGCACTCTAAAAGATATAAATTTGTATCAATGTGCACCTGAAACTAGTGGTCAGTTTGCCGTCTAAAACTAAATGGATAAATTACACTTAGATCCCCTCATGCTTGTTACTTAATCATTTAGACCCTCTCACATTTAGAAAATTACTCCTACACCTCCTAACGTTTCTGCACGTATAACACATAACTTTTTGTCTTTGATATTTGTTAATATAATCGTTAAAAAATATAATTTCATCATAATAAAAAATTATAATTTTTCATACTACCCTTTATTTTGTAGGTCTATTATACTCTAAAGTTTAAAACCAAGCCCTCTTTTATATAATATTTATTTTTATCTAATGCAATATATCACTTAATCAAAATTATTTGGATGCCCAATTGGGGGAATATTTTTAGTCACATTTAGATTCTAAAGGTATGTAGGTGTAATATTTCAAATATGGGGGTTCTAGGTGATTAAGTGACAAGTATGAGGGGGTATAGGTGTAATATATCCATTTAGTTTTAGACATCAAACTGACGGTTGTTAGCTTGAGGTGCGCATTGATACAGATTTCTATCTTTGAGGGTGTAAATTAAAATTTTTAATCTTTGAGAGTGTAAATTAAAATTCGAACAATATTTCGGGATGCAATTTGATATTAACCCAAAAAAAAAAAAATTTTGAAGATTATAATTTGAAGGTATAAAACATATTTTTAATTTTTTTTAGCTATAATTTTTGTGAGTGACTTGGGAAAACGAATTGTAGAGATACATAGATTAACCTAACGAGCTTTAGTTTTGTCTATTTCCAAAAGCATGCACCAGGCAAGATTAATGATGCATAGTATCAAATAGTAATGAATATGACAATTTTTATTTTTTTATTTTTGGATAGAAAACGGCAAAATATTTTATTTCATTATCAATGCATTACATTATTATGAAGGAGAGGATCCAAGAAATGAATATGACATATTACTGTGCATGAATAGTAGTGAATACCATTCATGTAATGATAAAACACCATACATGTTATGATAAAATATGGCGTGGGTGTTTGTTATTTTATTTTTTATTATTATATATGGATTAGTGCTTGAAACATATAAATTATGGACTCGTAGTGTATAAAATATTTTAGTATTTTGTATACTTATGTACCTATAATATATAAAGAATTTAAAGTAATCATGTCCCTGAACTGAAGAGCATGTAATATACAGAAACAAAATACTCCCCAGCTACGAATCCTTCGGCTGGGGTCTAGTTGTTTGATCAGTGGCAGTGACCTTCTGCAAATCAGGTGAAGATTAATTGCAATGGGGCTTTCATCCCTCACTTAAAGAGGACAGCAGTTGGGGTAATTTGTAAGGATGGTAATGGTAAGGTGATTGGAGGCACTGCTAGTCATGTCCCTTTTGGTGTCCAGCATTTACTCAGAAACAATGACATTAAGAGAAGCTTTGCTTGATGGCTCAGTAGTTTCTAAACCACCAAGTCCTCATTGAGAGTGATTGCAAGGTGTTCATATCTCTGTGCTGGGGAGAAGACGTTCCCCCGTCAGAAATTATAATTTTGGTGGAGGATATTAAATCCATGGTTCTTAGCCAAAATCTAATCATCCTCTTTCAGCCTCGGTCTACAAATGTTGCTGCTCATTGGGGGGCTAAGGCATGCTGTTCTTTGAACTTACCAAGAGATTGGTGTCTCATCTTGTCCAACTGAGCTTTCTTCTATATTAGTATCTGACTCTAATTATAATATCCAAAAGTAAGACCATTTGGAGCAGTGAAGTATTCCAACCAGATGTGTTGGGTTTGTTGTTGTTGGGATTGGGGGTGGGGGGTGGTTGAAACGTAACTTTGATAGTTGCTGCAGCACAATTATTGTTGAAGACCATCCTGATGGTGGTCAACAAATATAAAATATACTCCACCATTAACAGTAAACTCTATCTAATAATCATCATCCTTTTGGCTTTAAATCTCTAGTGAATACCTATTGAAAGATGTTAAAATGCCAAATTAAGCAAAATGTACTGGAGAATTAAGTCATGCATATTATAAAAAAGAGAGCTACAGTAGTGGTAATGATGGAAGCAGAAAGGGTTGCTTCTTTTTCTCTTTTTTTCTTGTGAGAGTGAAAATCCTAGTTCAAAATTTCTTTTTTAGGAATTTGGAGACCGGTTCCCACGACCAATAGGATTCCAAAAAAAATTCACTCGTCGATTTTCTTTTAGATTAGATTCTTGTTAAAAAGTCAAAACAATGAACATAACTAACGTCATTTACAATTACAAAAAATAGCAATAATGTCATCACCTAATTTAAACACATATTCTAAAAAATTACGTTATCATTATATACATTTTTTTCCATAAACACAAATCGTAACACAAACAGGCTTAAAAAAATAGTTATGTATATATATATATATACTTTTCAAGCCAAAAAAATAACAGATACACAATATAAAAAAAATAACAAGTACGCAATAGAAAAATATAAAAAATAACAGGTACGCATTAATCATCAAACAGGTATACTAAAACACAGATCGTCAGACAAGTACACTAAAACACAGATAGTTAGACAGCTACATTAAAATACAGATCGTTAATGTACCATATTTACCATAAATACAAATTATTAATGTACCTTCTTCTCCATAAACACATATCGTCAGACATGTACACTAAAATACAGATCGTCAGACAAGTATACTAAAACACAGATTGTTAATGTACATTCTTCTCCATAAATACAGATCGTCAGATAGGCACACTAAAACACAAATCGTTAATGTACTTTTTTTTCCATAAATACAGATCGTCAAACAGGTACACTAAAACACAAATTGTCAGACATCATCATAATGTCCATATTGTTGGGTTCACAAGTTTGAATCTCAAAATTGATAGACAACCTCAATAACAAACACACAAATTCCACTAAGAGTATCTACAATCATGATTCAAATTTTTACTCAAATTTGAGTTTGTCTAAATTTGAGTAAAAAACATGATTTGATATAAAAAACTCTAATGGACAAACTCAAATTTAAAGAAGGATAAACTCAAATTTAAATGAAGGTAAACTCAAATTTAAAAGAGAATAAAGATGATCATTGGATCTTTAAAAGAAGGTGAAATCTCACCATTAAAGATTTGAGTAAAAATTTGAATCTCTTTTAATTTGAGTAAAAAAATGAGTCTCCTTTAATTTGGTATAAGTTTGAGTCAAATGTTAAAATAAATTTTTTACGTTTTTTTATTCAAATTAAAATTTGAGTTGAATAAAGATCGAAGATGCTCTAATGGCCAGAGAAGCAAATAAGAATGTCATGAGTTACCTTTAACCACCGACATGACTGATTTATAATATCCAAAAGTAAGACCATTTGCAGCAATGAATTATTCCTATTGAAAGATAACTTTGATAGTTGCTGCAGCACACTTATTGTTGAAGACCATCCTGATGGTGGTTAGAAAATATAAAATATACTTCATTAACAGTAAAACTCTATCTAATCATCATCATCCTTTTGGCTTTAAATCTCTAGTGAATACCCTATTGAAAGATGTTAAGATACCAAATTAAGCCAAATGAACTGGAGAATTAAGTCATGCACATTATAAAAAAGAGGGCTACAGTAGTGGTAATGATGGAAGCAGAAAGTGTTGCTTCTTTCCTTCTTTTTTTCTTATGAGACTGAAAATCTTATTTCAAAATTTGTTTTTGAGGGATTTGAAGGTCGGTCCTAGGCTCAATAAAATTTCAAAAAAAATTCATTCGTCAATTTTTTTTACGATTAGGTCTCTGTTGAAAAGTCAAAGTACTTGACATAATCAACGCCCTTTACAATTGCAAAAAATAACGACAATGTTATCACATAATTTAAACACATATTCTAAAAATTAAGTTATCATAATATACATTTTTCTCCGTAAACACAAATCGTAACACAGGTAGGCTAAAATAACAATTATGCAATTATATATATATATATATATACTTTAACAGTTACACAATAATTGTCTAACAGATACACTAAAATACAGATAATCAAACAGGTACACTAAAACACAGATCGTTAATGTGTCATCTTCTCTATAAACACAGATCATTAATGTACATCATTCGTCATAAACACAGATCGTCAGACATATACACTATCACACATATCATCAGATAGGTACATTAAAATACAGATTGTTAATGTATCTTCTTCTCCATAAACACAGATCGTTAACATACAATTTTCTCCATTAACACAGATCGTCAAACATCATCATAATGTCTATATTGCTTAGTTTACGAGTTTGAATTTCAAAATTGATAGACAATCTTAATAACAAACACACACACACACACGCGCGCGCGCACGCACACACACAAAACTAACTATATTTAGGCTTAAATCATATGATGAGGGTAATGGGTAATAAAAATCAATAACTAGTCAATCCCTTAACATTTGCGCTAACACACCGCATTCAAGTTTTTTCAAAAATTGTAAAACTTTTTTTATACTAAAAATTTGATAGAATTAAAATTGATTTAGACACCAAAAGAGAGACCTTTGCCTAATTAAGTAATTGTTTTTCTGCCATTGATATGGAGAGATATTGTCTAGATAGTGATTGTAGAGACTTCATCAACCCAACTCAGCTAATGGAGAATTTGAAAAAAGCCCAACTTAATTGGACTCAAGACAGAGAAAATCCAGAATAGATAACTCAAGCCTATTTCTCGAGGGAGGACCATATTTGACCCATTAGAGGGATCGATATATGACTAATTTTTTGTTTAATTTAAAAAAATTAATTTAATTTATTAACTTAATAATATGTCAGTAACATGATTACGATTAGTAGTCAATTACTTGATCATTAATCCAACTTTTATTTGATTCAACAGTCAGGGTTACTTGCACCTCGATTAATTCTCTCTTCGGTCCGGATAAAAATAGGTCATTCACTTCAGAACTAGAGTATTGACGAGAAATAAATCTCTTATGACCTGGCCAAAGAGGTTATTAAGATTCAAACATATTACATTTAAATTTATAATTCGTCATTGTTACCACTTCGGTTTTCGTCTTATTTCTCATAGGTTGTTAATTACTTGAGCGTGGGAGAGCCTTAGGGGTGTACCACTAGTTTATCCTTATCTATGCAGCTCCCGTGGCGGAGTCAGAAAAATGTTCTAAAGTGTGCACTGTAATATATTTTATTCTAATCGATAAAAGAAGATGACGCATTTATACTATTTATTTCATCAATGATTTTTTAAAAAATTTATGCATACATGTGTACAACAAAAAAAAAAAAATAATTATAGTCTTTTATTGAAATTGAGGTTAATTATAGTTAGTTACAATTGACCTAACAAATTTTTATACTTTGATAATTTTGTCTGATGATTTTCTTATTAATGACTAATAAAATTAATGTCAAAACCACATATATGTACACTAAAGGATATACCATATATTTTTTTATTTTAAAATTTTGTGAGCAAGATCACAAATCTAAGCTAGGTTTTAAACTCGATACTAAAGATTTTAAAATGGTCAATAATAAATAATCAAGTTGATCAAAAGATTTTAAAATGAACTCAATATATCCAAACTAATCCGAATATGTCTAAAGTGTGTTCACTGTTAGTCATTTAACTATGAGTGTATACTAATTGATATGATAAGAAAATAGAATAATGCTACAGGGACTTAATTTGAAAATCTAATTCAATGTAGTTTTTGAATTAGTTGTGAGTTTCAAGATTATATGATTCTAATTCAATGTCTATATCGAATTAGATCCCCAAATGAGATTCTCAAATTTAGTCTCAATAGTATTTTTGAAAAAAAATAATAGGATGGACATAATTAGATATACTTAAAAAAATTATAATACATAATAATAAGACAACAATATTGAGGGTGGGCACATGCCCACTCTGGTCCTTGAGTGATTCTGTCACTGTGTAGCTCTATGCCTCTAGTTTAGTCGTCGGCTAAAATAGTACTTCTTGTTTTGTGAAAGTTTTGTCTTCTTAAAGTCGATGATTCAAGTCTCATTCCAAAAAAAAAAACGAATATAAAAGAAGCAGAGAGTAATGGTAAATCCTCCGTTATGTCGAAACTAACTGCTTTCTTTGTGAAGGTCAGCACACAAATGTGTTCGAAGTCTCAATACTAAGAGAGTGAAGTTAAAAAGAAAGAATGGCATATGATTATCACAAGAACAACTTCAGACTTATTTTTATAGCCATTATTCTCTTCACTAACGCAAAACTTCAGAGACTGAAGTTTTTTCTGAGTGTAAAACAGAAAGAAAGTGTACCCTTTTCTGCCACTTCACAACAAAGTAGAACACAATCTCCTCTGTGAGAATTTATTAGTTGTTGGTTCAAAATGCACTCCACTGAAGACTCATTAGTTGTGGGTTCCAAGTGCACTCCAATGAGTCTTCAGCTGGCTGCAAATAATTTCCGATCCTTCTTGGTACGATAATCAAATGCGTAGATGTGAAAAAAAAAAAAATTAGTAAAACTCAGATACTCTTGAAAATCGGCAAAACCGTTATAACAAAAAATTTTAGAGTTGAGAAGATAACGATGTGGCGCTGGCATAAGAGTCTCTGACACTCAAAGTCTGACTCCCTGAATTTATTGTACAAAATCATTTCATTTCTTGTAGTTTTGGAGAAAGGTTATAGTTTTGTTTTAATGACAATTAAGGGTAAAATTAGGTTCTTGAGCATAAACCTTAGTGATGTAATCTTTTTATTGGAATAGAAGGGACTTGATTGATACAACTTTTAAATACAAGGATTTGTCATAGTAACATTCAAATACAAGGAGTGACTATGTTTTTTTTTTTTTTTTATCAAGAAATACGTGGTTGTTATATTAAAAAACCTTAATAAAGCAAAATACATCCAAAATAAAAAACAACATGGACAAAAGACTCCTAGCCTATTCCTTGACGAGCTTCCTTTTAGATAATCTCTAATAGTTGTGCTGGAGGGTTAATAACCCATTGTACTAGAAGATTGCCTTTCTGTTTAGATTGAGCCACAGTGTGTGCAAGCCAATTAGCTGATCGACCAACGAAGTTGAAACTTACAGAGGGATTTTGTTGTGCATAATCTCATATGTCCTTTTGGATTAGCTCTATCTCTCTCAGAATTGCTTGTTGTCCTTTGTTAACGGAGTCCATGAGAACCTTGGAATCACATTCCACATTTACCTCACACCAACCTTCTTCCAAAACCATCTTATAAGCTCTTCTAACAGCATAAGCTCCAGATACAAGCGGTGAGGCAACTACCATTGTCCCAGCTCTTCCTGCTATCAGATCTCCTTTATGATCACGAGCTACTACACCATAAACTTCCCTATTGGTTTTAGTTAAAAAAGCTTCATCACAGTTTATAGTTATCCTTCCCGGAGATGGAGCTTCCCAATTAGGCCGTAGAGTTTTGCTAATTTGTCGTGGTCTCTGAGTCTCCACCCTCTTAAGCAGCTCTTGCATAGAGAGTAAGGCTTGGTTAATAACGCCTCTTGTTTTGGGTTGGCGATGATGGTAGATCCACTCATTTCGTGCCTTCCAAATGGACCTTTTACTTTATTCTTTAAACACATAAAGGATTCTATTAGCCAAGTCTCCATCCTGTTAATATGACATTTTGATCAATCTGAATCTCCAAAGGGGAGAAAACCCACATCTCTCTTGCCCAGGGACATAGAAGAAATAAATATTTTGTGGTCTCTTTTGTAAAACCTGAGGAAATTTAAAATTTTATGGTGAAAGGGTAAAATGGTAATTAGTCATTGCGATAGGGGTTGAAAACTTGAATTTTTCTAGAACTCGGATGACGAAACGGACCTCACCGTTGGATTCGTCTCGCGAAATCTAGTTACCTAGTCAATTTTCGTTGAATTCCAAAACAGTCAGATTTTTTACGTTTTATGATGCGATCAGACGTCGTGCGATTAAAATAAACACAATCGGGATTTGATTGAGAAACATAGTGTTATGTTTTCAAATGGGCTCATCGACTGTGTGAGATGGTTTTGGGTTATATCCAAAGAAAGGCATGATGGACTGTTTCGTGAGTGGGTGGGTTTAGTCTAAAGAAAGGAGGTTTCCATTTGCAAAGTATGGGCCAATTCCAAATTTGGGTTTTCAATGGGCTTTTCTTCTAAGTCAATGTCTTGTCCAGGATTTATGGTATTTTCTTTTGGTATTGTGTGTGAACAGGATTCTTTAGGGCTAGGTTCAACTTGTAGAGATGGGTGATTTGTGAGTGGTAGAGGGGATGAGATCAATTCAATTACCTCTTGTACTGACTATTTTTCTCTTATTTGGGCCTCCAATATGTTTCTGCCATGTACCACCATTTATGTCGTTATCTCACCAGGTCCAATAGAATATCATTCCACCATCTGATTCTCATACCCATTCTGATTTACAGCATATTCACCCTCTATCCATGTGTCCTAATGTGATGACATGTCACGCGTTGCTTGTGCATCTACATGGTCAATAGAAAAGTAGTTATATGAAACATTGAACAAATTGGGGATCAAACCATTACAATAACAACACCGAAAATTTCAGGTGTTGTTTTAATATTTCACGCAACAAAATTCACCATTTGAGTCGACCAGAGTCTAATAAAAAAAAAAGTCTACTAGAGGCTCAAGGGGAGAGAATATGCAGATCATCATCAAGTGGATGACTAATTGTAGTTAAAAATAATTTTGAAATCTATTTGTTAAATCCTCTCGCCAGAGCCCAAATCTAGCTTCCTTCAGTCTCTTATTTGCTTGATCAAGAAGACACATGTACGCAAGTCTTGGGAAAAGCATCAACTTCCTTCAATCACCAATTTGTCAACCTTGGCTCTAGCCCTTTGGAATTTGGGAGAGAAAAGTAGGTGCCGAGCAAAGTTCATTTTTGATTCGATAGCCAATTAGAATTTGCGTTCTAGTTTGTTGGCTATGTTCAATAATGGATGCTCGAAAGTTCTCTACCGTCCGTGGTGTCGTCTTAGCGAATAGCTCCATCACGATTCCACCGGTCAGTTAATCGTTGATCGTCATATCGAAGAATACAGATCTGGCAATTTGTTCACACAAATCTAGAGAGAGAGAGAAGAAGAAGAAGAAGAAGAAAAAGAAAAAGAAAAAGAAAAATGAGGAGGAGGAGGATAATAACTAATCTTGAATTTGAATTTTTAATTTTATGGAAAAAATCTACTAAAAGATCTCCATTTAACGTGACTTATGGGCAACTAATTTTTTTAGTTTGGAAACTGTTTTCAACGTTATATTTATACAGAGCAATATGGAATAATAAGGACTTTTTGGGAATAAAAAAAAAACTTTGGACTTCACTACTTACTAAACAGATAAGAGTGGTACTTAACACCAAATATAACTCATTATAAGTTCCATAAAGAGGATTGTTCCTCAATTATCACTACAAAGTTGTTTACAATTGATAGACATAGGGGGTGTCCATAAGTCGAGTCGAGTGTAGCCTAGGAAAAAAGATTGGCTCAAGCCCTCACCCGTGTAACTTGTTGGATGGGCTTCAGGAGTAGCCCGCAGCCCAACTGTGACCGGTTACTATCCATAAGTATGCCTATTAATGTTTTCTAATATTTTTTCATTAACATTATTACTTTTGTGTAAATTGTGTTTTTGAATAGAAAGTAAAGTCAAAATAGACACACACAAAAAAAAAATGAATCACAAATAATTTTATTTATAACTAGTGGAGATTGAGCACATCCAACTAAAATGACTCCTACCCACCTATCTATCATTTGCACAATTCTACCCTATAAATAGTGTATACACAATATAGGATGAAGAAAAATTACATCATTGATATTATTTAAATTTCTAAAATTTTTGAATTCCGGCATTGGGGGAATTAATTTCTAAAATTAATGATTCAAATTAAATTTGGGCACAATATTTTTGTGATTAAATTTTTTTATGTTTAAAGTGAAGCTATAATTTTTAAAATTAACTACATTATAATAAATTATAAAATTTTAGGATAGTTCACGAAAAACATAATATTTTACACACACAGACACACACACATATATATATATATATATATAATTGTGTATAAAATTCTTTTTTTCTATTATTTTTTTTCAATGATTAAAAATTACAAAAATTGTCCATAACTCCGTCTCGATGTTCTTTTAAGTTATTAAATCCAAGCACAATACTTTTAAAGCATTAAACACATGGAAGCTATTCTTTTTTTGTTCTCTAGTCCAATCTATTTTTTTTTTAATGACCAGCATGCCCTTTTACTCACTCACATTGATTTCATCAGAAATAATTTCTTCTTCTAGAAACACAGCTACTTCTCTCTCTCTCTTTCTCCGTCGACTTAGGGCTCAAGAAGAAAGGGGAAAACACAATTTCAAATTTTGTCACCAAATATGTACCACAACCGTTCTGGAGGCGCTGCGTCAATTTCTTCCCTCTTTGGATGCTATAAGTGTTGGCCTGAATCTACTATTCAGTTTACACAACACCATACCATATTGATTGTTTGTTTTAATTGAATTTTTGGAATTTATTTGTTGGTTTTGCACAACAATTAACACAAATAATACTTGTTGGAAGATAAGGATTTAAAGATAGGAAAACAATAAAAAATATGACACAAAGATATAACGTAGTTCGATACAACATACTCACCTTGGTACACCGTACCTACATCCACGAACCAAAAATTTGTATCGATGTATTATTCACTGAAAAACTGGTGTTCTGGTAGTTGATTACATAATACTCAACCCTATTTATAGGGATAAAATACTATAACTCAAACCTATTTAGATACAACTTGATCTTTATTTTTCCTATCACATGTCTAACATACCTATTCATGGTATATTAAAACTCTTCCAATATAATCATATTTCATATATGATTCTCACATTGATTATCCAACAAACTCTCATTCATGATAACTAGGGAATTTGAGTCAAATTCCAACAGCATCCCTTGAACCAAACTTTTTTAAATTTGGTCATGCCCAAGATCGAGCTTTATCACCCTTGATTCTGATTCACCAAATTTTTCAAGCATTAAGTGAAAACTTGTTCTTCAGAGTCGCCACAATCCTCTCTGTCTTTCAAGAGCCTGCGTCTTGGCCTGCATCATCTGTACATCTCTGCCCGCGTCTTACCTACTCTTGGGTGGTCTCAATGGTCAATATTTCACCATTCAAAAGTAAAAGCATAGTGACTCGTAACCCACGAGACACCAAATCATCATTATTGAGTTTATGTCAGCCCAATAGCTCCCAAACCATTGAAATACTGCGACTTCAACTTTAAGAGCCAAAAAAACCTGAAGAAACATCTTCAACAAAGCACGTGTGGTAATTTTTGAAATCCAAACAATCAGGAAGCAACTTAGTCTTCCGTTTGATTTCATACCAATTTTAATTTTTTTTTTGTGAATCTAAATAAAAATATGAATTGTATATACGTGGCAAGAGAGTATTCTTCAACATGAACATTAACTTGATCATTGAATCGCTAATAACTTGCTTTGATTGTTACACCAGGATCATCAATCTATCTTTGATTGTTCTACCATTAATCTAACTCTGATTGTTACACCAAGAGCGTCAATTTGGCTTTGATACAATTTGTTGGTTTTGCACAGCGGATAATTAACACAAATAATACTTGTTGGAAGATAGAAATTCAAAAATAGGAAAACAATAAAAAACATGACACAAAAATATAACGTGGTTGGATATAGCATACCCACCTTGGTATATCGTACCTACATCTACGGATCAAAAATTTACATCGATGTATTATTCACTGAAAAATTGGTCATCTGATAACTGATTACATAATACTCAACCCTATTTATAGGGATAAAATGTTGTAATTCAAACTTATTTAGATACAACTTGATCTTTATTTTTCATATCACATGTTTAACATACCTATTCATGATACATTGATTATCCAATAAACTCTCATTCATGATAACTAGGAAGTTTGGGTCAAATTCCAATATTATTTGTCTTGTAATCGTTATAGGCCATAGGTAAACAATATATGTTTGTGTTAGATCCCACCTCTTTGTACCTGTATAAATTTGCATGCATTCCTTTTGGTCTTAAGTCATTGAGTTACTTTGCTTTGAATGTGTATGATGAACGAGTTAAGACAACCTAATTGGGCCACCAAAGCCTAGTTGAGGAGAGTGGTGAAGTTCTTTTCCATGTACTCATTCTAAGAGTGGGCCCAGAATCGGTGGGAATTATGTAACTGATTTGGCACATCTAAGAGCCTGCGCAAAATGGCTTACTTTGCTAAGGGAGTTGTTGGGTCTGATAGGTGAGGGAAAAAAAAGGAGAGTTGGAGTTACAGAGGGAAGCACAGGACCAAATGGAGGTTGGTTTCTTTTTCAAAACTGTTTTAATTAGATTTAAATATTGGGGATATTTTGGATAATATAGATCGAAAATGGACTTAAACTCAAATAAATTTTTTGATAAATAAGTCCAAAAAAATAGACTGACCCCTAAATTTTCCCAAAAAATGAAAAATTATTAATAAGTATTACTTTTTCCTACAAATATCCATTAAATTTTATATTTTTTTATTTATATCAATGAAGTCCTAATGTCATTATCTAATTGAAAATATTTTTTTGAAAATGAAGTATTTGAAGTTCCATATTAAAAGATGGAATAAGGATATTTTTGGGAATATTTTTGAGAGAATTAGGAGGAAGGAGGAGGAGGTCCAAAAGGCTGAGATATTGCTTGAAGAAGATAATTCTGATAGTAATAAGCTGGCTATGGAGAGAGTGCAAAAGGAGTTGGATGAGATTCTAAAATTGGAAGAGGTGTATTGGAGACAAAAAGCAAATGTTAGATGGGCTGTGGAGGGAGAGAGAAATACCAAGTTTTATCAGGCTGTGGCAAAAGGGAAAGCAGTCAAAAATAAGGTTTCTAAGATTCAAAAGGAATCTGGTGTATGGGTTCATTTAGATTTGGAGATTGCTGAGGTAGCTGTGAATTTTTACTCTTCTTTATACAAGTCTGAGAGTCATGTATTACAGGAAAGTTTATTTACTGTAATTCCTTTGTTGGTAGATGAGGAAATGAATAAGAAATTGGTTGCTGAGGCTACAGAGGAGGAGGTTAAGAGTGTGGTCTTTTCTATGTCTGTGCATAGTTCACCTGGAGTTGATGGTTTCTCTGGGAAGTTTTTTTAGGTGGCATGGGAGGTCATTAAATTGGACATGGTAAGAGCTGTTAATTTTTTCTTAAAAAGTGGAAAAGTTCCCAGGTCAGCAAATGCTACTTTACTTGTGTTGATCCCTAAGAATCCCAATCCTATATCTTTTTCAGATTTTAGGCCAATAAGCTTATGTAATTTTTTGTATAAAGTTTTGGCCTCTAGACTTGCTCCTATTCTTCCAGTGGTGGTGTCTAATGAACAACATGGGTTTGTGAAGGGTAGAAGTGGGGGTGACTGTGTTGCTCTGGCCCAGTTAATGGTAGAGAACTTGGATAGAAAGGTGGAGGCAGGGAATATGCTCTTGAAACTTGACATGATGAAAGCCTATGATAGGCTGGAGTGGGATTTCTTATTGAAAGCTCTCTCTTGTTTTGGTTTTTCTGATTTGTTTGTTAATATTATTGCTAACTGCTTGTAAAGTCAGTATGTGTCTGTGTGTGTGAATGGCCAAAGAGTTGGTTTTTTCCCTACTTCTAGGGGTTTGAGGCAAGGGGATCCAATATCACCTTGCTTGTTTATCCTAGCTGAAGAGGTGTTGAGTAGGGGTTTGAAGAGGATTTTCTTGGAGGGTTCGGTAAAAGGGTATCATTTGGGGAGAAGGACAACTTTAGTGTCTCACCTTCTTTTTGCAGATGACACTTTGGTCTTTCTTAGGGGGAACAAGAGGTCATTGGTGAATTTGATGAAGTTCTTGGGAGAGTATGAACAGTCTTCTGGGCAGAAAGTGAGTGTGCAGAAAAGTTCTATGTTCTGCTCAAAGTTTATATCTTCTAGCAGAAGACAGGAGCTTCCTGCTATTGCTGGCATTCCTCTTAAACAGTGTCCCTTTACTTACCTTGGTTGTCCAATAATTCATGGGAGAACCAGAATCAGGGATTTTGAGAGTGTTGTGTGTAAATTTAGAAGTAGGCTTGAGGGATGGTATGCCAAGATGTTGTCAAACATGGGTAGGGTATTGATGGTGCAGACTGTTCTGAGTGCTGTGCCCATTCATTTGCTGGCATGTTTGAATTTGCCTAAGAGTATTATTTACAAATTAAACTCTACAATGACAGGTTTTGTTTGGTCTAACAGGTTGGATGTTAGGAAAAGGCATTGGGTAGCTTGGTCTAAAGTTACATTGCCTAAGCATGAGGGAGGTTTGGGGGTGAGGAAGTTTGAGGATTTGCAAGCAGCTTTCAGAATGAAGCAGACCTGGGGATTACTGAAGGGGACTTCATTATGGTCTCAGGTTTTTAATACTAAATTTTTGAAGCGAAAACATCTGCTTAGATGTATGAATGGGGGTAAGACTAAGTGCTTTAAGGCTTTAGTGCCTTTTTTTGAGAAAGTGGTTCTGCACTCTAAAGTGCTGATTGGAAGAGGTGATCAAGTTGATTTTTGGTGTGATCATTGGTTGGAAGGGGGGCCTTTGATTTGTAAATTGGATGAAATGCCTCAGTATTTTTCGAAAGTATGTGAGGTTTTGACTGATTCTCAGTGGCAGCTGGAGCAGATAGATGATTATTTGTCTGAGCAGTTAAGATTAGAAATTTTGGGATGTCAATTATCTTTGTTTGATAAGGCAGACAGGTTGGTGTGGAAGGCTTATACTTCTTGAGAGTTTGTGTTGAAGGATGCTTGGAATATGGTAAGGGTTCCTAGTGTTCAAAATGAGACTGCCAAGGCTATTTGGAGTATGAATACAGCTCCTAGTGCTCAACTGGTGGGTTGGAAATTGTTAATGAAGGCTATACCCTTGGATTCTAGAATCAGGTTGTGTGGAATCCCTTTAGTACGGAGATGTGTTATGTGCAGTAAGGATTAGGAGAATGTAATGCACTTGTTTGTTGAATGTAAGTATGCAGAGTCTATTTGGGGGAGGTTTGCTGGTATAGGGGGTTTCCAATTGATCAGGGGGGAGTTACCAATGGTTAGAATGCAGAGATTATGCAGGATTTTCAAGAAAAAGACTGTGTGTTGTAGCTTGATGATGAGTCTATCTTTATTGATTTTTTGGCAAATATGGACGGAGAGATGTAGAAGGAGAGCTGGGGAGGGTTAGTTAAATTCTTATTCTATTTTTATGAAAATCTGTAGCATTTTAAGGTTTCAGGTAAGATTGGTGAAGCCCAGGGTAATGGAGAATGAAAATGGCAGAATGGTGTTGAATATGTTGGGAATTGTTGTGCCATGTATGATGTTTACTAAAGCTATATGGGTGTGCTGGGTTCCTCCTAGTGCTGGTATTTTTAAACTCAATGTGGATGGTGCTGCTAAAAGGAATCCTGGTGCTGCTGGAGGAGGGGCAGTACTGAGAAATGAGTGGGGAGGAATGGTTTTGGCTGCTTCTTTTTGGTATGGTGTAGATTCTAATATGGGAGCTGAATTTAAGGCCTTAGTGGATGGTCTATCTATGGTTGATAGGGCTGGGTTGTTTGGTTATAGAGTCTGTTTTGAGTCAAATTCTTTGGTGTTGGTCAAGACTGTTAAGGGTATGATGGAATGTCCTTGGCTTTTATTGGGCATTTTGGATAAAATTAAAGCACTATTGAGCAGAATGCAGTATACTTTGGAGCATGTATATAGGGAAGCAAACTTTGTTGCTAATGCCTTAGCAAATAGAGCTGTACAGGATGGGTTTTCTTCTGAATTTTCTTTGAATAATCAGCTTCCAGCTGCTGTCAGACAGAGGTTGGTTCAAGATCAAAGAGGACTTCGTGTTCTGCGTACTAAAAATTTTATGGTATTTGATGACAAAGGTTGATTGGGTATTGGGAATATTGGTGTTGTTTTAGTTTGCAGTTGATGAGGTGAGCTTGGTTAAGCAGTTCTGCTGGGATAATGTCTGATATGTTGCAGTGCTGTGGTCTGCTGTGCTACGCAGTCTGGTCTACTGATGCTGTGCTGGAGTGTTTGAAGTTGATGCCTGGGATGGAGTTGGTTGTTGTATGAGAGCTAAAGTTGAACTGTGAGGAAGGATGTGGATGATAGTCTTTCCAGCAGGGCTTATTCAATCTGCCAGTGAAGTTGCTGCTCTAGTCAGTCCTATTGGAGCCATTCTTGATGTTTTTACACACAGAACAAAATACTCTGGAAATGGGGAGGATTTGGGTTCTTTGGATGTCATTTGGTGGCTTAGAGCAGGAGGAGGACTTAGTGCCTCAATGGGATTCTTTCTATGTCGATGGCGGCTGACTCAGTGCCTCGAATGTAGCTGACATATATAAGTAACTCTAGAGGGCTGGTATCAAAAAAAAAAATTTGATTAGTCCTTTGAAACCGAAGTTTCAATTGAAGATTAATAAAAAAAAAGTATAACTTTTTATGAAAAAAAAAAAAAATGTCATTATTTTCTAATTTTACCCTTAATTTTTAGTTATCAAAAAACTATTTTATTCTTTCTTGTAAGCCACAACACCGACGACATACTTTCAATAGGGTTTTTCAATTGCTATTTGTTCCCTTGTTTACCAATGCTGATGTGTATTTTTTGATGGAGATTATGGATGAGATTTTTTTTGTTATTTTGTTCTCACTTTTTGCTCGTTGGAAAATTATTAGTGCTAAGAAATACACTATTATTGTCTATCAATTGCTATTTAACTCAAATTTATGTTTTTTTAGAGTGGTTCAATTGTCACCCTTTTCTTATATGAGCTAATTTCCTTTTTTTTACTAATAGTGTTAAGTTTTTATTGAAACTATTATTTTTTTCGAAAAATATTATTAAAGCTATTGTTACAAACACATAGATGCTAAATTTTTGTTTAGATAATAATATTCACTTCAATTGCAACTTTAAAAATACAATGCACTAGTGTTTTCGTCGTAAAAACTCTTCTTCATGGATAATACATATGGTCTAAAGCCCTCTGTTGCACGTCATAATGACAATTCTAAAAATTATTAGTAATTAGATTTTTTATAAAACTAACAAGTATGCACAACATAATTTAAAATATAAGAAATCGGAGCATGTATGAATAGAAGAAAACTAATGTTATATCTCAATACATTAGGTGCCAATATTCGTTAAGAAAATGATAGAATTAGAACAAAAAATAGTTGTTATGAAATTTAGAACTTCATTCAAATAAAATACGAGGAGTCCTTCGTTGATATAAAATAAAAATAATGGGATTTAATGGATATTTGAAAAGAAAAATAATACTTATTATTAATTTTTCAAATAAAATTTGGTCACTGCTGGTCAGTTCAATACTGAATATTGAACCAACTCTTATCAAGTCCTCAATATCTGCTAATGACAATGACAACTCAACAAATACACAAAAAAAAAAAACATTAAAAACTAAAAATTAAAATTTATATGCTAAATCTGCATCTTCCATATCTCACAAACGACATAAATTCCACATTCCCTAAACAATGGAAATCATTTTTTTTTTTCGAAGACCACAAAAAATAGATTAATTACAATTATAATATCAAAAAAAATTATTCTTATTCTTAACCCCCTTCTTCATCAATCAAACCCTCAAAACGCCCACTGTTCCACTTTCAAAACCCCTGTTGAAATCTCAACTGACCCAAAAACCAAAACCCTTCTCTCTCTCTCTCTCTCTCTCTCTATAGTTGGGTCGTCAGGCAGAGACAAAATTGTTAAAGGGCGACTGTGAAATGCTCCAAAGTGATGCAGAAGCTCTTGCGCCGAAGCCCTTCTGGGCCCCCAATTCTCTGCACTGCCCTTAACCCATCTCTCTCTCTACCAGTCAAAACCACCCAAAACTTTCTATCTCTTGGGTTTTACCGAAACACCCACTTTCTCTCTCTAGGGTTTAAGCCTAAAACCCCTCACACTCCGCTATCCATTATGCCCCCCACCACGACTCTCCGCTTCCACCCATCTGTCGGTGTCGCCGCCGTGAAAAAGAACCCGTACACCTCTACTGCTGCTGCCTCTTCTGCCATCAGTTCTCAGGTTTTTTCTGCCAATAATTGCAGAATTTGTCGATGTTCAATTGAAAACGCCAACGGAGTGAGGGCTTGGGTTGGTATCAAGAACCGCCGGAGTGGGTCGCTGTGGGCGTGGTTTAGCACTATTCCCGATGAGGGTTTCTCAGTGGCTGCGGCCAAGGGGTCTGAGACCTCAGAGAGTTGTGGGGTTGAGAATGGGGGAGAGAATGAGAAGGGAGTGGTGGATTCTTCGGAGGAAAAGTCAGTGAGATTGCATAGGAGGCAGAAGGGTAGTGGAGGAGGTATGGCATTGCCAGGTAGTCCCGATTTGTTGACTATTCCAGGGGTGGGACCGAGGAATTTGAGGAAGTTGGTGGAGAAGGGTATTGGGGGTGTTGCCGAGCTCAAACAGCTCTACAAAGATAAGGTCTCTCTCTCTCTCTCTCTCTCTCTCCCCCCCCCACCCCACCCCAAAGTGTGTATTTGTGTGTGTGTGCAAAGTCGATTGAGGGTGGTAGATGTCTTATGCTTGTAATTTATGGTTTAGATTAGTATTAAATAAGTTCTGCACATTAACGTAATGTGGAAAGTACTACATTGTGTAATTGTTTCATTTGTGGTATTGAAAATGGGCAAAGTTGAAACAATGTTAGTTACATTGCTACAGTTTATGTATTTGCGTTGAGTGTCATTTTTCATTTGCTTACTGTTTATCCTTATGACCTAACTCCAATATTACATCGATTACTTTTGTGCTTGAACCAATATTTCTCTGTCGTAGTTGTTGCTACTACTAAATAAATTTCGGGACTGGATGTTGAAGTACTGTTCTGAAAAGCCATTACAGCATCATCTTTTCGTTTAAGGAGACAAGCTTCATATCATTCTTTGTATATGAACCTTGTGGGTTCTATTATCATAAGGATTTTGATTCCTAGGTGTTGTTTTAACCCAGTTTTGTATGAATTTTGCAAAGTGGTCATTGGTAGTCAATTTTTTGTGTGTGTTTCAGTAGTTGTTACAAGTCAATGTTTTTGAGTATGTAGTTCAAGCACTTCGTTAAGAAATTGTTTCAACATCATAGTCTGTATATTGAAAGGAATATTCATTGTGTAATAATTGGTGTTGGAATGTCATGCAGTTCTTTGGAAAGTCAACTCAGAAGATGGTTGAATTTTTACGGAGTTCAGTTGGTATCATTCACAGAAACCATGCTGAGAGTATAACTACTTTCATCAAGGAGAGTGTGGATGAAGAGTTAAAGGAGGATAGTTCTAATTCTGATTTCAAGCTGCCCCCAAAGAAACGCCTTACTTTCTGTGTTGAGGGAAATATCAGTGTTGGGAAGACAACTTTCCTTCAGAGAATAGCTAATGAAACACTTGAGCTACAGGATCTTGTCGAGATTGTCCCAGAACCTATCAATAAATGGCAGGATGTTGGACCAGACCACTTTAATATATTAGATGCTTTTTATGCTGAGCCACAGAGATATGCTTATACCTTCCAAAACTATGTGTTTGTTACAAGAGTTATGCAGGAGAGAGAATCATCCGGTGGACTTAAGCCCCTCAGATTGATGGAGAGGAGTGTTTTCAGTGATAGGATGGTATGCATACATTATTGAGCCTTTTAACTTAATTATGATATGTCTGAAACTTCATTGTACTTTACCAAGTTTCACAACTCTTATTGATCTGAATTATTTTCGAATTTGGTACATGTTCTTCTTTTGACCATAGTTTTGACTTGAAACACTTCGGTGAAATTTTACCAAGTTCCACAACTCATTAATCTGAATGATTTTTTAATTTGGTACATGTTCTTCTTTTGACCATGGTTTTGCAACAGATTAGCTTCAAATGTGGCAGTTCTTTGCTTTTCCTGTTTTTTAATCCCATATGAAAGGAGAAAAACCTCTTAAGAAGGCTGTTGAGGATGATGCATTTTATTCATTTTTACTTGATAAAGGTATTTGTGCGAGCTGTTCATGAGGCAAATTGGATGAATGAGATGGAGATCAGCATTTATGACTCATGGTTCGATCCAGTTGTTTCAAGTTTGCCTGGCCTTATACCCGATGGTTTTATTTATCTTAGAGCAAGCCCTGATACTTGTCACAAGCGATTGTTGCTACGGAAGAGAGCAGAGGAAGGTGGAGTAACGCTGGAGTATCTGCGTGACTTGCATGAAAAGCATGAGAGCTGGCTTTTCCCATTCCAAAGTGGAAATCATGGGATTTTATCTGTCAATAAGCTTCCCTCGGAAGCGGATTGCTCATTACATCCTGATATAAGGGATCGCGTGTTTTACTTGGAGGGTAACCATATGCATTCAAGCATTCAAAAGGTACTTTTCTATATGTTTACTCCATATAACTGAATTTGCTATGGAAGTTTAAAATTTTACTTAGGGCTGTTTTCTGTCATTGCAGGTTCCAGCTTTGGTTCTTGATTGTGAGCCCAATATAGATTTCAGCAAAGACATTGAAGCAAAGCAGCAGTATGATCTCTTTGCCTTGTTACTGGCTAATTATTTTATGTCTGCTTGTTATTTTGTTTTACCCTTCTCTGAGTATTGTTTACTATGACCCAATAGAGTAATGTTTGATACACTGCAGTCCCAGAATAGTCTGAACTACGTGTTTCTAACTGCGAGAAAGAAAAACTAGCATTTTGTCCATGAATTCTTTCTGTCATTATTTTCCTCACTGATTTACGTTATTATGACACTCCAATTATGATTTTTCCTAGGTGATTTTGTGAATGTAGTTTGGCTATTCCTTAAGTTGGTATATGATGTGGTCTTTTTGTGCTTTGCATCTCTTTGTTGGATAGGAATATGCTATTTCAGTATTCTGCTTTTTTATTTATATACAATATTTTTTATATTTGGATTAAACAATATATTTTTATATTTGGATTAAACATATAACTAAAATAGGTACTTTAGCTTCTACTAAGAGGGTTCAAGTATTGAGGTAAATATTTTTCGTTTCTTTCATTTTCTTTTTTGTCTGACATGGAATCGGAAGTTTTGTATATATGATGATACAACCATTAGCGTACGACTTTCAGTTAATTTTCTGTCAAAGATTACTTAGGGACTTTGCTTTTGTGACTTGAGTGTATGATTTCATCAAGCTAGATTTTTTGCATTAGACTTGACCTTTCCATTTTGCATGATCAAATCATGTTAAATGAAAAAGCTTCCAAAATTGATTTAATGCATTTTACAAGCAACAATATCAGAGACACAACATTGTGTCTCTATAGTATCGTTGTTTTTCATCTATTTAATGGCCTTCCTGCAAACTTCAAAGGATGCTTTGGTTGTATTAGTTAACTTTTTGGTCCTGCTTTACATTTCTGCTATGACAAATTTTGTTCCAGAGTTTAGTGGAGTATCCTCTGCATCAAAAATTTTATACATATTGAAAGTTAAGACATAGTTAGACCTTTATCTTGTTTCTCTTCTCTTCTTTCATTTTGCCCGTCTTGTCTCTAAGCTTCACTCGAGTCTTGCTTGTTCTTTTTATTGATGTAGAAGTTAGGCACCTGCTAACTTACATTCGCATTGACCAGACAATCACCAAGTAAATTATTTTACAAATGTTTTCCTGGGTTAGAACAAATTTTAAACTACACCAAGGTTTTTTTAACAAAGACGAACTTTGGTTGTGAACTTTAACTGGGCCAAAGTAGTTTATGATCACTAATGATTACTTGGTATACTAACTTGTCTTCACATATTGTGAAGATCCTGAAAAAGCCCAATGCACGGAGAAATGTGCAATAGTGATCCATAGAGTTCTGGAAACTGGAGCTGTGCCAACAACTTTTCCCTCACATTTGTTACTTATGAAAAATTCAAATAAAAATGGTATGTGGTCCACATTTCCCGAGTATGTTTAAAAGTTGGCTTGAATACATCATCTGCTGCAATGTAGTGGATGATAATTTTTTGCTTTGCTTATAATTTTTTGCTTTGCTTGGCTGCTTAATAAGGTGGGATTTCATTGGAGATTCTTGTATGACCCCATCCAATTAAGATTAAGACATCTCAATTGAGATTCGTAGTTCTGGTAGAATCTGGAAATGTTAAAGATGTTTAGAAGTTTAATAAGCATTTTCAGAAAATTTAGGTGCCTGAAAAACAAATGTATCTTCCAATTTGAAATTACAACCCCGATGGTAACATAGAAAGAGGTACAAGTATGGACTATACTAACAAATACAACTCTTGTACAAGTATGGACTATACAATTCTTATTGAGCCAGATGCTGAGGTTTGAGAAACAATTTCTATAACCTCTCTCAGGGACTGCATGGGAAGCATAAAAACTGCTCGAGGCCCATTGGTTGGATTATGTGAGCGCTGGCTATAAAAACTGGTTTGCTTTTGGTTCAAGCTAAAATGGCCACTTCTATTTGATAAAAGGCGAATGTTGAGTCTCCAAAATTTTCTGAAAATATGGTGTGCATAATAATAATGTTGTGCAAGTATGGCATAAAACTAGGTATATCTATTCTTATGGGTAAGGTAACAGGGCTGTGGCAGATCTTAGCTGTTGTGTTCAATGGTCGAATCATCAGCCTGGTTTGATTATTTGTTGTATGCATAGTTGTCAAATCGTATTTCGGGAGGCATATCATTTTTCAAAAATAGTGTATCGTATCGTGTATCGTAATTTTTACTTAATTTTAAATAATAATTAATAAAATATATATGTGCCTTTGCAAAAAATATATATTCATAATAACATAGCATTTCATTAATATTCCACCAAATATTCAATTTCTCAACATAATTCACTAATATCAAAATGCAAAGACCTTTAATTCAAACTTATAATCATAGTTATTAGTATCGTACGATACGCGATACGTATCATACGATACGTCACGATACATATGAAAAATGATACGTATCGTGTCTCTGTATCGTTTTTGCACCGTATCGTACGATACACGATACGATCGATACGTACGATACGTGACGATTCTGTTTTTTTATTTTTTTGGGGTTGAAATGACATCGTTTTACCCTATGACATATTTTTAAATCACTAGCTAGTGAAATAACGTCGTTTCAGTGGTTATAGTTTAAAAAAAATAAATAAAGTCTGTTGTTAATGTTGTTCAATTGAATTCAAAATTTCTGATTAATATTAATGTTGTTCAAGCAGTTAATGTTAAAAGTTTGAACTGAACTATATTGGAAACTTGAATAGTTAGTGGAATATTAATGAAATGCTATGTTATTATGAGTTTATGACTTTTTTACAAAGGTATATACATATATTTTATTAATAATTATTTAAAAATTAAAATTACGCGTATCTTGCGATACACGATACGATACACCTTCCGATACACGATTTGATAACTATGCTTATAATATTAACTTCTTGAATAACATTAACATTATTTAAGAATTTTGATTCAATTGAACAACATTAACAGTAGACTTTATTTTTTTTTAAACCCTAACCATTGAAATAAAGTTTTTTCATTGGCTCGGGATTAAAAAATTAGTTTTGGGGTGAAACGACGGCGTTTTAACCCCCAAAAACTAAAAAAAAAAAAAAAAAATAGAATCTTCACAGATCGTATGTATCGGACGATACATATTGTACGTATCGTATCGTGTATCATACGATATATATCGTACGTATCGTATCATGTATCATACGATACGGTAGTACAAAAACGATACAGAGATACGATTCGTATCGTTTTTCAGGTGTATCGTGACGTAACGTACGATATTAACTACTATGGTGGCTTTGGAAGACGGATTGGGTAAATACTTAAATCTGAACATGTCAATAAGCAAGTGATTGTGAAGTGAATTTGAGCCTATGGAAGAGTGAGTGTTATTACACACCCCAATTGGGTTCTCATTTTCTGATTATTTTTATTCATTCTCTTCCATGTCCACAAGATTTGCTGGGATGAGCTATATTTGCTCAAGCTTGGCTCCTCAACTAATATGGTTATTATAGCTTGTTTCTCATATCATCCAAAACCACTCCCTTACTCCACCCCAAAGCAGGTGGAGGGTATAAAATCTTTGGTGAAGAATGTGTTTGTAAATATAGTTGGTTTCAGGCTGATAAGCAACCTGGTGGCTCTGGTGCACATATGTATAGAGACATCAATTTTCTTACATCTAAATCACAAGGTTCTATGACACTGGATCCCTTTAATCTCTCCTCTGTAATGTGTTTTCCTGCAATTTTTTTCTTCTCCATTTCTGTCATTATCCAGTCATTCATTCGTTTCTTTGTTTTTTTTTGTCTATATTTTTTGTGTTGTCTAATTCTTGGTATGGATCTCATTGCAAATGATGTTAACAACTCCTTTGTAATTCCCCTTTTGTCAAGGTATGCTCGCCAAGTTGCAAAGTTCTTCGAATTTGTGAAGAAAAAGAATGAAGTTCCAACTCCCAAAGTTGATGAAGCAGCAGCATCGAGTAACCAACCTCAGGTGTTGCTGCCCCACAACGGTTTGTGGGTGCCTGATGGAAAGCATTTCCCGAAGTCAGCCCTCGAGTCTTTGGATTTCCGACGTGCCATGTCATTCATGTCTGGGCAGTAGTTATGTTTCTTGTTTGCTGATCCAGCAGATGTCTTTGACTAATGGGTATCTGACCATTGCTTGCTTTCTTCTGTGTGGAAAAATGTTGTCACCTTCGACCTTGAGCCTTTAGAGATGTAAATTAGGTGTGATGGTGTTAGGATGTTGGGGATGCATTTTAGTTGTTTTGTAGCTCTCTTGTTTCTTTGAAGGTAAACTAATGTCTTTAGTCCATCCTGTTTGGAAAGGGGATGTCAGTGCTAACTCAGTAGTGTCAATCAAGGTATGTTGTTTACCAGCTTTGTCAATCTTAGTCCAATGTGTTTGATTGCTCGTGTCAAATTATTTGTTTATGAGTCGTCTTATGTTTTGGGTTGATAAGCATAACTTTACTCAAAACTTTGACTCATTTATCTTTTAACCAAACTCATCATCCATAGATGCATCAGGGTTGGCCTGACATATGGTCGGGCATAGAGTGTTGAATAATGGACTGAGTGGGCCCCCATCTGACATGACACCTTAATTCTGTTCCAATTTTAAGGAACGGACATGTGAGCCTCACGTAATCAAGTTCATCGAGGTGATTCTGATAATAAAAATTTATTCTCACCCGATACCTAGAACATATGTCTATCTGTCTATATGGTCCGGAATGCTCGATTCCAATCAAATTCTCCTAGTTTGGTTTGTGAGGTACAACTTTTAAACTAGTAGGCTTATAAAAAGGTTATAAATCCAAAAAAAATAAAAAAAAAATGTAATACCATTCTTAACTCGATTCATTTGAATTTGTAATTTTCACACATAGTATGAGAGAAACATGAAATGGAGTGACTACGATCATTTTTTTTTTCGGTTGGTGTTTGATTTCTATAAAATGTACTTAGGTATGTTTGTTTCATCTTATCAAACACAAAAAAAAAAAATCAATCCTTCCTACTTTCCATCCCTCTTACCAAACGCAAAGGAGAGAATGAAGGATTCCTCCCTTAAAGAATGAAAAGTGTATCACTCATATTTTCTATCTTTCTATTTTTCCATCCATCCTACTAAACGGACCATAAATATTTGAAAAGGAACGACTTCTCAAACCTTCCCACCCAAAAATGTTTGTTTTGTATGTGTAGACAGATTTCGTAACTATGTATGAACAAACTTCTTGTTTTATTATGTCCTTTGTTTGGTCTCTGTGAATTACATTCTTTGGGCTTCAGTCTTCTCTGAGCTTTAAATCTCTCCTTGCTTTCCATATCATCTTTATCACTTGCCCAGGCATCCCACGAGTTGCTACTAGCACAGTTCAATCTGATTTGATTAGTTTCAAAACCATTGCAGCTAAACATTCTGTTGGAATATTCTATGTCATGGTGCATTTTTATTTGATTCTAAGTTATAAAGACCAGTATAATTCTGGTTTTTATGGCATGAGTTAGTGGGCTAATTAATTTGGACCAAGCGTTACAAAATTCATATACATATACATAGGGTCCATCTAGCCCACTGTTGCATAGTGAAAATGGAAAGATTTCTCATGTCATCTACTACTTTTTTTTTTTACTTATTGAAAGGGCATGAAATTACGGCACGTGCCTTAATATGATGATTCATGCACGTGACAAGGTCATTTGCGTGTCTAGAATATGAACAGTTCGAAGTAATGCCAAGACTGAGCCGAGCTAATTGAGATCGGGCTAAGACTATAACGCCCCAAAACACCCCTTGGACGGCATCACTATCTAAATACCATTCACATCATGAGAGCAACTAATAAAGTTCATAAACAAAGAAACTTTTATTCATCATCCAAAAGAATAGACCAAACTATGACCATTACATCCAAAAGAATATGCCAAAAATATTATCTCGCAGCGGAATACATAAAATATTTACTTGAGCACTATTTCAAAATAAATCTCCTAGTCTAGAACAAAAAGAAACAATTCTAGACATCTCCTTCCGGATCCACATGCCCATCCTCTTGAGCTTCCCAGAGCACCTGCTCATCAACTCCCAGCTCCTCTTCTAAACCAACATTTGAAGATGAATATTGTTTGTAAGGGGTGAGCACTAAGTTCTGTAGAAAAATCATCCCAAACTCGAACAAGGTTTGGAAAACATATAAAAACAAGTCGGTCTCATTTCACAAATATCATATATAACTTTTGAAAGAAAATAGTGACAGTTTATCCGATCTCAAGTTTAAACAATATCAATGAAATAAATGAAGAAGTAGAACCAATTTCCAAAACGAACAATTCCAACAATTCAATATAAACCATAGCCAACCATTGACACAATAAACCATAGCTCACAATGTATTTTAAACCACAACTTGTATCTGTATACCACAATATACAATTGCCCACACTTTGTATCTCAGGTATGATGTATGATATCGCATGAATAAACACATCGAGAATATCCTGGCCCACACACACACACCCAATCTTCTCAAGGATATACAACTTTAGGAAGGGCGTATACCAACACGTTGGCAGTGACGAATCCAACCCAGGAATAGTATACTAACCCTCAGCCTCGGTACCCGTGAGCGAATAATAGTTTGGTCCTCACAAGGCACTAACCCCACTACGAGTGGTAGGAAAAATTCAAACCCGCATGGAGTAAGAAACGCATCTACCCACTCTACGATACCCGGTCAACGGCCACCCATGGTCATCCAAACATCCATAAGAGATACAATCCCCAACAAATTTCTCAAATTCCTAAGTAAATCAAAAACCCCCAATTCCATAGGTGTTCTTCTAACGAAGAAATTTCAAGAAAAATATGTAAGAGATCATCAACAATACCATTTTGTTGTTCAATACCAAGCACTAAAGTTTAGAAATCAAGGACAAAGGAAAAATCAAGAGAAAAATCTATTTCTCTTGAAAACTAGAGTTTAAATCAAGAGAAGAGATTTAATGGCTATTCCACCATAGCATTGTCCAAAACATGTTAATATTTGCAAGAATATCAAGAATCAAGTATTTCATAGCATACCTATAGGATTTAGAGTCAAAAGAATACATATATATAAGCTCTAGCCTCAATGTAAGAGAATATGAAGAAACCCCTACCTTAGACTAAGAGTTCCAAGCGAAAACCCAAGCTCTAGAGACTTCCTTTCTTCCTCCCTTTTCTTTTTCCTTTTATCTTCCCCTAGGGTTCTAAGAGGTTTGGGGTGAGAGTGAAGTGAAAGAATAGAAGAAAATAGGATGAAAATGTGTTTTAAACTCGGACCAATCCCGACTTTTACTGTTTAAAAATTTCTGATTTTTACCGACAATACCGATACGCTGTAACGGTACGGTTTGCTCTCGGGACATCAGGGTATCGGTACGGTTTGTCCAGATTTGCCTTTTTCACATGTTTTTCATTTCCAATCCATTCCAAACCCTTCCAAAACCAACCCAAACTTATATAACATACATTTGTATATCCAACATAGTTGGTACAAGTTCTATTACATGTTGGGGTTTACAAAGACTAACCGACCCTTGTAGGTATACTAAATTAATTAGGCCGAGCTTCCCTGATGTTTGGAACAGCTCGGACTGAGCAAAGCAAGTGGTCACCTACTACCCAAGATAAGGGAAAGGATAGGTGATCCCGTAGAATCCGAATAGAGGGATAAGATAGGTAAGTTACTAAAATTATGGTGGACATTATTAATAGTTCCGAAGAACTAGCTAATTTGAGAACGTTAGAGAGATTTCAACATAAGTAACCTAAAATCAAGCGTAACATGGGTGTACCACCTCGCCTCGCCAATGGTGAAAACTTTAAAGGACAAAGACCGAGGCATCCTATGAAAGGGACCCATAAGATTTAAGTGAAGGTATGCACAATAATCCCTGCAATTACTTTTTGTCTCGATCTTTTACTGACTTAAGTATCGGAGTGTCTTTCATCGACCCACTCTGGTCCTTGGCAGTTTGTTCATTTTGCAGGGGAAATGGTGCAGCATATCATCAGTTTGTTCCCAACCAAATCATTTTGTCAGAGGCAACTCTTTTCATCGCTTATACTTACTTTCATATTAGTGGACAAATAAAGGGGTGTCTGTGTGTAACTTTTACTTCTCAATTGTAAACTTAGAAAAGTTGCAGTGAGTGACTGAGTTTAGCTATTATATCTTGGAGGTAACATGTTGTAACCTACTATACTTGAGAACTTGTTTGTAGGAACACAAACCGTCTTAAAGAGAGCTTTAACTTAGTCTGCACCTCAACTCAAGCTTAATATTTTATCGGGTATGAAATCTAAGTGTTAAATCATATTTTGTAATTGGCTAATTTCGTAAAGTCCATTGTAAATCTCAACATTTTTTCATGGTCATGATGCTATCAAGTTGAAAATCCAAAAACGTCATTGAAAGGGGGATAAAGATGGTAGTGGACCGAAGCGGGGCGGGGGGTGTAGTCTCCATCCCCGTACCCGCTTAAAAAAACTCCGTCCATCCCCGTTACGGGAATAGTTTTCATCCCCATCCCCGTCCGCAGGTAAATTTGTAATCTCCGTCCCCGTCCCCGTCCCCACCGCGTCCCTCGCCTTCACCTTCGCCCCCACCCACATCCACCTTACCCGCCCAAGCCCAAGCCAACATAATCCAAAAATTTAAATAAATCTAACATTCTAAATAATCTAACATAATTATAGAATATCATAACATAATTAAAAGTTTGTTATTTACAACATAATATAATTAAAACATTGTCTACAATATTTATATAATAAAGTAGCTTACAATTCAAATCTCAAAAGATAAACAAAATGACTTTTGCTATTCGCGGTTGAGATCGCTTTAAATTTTACTTTAAAATTAATCTAACGGCTAATATTAACACCCTAAATTTAATAGGAAAAATAGGCCCCTAAGGGTGTGTTTTGAGTGATTTTTTAAAAGTACTTCTAGAAATTATTTCTCATAAGTACTTTAAAAAAAATAATAGTGTTTGAAACTGTCCCACCACTACCTCTACCACCACCACCCCCACCATTACCACCGCCGTCGCCGTCGCCGCCACCACCATCGCCACTGCAGCTGCTGTCGCCGCCACTGCAGCCGCCGTCACCTCCACCATCGTCGTCGTCGTCGCCACCACCACCATCATCGTCGCTGCCACCACCACCGCCACCACCCCACCACTGTCGTTGTCGCCGCCGCCGCCGCCACCACCACCACCACTGTCGGCCACCACCTCTCACCCTCACTACAAGCCGATGCTTAAATTCTTTTATCTCTTCTCTATGTTTGTGATTTAATTTTGGGTATGAATACAAATATGTTTATTGTTTATCATTTTTTATTGCACTGTGCCTTCAGGCACAGACAATAACTAGTAATCCAATATAATATAATTAAAAGTTTGTCTTCCTTGTAAATCCAACACAATATCATGCAACACAACATAATGTAACATAACATAATCCAACATAAAAAAAATATAAAAACACAAAGATCTACACTTTTACAAGCCAAAACCATGAAAAAAAATCAAAAAACAAAACAATTTTCAAAAGAAAAAATCATTCAATAATATGTAGATTTGTATTCACAGCAACATGTGTGTCTATATATATAATAACGGGTAAAGCGGGGCGGGGCGGGGGTAAGTGTCAGTCCATCCCCGCCTTCATCCCTGCACAGGTTTATACGGGTATTCTCGTATACGTCCACCGTCCAATATATATGGTCTATCTCCAATCCAAACGGGGCGAGTTTGGATGAATACCCATTTTTACCCGGTCCACTACCATCCCTAAGGGAGGAGATCAAGCGTCAAAGCAACATCATTCAACATCCGTATACATCTTCATGCTTAGGATAAAGGTAATGACCTAAATACCTAAAATGAACCCTTAGTTACTTTTAACTTATCATGATTAGGATGAAAATGGAATTGAAAGCAATCCATATATGGCTCTTATGTGATTTATGAACAATTTTGTGTTTTAAAAACATAGATTGAGTCATTATTGTACCCCTCAACACCATTTAGTGTTCAAGAGGATCAGTTTTTGCTTGGTTTTATGCTTCAAAAATCAGTAAGGACCAAGCTATGCTTACCAGCCTTGGCTAGATCAATCTCTTGATGGGAATTAAATGAGAAAAGGCCACGGGAAAACAACACAGAGCTAGTTTTATGACCTCACTCGAACGGCCCTTCATGGTCACTCGAGCAGTGCTCATGATCGCTCGAGTGGTGTTGCTCCTGGACAGAATGAAAACGTGATTTTCATTCCAGTGTCAACCATCCTCCCACCGATCGAGCCGTCGTTCGCAAATCTGAGTTTTTTTATTTTCTAAGACTTCCCTTATTTCAGTCCTATAAATAGGGAGAGTGTTTCCTATAGTTAGGTTAAGCCTCTTGTGAAATTTCTAACAGAGAAAACACTCCTACCTTGACGGTATATTTGAATCGCGGCTTAAAAGGGGATAACTCTAATACGAAAAGATAAAAAAAATAGATGGGACCCATATATCTCACGTTTGGTTAGTAAAAAAGACACTGAAAATTCCACTCGGAATTTATACCAACTAAATTTGAAAAGTCAACTTTAACCTATCTACATAGGTTAAGTGAAACCCAAGGGTGGGGGTGGGATATTTTTTTAGCAATCAGGATAACTAATTCAAATTACTAAATTACCATGTTGTGCTACCCCTACCAGGTCAGATCACTTTTCCGTTCTACCGTTGCTTCGTCTTTTCTCCTTCATCACTCAACCGGTTGTTGCTTCTCATCAGGTAAGTTCCTCTCTCTCTCTCTTCGTTCTTGTCTTCGAGATGCCAACACCGCCATGGCTGCCACTCTTGAACTCCGATGAAAACTATCATATAGAATTTTCTGCATGGTAGCATCACATTCTAGTGGACAACCCATAACTGCCAGCATCCCAGTTCTGGATCAAATTCAACGTCATTGTGGATTTCTACTAACAATATTAAATTGTTTAACACTTTTTTTTGAACTACATAAAAATACCTGTTCAAAAAAAAAAAAAAATACATGGCAGTAGTATAGATACATGTGTACTTTTATCATGAAATTTTAGATTTTGTTTTGAACTATTGTTCTGTCATAAGCTTCTTAATCCTATGTGGTGCATGAAAAATAGAATAAGGATATAATAGTATGAAAGCAAATTACATCACTCTTATTTATGGGTCCCACAAAAATGCATAATTTACCCAAACATGAGAAAGGACTGGATATACCAATTTATATCCTATCCGAATGACAATTGGGTGAGTTTGGATTCGATAGGAAATGATATATTTTTAGATATCCAATCCACTCTTACCTTACCATCCAAACATACCCTGAGAGCTTCTACCACTAACTTATATTCCTAAATTCAAAGACTACCACTAGAGATTCTATCCAACCTCACAACTTGGTGTTGAAGATTTTGATGATGTAAATCAAACCCATTGGTGTGTGCATATCGAAGATCATTGGCATGCCCATGATTACTCGAGACCTAGAAGAACCGTGCAGCGGGGAGGTCCAAGTGAAACTACACTAGACGTTCAAGGAAGGCCTTTGACTGAGAGATAACAAGGAAAAAAACATCTAACCGTGGTATTAATTGAGGTATAAGACTAGAGTACTTGTATGTTGACTTAGTGAGTTGTGCATTAAACTTTGGTGAATCAAGAAGGTTTCTCGCTGTTTTTTCCGATGAGGGTTTTGCGTCAACAAATCACTTATTTTATTTATTGTTTATTGTACACACTTGTAATTGTGAGCACACACGTGCACTATGTATTTGTTGAAATGATTGTTTAAATATCTATTCATACATAGTTGTGCATTGGGTTTAGGTTTTGGGATCGTCGTGAGATTGATTGTTGAATGAATTAATTCAAGATTAATTAAAATCAATTGTTATGGTTAATTTAGATTATGGTGACTAAAGGAGTTCTTACAGTAATTTCTATATCTTTGTGAGACGAGAAAATTGTGGTGATTTACGTTTTTATTGGTAATCAATTTGGCTAAAATTAAAAAACCTATTCACACTCCCTCTAGGTAAAGTGTTTATAGTTTTACGCCTGTTATTGTGAGAGAAGATTCACATCGAGTTCTCCCTCCCGAAACAACACTAAGTTTACTTTTGAACTGTAATTGAAGAAAGTGCGTAATTTTTCTATTTCAGATTTATGAGATCATGTAGATTAACATTTGTTCTTTATATATTTTAAGGCCTAGCTCCAACACTTTCTATTTCGCTATGTCTTTCTAACCTACTTGTAAAACCAACCGGGAATTGGGTTGGCTTGAATATCCATGATGGAAGTATGTGTCAAAAACATGATTATTTAGCATAAAATTCTAATGAAGATGCAAAATCTTCAATATAGGATGCTCTTTAACGCTGTTAGGATTTCAGATATGTTCATTGAATTTCTTAGTTTGACTTGTAAGTTGTCAAGTCTAATGGTTATGATGCTTATAAGATTGAAGACCAGACCATTGTTTGGAAGGACATTGTTACATTTCAAATTACATCCTTGCTATCCGTCGGATTTCGTAAGGTAAGTGACTAAGAGACTTAATGAGCTTAGATTGATTTAAAGTGGGTTTATTCTCCGTAACATTGCTCTTTGTTTTTGAACTAGGAAAAAAATTTCTAAAATACGTTTAGAGTCATGGTATGTTGTCTTGTTGAGTAGCACCTCTTGGTACTCAAAAACAGTAGATTGAATCAGGTTTTGCTGGCAAAAAACTAGCAGCTAATGCAGTCTTAGCGCTTTTATTCAACTAAATATGAGAATCATTCAACTTTCAACTAAGCTAAATATGATAGGAAAGATTTTATTCAACTAAGCTTAAATTTACTTTGGGACCCCTAGCTAATTTGAGAATCATTCTTCACATGATAATATACTTCGTGGTTTGGAACCTACTATTTGTAAAATAATTCTAACATATTCTTTTTTAATTTACAATTTTCAACTACTCTGGGCAACTTGAAAATAACTCTATTTGTTGGCTTTTGAGATAATCTGATAGTCTTTTAACAAGTTACATTTATTTAGATTTTAATTAGGTTTTTTAAGAATTTCATTATGTTACAAATAGCAGCAGAAAACAAAACTAGAGTTTTGCTACTGACCTTGGATTTATTATTTACAATGTTTTTCTTTTCAATGATCAGGACTACCATAAAATATAAGTCTTTGTCTTACTATTCAACTACTAGACTTTGAATATATTAGCTATATTATCTATCGTGGATGGCTGAACGAGTGGACGGTGGAAACAGCCATCTAAGTTATCTCTTTTAGAAAAAGGTTCTGATTGGGAGATCAACCAAACCCATTGGAGAGTGTGCATACTAGGAGCCTTGTCTACGTCCTAGGATTGCTCAAGGCCTAAACAAATCGTGCGGCGGGGAGTTAAAGTGAAGCAATCCATAACATTGTTAGGTGTATCCAGTGCAGATGTTTATTGAAGGAAATGAGTGTCTAACCATAATATTAATTGAGATATAAGTTTCGAGTACTTTGTAAACTTCCTTTGAGATAATGGATTAGACTTTAATGACCCCTATGTAGTTCTCCACAATTTTTTTCGAGAAGGGTTTTTACGTCAACAAGTTACTCGTGTTCATATTGTTTATTTTCATACACACTTACAATCTAATACACACATAGGCACTATGTGTTTGATGTTATAATTGTTTGAACATTCGTCACATTCATAGTGGTTTTGTTGATTGGTTGTTACCATGGATGGTATCATTATGTGAGATTGAGTATTGATGATGTACAAATCGGTCTTATGCACCACCGGTCAAGTGTTCAGTAATTAATACAATAATTAAATAAAGAGAGAATGACACAAGCAAGACAAAGATGTAGAGTGGTTCGGTCAATGTGACCTACTCCATTATGAGGGTTATGATGACCTGATGTTTTATTACTTCGAGGAGTGAAGGTAGACAAGGGAGAGTAATGGAGATACAAGCCATGAGAGAGATGAGAGTGATAGCAAATGTGCCCGATGCCCTCCAAGTTTTGGCGGGGCTTACAATTTATAGTGCCTCTTAACAGATTGAGACGTTTTTTCAGTAACTAAGTGGCTAATCTGGTGGAGCTGGCGCTATCTTCTCAACGGATGAGACATTTATGGAGCTCCCCTTAATATCAGGTCAAAGATGATATGGTGGTTGACTTTTTTCAAGGCGGCGTGAATGAAACTCTTGGGATGACCCTGCCTACTCTCTTGATGATGTAGCTCCTCGAACCCTGATGAGTTTAACTGGGCGTGAACCTCTTTTGGGCTAGACCCATTGAATCTTCTTTATTCATACTAGGCTTATAACATGAGTTGGGTCTTTTGGCCTGGCCCATCAAGTATTAAGCTTAAAATTAGCAAATCAATAACATCAATTTTCATGGTTCATACGATTGTTCTTGTGAATCGTGTGAGATTTAGTGTTAAGCTTAAAATTGACAACATCAATCTTCATGGTTCATAGAAATGTTCTTATGAAAAATGGGTTCTCAACTTTAATAGTTGAATTAATTTATTTTTTTTAAAACATAAATTTTATTGAATGAATTTCAGAATTTACAACAATCAAAAAACAGAAAAAATCTGTTTTAACAGAAAAAACAGAAAACTGTTACAAAATAATTGTTTCATAACAGAATTCTGTTTACAAAAATTCTGTTCTGCCTCCTATCACCTTTACACTTTCAAGCATACAACATCCATCTTTAGTCCATCATTTCAACAGCAATCCAACTTCATTACATCCAGGCATCATCTTCATACAATCCAGCACAGCACATCAGTACATCAGACTGCACATCAGAGCCAAAACTGCACAGCAGTACAGCAACCTGCAACACATCAAACTGCTATAGCTTAGCAGAAAAATGCCTACAATCACAAAAATCAACCTTTATCATAAAAATTAATCATCCTCTTCTTGCGTACAACAGGCAATCCTATCTGGTCTTGCATAAGCATCCATCTCACTGAACTGGGCAATGCAGTAGAACCAGAAAAAATAGATAAAAAACCATCTTTCACTAGCTTTGTCAGCCACAAAGTTGGTTTCTCTGTATATATGTCTTATCTGGAAGACTAAGTTACCAAGTCTCTCCTTAATCTGTGCCATAAAGGATCCCAGAAACCAAGCACAATCAAATTTGCCTAACACAGATTCAACAAGAATTAAAGAATCTGACTCAATTAAAATTTTATAATCACTAAAACCATACTCCGCCACCAACTTTAATCCATCAAGAAGAGCTCTAAACTCAGCCTCCATATTGGTACAATCACCATAGAAAACAGAGGCAGCAAGAACCATTCTTCCCAACTCATTCCTCAGCACAATACCCCCTCCTCAGCACAATACCCCCACCTGCAGGACCTGTATTGCCTTTTGAAGCACCATCCACATTAAGTTTCAACAGGCCTGCAGCTGGAAATTCCCAACAAACCCATATAGCTTTATAAACAACCTGGTAAGAAATATCAATACCAAGCTGTTGTAAAACCATACTATTAGAACTAAGGGTGTCAAACGTGTCGGGTTAAACGGGTGATGGGTGAAAATATGTAAACCCGTACACGACACGTTTAAAAAACGGGTGAAAAATCTCAACACGAACACGACCTATTTAATAAACAGGTAATACGACACAACTCGTTTAACCCGTTAAATTTTAAAAAAATTATATCAACAAATTTTAATACTCCACTTTTTTTTATTGTCAATTGTACTTACCTCAAAAAAGATGATTTTTTAGTCAAATCTCATAAAAATCAGACCTGAAGGCTTAAAAAAAAAAATGAAAGAGGCCATTGCCTTTTATAGGCAACTCAACTCTCCTCATCTCCCCTCATTTTCCAATGTGGGACAAAAACAAAAGACATTTGTTTGCCTTTGTCTTTGAAGTGCTCCCCATCTCCCCTCATTTGTCTTTGAACTACTATTTTACTTTTTTTTTTTTTGTATTGATTTCTTTACTTCTTTTTTTCTTGCTAATTTTTTAAAATAATTATTAATTTATTATTATATTAATTTTATTTAAACGGGTAAACGTGTGATAAATGGTTTGACAGGTATCACTTGAACACGACCCGTTTATTAAATGTGTTTGGCGTGTCAACCCGTTTATCACCCAAACCCGTTTAATTCGTTTCGATTTGTATCAGTTAATCGTGTCGTGTTGGATTTTAATAGCCCTAACTAGAGCCATACTCCTGAAAAAATTGTTTAATTAATTTAAGAAAAGATAATTATGGTAGAAGTAGGTTAAAAAAATTGGTGTTCGTTCGAACGTAAAATTGAATTAACCTATTCACCCATCCTCTAGGTAGTGTCTTAATCCCACGTGTTTAATGGTGAGGGACGGTTCATTCCGTTTAAGGGTAACATTTATCCTTACGAAAAATTAATAAAATTTGAATATAGAGATTTATTTAATACTCTCACATCTCCAAAAAAAAAATTTGAAAATAGATTTATTTTAATATAAAATTAATTATATAATATTGTCAGTAAGCATGGCATGGTAAACAACTGATGTTTGCACTATTAATTATAGGACTAGGATTTCTCCATTTCTCTTTTTATTAAATCACACATACTGAATTCCAATAAGACTTATTGTATATAACAAGAGAAAAGTTAAAAAAAAAAACAATTGTGGAGATCTATCAATTCCGCCCTTTCTTGTTGGTCTCCCACAGTGAAAAACATGTCTAGTACTAAAATAACAGAAAAAGAAAAACAGCATGCCCCCCTAAACCAATTCTCGATACCAACAATTATAACGACATCCACCCAAAAAGATAGATCGAAAGAGTATAAAAAGTAGAAGATGAAGAAGAATGAGCTTATTATACCAATTTTTTGATTGTGAAATTCAATTACTAGTTATTAACATCACTAATGAATATGAACGTAATGAACAATGTTATAAGGAATTAACTCAAATTAAATATAAATACCAGTTTTTCGAATAGAACAAGACAAATCATTAGGGGTCCCTTCACTAATTCTTTTGCCTTTCAAAAAAAAAAAAAATTTATTTCATTTTTATCCGAGATATACAACAAAATCCATATTTGACCCAAACCTTATTGGTTACATACGTGATGACGATGTTGAATCTACACGTAATATATATTTCTTGACTACTTTTGATACAGGAAATTCCAAACACTTCTACTTAAAACATTTCTGGACTACTTCAAAAAAACAAAAATCAAACGATTCAACGAGTCAGCTTGGAATTTGAATACACCAGGTGCGTTGAAATTGCTGAAGTGTTGAACCCATTGAAATTTGACCCGGCAGCCGCTGTATATGCACCCATGTTTGGGAACACAAGCCAGTCGTTCACCTGCAGCTCCGGTAGCCGGTAATCCGTCAACACGGTATCAAGTGCATCGCACGTGGGACCAAACACGGTCGAAGAGTAAGTCTTTGCATCACGGCGCGTGTGATCACCACCATTCCATGAGCCCACGAATGGTGTCGCATTAAGGATTGCATGATCATACAGTATACAATTCATCGACCCATAAACACCATCATTAATCCAATACTCCCTTAGCTCGCCCCTCACGCGCTTCCCAATGATGTTGGTGGCAAGAGTGAAAGCCGACTCGGCAAAGAAACGGCCCGGTTCGGCAATGATAGTCAAGTCCGGTTCGTCTAGAAAATAAGTTTGAATGGCCGACTTAACAATATTAGCCGCATCATCAAATTTTGGACCCGCAGTGAAACCACCTCCGATATTGAGCACGTGCATTTTAGGCATGCCAAGCCGAGATGCCGAGTCGAATACGGCTTTAGCCATGGCAATAGCACTTTCATATGCGGAAGAATACATGGCACCACTTCCGATATGAAAGGAGACCCCTAGTACACTGAGATGCGCATCTTGTGCAGCTTGGAGTAAAGGCTCTACTTCCTCAGGGAGTGCGCCATATTTGGGACCCAAGGGACATCTCGCTCCACTATCATCTGGAGCTTTGATCCGAATTAATAAATCACATTTCGGGTGATGTTTTCGGATCTTCTCGATTTCGGCTTGGGAATCGAAAGTTGTGAGGTTAACACCAACCCTGGCAGCGTACTTGACGTGAGACTCAACTTTGCATGGGTTGGCAAAGATGATTCGATCCGGAGAGACTCCGAGTGACAAAACGGACTCGATCTCAGCCCGGCTGGCGCAGTCAAAGCTTGCTCCGAGAGCCGCCAGTGCGCCGAGAAAAGACGGGTCCGGGTTGCATTTGACGGCGTAGAAAGGACGAACGGCGGGGAGGGTGCGAGTCCATTTGTTCATGATGGAAATGACCACGCCCAAGTCCAGCACGTAAAAGGGTTCTTTGAGTTCTTGGTTCTTGTAAATGGTGGACTGTATGAAATCTTTGAGCCCATCTTCTGGTAGAGCTGTGACTGTCTTTCCGGTCACCCCCGGCGCACCCAGAATGGCCTGAAAGTTCTCGGGGTTCGAAATCATGACACAGAATGAATTGCAGGAAAGGAAGAGATTGAAGAGAGAAATTAGAGAATGTAGAGAGAGAAAGAAGCAGCTAAAAAGTTTGGGTACGCGGTATGGGAGCTCAGAGCTTTGATGTATGTTGTTATGTTTCCTTCAAAGAGTTTATATGAGGGAAAGTAGGAGGGCAACGTGAAAATAGACGTTGATAGGATTGGACTTTTCGGCTGAAAGAATCAAAACGGGGGTGTTTGTTCACCAATCCAGATGCAGTCAGATAAGACCAGTATTTGGGAGCAAGATCAAAATTCTGTTTTGGTTCCTTTAGATGATTTCAAAAACAGAAATGTTTTGAAAATAGGATGAAAATTAAAATATGTTTCCAAAATATTGACCGAAATACCTCAACCCATTAAAATTTCTATTTTAAAAACAAGAAAAAAATGTATTAATCAGATTCATTAGCAAAATCTGATTAAAAAAACCATTAACATATATAGTACATTTAATCAAGTAGGATTTTGTCTGGGTGCGAATATGTTTGGGGTAGAAATGCTATTTGGATTTAAAATGTAGATATAATTTACTAATTCGATCAATCACAACTATTGAATAGGTTGGTCTCAATAAATGTTAGGACCCACAATTAAATCAATGATAATTATTGATTAAGTCAACAAATTAAGTCAGGATTTTAAGTTAAAATAGCATTACTCATTTTTGCTCTTGGGTGTTTTTTTACTCCTTTTGGATTGGCTGTCACTTGCATGGAATGTTGAAAGGATTCATTGCATGAAAGGAGCAAAAATTCCAATTCCATGAGTCTTTTATACTAATGGGATGTGTGGATGGATCTACTAGGACTAAAGTTTGAATCCACTGGAGTGTGAAATACCACTACTACATGTGGCACTTTGGTCAAATGAATCCATGAAAAACCGAACATAACAAGATAAAATATTAATATATCTGGGGTAATCCGTGTCTAAAGACACGGTGTAATATGATTTTGAAAGGAATATTGGTGAACGTTAAATAAATCTATTTGAGACCGTCAGATAAGTTTATTGAAGTCTGCCATGTTTTATATTATAGATAATTCATTTTTTTTTTCTTTAATGGGGGAGAGTAATAGAGGGAAAATTATGAAAAATTTAGAGAAACAATAGAAGTAAGATGAGCGTGAGCCAAGACGTAGTGATAAGGTTGTTTCATCCTAATCAGAGCATTAAATGTTCTAGTTGTGAAAATAGTCTCTCCAAATGTAAAAGCAAAATTGCGTACCTGATCTTCTCCAAATTCCACAATGATGGTGTTAGGTGCTATCTCTATCTTCGTGACTTGAACGTCAAAGATTCAAATTGTGGAAGCAATTTATCCGCATATGAATATAAGATTTTTTTAGACCTCACCATAACTAGAGTCTCGTGAATGTCCTTTTTTGCACTTTTTTTTCAAAGGTCAACAGTCAAAAAACCCAATTCATTGGTGGGACAAATAAGAATTCATAGGCATGTCAAAATGTCTGAAAATAACTGTTACACAAATACGACTTCTCTTTCTAGAAAAGCCTCTGGATGAAGCAAAGTATCAGCCTGGGGATGGCGTGGTAGCTTGCTTTTGACCGAGGTGGAAGGCACACAAGTCATAGCTCGTGTTGTGCAACAATATCGTGGTACTTTACATACATGCGAAAAGCCAAGAATATTTGCTGGGCAGCCTAGATTGCACAAGACCTTAAGGGAGGGTTTGGATTGTTTTTCCCAAATTCTTCTAAACCTAAATTCCTTCTTATAAAGATGAGATTCAATGTTAAATTCAGTTCATACATATGTTTGGTATGTAACACATACATAAGTAGGATTCACGGATATATCACTATTATCGTAATATATTTATCCTATAAATGATTAAGGATGTGTTTGGTAACGTCTTTGTTTTTATTTTTTTTTTATAAAAAAAATAAAACTAATTTTTATTTTTCTGTAATAAAAAATATAAAACATGTTTGCTAGTCATTTACACTTAAAAAATTATGAAAATAAAAATAAAAAGCATGTTTGGTATTATACATAAAATCTATACCCCAACACAACCACCACCAACCACCCACACCCAAAACTCACCACCACCAACCACCCACACCCAAAACCCACAACCACCACCAACCACCACAACCAGCCACCCAACCACCACCAAAACCCAATCGAAACATCACTCACCACCAAAACCCATCACCCCCGAAAACCCACCCCCATCAACAACCACTCAGCACCCCCAAAACTCCTTGAAACCCATCCTCGAAACCCTCTGAAACTCACCCCCGAAACCCCCTGAAACCCACCCCCCAAAGCCCCGGAAACCCACCTCTCTTTCTCGTTCTCTCTCTCTCTCTCTCTCTCACACACACACACTCAAATATAACAATATATACATAGATCTAGGGCTTAGAGGTACAGATCTAGGGCTTGGAGGTACAAAGAGAGCTCGATGGAGATGGAGTAAAATATAACCTTAGAGATTGAGTAATGGCTTCTGGATCCGAGAGCTCCTTTGCAGCGATTGGCGATGGCTTCGTCTTCGTCGTTGGCATCGAGAGAGAGAGACGACAGAGAGGGGTGAAACATGGAGGGGGGCTTTAATATTCAAGCAAAAAAATCCATTTTTTGTTGCTAAGGAGGATCGAAGCCAAGATCTCATTAAATCCCCTTTTGCTACGCGCGTTTATTTTAATTTTTGATGTTTTCAAAAACATCCTTTTGGATGTTTCCATATTTTAGTCTTGTTTTCAAAACGTAGCAATTAAAAAAAACGAAAACATTCACCAAATGCGTTTTTATTTTTATTTTTTGCCATAAAATGAAAAAAAAAAAAAACAAAAACTAATGGTTACCAAACGGCACCTAAATTGTTCATTGATTAATCCAATTCATACTCATGTTTGTTTAATTCAGAGCTACAAATGACATTTGCCTCACTAATTCAATTATGGTTTGACCGAAACCCACCCCCATGAGTTTGATGAAACACATTCAAGGGTTTAAGGTGTCGGACCAGTTACGGGTCAGGACTGTTGTCCATGGCTTGACATCCAAACAAGAGTTTTGGGATCTATTGGACTATTTTTCCCACTTACCAAATAGCCCCCTAATCTTTTTCACTTTGATATTTATTGAAGGAAAAACACGTTAAACATGATACGAACCCAATACAATTTAATGGGTTATAATCGATCCTCAATATTAACTCAAAAATGACTTTCATCGAACCCCACAAATCACCAAGTTCCCGTAAGCACCGCCCTACTATTGGTTAACCATTATTGATGAAGTAGTAAACAAATAACATAAAGAAATCATCATTTTTTTTGTGGCAATAATGTGCACATAATTTCAATCCACAGGATTAAAAAGCAAATAAAAAACGAATGAAAAAATCAGTCTCATGAATAAAATTTCAAACAAAAGTTATGACTTCTCTATTGAGATATCTCAATATTGAACTTTTGCATCCTAATAGACCAATGGATCAATGGAGAAGGCAAGTCAGATGTAATTTCCTAGAACTGGGCTTGAATTGAAGTACGTCAAACCTAACAGTGATAGCCCAAATTCATACCCCAATCAATTTTGGCAGGCACTTGGGTCAGGTATTACCACAACATGTAGGTTTTCACTATGGAACATAAGTAATTTGGAGGTAGTGTTCTAAGCACTTCTTCTGAGTAACTCTACTTGCTGTTAACATCAACTGTTAAGGCAACTTACAGATACACTGTAGGTAGAGTTCAAGCAATAAAACGTGGTCCAAAATTGTAGAATTTTGAATATTTCTACATTCTAACATCATCCTCTTCCATCCCGAGAGGTGAAAACACTACAAATATAATTGAAAAAACTAATTCTGTGAGGGTAAAATTTTATGCAATAAAAAAATTTCTTACTTTGTGAATGAATCTTCGGCATATGGGCCCGCCTTCATTTTCCCATCCATAATTCTGCATGAAACAGTTGTGTGCAAAGTCCCTTACAACTTAATTCTCATATATCCCGTTAAAGTAAGAATACAGTTTTTTTTTCCTAATTTCCATAATCAATGTAATCAAAAAATGAATTAGGACTCAGAGCATGTGTGTATATAATATAGTATATAATATATATACCTCTAGGCACAAACATAGCAAGTAGCACCGTGATCAGAAGGAATGAAGAAGCAATTTCTTTTCTCCTCATAACATACCATGCAGATTCTTTCCATCATACAAATGCTTTGTTGAACTTGTATTGTAACTTTGTGACTCTAGATCTTCTTCACCTATTCCATGTGACTGAAGGTTGCCTCTTTTAATGTAGTAGACGATTAGTTTTTGTTGATGTCTTTTGATATGTCCACATAACTTACAATTACAAATAATACTAATGAAAAGGACAATATCTAAAATTAGTTGTTTTATTAGGGTTATTATAGTCTATCAATAGCTTTTTACTTTTGTTGACATTTTATAATAACTAGTTGATGCACACGTGCATTGCACGTGAATCATTTTGAATTTCAAATGTTACATGTTAATGTTGTAAATATTATTGATAGAGTGCGCTGCACAATCGAGCAAAGATCGTGATCCTTGGGGGCTAATGAGTTACTGAATGACTCAGTCAGAACTTCTAGCCTCTTAAGACGTGAACAGGGGAGATGGAGAATGGTGCACAAAGCGTTTATGATGGTTCACCAGTTCGGGAGCTCGACTAATCCACTCTCAAGGGAGTATCTTACTCCTATGGGGTATTTGTATTAATAAAAGGGGGAAAAATTAAATAAGATATTTTCTTAGGCTCATTGCTTATATCATGTTGTGAGGGATATGTCCCCTATTTATAGTCTTCAGAGGCCCTGCATGATCCTGGGCGTGATCTTTACCTTCTCCTTGTAACGGTCGCGCCTTTTATGCGATTGCCATGAACATTGTTGAGACAATTACGACTTATTTGCCCAAATATAAGACCGTTACGTTATATGTGGTGCCTGGGTGAAAGTCAGTTGTCCTCTGTGTTATTCATGTGGAGGTGCAGTTGCTGGAGATGAGGCATTGACCTCAAATTCCTAAGTCATCTGTGATGATGCACAAAATTGTTTTTGGCAAGATCAACAGTCAAGAATATATAAGGGTGTAATTAATGAGCAGTAAATAGACAATCAATAACAGATCAATGGCAAAACAGTAAATATAGAGGCAAACACAAAGATATATAGTGGTTCGGTCTGGGTGACCTACTCCACTCTCGGGAACGGCAGCGGTGGCCGGAGATCTTTATTGATGAGTAAAAGTTACCAGGAGAGTTTACTCCGGGGTGTTACAATGCCTTTGGGAGAGAGAGAGAGAGCAATGTGTGTAGGGAGGTGTATTGTGTGTAGAGATCTCCAATGGTAGAGGTCTCAAGGTCCTTCGACATGCCCTCTATGTGAAGAGGGCTTACATTATATAGGCTTAATAAGGCGGTGAGGCGATGAGTTGAGGTCTTCCACTATTTTGGTAAGTACAATCATGGTAGGAGTAGATCTCTTTGGTAAGCACAGTTAAGGTAGGAATAAATCTCCGGTGCGTATCCCGATATTCTCTCCCTCGTGTCCTTATTCCATCGGAAGAGGACTCTGAGCTGGGTTGGACTTGAGTTGTCCTCTTGAGCTGGGTTGGACTTGAGTTGGAGTGACGGAGTCGAATAGGAATGGTAAGAAGTAGGCGCCCAAGTGACCAGGTCCAAGTGATGAGGTCCAGGTGATGACTCCAAGTGATGAGTCCAAGTGATGAGATCCAAGTGATGAGTCCAAGTGATGAGTCCCTAGTGGGCGGCGCCCAAGTGATGACCCCTAGTGGCGACGCCCAAGTGATGACCTCTTGTTGGCGCCCCTTGGTCCCCCTTGGTCATTTGGCTTCCTTCTGGACTCCTTTAGGATGGGTTGACCCGACTGAATGGGTCTTAGTGACTTGGGCTTCTAATATCTGGGCCTTTCTCGATTTATTTTATCGGGCTTGGCCCAGTCAAATTTGGGCTCGTCAATCTGCGATGGGCTGAGTGGTCTGAGCTAAATACCCGAGCTCAACTTTAGGTATATTTTTGGTATCATCAATTATGAAACTATATCAACCACAACAGTAGTACCTACAAGGGCTGGTTGCATAATAAAATCTTTAATCTAAGATGTTATAAGCAATTAGCACATAACCAACATACAAATGATCCACGTTACATATAAGAAAGATAAAAATTATACCAATAAACGAAATGGTTAATGACATATACAGTTAGGTCAAAAATCAGAAAACAGCAACTTAAATGTTGGATCCTTCCAAGGTCTTTTATTAAAATTTCTAAAATAGTAAAAATTCGATGGATTCTTCATTTTCTATTGATTGTCCAACAAGATTTGCATAGTTTTTCATTTGACTTTCTATTACATATATATATATATATATATATATATATATATATATATATATATATATATATATATATATATATATATTGTTGTATAAAAAATATCAAAACATATATATTTAAGACCTCTGTTAAAAAATATACGGAACAAAAAATTTCATTGTTGGTACAGGTAAATGTAATTAATTTTATGTTAAAATAGTTCAAAAGATAAGAAAGATATAATAGATTTTAAACTTAAGGGTTAATTGCACTAGAAGTTCCCAAAGTATGGGGTTTGTCTCATTTTTGTCCATAATATTTTAATTGCATCATTTTGGTCCATGAAGTATGGAATATATTTTTATATGGTTCTTCAAATAGATAATGTCCAGATTGCTAATGATTATTTATCATAAACTTGTCACGTAATACTTAAATATGGACAAATAAATAATTTGGATAACTCTTGATCAAATTTCTACTCAAATTTTGGTTAAATAGCTACCCAAATGACATAGTTTTGATTATGAGCTATCTAAATTTTGGTCAAAAACTACCCATATTACACATTTTTTGTCAAGAGCTACCCAAATTTTGTTTAAGAGCTATCAAAATTATTTTTTATCCATATTTAGGTATTACGTGACAAATTTATGATAAAAAATCATTAGCAATCTAGACGTTATCTGGTTGAGGAACCATACAAAAACAAATTCAACACTTCAGGGGTTAAAATAATGCAATTAAAATATTAGGGAGTAAAATGAGACAAACCTCATATTTTGGGGACTTTCAGTGCAATTAACTTTAAACTTAAATGAGTAAGTAAGTTATGGATTTTGTGTACGGTCATTAATTTGTAAAAGTAACATGAATATGAAAAGTCTCAATTAGTTAACCCATATATTTATGTGTAATTGAATTCTAGTAGTTACTAGTAATGCAGCACGTGCATTGTACGTGAATAATTTTCATATACAAAATATTAATAAAAAGTATTAGGTATATGTGTACCTACATTAAATATCATTTCAAGTTTATCAAAATTATATTTTTATTGCTCGTATTATATTATAGAATTTGAAAATATTGTTTGTTCTCAACGATTAATTGTTTTAAGTATTAAAAAAAAAATATTTTATTTGAAATTCATTTGATTATGTTTCAACTTATAATTCATTGAATAAAATAAAAATAATTTTTTATATTCCAATTAATGATTTATGTAATTAGTTAGGTTAATAGGGATAAAATATAGGATTAATAACACTTTGGTTCTCTAAAGTTTGCGTTTTTTGTCAGTTTTGTCCTCAGTATATAAATTTTGTCAATTTTCTCCCTAAAATATTTAATTCTTGTTTAAATAGTCCCTAACCAGATGGTTAATTAAGTTTTTTGACGGAAAGAACCACATGTTATTTCGTCAAATAGTATTACGTAATCACTTTTATAAAAAAACTTAACAGATTGTCTGTATATGGATCATTTAAACATTAACTAAATACTTTAAGGACCAAATTGACAAAATTGATACAATGAAGACCAAACTGACAAAACATGCATATTTTAGGGACTAAAAATGCTATTCACCTTAAAATAAATATATTATTCTATAATATATATTTTAAAAGAATATTAAAATTCTAAAATTCAATTTTTACTTAAAAATACAATATAATTTTTTTATATAAACTCTTAATAAAATATGAAAAGTTTATTGTAATTGAAGAATTATGTTGATTTAATATAAATTATTTTAAAAAAACTACGTAAAAGATTATTTTTTATCTTAAAAATTAAATGGTTGAAATTTTGGATGAAATAAATACACATATGTAAGGATAATGTTATCTTTATATTTAAAATGAGTAATATTAAATTGATAAAGTGTTTTTTTTTAAAATTGAATGTTTTATTAAAAATTATAGTAATGCATATATGTTTTAAAGGTAATGTAGTCAATTAAAAAGTTTCATAGATACTGATATTTATACATAGTAAGTAAAGAATTAAAAGAGATGTTAGGGGTAATTTGGAGATTTAAACATATAAGTATATGATGACAATTTAGATATTCAAATATTGAAGGATAGTGTGGTATTTAAAAATATTTTATAAGAGTAAAATAGTGAATCAAAAATTTTTCATGCTAAGACAAAAGTTTCATTCTTTATTAGTAGTATAGATGAAAAAAAATACATATATATAGTCATAATGTTATCTATATATTTGAAAAAAGTAAGATTTATTGATGAAGTTTTTGAACACTTTATTGAAAACTATAATGATGCATATAATGGTGGTGGTGAGTGATGGGTGGTGGCGATGGCGGTGGTGGTTGTGACAGAGATGGTAATGGGGTGACAAATATGGTGGTGGGGTGGCCGTAGTGGTGGTGGCGGCGGCGGTGACAGTAGTGGTGATGGTGGTAGGAGTTGGGCGGAGGCGGTGGTGGTAGGATGGCGACAACGGTGGTGGTGGTGTGGCGATGGTAATAGTGGGGCAGTGGTGGTGGTGGTGGGGCAACGGTGAAGGTGGTGGTAGGATGATGACAACGGTGGTGGTGGTGGTGGGGCAGTGGAGGTGGTGGTGGTAGGGTCATTCCAAACACTATTTTTTTTAAGTGCTTATTAGAAGCATTTTTGAAAAATCACCCCAAACACACATTTAGGAAGCCTATTATTCCTATTAAATTTGAAGAGTTAATATTAGCCGTCAGATTAACTTTAAAATAAAATTTAAAAAGATCTGGACCGCGAAAAACAAAAGTCATTTTGTTTATCTTTTGCATTTGAATTGTATTGTATTTTATTATATAGATAGATAGATATAGATATAGATAGAAATAGATAGATAGATGATTATACAAATTAATATTTTATATATAATGGTTTTGCATTATCATTAATAAGTGATGTTATGATTTAATTATAAAATAATACATATACATGCTACTCTTTCTTTTACATATACGCAACATACCCAAGTAAACATTATACATGAGATACAACATGTATACAATTAGTAATGGCAATGGATCGGAGGGAGTAGTTTCCACACCCATACCTGTTTAAAAAAAGTCCATCCACCTTCGTTAACAGGGGAAAGTTTTAATTATCATCCCCGCCTCACCGGTAAATTCTGCTCCCCGTTCCCGCCACCCATCCCCACCTTCACCTTCACCTCCACTCCCTCACCCCGCCAATTACAATTAATTTCTGTAATTTAAAAAAAAAATCATAACAATTAAAGTACAAGTTGTATCACTGTATGTTTGTATCACGTAATATGATGAAAAACCAAAACACAAAGAAATAAGTTAACAACATAATCTTTGCATAATTGAGCAAAAATAACAACAATAATACTAATAAGACTAAAAGTTTATCTACGATATAATACAACATAATTCATAATAACAACATTCTAAATAATATTATAATAGAAACAATAAAGATCCAATCCTAATAGACTTCATGAAAGTAGAAACTTGTCTTTCATCTAGTTACACACCTATAATTTAATCCAAAAAAAACATAAAAATATAATAATTGCATAAAAAAATATTTTGTATTTGCTAATAAAATTGATTAGTTGAGTGATGATAGTATCTATTTCTTCAACTTTACTTTCCTAAAGCATTTAAAGAAAAAAAAACTATTAAATTCATTCAAAGGAAGACAAAGAGACACAGATAGAGAGAGAAAGGGGGAGGGAGAGAAGAAGATAGATCGGAATATACTCATAGTCGTCGAATGTAGGAGAAGAGAGAAAAAGAAGACAGAGAGAGAAGAGGCCTTACCTGGTCAATGACGGTGAGAGAGAGAGAAGGCAACAGCTTGAGTGTGACAACGTCTTGAAAAGCCTTTTGGCATTTTGAGAAGTCTTGAATTAGGGCTGAAGACTCCAAATATATATATATATATATATATATATATATATATATATTATAATGGGTTTAGCAGGAAAGGATGGGTACGAGGCGGGGCTAGGGGCTAAGTTATAGTCCATCATCGCATTCATTCTCGCATGGGTTTATATGAATATTCTTGTATACGTCTACCTTTTAATACATATAATCTTTTTTCGATCTAAATGAGTCGAATTTGAACGATTCCTCATTTTTTAAAAGTCCACTGCCATCCTTATATACACTTCATATATATGTAAAATTTAAAAGAATAAAAATTAGATAAAAAATAATATCATCTATCATTATTTTTAATTTTATTTTAATCAGTATAAACATTATTCTAAGATCATCTCCAATGAAAATCTAAACTCTTACTCAAATTTGAGTAAAAAAAAGAGTAAAAATATTAATTTTATATAAACATTTCTAATAGAGAAACTCAAATTTAAAAGAAGACAAATCTAAATTTAAATGAGGACAAATCCAAATTGAAAAAAAGGTAAAATATGACCATTAAATTTTTAAAGAGTGATTGATGTAGAGCAGGAAGGACTAGAAATCACAGAATATAAAGAGAAGAAGAATAAGAATGGGTGGTAAGGGTTTATCTCATCCTCACAAGGAATTGGTGAAGAAACACACAAATTCTCCACGGAGAATTACTTTTTATTATATCACTCTATCTAATCAAAATAGTTGGGATTACACCATTATTTATAGGCCAAGTCCCCTACTAAAATAAAAACTACTTTCCTACTAAAATACTAAAAGAGTTTCATAATCAAACTCTCAAATCCCTATCCTACTAAAATTCTATAATAATTTCCTAGTTAAACTCTAATTAATACTCCTAGTCAAACAAATACTCATAAATCAAATAATAATAATAAAACTACCAATTACACTTCCCTTTGGACCAAAAATTCCTAGTCTTTCGCCTAGGCTTCCAAAGTCGATTGTATTGGTCCAACCAACCAATGGCTGTGCCATCAATTCTCCCCCGCTGAAAAGAACTCGACTCCGGCGAGTAAGGAGAAGGGCCAAAAATACCATCTGATGGAGAAGCTCTCTGAATCAATAACGAAATCTTTTTCAATTGTAATGTACGTGCATCAGTAGCACAAGTAAGAATATATTTCTTTCTTCCAATTGCAAAATAATAGGTATTAGCTCGCCCCGCATGTTGTGCATCACGATCCCATATCCAGGTACGCCCTAAAAGTATATGACAAAGCTTGAGAGGCAATACATCACACATGACGGTCTCCTTAAGACTTCCAATGGTGAATGTAACTGGACATCTCTTATCAACTTTCAGCTTGGTATTAGTAATTCATGCTATATGATATGGTTCTGGATGTGGTTCAACTTTCAAATTTAGTTTCTTCACAACCTCTTCTGATACCACATTTGTGCAACTTCCCGTGTCAATCACTAATGAACATATATGTCCTTCACAACAAACTCTTGTCTGAAAGATTTTTCCTCGGTGAATAAACTCACCACTAGCAGCTTCTTTATTAGCAATAAGTAAAGGATGGATAACACCCAAAAAATGATCATCATCCAAATCATCCAAATTAACATCACCTATATCAAGAGGTTCTACAATCTCTGTTTCAAATTCTGGTTCATCATAATCATTATGCACCTTTGACTTTTCCTTTTCAATCACAGCAACAGATTTTGAAGGGCATTGAAAAGAGAGATGACCAAATCCATGGCAATTAAAACACCTCGTCTTAGAATTAGTACTTCCTTGAGAGGTATAATTAGCACTAGTCCGAGATGATTTATTTGGAGTAAACGTATTCTCTTGGGGTTTATTGGTGGACTTACCTTGACTTGCATCTATGGCAGTTCTCTCGATCCGAGTTGGAGGTGCCATAGAAGATCTCATACAAGATCTCTTTTTCAACTCATCTTCCATCTGATAGGCAACCTGAACTGCATCTGCCATGGTGTAAAGTCTACTTGCAGCTAAACCCATAGAAATCTGAGAATTAAGTCCTTGCCTATACATGGCAATAATCACATCCTCAATCCATGGGAATTCTGATCGGGTGGCCAAGCTATAGAACTTTCCTATATACTCCTCGACAGACATACTCCCTTGATTCAATTGTGTAAACTGTAAATGAGCTCGTTGTTTATAATTAGCAGGCATAAAGTAACGAGTCATAGCAGTCTTCATATCATCCCATGATCTATTAAAGTGAGTTTGTTGGTATTTTTCCCACGAAAGTCTTGTTATACCCTTCAATTTTGATTCTGCAAAGAATACCTTCCTCTCATCAATCAAACGATGCCATCTGAAGAAGTTTTCAACACTATGTAACCAATCCTGGAATATCTCGGGATTATTATCTCCATAAAAATCTCCAACTTCTAGCTTTAACTCCCCTATCAATATCAAACAATCTCGGTTCTGTTTGAACTTGAGCTTGTAGTGGAGGGGTTTGTAGAAATACCTGTGGAGGATTGGGGACTGAATATGATGGACTATTATCGGCGTTTTTCTCAACTCCTTTGCCCTTCTTATCTAAGAGATAAGCTTCCATGATCTCCTTTATTAATGTTATAGAAGCCTCTAGTGAATCCATCCTCTCATTCATGGCCTTTTGTGAATCAATTTGTGCTTGAGATAAAGTCTCCACTTTAGCATTTAATTCAGCGTTGGAAACCATCTTAATGGAAGAGGTTTCAAGGATTTTTAAAAATTATGGGGTTAAATTGTAATTTCAGAAAGCTTTAGGGCCGAACTGAAATTTCAAAAAATTTGGGGGTAAAAATTGTAATTTTAGAAAAATTTGGGGTGAAAGTATAATTTCAAAAACTCTAAGGGTCAGATCTATAATTTTGGAAAGGTTTAGGGATGTTCATGTAATTTGGTGGGGTTGCGTACTGGGTTATTGTGTTAGGAGGGCAGTGGGTAATTTTGTTTTGGGTTGGACTTGGTTTGGGATATATGTATTTTATTTTTTATTTTTTTTGGGGCTGGATAATATTTGGTTGGTGAAGGCTTTTGGGTTGGGCAGAATTTGGTCTTAGCTTGGGTCACTTGTGTGCTGTGTGTTTTTTTTTTGCTTGGATTGGTTTTGGGTAAAGATCCAAACTTCAACACCTAGGTAAAAACTTTTTTTGCTCTCCAAAAAGAACTATAACAGTACAACAACTCAACAATTGAGACTTTCATCTAATTTTCTAAGAAGGCAGTAGCAACAGGGGCTGAAACTTGACGATGATGCAATAGAAGAAAACAAAAAGAAACAATGGCTGTTTTTTTTGTCCCAGGCAGTGTTAGCAGCAAAAGCAATCAAGAAGATGTTGACGGATTTCTAGAAACACCACGACAATCAAGATTGATTGAAGTTGGGCTCTGATAGCAACTGATGTAGAATGGGAAGAGCTAGAAATCATAGAATAGAAAGAGAAGAAGAATAAGAAGGGGTGGTAAGGGTTTATCTCATCCTCGCAAGGAGTTGGTGAAGAAACACACAAATTCTCCATGGAGAATTATTTTTTATTATATCACTCTATCTAATTAAAATAGTTGGTATTACATCATTATTTATAGGCCAAGTCCCCTACTAAAATAAAAACTATTTTCCTACTAAAATACTAAAAGAGTTTCATAATCAAACTCTCAAATCCCTATCCTACTAAAACTCTATAATAATTTCATAGTTAAACTCTAATTAATACTCCTAGTCAAACAAATACTCATAAATCAAATAATAATAATAAAGCTACCAATTACACTTCCCTTTGGACCAAAAATTCTTAGTCTTTCGCCTAGGCTTCCAAAGTCGATTGTATTGGTCCAACCAACCAATGGCTGCGCCATCAGTGATGATACTCTAAGAGCCAATTGTTATATTTTAATGGTGAGATTTCACCATTAAATCAAGGGAGATTTCATCGAATCGTCATATTTAATGGTGAGATCTAAGAGCCAATGGTCATATCCAATTTTTAATGGTGGGATATAATTCTTTTTTAAAGATTTAATGGTCATATTTGACTCTCATTCAAAAAAAAGTTTTACTCATTTAAATTTAAGTTTATCTTTCTTTAAATTTGAACTACCAAATCAAATTTTTTACTATTTTTTACTCAAATTTAAATAAAAATTTAAATTTTGAATGGAGATGGTCCACGATATAACTTTAATTACTCGGATTATAATAATGGGTTAATCTCCACTTGTACCATGAAAAGATCACTTACATCTTAATTTACACCTTTAAAGTTTAAAAATATTAATTTACACCCTGAAATATATATATACATATCAGTGTGCACCTGAACTAACTACCGCCTATTTTGTCGTTAAAAAAGTTTGAATTAATTATAAATTATACCCCTTAAATTTTAAATATTTCACATTTATGATTCAAAAAGAATTTCATCCATTAATGCTCATTAAATAACTCTTAATTGTATGGTGTCATAACATTTTTGTGTCGAGTCAATCGCGTTGTGTCATATATTTCACATTTACGACAATTCATATAATTATTATTAAATATTTTTTAAAATTTAAAAATACCTATTTTTTGTTTATAAGACTCGTTAAATAACTATTTTCTATCTACAATTGTATTATTCGTATCTAACTTTAATTTGATCGGACAATCAAAAGATTTGTGTCTAATTGTAGACATAAAATAGCTATTAACGAGTATTGTAATAAAAAAAATAGGTATTTTATAATTTCTTTTAAAATTTTAAAATATTTTTTTATTGACTCGAACACGATACGAATATGTTATGACACAATACAATTGAAAGCTATTTAACGCGCATTAATGAATAAAATTCTTTTTGGATCATAAATATGAAATATTTAAACTTTGAGGGATATAATTTATAATTAACCCAAATTTTTTTAACGGCAAAATAAACGGAGTTATTCCAAGTGTACATTGATACGAATCAATGTCTTTTAGGGTATAAATTTATATTTTTAAACTTTAAAGGTATAAATTGAGATTTAAGTGATCTTTAGGGTACAAGTTGAGATTAGCCTTATAATACTCCGATAACATATACCCAACCCTGGCTTCAGCTGCGCTTTGGTCACATTTCTCAGCGAGAGAAAGAGAACTAGAGATCACATACCCCATGGCGCTGAACAACGGACTGAGGTCATGCGCATCCAAGCTGCTCGCCGCTTCCACCGAATCATCGATACCTAAGTCGGGTCAGTCCTTTCTCTCATTTGGGTTTCCGCTCTTCTCTGTTTGGTTGCTAAGAAAATGTCAAGGAATTTGGGCTCTTGGATTTTTTTATTGATTTTCTGTCTAGGTCATGATTTATTAGATCTAGAAGATAGGTGCCTGTTGTTTAAGGGTATGTGTGTCTGTGTGTACATATTCTCTTGAATGGATGTAATGAACATGTGTTTATTCCGTAATTGATAACGTTGTTTATGTTTGAATGATTCATTATGTGATATGGGTAAAACATGATTCTAAGTATTCCCAGATTGATTCATGTATTTGATATTGAAGGTGTGATATCTTTTGTGCTCTTTTTTTTTTTTTTTGGACACGAGGACTTGGTCACAGGGTTTTCTGTATATAACTCACATACCCATGGGAAGGGGTCTATGTGATTCAAACCTACAATCATCTGTAGGTTGGGATGTTGCAAGTGGTCACAATGCCACCCTTTGCTCTCGGTTTGGTTCATCAATTTAGTGAGAGAAAGGAAAGAAAACGGAAAGGACATCATTTTGTCTTGTTTGGTTATCATGGAAAATGAGAAAGGACAAGGTAATATGAGGTAAAAGAAGAAAAAAAATATTATCAAATTTGAGAAATATTCCAGCCTCCAATTTTATTCAAGTGGAGGAGAAAATCTGTGAACCAAAACAGTCTTAGAAACCCTGAAGATTAGAGGTCCTAAAAAAGAGTTTGTGATTTGACTAGTACGATTTTGCTTACATTATACACTACCCTATAGCTCGGCTCATGATAATTTTGTTCTGGCAATATTGCTTATTTTTGCTATGGACTGGTCCAAAATTAATTTTGTATAATGAACTTTAGAAAATGTTATTATATCTTTATTGGGTTCACCCTATTTGTGGGTTTGCTGAGATGTAAATGCACGAGATGTTGTGTTCCACTCTTTAAGAGTTCTCATGTTCCACTGCCCACATAGATTAGACTAGTGTTATTTAATGCGTAGCGAACTAAAGCGAACAAGTCTCTTGAGGCCTAGGCGAGAAGCGAGAAGCAAGAGGCGAAATGAGTGCTTCATCAAAGTGAAGCGAACAATTAAAAAAAAAATATTTTAGTTTAATTACCTCTAAATATCTAAGTTCTAACTTTACAAATACTAAATATTTTAATGCAATCAAAACCATATGCATTTAAATTCAAACAAACACTAATAATATCTCAAATCTTCACAACAACCATAACAAAGCAAAAATCCAATCATAACAAAGCAAAAAACTAGCATAACTGCATAACAAAACATAACAAAGTAGAAAATCAGTTTAAGCATAACTGGATAACACAACATCACAACAGAAGCAGATGGAGAGATTCTAGTAGAACCAGAAACAAAATCAACATCACAACAGGAAAAAAAAAAAAGAAACAGAGTAGAAGAGGAGGAGGTTCCTGTAGAACCAGAAAATAAGAAGAAGAGGGGAAGAATTAGAAAAGGACGAGGACAAGGAGGAGAAGAAGAAGAAAAAGAGGAGAAGAGGCATACCTTCTTGCGAGCAGCGTGAGAAGAGGAGAAGAGGCTTCATGTTGTTTGCGGGCTAAAATCTATTTGGTGATTAGAGTTAGTATATGTGTATATAGATGAGGCTCAATCGACTGTGGTTGACATATCTAATTTTTTATTCAATTGCATCAATCCAACGGCCTTTAATAGTTTAAGACATCAAATTTAAAAGTTCACTAAAGCGATTGCTTATTCGCTTTTCTTTCACCTTGCTTACGTTCGCTTTGCTTGGCATGTTCAAGACGACATAGGGTCGCCTCACTTCGCTTTTCTCCTTGGTTCGCTTTTCACAATACTGGATTAGACTTATTGTGGGTGTGTGGATAATAATAGATGCCCAAATGATTGTCAATTGCCTAATATTTTAACCTAAGTACTATTTTGGAAAAAAATAAATAAAATATCTTTATGTGAATGATATTCATTAAGGCGACATTTGGACACTCTTAAAAAAGTTGCTTCTCGAAATAAGATTCCCTACAATCCAATTTCCCTTAATGTCCTTCAATAGGATATTGCCTACCATTATCATTGTGTGAAATTGAGAAAAAGTGTATTAGAGGGATCTGCATCACTATTTTTTGAACTTATAAAGTTGGGAAATCTAATTTTAAGTTAAAAATAGTATTTGGGTTGTTCTTATGTTTTTGAGCTATTTCTAGAAACAGAAATGAAAGTTCCATCTTGTCTAAAAACAAAAATTTATGATTTTTTGCTCAATAAAATTGATAGAATAAAATTAATATTTTGCACCGGATGAATTTTGATAGTGAAAAATAGTTAAGTAAAATGAAAATATCATATATAATTACTAAAAAATGAATTCGACTGAGGATAAGTTCTTAGGATCTAAAGTCTATGTCATCATTGATGGGATTTTCAAAGAGAATAGTGTAAGGAATAGTATCCATTATGTACTGTATAGTATTTGTTGTATTGCACACAAATTACTCATCTTGCAATTTGTTAGAATTTGGGGGGCTATCTTCCCTCCATAGTTGTTCAATATGGTAATGTGTTGGATGCATGCTTAAGTTTTCTTAAATAATAACTTAAGTTTTGAGAAATTAGGTGGCCAAATCTTTTAGCATCCTCTCTATTAACGAGAAGGCATTTTGATTCATACTTTTTGGTTTTGTTAATGTATAATTTCCGTCCTGAGATGAGGTTGGAGTGCATGGATGGGGTTAGTTATCTTTCACAAATGTGGTTCCATGGGAAAAGAAAAAGATCCAATTTCAGGTCTGCTCATTAACTAGGGGTTGAGCATGAGTGAGCTAAATTTGTGAATTGATAATGGGGATGCCACTGTTCACTTCCATTCTGGAAAATCTAATGCCATGATTGACAAGGGTATCGTTTGCTATGGTGGAGATGGGTATGGAGTGCATTATGCATAACCTCAAAGAATTTTTTGTGAAAGATGAATCTGTTGTTAGACCCAACCAAAAAGAAGGGTAAGAATAAGGGGGATGTGAGGACTGTGAGGAACTAAGAAGCTTGTTGTATGGGATTACATATGATGGTGTAAATTCTAGAAAGGTTGGTGAGTGTCTTTTGGTTTGCTATGAAGAGATGTTCAATAAAAGGAAGTCTGTTTAGAGTTGGTGTAGATATTATTTTTTGCAAGAATCTAATATGGGTTTGTAGATAGAAAAATTATAAAGAGTATGTGTGGTTCTAGGTTTATAACTTGGGTTTTTCTATCTTCGGTGGGAAGGGCAGGTGCTAATTGCTAAGTCATTTAGAGGGATGGTCTTGAATGGTGGTTAACTGGGGTATGAGCCTGTAAACCTAGGCTAAGAATGTTATTGTGGCAAGAATTAACAGGGGTATGGGGTGTGTAGTCTACAATAGTGTATGGGGTGATTTTAATATGATTAGGTTACCTTGGAAAAAATTGGATGGGCGAAGAAGAATCATAAGTATGATTGATTTTGACTCTTTTACAAGGGAAACCAAGTGTAAGGACCCTTTATTGACAAATGGTCTTTTTATGTGGTGTAATTTTAGGCGGGATTTAGTTTACAAAATATTGGATATGTTTCTATTTTCTGTAGGATGGGACAATGTTATTGGAGGCGTTCAGGTCTCCTGATTATTGCAAAAGTTTTGTTAGTAACGGCAAGGGTAGTGTTATGAAACCCCAATCTAGCCTGGCGAGTTAACCCAACAATCTGGTGAATAGGCGCCTAGACTAGGCTGACTTTATATTTGGGTCTTTTGTATAAAACCCGTCGCTTGGGGGGTTTTGTCACCACCCATATGAACTGGACGGTTCTGTTAAACCTGAAGTAGTGAATAATCTTGTATAAAATAAAACATTTTGACGAACTTCTAAGCCCAAATTTTTTTTTGAAGATCCAACCAACACTTCTCACAATCTCCACTTTCACTTCACAAATCTCACTTCATTTATCACACTACAAGCCATCGTACAACCATCGAGCTAGTTTATCTCATCTTATCTCTCTCTCTCTCTCTCTCTCTAAACTCTCTTTCGCTGCAAGCCAACCTTTAGATGGATTAAACTTCCTTAGAAGGCAAGAATCCCACAAAACCATCAGTTTGTTTTCTGAAGTCACAACATCAAGAAAACTAATTAACCCCAAAAAGCGGGGTTACGATTCTTATTAGGCAGCATCTTGAGATCTTACTCATTTCTCTTTTTTGTTTTCTTTTTGCCCAATGTCTTGATAACTGATTGTTACTCTTCTTACCAGCACAATGTAGTTACAATTTTATAATAACCTAGAACTTGTTTGAATAGATGTTCTACTGTGAATTTTGAATTTGTTTTTTAGTATCTATATTTTGTTCTTGTTGTGATATTTTGTGGTAGTTTTTATGTTTGTTTTGTATAGGATTTGATTTTTTTTGGGTTTAATTGGGTTGGATTCTAATCTGTGTTGGTTTTATTTCTGTTTTATTACTTTAATGTTATTAATTACTAAGTTTTGCAGTAGCTGAATTCTATTGTTGTTGTGATTGTTTTGTGGGGTGTAATTTTTGGGGGTTTTGTGAGTGGTTTTTAGCATAATTATCAGTAATTATATTTATTTTTCATTTCTATTGTATGACCGATCAACCCGATGGTTGAACTAGTGGTGCATTAATCTGGTTCCTTGTTGGGTTGATGTCCGGGCTAGGTTTAATAACTATGGTGAAGAGAGAGTTTAAGGGATACTACATCAGGATTTCAAGGGGACTTTGTTAAGAGAGGATAGATTGTGAATATGGCTTTTGTGGTGAATGAAAATTATAGATCTAGAGGGGTGGAGAGCATTGTTTAAAAAAATTATTATGGAAAGCTTTAGGACTATTTGTAGGGTTCTTAAACAAATCAAGTAGCTTTGGCTTGACTTGTTTTTGACTCGCTCAAGCTCGCTTGTTTTATAAAACGAGTCAAATTTGATTAATTTTTTAAGCTCGTTTTGTATCTGATCCAAGCTCGAGTCGAGTTGAGTTATTCGCAAGCCTACTCGTCTAATGTTGTTTACATAGTTTTTTACATTTGTAACATTGATACAAAACAAAGTTAGTTAAGACATTTAAGGGTATTTTTGTAAAAGTGCTAAAATATAGTCAAAAAACTGTTCCCGCTTGTTTGCCACTTTTTTCTCTATGATGAACACCACCAAATGGCCAACGTGATGTTGACTACACATTCTCACACTCTCTCTCATAAAGTTGAATACCTTGAGGCCGAAACACCCCAACATTTTGAATCCAACACTCCAATGCCCTCTTTGTCCATCTTTGTTTCTCTATCTCTCCAACACTCCGTCCTCTTTCTCTCTTTGTTCACAAATTTATTGTCTTCTTCATCTGGTTTGCTTCCTTCATGGGACTCTTCCACATCAACTCTATAGAGAACTACCACAATCATCACCCTTGGGACTTGTATTTTGATTTGGATTTGTGTAAATTTTATGTGAAATTTATGGATTTTACATTGGGATTTGTGATTTGAGATTTGTAGAGTTTGAATTTGAGATGTAGATTTAGAACTCGGTTTGGGCTCGAGCTTGTGTTGAGCTGAGCTTGAACAAAATTCTAGGCTTGGTATCCAAGCTTGAGCCAATCTTGAGCAAGCCCTCAAAAAATCGAGCCAAGCCTGAGCATATTGAAACTAGGAAGGCTCGACTCAATTAACACTCCTTACCATCTGGATTAGAAAATCTTGGACTTTGTTTTGGAGGTGAAGGGTTTTGTAGATAAATGGAGAAAATGGATTACTGACTGTTTGTAACCAATGAACTTTTATGTTATTCTAAATGACAATCTAAATGGTAGGTTTAGGCCATCTAGGGGGCTTAGACGGAGGGATCATTTATCGTTTTTTGTTTACATTGGTGGTGGATGGGTTACGTAGGTTTTAATGGATAGGGTGGAGTGGTGTAGTCTAGTTAAACGATATGAGATCAGAAAGGAGAGGTTTTCTGTGTTATATTTGCAATTTGCAAATTGTTAAGTTTAACACAATATTAGAGAGCGACGGAGAGTGGTCAAAAACTTAACCTACCTCTCATAAACTATTTGTATTTATAATTAACTCGTAATCATACAAAAGACGTATATACCCTCTAGCATTTACATAATGCCCTAATACACTTAACACTCCCCCTCAAGCTGGACTATATATATCATATAATCTAAGCTTGGAATAAATGGTGGTAAGACGTGTACGACTCAATACTTTGGTAAATATATCTGCAAGTTGATCTTCAGATCTCACAAATAGAGTCGTAATATTTCCAGTTATTATCTTGTCTTGAATAAAATGACAATCAACCTCAATATGTTTGGTTCTCTCGTGAAATATTGAATTAGCAGCGATATGAATAGATGTTTGATTGTCACAAAACAAATGTAAAGGAGGTTGAACTAGAAAGCCAATTTCTTGGAGAAAGTGTAGTAGTCACGTCAACTCACTCGAATGTGCCATTGCTCTATACTCAGACTCAGCACTGGATCTCGCTACCACGGGTTGTTGGTCCCCCCTCAAGATAAAATCCTGGTTCCATCTCTGTGCGTATTCGAGGTATATCCGACAAGTATCCAACAATGATAAATATTTTATTAATTATTCGATACGTGCGAAAAGTATTTGATACGTATCTGCAAGTATCCGACTAGTATCAAATACGGATACGTCACCTCGATCGAAGCATCTGTGCTTCATAGCTCTTCTAAGAAACTTAGGTGAAGCAAGGTCACTACAAGCATGAGGGAATTTGATCACTTCATTACAAGCTATGGTTTGATGGATCCACCATTATCAAATGCTAGTTTTACTTGGTCTAACCTTCAGTAGATTGTGGTTTGTAAAAGACTAGATATATTTTTATTGTCAAATGATTGGGTGGAGATGTATCCAAATGGGAGACAAGAAGCTTTTGCTAGAGCAATATCGGATCATTCTCCAATTGTCATAGAGAATTGTTCTTTTAGGTGGGGGCCCAATTCCATTTAGATTTAAGAATATGTGATTTGAGTATCATTCTTTAAGAAAATCTTTTGAAAAATGGTGGGATGAATATAATGTTCTAGGTTGGGAAGGTTTTAAATATATGAAAAAACTCAAGTGGGTAAAAAAAGAGGTTAAAATTTGGAATAAGGGGGAGTTTGGGAATATTGTGTTGGTCCAAATGCAACCTAAGTGGGAGAGGGGTTGAATTACGTTGTACGAGTTAATTACTAATTTTTTCTTCTTTAATTCTGACTAATTATGTAATCTAAACAATTGTATAATCAACAAGATAAAGAGTATCATGCAAGTGAATAGTAGGGAGGAAGAAGAAGAACGAATACAATTTAAAGAGGTTCGGCAACCACGATGGCCTAAGTCCTCTATACAACCTCCTCCCTAGAGTTCTTCTTCAACTATCTCGACCTTGTACCTCTTACAATCTTCGTATTCGTCGTATTATTCGTTTGGTGAAGACACACCCTTACAATTTCAAGCTTTTCAATACAAGATTTTTCTTTCATTACATTAAAGAATCACTCAAATAAATACGAGAGAGAAATTCACAATAAGCCTTTTAGCCAAAATCTTACAACATGATCTTTCTTCAATATATAGATCATACTTTGAATTTCTAAGAAGTCCCAAAACGTTTTCTTTCTTCAAGGCTCATCATCCCCATTGATAGTTGAGGTAAAACATTCGAATCTGAAATTTCATATTTGACACAAAGTTGTAAATTTTGAAATATTCTTTATAAAACATCTTGAATTAGTTCAATTGGACATCGGAGTAAAAAGTAATGTCTAAAATACCAAGACTATGTATGTTCTTCTTGATTGACCGGATGTATGCACTAACCATCAAGTTGAAGGCCATTTTTTTCCACCAAAACATTCAAATTGGAAATACTATTTCATCCAAACTTATAGTACTTAAAGTCTACTTTCCAAATCATTAAGAAACATGTTAATTGGATATCTCAGTATAAAGTTATGACCACAATTCCGAGACTACCAAATTGAGTAATTCTAGCATTTTTTCTTCTTGGCTTATTTCTCCCCACATTTGCTTTGTTCCTTCTGATCTTTTGCTTCGATCCTTTTATTCCTCATATCAAGCAACATAATTATCCTTCTTTATCATGAACAATGATCATAGAAGTGTGATCCTTGACTTATCATGTTCTTCACTTATCAAGATCAAACCAACAAGATTCATAATATGCTTCCCATGCTCACTGTCTTCATTTTTTTCGCATATTCAATCTTCCGATTTAGTATTTTACCCATAGTACAAGTTCTCCTTTGTTTCTTTATACCTGGTGTAACACAATACATATTCAATCTCTCGCATCAAACCTATGCAACACTTTACAGACAAACTAACACGAAGATAATTAGTTACAAGAGAGTGTTTGTTATCGTCAAAACTTACTTAATCAAGCATAGGGTCAACATTCTCCCTCTTTTTGATGATAAGAAACACAATGAACAAATGATATATGTAATTCAACTTCTCACTTAACATATGCACATATATAGTGTCAAATGTATATATAAATACAATATTTCTCCTTGTTTTGACATCATAAAAAATATATCAATAGCAAAAGCACATTAAACTAAAAACATTATTTGCTTTCCAATATATGCATCTATCAATGTTAACATTTTCAATGTGTCTCACTTCTATTTATTTCATGTTTCTGACATGAGTTCCAAAACTAACCGCAATCCTAGAGAAAGTATCAGCGAATGTTTGTGTATAATGATGACGGGTGGTTGGTTGAGTATGCAAATTAAAAAAAAATCAAATCACAATAAAACAAAATATAAGTTTAAAAATCATCAAAATAAAGAAATAACCAGTTAGGTATACAATTTGAGGTTAGGGATTCATAATTTGAGATTTTGTTCGGGGGTCAATTGTGATTAAGTTACAATTTGGGGTCGAGAATTTGGGCGAATTGGATCATGAACCCACTCCATTTTGAGTAGTGCGATCCTGGCTCATGAAACTCCAAGGGGGGAGAGAGAGAGAGAGGTGGTCCTATGGGGCCCATGGGTGGTCAATCTCTTTTCAGAAAAGTAAGGGGTATCCCTATATTTAAGGCATTCTATAAGGATGCCAGTGTAATTTACCTGTAAATTTGGAAGATCCATCTTGTTGGGCCATAAAAGAGTCACCTTAGGCACTTTTCCACAATGACGAAACTTGGTCTTTTGTTGGAGTTCAATTCTACTGTGGCATGCAGTTGTTGGTAATGGCAAAATTTGGGTAGTAGTGAAAACTGAGAATGTGTCCCTCATAGATTGCTTATAACGACGTTGAACTTCAGTGCGCGTTGAAGTTACTTCCACACCTATTCTAAAAGCAGGAAAACCAATTTGGCAACCATGTTACCTGTATTTGTAATTTTTCTGATAGAAAATGTTCCTTTTTCTAACCAAATTTTAACACTAAATTTGCTGCTGTGTTTATGTTATATGAGGATGTCTGAACTTAACACAAACAGTGGCAATGTGCTTTGTGGTGTTATAGTGAGCAGAGGGTTCCATTCAACTTGCGTGAAGAGAATGGGGGGAGGACATGCCCATGCCCATGATGAGCCATTTTATCTTCATGCAAAGCACATGTACAACCTGGACCGGATGAAACATCAGAAGCTGACGATGACCCTTGCTGTCTTCACTGCCTTCAGCATCGGTGTTGGAGTACCAATTTATGCTGTCATCTTCCAGCAAAGGAAGACAGGTTCTACATAGCTCATCATGTCAATCCTCCTTTGCTTCAATAACAGAGATTTTTTTGAATCCCTTGTAGTAGGGTCTTGAGTCTGGCTGATTCAAGGAATTAATAGTTTGCGGTGTTTGCTTTGCTATGTCATGCTGTCTTTGCTTTATCTGCTTCAACTTGGACACGGTTTTCCTTACTGCATTCTCAATAATATTTCTTGGTTTGTTCCAATACAGATTTAGTGTTGGTTTCAAGTGTTCTCTTGTCTCGATAGCCAAACCTATGGTTGTGAGAAAGTTTTGCAGACATGGGGCAGATTGTTTTTAGAGAAAGTCGATCATTGGCCCCTTCATTCGTGAGTAATCGTGTGGCTGTCCTAACGTTAATTTGGACTTCAAATCTGGTAATTTTTTTATATACAAGAATTAAGATTTCGTTTTAAAACAGTCGAAACATTTCTGATTTCAAGAAGAACGAAACAAATTAGTGATAGAATTGAAATTGTAATGTTTTGTTTTGAAGTGTTTCGGAATGGTTTGAAATATTTTAAGATGGATCGGCCTGATTTTACAAATATTTTGAAATGCTTCGAAGTAGTTTAAGATGATTTAGTATCTTTTGACAATTGTTTGGAAATAATTTTTCAAATTTTACCATCCATTTTCATTCTATTTTTGAAATGTTCTCAAATTTTTTTGAAACGTTTTCATTTCCTATCAAAATAAAATTTTAATTCTTATGTATATGTAATATATTGACTCTACAAATGTATACTAATGTGCACAAGCCCATGGGCTAGAGGACCATGACCACGTTACAAACATGCTTAAGATATAGTGAAATAAGTTGTGGACACATTATGGGTGATTGGATAGGTTTTTTAGGGATTATTACATGATCTTTTTGTTATTTTGGTATAATTAGAAAATTAATTCCAATTGAGCTAAAAATAAAATATAAATACAACATCTTACTTTTATCAATTGGAAAAGGGCCACCTTAAAACAACTTTTTGGCTCCGCCCCTATTAATATTCCATCATAATCTTGTAAGTCTTAATTGGAACCTTGTAGTTTTTGTATTAAAAGAAGATCAACTTAATTTTTTTTTACCTTTAGCTTAACATTAGAATGATTCCCCTCCCAAATCTGATCCAAAAATGATTGTGGTCATCAAGAAAGAGAGAAAATCTTATGGTTCGTTTGATATGAGGGATGAAGAGTTGGATGGTTAGACTTTCCATCTTTTGAGGAAGAAAAAATATTTTTTCTCTTTCTTGTTTGGTATGATGGATAGAAAGTTGGGAGGATTAATTTTCTATTGTTTGGTATTAGAGGAAAAATGAAAGGAAAGAAAATATGTATAGACTTAATTTATCATTATACCCTTACTTATGAAAACCATATTTTCTATAACAAATAAATTTTTTAAAAGACTACATTTCGTAAGATATAACTGATAAATAATTACACAATTCAATTTATTCCAATTATGGCATGTGGTATTTTTAGAAGTTTTGACACATGACCTTTTTAAAGAAAAGACTCAGCCATGTGAATAGTACTATGTAAGCGCATTTAAGAAGAAAGCAAGTAATGAGGTCATAAATGTAATTTACCAACTTGAATCATTAGATTCCTTTTTCCGTCCCATTTTCTCTCCAATTTCAGGAAGAAACAAATTGAGGGGCGGAGTGGAGTTTTTTCCACCCTTCTTTCCGTTCCATCCTTTTTTCCATTGGACCCAAACAAAGAATACAGTTTTCACCCCCCGTATTTTCTATCCACTCCATTTTTCATCAAACCAAACAGGCCATTGGATTCAGCACCTCCAGCTTTGTACGGTAGACTCTCTCTCTCTCTCTCTCTCTCTCTCTCTCTCTCCAACGCACCAAAATCTAAACTAAATGGCACTGCCTACCAAGTACCAACCCAGTACTCCATACATTTAACCATGACAATGGCAGTGTTAGGTGTACGTTGAATAGTCGGTCTTATACTAAAAGTGAAAAATAATTCTGCTAAAATAAGCCACTTTTTATAGCCACTCTTTGGCCAACATCCTAATTCATACGATACCCATGGACTAATTACAACCAGACATTCTAGACAGGACAGGATAGAACACAGAAAAAAGCATAAAACACGTGGCTAATAAGATATTCAATCATTAGCCCCGCCTCAATAATATACACCATTCCCTCCAACACACTTTTTTTTTTTTAATTTCTGGGCAAATCACCTATATTTTATTATGCGTTATTAAGGGACCATTATATTTGTTTGTCACCTGAATTCAGAATTCAGAACCCAGTAGTTTCTGTATTAAACTAAGATCAATTTGACCTTCACTCTCTCCACATGGATTCAAACTGGTAGGAGAAGCACACCAAGGTTTTAAACTAAGACTAATGTGTTATTGGGATCTAAAAAATTTGATCTAATTTTTTGACTTAATGATGTAGTTTCATTTGAACCATTTAATCAATACCAAATTCTACTATTTGATGAAACCCACAATCAATCGAAATCAGAAGACTATAATATATTAAATTAATAAATTAAATCCCAAAAAAGTTGCTCTTAAAGTAGCAAGTACCACCCCAAATTTTTTTTCTTTTTTTTGGGGGAGGAAGAGGGGGGAAGGGAAGACTTGAACCCTTGACCTCAAAAAAGTAAAATTTTTATAAGGTAAAAAATACCATTGAACTAAAGGTCGTTGTTCACCCCAATAATTCATGCATGTCACCATTAAGTATGCCAATGGATTTTAGCTGTACGGTTGAAGAACAGGTCTTGTACTAAAAGTGAAAATACTTCTGCTAAAATAAGCCACTTTTCTGCCTCGTCACTCAACTCTCTTGCATCACTTTCGTTGCTTCATAATCATTGTTATTTCAGGTATTTTTTGCCCCTTCTTGGTCAATTTTTCTAGACTATGGGAAATTAATTTCGTAACCACAGGAATGAATTACTGTACTAATGATTTAATGCTTTTTTTTTTCCCCAGATTTGAGCTCAGTTGTACTGGTAATGATGATTTAATGCTATGTTGTTGAAGTGTGGTTATCGTTATTTGACCATTAAAAGTGGTAAGTTTGGTAACGTCAAAGAATATTTCATATGTTTAAGTGGAATTCAGTAATGACAAGCTAAAATCCCAATGACGATCTGTGCGCATGTTTGTTTCTCACTTTTGACTGCTAAATTTGATTTGATATACGTCAACGTGTTTTTCCTCCTTAGTTAAGTTGATGAATTCCTTGTAGTGAACCATGTTATAATTTATTATGTTTATTTCAAAATATAGATTATATATTGAGAAATATATATATATATGTGTGTGTGTAAGTGTATTTGAGTCACTTTATTACGGAATTTAAAACTTATACTTATAATCGTTAGAATGCTTCAAGGAAAGTCCAAGTTTTAAATTGTTAATGTATCTGTTCGCAAACCGTTGCAATAGGCCAAAGAAGTTCAAGTGTTTAAATTATTTAATGCATTTCAAGTGCCTGCCAATGATATATTAGAACTATGGAAAGCATCAGACCGTTGCACCTAACTTCCAAACCATTGCAACCTAATCATTGCATCCATTGGATGGATATTATTTAAAGCAATGATGAATGGCTTTGGTGGACAGATTTTCGGACAGAAAGAAAACAAAAACCGGATAAACAAAAAACTAAGAGGCAAGCTTCTGTTAAAGGAAAAAAACCTTTGACCAGTGGGTTTTCATATAGTAGATTTTGTGATTTGTATGCCAATCTGATGCAACCAATGTCCTGATATACCAATATATACTACTACTCATATTACATTCGATTTGAGAATGATCAAGAGTTGTTCAAGAAACCTCTACATTTGTGAGTGCACGCTTGTGGAGAAGCGATAGTTGAATCCTAGAGGATAGGACGTCATAACCTGTTGCACCGGGTTTCATACTCAGAAGGGCGGAAATCTATTCTTAAGGACAGTGACTACACGCATCTATCGATAAGTTTTTTTGCCTTGTTTATTATTTGATTTTTAGCATCCTTGAACTGAAATATTCACAACAATCTTAAGAATAGATCAAGATGAATGCTACAATTATAAACAAGACTATTCCTGATGTGACAAAAATTGAGCCTTTCAATGGGTCTAATTTTAAGTGTTGGCAACAGAGAATTATGATGTTACTTGATATAGCAAGTGTTGCATTTGTTTTGACGGATTTAAAGCCCGAAGAAGATACATAAAATTATGTAAGAAAAAAAGAAAAATGGGAAAAGGCTGATAAGGTTTGTTGGACTATTATCTTGAATGCTTTATCAAATGAATTGTTTGATGTTTATTATCATTATAAGCATGCTAGGGAGATTTGGGATAGTTTGGTGAAAAAGTATATTATTGAAGATGCAGGGATTAAAAAATATGCAATAGGAAATTTCTTAGACTATAAGATGGTTGAGGAGAAGGATGTGTCTTCTCAAATTCATGAGTATCATTTGATTATTAATGAGTTGAGGAATGAAAAAATTACTTTGCCTGAGTCATTCGTAGCCGGTGCTTTGATTGAAAAATTACCCGATTCTTGGAAAGTTTACAAGAATAATCTTAAACATAAAAAGAAGGATATGTCTTTGGAAGATGTGATTATCCATATTAGGATTGAGGAGAAAATTCATTTGAAGGATAAAATTGAAAAGGCCAAGGAAAATGTCTCTAAGGCAAATGTTTTGGAGACTACGAATAAGCCTCAATATAAGCATAAAAAAGGAATCACACTGGAAGAATCTCCATAAGGCTCAAGGTTCTAGTTTTAAGAGGAAATGTAATTGTTTTGTTTGTGGAAAAGCAGGACATTATGCTCAAGGATGCCGACACCGAAAGCGGTACGAAGTCGAATGTCAATTTGGTTGACGCGTATGATATTATTGTTGCGGTCGTATCCGAGGTTAACGTGGTTGTTACTACAAAAGATTGGTTGATAGACTCTGGGGCTAGCAAACATATCTGTGGCAATAGAAGTGTTTTTACTTCCTACACACCTGTGGGGGATGGAGAGGAACAAGTGTTTGTGGGTGATTCTAGACCCTTGTCTGTTATGGGTAAGGGAAGGGTGTTATTAAAATTGACTTTTGGAAAGATCCTCTCATTGTCTGAAGTGCTCCACGTACCTAATATTCGTTGGAACTTGATGTCGGTATTTGTCTTGAATAAGGTGGGAGTGAAAGTAACATTTGAGAGTGATGAGATCATTATGACCAATAATGGGACATTTGTTGGGAAAGGTTACTGTAATAAGGGTCTTTATGTACTAAATGTTGCTAAAGTTATGAATGAGAATAAGTCTAGTTCTTTTGCTTATGTGTTTGACTCTCTTGATATGTGGCATGGTAGATTAGGTCATGTGAATTTTACTTATATCAAGAAAATGAGAGAATTAGGTCTCATCTCAAATTTTTTGAATTCAAATGTTGATAAATGTGAAGTTTGTGTTGAATCTAAAATCACTAAAAAATCTTCTAGAACGGTTGAAAGAGAAACCGAATTATTAAACTTGATACATAGTGATTTAGGTGATCTTAAGAATACCATGACAAAAGGTGGAAAAATATATTATGTTACTTTTATTGATGATTGTTCGAGGTATACTAAATTATACTAGTTGAGAAATAAGGATGAAGCAAGTGAAATGTTTATCAAGTATAAACTAGAAGTCGAAAATTAATTGAATAGGAAAATAAAAAGGTTGAGGACTGATAGGGGAGGAGAATATGAATCTAATTATTTTAATGACTATTGTGAGCAACATGGTATTATACATGAAGTTACTCTTCCATACTCACCCGAATCTAATGGTGTAGTCGAAAGGAAAAATAGAACTTTAAAGGAAATGATGAATTCTATGTTAATAAGTTTGGGATTGCCGAATAATTTATGGGGAGAAGCTATTCTATCGGCATGTCATATTCAAAATAGAATTCCACATAAGAAAATAGGAAAAACTCCTTATGAACTTTGGGTAGGGCATCCACCATCCTTAAAATACTTAAAAGTGTGGGGGTGTTTAACAAACGTTATGTTACCCGAACCTAAGAAGAGAAAATTAGGTTCTAAAACTTCAGATTGTATTTTTATAGGCTATTCGATTAATAGTACTTCATATAGGTTTCTAGTGATAAGAAGCGAGTATAACATTTTAGAACTTAACACAATCATTGAGGCAAAAAATGTTATATTCTTTGAGAATATTTTTCCTATGAAAAATAAGGTATCAAATGAGAGTAAATTAATTGATATTTGTAATGAACCCAAATATGATACTTCTAGGGAAGTACTTGAACCAAGAAGGAGTAAAAGAGTAAGGAAGGAGACTAACTTTTTTTTTTTTGATAGTGAAGGAAGGAGACTAACTTAAGAGATGGATTTTTTACATTTCTAATTGATAATGACCCACAAACATATGAGGAAGCCATTAGATCACAAGATGCTCCTTTTTGGAAAGAAGCAATTAAAGACGAGTTAGATTCTATTATGTCTAATCATACTTGAGAATTAGTAAACAAAAAAAAAAACTTGGGAATTAGTAGAGTTACCTCCTGGTGCAAAACCTATTGGGTGCAAATGGATTTTTAAAAGAAAATTGAAAATTGATGGCACAGTTGATAAGTACAAAGCCTGACTAGTAGCCAAAGGTTATAAACAAAAGAAAGATGTTGATTATTTTGATACTTATTCTTCGGTTACAAGAATAGCATCTATTAGGATTTTGATTACTATAACTTCTATATATAAATTAGTAATTCATCAAATTGATGTGAAAACGGCGTTCTTGAATGGAGACTTGGAGGAGGAAATATACATGGAACAACCGGAAGGATCCATTGTACCAAGTAAAAAGCATATGGTATGTAAATTGATTAAATCATTATATGGTTTAAAACAAGCACCGAAACAATGGCATGAGAAATTTGATAATGTGTTAGTGTCAAATGGTTTCAAAATTAATGACGCTGACATTAAACTAAAGAAAAATAAAGGTGATCCTATGTGTCAAAATGATTATGCACAAATAATTGGAAGTTTAATGTATCTTATGAATTGTACACGTCTTGATATTGCATATGCTATTGGTAGGTTAAGTAGATACACACATAACCCTAATAAAGAACATTGGAATGCTATATCTAGATTGTTGAAATACTTGAAAGGGACTGCTAATTATGGTTTATCATATAGTGGATTTCCTGCTGTACTAGAAGGGTATAGCGATGCTAATTGGATCTTTGATTCAGACGAGACGAAATCCACAAGTAGTTATGTATTCACCCTTGGTGGGGGTGCAATGTCTTGGAAATCTTCCAAGCAGACGTGTACAACTCGGTCTACTATGGAGTCCGAGTTTATTGCCTTAGAGAAGGCTGGTACTGAGGCTGAGTGGTTAAGAAACCTCTTAGCGGATATCCCTTTATAGATGAGGCCAGTTCCATCTGTGTCTATGCATTGTGATTGCCAAGCTGCAATAGCAAGGGCAAAGAATAAGACATATAATGGTAAAAATAGGCATATACGCTTAAAGCATAATATTGTGAGGCAGCTGCTTAATGATGGGATAATATCCCTAGACTATGTGAGGTCAGAGATGAATTTGGCCGATCCTCTGACAAAACCACTAGAAAGAAAATTAGTGAGTGAGACATCAAGGGGGATGGGACTTATGCCTATACAGAAATCGCAAGTGATGGTAACCCAACTTACATGAATGCAGATCCCAAGAAGCAAGTGCATAAGGGTAATAACAAGTCATTGGGTGATTTGTGACACTATCATAAATTAATTAATATGTAAAGTCCATCCTTATGGTGTAGATAGTGAATATACTGCAATGTATAAGGTTGAGTTTATCTCTTAATGGATCCATAGCCTAGATTAGGCAGTGTATCTAGTTGCAGTATACACTTGATGGATTCACCTATATAGATGTGGGAGTGGGGCCGCTTCCTATGAGAGCTTGGGCAAGTTCTCTAGAGCATCTATGAATATCCAAGTAGGGTGCATGGCCTATTCGCACCAACCCGAGATGAACAAACTCAGATTAGAGAGTCTAATGTGGGTGATGAATGCGGTCAATTTACACCAAAGAAATCAAGTTCATAGAAATTTTAAATTTCACTTGGTTTATGTAAGCTCTGTTTTATTTACCCTAAGTGTTAGTTCATAGTCTAAAAGACACCGCCACAATGCATTAGATGCTTGTGTTCCCAAGTTGATTTGTTATTTTATATCTACTCTGTATTTTGAAATATGTGGGGGATTGTTGTAATTTATTATGTTTATTTCAAAATATAGATTATATATTGAGAAATATATATATATATATATAAGTGTATTTGAGTCACTTTATTACGGAATTTAAAACTTATACTTATAACTGTTAGAATGCTTGAAGGAAAGTCCAAGTTTTAAATTGTTAATGTGTCTGTTTGCAAACCATCGTAATAGGCCAAAGAAGTTCAAGTGTTGAAATTATTTAATGCATTTCAAGTGCCTACCAATGATATATTAAAACTATGGAAAGCATCAGACCGTTGCACCTAACTTCCAAACCATTGCAACCTAATCATTGCATCCATTGGATGGATATTATTTAAAGCAATGATGAATGGCTTTGGTGGACAGATTTTCGGACAGAAAGAAAACAAAAACCGGATAAACAAAAAACTGAGAGGCAAGCTTCTGTTAAAGGAAGAAAACCTTTGACCAGTGGGTTTTCATATAGTAGATTTTGTGATTTGTATGCCAATCTGATGCAACCAGTGTCCTGATATACCAATAAATATACTACTACTCATATTACATTCGATTTGGGAATGATCAAGAGTTGTTCGAGATACCTCTACATTTGCGAGTGCACGCTTGTGGAGAAGCGATAGTTGAATCCTGGAAGATAGGACGCCATAACCTGTTGCACCGGGTTTCATACTCAGAGGGGTGGAAATCTATTCTTAAGGACAGTGACTACACGCCTCTATCGATAAGTTTTCTTGTCTTGTTTATTATTTGATTTTTAGCATCCTTGAACTGAAATATTCACGACAAACCATTGGGTTCTAATTGAGAATTTGTCTTTATTTTAGTTGTTCTTTTAACAAAATTAATGTCCTATGCACAGGGAATACCAATGTAAATTTTGCTTTCTTTGGCTGGAACATAGTTACTGGTGGCAAAAAACAATTTAGCTTGTATTATAGAATATTGACCCTCCTCTTTCTCTAACTGGTACTCTTAACCTTGATACTGACATATTCTCTCTCTCTCTCTCTCTCTCTCTCACCATCAGGTCCTTTTTCTGTTATTAATTTTTTGTATGTATATAAAGGTTGGTGTGCTCCTTATCACTGTAATGTTCAAGATGTGCTCGATTTTCCACTTTGTTGCATCTATCTTGTAGAGACGACTATTGGTGATCGTAGAGAAGTCAAATGAGTAGTGCTGCCCTAGAACTCTTGAGTTTTAAAAACCTGATAAATTATTGTACTATTTTTGTTTCAGGTTTCAATTTTGTAGCAGAAATAAAAATGACTAGTAATTATCGCAAATTAGTCCATGCATGAAGCTTTTCTAGGTGCTTACTGTTGCAACTTCTGTTTTCACTACAGAGGCAGAAGATTGGACAACATTAAAAAAAAAAGGACTCGGAGGTTGAGCTGTTGAACGATGCTTAATTCCAAAATTGAAAAACACCACCCAATTCAGTCCACAAACTGTCACAGGGTTTAGTTTACTTGATGCTACGTTTTGATGGGAAACAATTTCATTTAATTTGTTTATTTATAAAAATATTGTTTAGACAATTAATAGCACAAGAAATAGATCGAAAGTACTGTGTAGTGTGGCTTACTATTTGTTTGTTTAATCCCTTGTGCTTTCTATCTACTGTCTAGTCTTGATACTGAAGCTATGGTCGATCCATGGCGGATTGCTTGTGTATGAATGAAATTTTTTTTTTTTATTTATGAAAACCTCGGCTATAATGTATTTGTAAAAAAAATTTCTTTTATAAGAATATTGGTATATTTTTATTTTAGATATGTATGTTTGCCCAGAGAAAATATTATTGTCAATAAAATTTATTTTTTTTAGAAAAAAAGAGAGTATTTACTTCTGCAAAAATGCTGAGACAAATAGTTTTTTTTTTTGCGTTTGCAAAGAGTATTTTGCTGAAGCAAAAATTGATTATTTGTTTTGGCTCTCTCATGCCAAAACAAATACTTCTCTTTTGCTTCAACTTTTTTTGCTTCAGCAATTAGTCGAAGCTAACTTTTGCATCAGCACTTTTTTACTACACCCCATTTGCCGAAGCAAAAGCCCTCTTTACTTGTAGTGGCAATTTTACCACATCCGTCTTAATTGTTTTAATTCATACAACGATCGTTGAAGTTTAATAAAATACAACTTTCGGGGTTGTGAATTATATATACTTCTAACTTTTTGAATCCTTCAAGGATTCACATGTATATCTTATTGTCTAATGAGTCATACAAATACGCAAGAATTACGTCCATTAAGTGTATCTCCAGTCTTTTAGAGACTGTAAGAACTATCAAAAAGTTGAAAATGATAATGTTCATTACGGGAGAATACATCTCCTTGTAATTAATACCAGATTTTTACGAGAAATCTTGTGTCACAAGTCATGCCTTAAACCACACAATTTCATAAAATATGTTCGGCAAATCGCCGTCATTATTAGCGGTTGATCATACGTACACCAAATTTTCAATATCTTCATTTAATTTTGCGTGTGAATTTTAAAATCACATAAAGATATTTATCTCTTTAATCATGTGTATATATATGTTGTAAAATACAAACTATAGAAAGTAAATTTTTATGGCTTCTGAAATAAATTTCTTTCAAATTCTTCTTTATTTTCTCTTTTATATTCTAATTTGCTATATAGTGATAACTTTCTTTTTCCTTTATATAATTAAATATTACTGCGGTCATGATTCTTACAAATTTATTTGATGTAATCTTATTGAAGAGTTGTTTATAATTTATTTTTATTTGTATTCTGACAAGTGACTACTACTTCTTGTAAACTTGTATCATTAATAAAAGTTATTATGTATTTATATTGCCTATTTATAAATCTTCTAGAAAAATTTTGGGTTGAAAATAAACATTTTAAAAATTAAGAGACCTAACCAGTACTCATTATAAGATAAGAGATCAAAGTATAAAATTTATTAGATTAAACCTACTACAACCTTTCAACTCTCTACAAGCGTGGTATCAATCTCTAAAGTCATCCTTAAATAATTTTTGGCTTCAAAACAATTATTTTTCATACAGATTAAGTACAAAATTTATTATTATTACAATTACTAGATAAATATTCAAATCGGTGACCTCCACTCACTCAAGGTGGAGTTAACCATCTCGAATAGACCTATCGATTTGAACAAATCCAACAATATATATATATTTAGTTAGTTAGAAAAATACTTCATGCAACAATTAAATTCTCAAGTGATGACTACAACAAAAATCGTTTTTTGCGACGATTTTTTTCGTCGCTAAATTCAAAAAAATCGTCGCAAATTATTTTTTGCGACGTTTTTTTTTCGTCGCGTGTTCGTCGCAATAGCCTCGTCGCAGAAAGTATTTTGCGACGCAAATTTATTTTTATCGCAAAAAAAAATTTTAGCGACGAAAAAAAAACGTCGCTAAAAGTAAAAAAATCGTCGCCAATAAATTATTACATAAATAAAAAATTTTAAAAAAATAATTTAATTAATTTTTAGCGACGAAAAAAAAACGTCGCTAAAAGTAAAAAAATCGTCGCCAATAAATTAGTACATAAATAAAAAATTTTAAAAAAATAATTTAATTAATTTTTCGCGACGTAAAAAAGTCGTCGCAAATAAATTTTTCGTAAATAAAAAATTTTTAAAAAATAATTTAATTAATTTTTCGCGACGTAAAAAAATCGTCGCAAATAAATTTTTCGTAAATAAAAAATTTTAAAAAAATAATTTAATTAATTTTTCGCGACGGAAAATAATCGTCGCAAATAAATTTTTCGTAAATAAAAAATTATAAAAAAATAATTTAATTAATTTTTCGCGACGTAAAAAAATCGTCGCAAATAAATTTTTCGTAAATAAAAAATTTTAAAAAAATAATTTAATTAATTTTTCGCGACGTAAAAAAATCGTCGCAAATAAATTTTTAGTAAATAAAAAATTTTAAAAAAATAATTTAATTAATTTATCGCGACGTAAAATAATCGTCGCAAATAATTTTTTAAATAAATAAAAAATACAAAAATTAATAATTAATACTCATTTACAAGCCAAGTCTTGAATGCACTTTGGTGTACTCGGTGTTTCAATATTTTTTTTTTTTTTTAAACATAAATTTTATTTCCAAAAAGAATGAATTACAAGAATCAAAGAACAACCTGTTTTAAAAATTACAAAACAAGACTTTAATCCTTCATGAGGACTTAAGCCATTTTTGATTACATTTTGTGCAAAAAATGTCTTGACCAGATCCTGATACATCACCATCCCTTCAACTTCTGGCCCTTGGATCACAAATCACCATCCTTTGCATCCTACAAAAACAAAGGAAGCCATGGAACTAAATATATGGCAAAGATGATAGTTTAATTAACAAATAATCTCTATGATATATAACCCATATACCTCCATAACCAAATATAAAGACAGAGAAAACAAATGGCATAATAACACCAATGTGGCCCACAAGCAGTTATCTAAACAATCTCACATGTTTGATCTGCCAAGAAGGAAATAACTTGACATGCCCCTTTCCTGGCAACGGTGTTATCCACCACTTGGGAGAAACCAAATCCAAACTTAAACCAAGAACATAGAATAATGATAAGCTGATTAACCAGAGAAAAATCATAACATTTTGAAAGCACTCACCATCAAAAAATCATCTTGAAATTTTTCCGATTCAATGGCTGGTAATCTTCTCAAGAGACTAGACACTTGTCTTAGCAATGAATTCTCGCAAGGAATTTCACCTGCAGTTACAGATCTAGTAAGTTTTTACAGTTTGGATCTTCTTACCCATGTTGTCCAATGCAGTTGATAACTTAGGTTGCCTAACTTACTGACCAATGCAACCTTGCAGACACTCAAATCAGAAGCATAGTCTCATTCAGGGAGCAGTAAGTACATGCGGCCACATGCCAAATTGTTGATTTGATGAGTAGATGCCGAAATCAAACAATTGAAGAAAACTCCCAACAAAAGTATAGCTATGAGGGTTACCAGTAAATTAACACAAATCCAATACCTGCACAGAAGTTTTATTTCTAATTTCTGACAGCTGTTTCTTTGTTTATGTTATTATTGCTCAGAAAACACTTTTCTCATACTTTTTATCCAAATAACGTTGCCCATCAACAAAATAAAAACACATACCCTTTTGCATAGCAAGAAGATAGTGGTGAAGCACTCTAATCCTGCTATTCAGCATCTTGATGGCACTATGTCATTGACTAATTATTGTAGAAACTGAATTGAACCATACCTAGAGATTAAGGACCAAGCTAACTTAACTGAAAAATCCCCAAAATTTGTATATACTATTCAATTCACAAATTCCACAATCTGGCAATACATTAGACCCAAAACTCCCAAAAAAGTCAAGTGGAGATATGCATATAAGAACGAGCATTGAGAAAAGTGAGGCAAAATCCTAATAGCATTAACCAATGTCTGGCAATTTCGAGAATTGGAGTGTCAGGCAGAAACCAATTTTTTTGTGGTGAGAGGAGCGAGAAGAGGGGGTTGGAGAGTAGGGGTGTTAAGGCATAACAAAACCCAAGGCATTGTATTTGTGTAAAGGCTACATGTGCAAGTGAATCGCAAAGCTTGGTAGCACCAATGCTCGCTTCTCATATAACTGAATGGAAAGCCGTGCACCTACCTGTGATAGGATCACAATCTGTTCTCCTTCAAACCTTGCCAAAGAGTAGCGTGCCTTCGCCAATAGTTTTAACTAAACCAAAAGAGAACTAGTTAACTTTAGAATATACATAAATCAACTGGGTCACACAAGACCCATTGGAAGTATCATGTTAATAGATATCATCAAGTAACTCGACTTACCCCTATGCTATCTTCGCACTCCTCACTACCAGCATAAAAACACTATTTTAATATGATGAGTAGAAATTGCTACATAATAAATAAAATTCGGCAATAATTTCACCATTGCTAAGCACAAAAATTTTGCAACATACTCTATTAGTGGTTCTGACAGAGGCGTAAATACCAATCCAGCGACTATCAAATAAGAAGGCTGCCCTCCTTCAATATGATATGGGACCTCGAGGAAAAGAACAAAATGGATACAAATTCAGTATTCATAGAGGGGATCACAAAACAAGAAGGAAAGTTATTAAGATTCATGTCATCACAAAAAAATTACTGTTAGCATACCAAATCTACCCGTGGATTTAATATCGCTTGAACTTTCATGAAATCCCCTGCTCTAATGATACCAAGCTCTGTAACATCACCTGCAAATCTGGACTAGAATATCCTTAGATCTAAGATAATATTCAAATTCTTCTTCAAAATGGAAAAACACATCGTTTATGGACTATGGGAAAAAATAATTCATAGAGTATGGGAACACTGTGCATGCACCTATTCAAACTTCAGCCTAAAAGAAGAAACAGCCTATTAGGAAGCATACTGTGCATTATCGTACAGATTACTCTCAAAAGGCATCAATGCTAAATGTAAAAGCAAGCCAAGCAAATAACTAGACAAAAAACCAAACTTGAATACAAGAACAAACTTGACTGCAGGGGCTAGCCCAGTCCACACATGACATTATTTAAGGTCCTCTGTAGTAGAACATTTAAGCAGTATCATATAAATAACTGTACAACAAAAGCAACTAGTATTATTCAATGGTATACACTCTTGAGTTCCCAGGAAAGCATAAACATGTAATGCACAAAATATTGCCCACTGTATAATTTCATTGTACAAGGGTTGAACAGTGCAGGATTTACTTGAAAATGCGCAGTACAAATTTCAAATTCAATAAGAAACTTACTTTTGACTTATGAGGTAGCGAAATGCAATACGTTCGGTCGATCGGAATGGGACAGTCCCTTCACACCCCACATGAACTCCATCAAAGCTTACAATCACGTCCCCCTAAAAAAGCATGAAATTTACAAGTATTATTTCACCGGTGAAAGAATTGCTATTTCCAAATAACACAATTAACAGTTCGCTGGTCTCAGATTTTCTAAGCGGAATATATGCTCCCGCCATTCTTATTGTGAGTGATGAACTTCAAGTTTTGACAGGTTATAGGCAGTTACCTTATCACTGAACTGACTTTTCTTCCAGTGTAAAGATAAGTAAGGTTCAAGTTCGAGTGTGATTTGGAGAGGATCTCTCTCAATTCCGACGAACTTGATATTTAGCATGCAAACTGGCATAGTAAGTTTGTTGAATGGAAGCATAAAATGGTTCAAACGATGCGTTTCACATAGTTTGCTGGGGTTTTAAGTTTTTTACTTTTACACATTATCAATCTTGCCTCTGTATTATATGGTGAACCGTGAACCTCAAATGAATTTTGGTGTTCTTTGCCTTGTCAGCTAGCTGTAAAATCTTGGGCTTATAGCTTTTTGTTGGAAAGTTATGTTATTTTTCCAAAAACTAACATTTTCAAATGAGCCCATAACAAATCTAATTTTTGCATGCAGAACATCAAACCATCAGTAAACTGAGCATCTTTAAAATTAGGATGTTAAGGATATAGATGGGCAGACCCAGAAGAGTGACTTGCATTCATTAGAAGGTGGGGTGGGCTTAAAGGTTGCAATCCAAAGGGGCAAGTTGTGGGAGAACCATTTACAATGGTCCAATATACTCATATGCAAAAGGAGTCCAAGAAAACGACTCAACTTAGAATGGTGAACAGAGATAGAGCATATTTGGCACCTCAAGTGCATCCATTTGGTAGGAGAGGGCCTTATCTTTCACGAGCAAACGATACATAAGTATCAAGGCACTCATGCAAATATGAGGGCCTATAAAAAAGCAGAATGAACCTCAAAATCAATATGTCCCCATGATGATCATTAATTATATACAAAGAAAAAGGGGAAGACCAAAATTAATATGGAGTAAGATAGTTTAGAAAGCAATGGTACCTTGTAATTTAACAAGGCATATAACCATTGACTGACTAGATGGTGAAAGAGAATTCACTTGTAATTTATGAGAAATGTACTTGTTGTAACTGAGCAACCAAGGCCTTTTAACAGCGGCCAAAATGCTTTCTACATTGTTGAAAGCCTGACGCTCATCCATAGCCAAAAAATGACAGTCACTATCTGAGTGGATAAAATATTTTACCAGTAGCAATTGGAAAACCGGTAAACAAATAATCGGCATTATTGGTTAGTTCAAAAAAAGGAATACCATTTTTGGAGGGAAATCTAGGCCTGTTGAAGGATCTCTAGCGAAGCTATCCTGAACAGACTTCGTCACTGCATTCTTATTAGGATAAAGGCACCAGACATTGTTTTTCCCTGAAAATGATGTACAATGCAATCAGAAGCCTGCAATTCCAGAGGCTTAAATGGTTCATAGGAACAATGGCAAAAAACACAAACTCAGTTCATACATTCATTAATATAAATCGCATCCTAACATCCACTTTTAAGTTACAAATGCACCCACTCTTGAATGCAAGTTCCAATATACTACAGCTTAATCATAAAGCCAATGCTACAAGTTTCTCTAACTACTCAGTTTGGTTACTTTTAATTTGGATGACCATTCCAAATATCATTTCGCCCATTATCTGTTTCTAAAGGAAAAAGAATATTTATGATGTAGCAGGACAAGAATAAGAATTTCCAGAATTATACCATGTGCTTTACAACATCAGAAAGCCATTGTCAGTAACCCTCAGGTACAGTAAATTCTTATCTTCTCAACAGAAGAAGAAAAAATGAAGCCAAAAACAAAATTAACACTCTCTGGTCTCAGTCCCACCAATGCCATGCCAAGGGAAGTGGTCTAGGTATAGACCTGACTTCTGGCATTATCTTCCCCGAAGTGGCATTACTTAGAATGAAACAACATTCTTACACTTGATATGTTCTAACAAAGCACCTAGCAATTACCCTGCATAAGAGCTCTCATGTAGCACTGGTAGAAAAGCCGTATTAATGTGTATACACAAAACAAGGTACCGAAGGACCATGATTTTGTTTGATATACACTTCTTTCAATAATATTTGGAATGTTTGCTAGCTCTATGCTGATATTCATTTAAGATAGGCCATCTACACAAGATGTAATCAGTCATTTCCTACACTTGAATTTGCGATGGGATAAAACCTGTTACTTTAAAAACAGAGTTTCAAGCATTTGGAGTGAAGCCAAGTCAGGCGATCCATGTTCAACCGGAGTCGGCACGTGTTATGGGTGATATTTTAAAAACTATGAATTCTTTCATAAATACAACTAAATGCAACAAATTTTAGAAAATCTCAACAACAACAAAATATACAACTCACCAAAAATCATTACTAATCTGAAAAAGATAATAATAATAATAATTGCAGCAAATATGGCACATAAAACTCATTTTAGTTCTTTTCGACAGTAAAGAACAAATTACAACGTGGTTCCTAGAAAATTTAATCAACTTTTGGAATCAAACTTCTGCAAATTACAATAAATAAGAACAAAATATAGCTAGAAAATTTTAAAAACTTTTAGCACAAAATTCCTGCAAATTACAATATATATCAACAACATTTTGTAAAATACAACTGATTTAAGAATTACCAGATAGAAATTTATCACCCAAATTCATAAATTAAACATTAACAGACTAACAATAGATAAAGAGACCCACCCCACACACGGAAGAGAAAAAACTGAAATGGGGTTGAATCGTTTACCTGGAGTTTGCCATGATTGCTTCCAAAACTCATCTGGGCATTTGTCTCTCTCTCCAAAACCTTCAAGTCCTCAACAATCTCTGTAACCATAGAAAAGCATGCCGAAACCCTCAAAGATAGAAAGAATTCCACCCAAAGCAGCCATGAGAATCAACAAAAAGTTCAGATTAGTGTGTGTGACTGTATGTTTATATATATATATGTATGTGACTCTGTGTGTGACTGTATGTTTATTTGTACGTATGTGACTCTGTGTGTGTATATTTCTATTACTAATAAAAAATGGGGTTGAAAAACGAAAGAGCTAATCTTTACCCATTACCTACCATTCATCCAATTCTTCTCAGGTTGAAAATGGTAAGATGTTTTTTGCCAAGACAGCATAGCATTGGTCCAAGGGTAGACAGATTCACCGGAGACCTCCCGGAAAGTCTTCTCCGATACGCCCTGAGACACCCCTCTTGACGGTGGTTTCAATGTTCCCAGTGAAACCGGCGTAGAAGGCAAAGGCTTTTGTTGATGGTCATTGACTTCATCTTGAGGTTCTGGTCTTTGGTTGACGATCAGAACTATCAAAGATAAGAGAAAGAGTACGGAGAGGAAGATACCGACGATACCCTTACATGGTCGCCGTTTATCGGCAGGAGAATCGGTGGATTCAATTTGTTCTGGTAGGGGGGTGTAAGAAGCTGCACGTTCAAGATCATTTGGGTGTGCGTAGATTGGGTAGGTGTACATTGTGGCCGGTGGGTGAATTCACTGTTGGTCGATTGTGGGAGACAGAGAGAGAGAGAAAAAAAAGGGGGGGGGGGGGGACTTCGCAGATGAGGGAAAAAGGGGAGAAGAGGCTGGGGCTGTGTGAAAGTTAAGGGTGACAGAGGCTAAAGGTGGCCAGCGGCGGTGTAGTTGTCATTGTTTCAGATCGAGAGAGAGATGCAGAGTGAGAGGTAGAGGGATCGATGAAAAGGGTGGGGATTTTGCCTTTTCCCGACGTTTTTAGAAAACGTCGTAAAAAATAATTATATTGTTAATTTTTAAATTTTTATTTAAGGAAAAAATTACTATGAGCGACGTTTTTCGAAAACGCCGCGAAAAAATAAGTAGATTGTTATTTTTAAAATTTTTATTTACGAAAAAGGTTATTATTGGCGACGTTTTTGAAAAAACGTCGCGAAAAATAAATTACATTGTTATTTTTTAAATTTCTATTTACGAAAAAGGTAGTATTGGCGACGTTTTATAAAAACGTCGCGAAAAAATAATTGCATCAAAATTTACAGTTCCCGCCATTTGTCCCGCCACAAAAAATTTAGGAGGGAATCACTTTTTTGCGACGATTTATAAAAACGTCGCTAATAACTAGGTAACATTCAATTCCCTTTCAATTTATTAAATTGACATTCAATTTCATCAAATTAACATATAATTTCATCAAATCGACTTTCAATTTCATCAAATTAACATTCATTTTATCAAATTGACATTCAATTTCATGAAATTAACATTCAATTTAACAAATTGGCATTCAATTTACCAAATTAACATTCAATTTATTAAATGGACATTCAATTTCATCAAATTAACATGTAATTTCATCAAATCGACTTTCAATTTCATTAAATTAACATTCAATTTATCAAATTGACATTCAATTTCATCAAATTAACATTCAATTTATTAAATTGACATTCAATTTCATCAAATTAACATGTAATTTCATCAAATCGAATTTCAATTTTATTAAATTAACATTCGATTTATCAAATTGACATTCAATTTCATCAAATTAACATTCAATTTATGAAATGGACATTAAATTTCATCATATTAACATGTAATTTCATCAAATCGACTTTCAATTTCATTAAATTAACATTCAATTTATCAAATTGACATTCAATTTTATCAAATTAACATTCAATTTATTAAATTGACATTCAATTTCATCAAATTAACATGTAATTTCATCAAATCGAATTTCAATTTTATTAAATTAACATTTGATTTATCAAATTGACATTCAATTTCATCAAATTAACATTCAATTTATGAAATGGACATTAAATTTCATCATATTAACATGTAATTTCATCAAATCGACTTTCAATTTCATTAAATTAACATTCAATTTATCAAATTGACATTCAATTTCATCAAATTCACAAGTAATTCCATCAAATCGACTTTCAATTTCAATAAATTAACATTCAATTTATCAAATTGACATTCAATTTATCAAATTGACATTCAATTTCATTAAATTAACATTCAATTTATGAAATTGACATTCAATTTCATCAAATTAACATGTAATTTCCTCAAATCGACTTTCCATTTCATTAAATTAACATTCAATTTATCAAATTGACTTTCAATTTCATTAAATTAACATTCATTTTATCAAATTGACATTCAATTTCATGAAATTAACATTCAATTTAACAATTTGACATTCAATTTAATCAAATAAACATTCAATTTATTAAATTGACATTCAATTTTATCAAATTAACATGTAATTTCATCAAATCGACTTTCAATTTCTTTAAATTAACATTCGATTTATCAAATTGACATTCAATTTCATCAAATTAATATTTAATTTCTCAAATTGACATATAATTTCATCAAATTAACATGTAATTTCATCAAATCGACTTTCAATTTCATTAAATTAACATTCAATTTATCAAATTGACATTCAATTTTATCAAATTAACATTTAATTTATTAAATTGACATTCAATTTCATCAAATTAACATGTAATTTCATCAAATCAAATTTCAATTTTATTAAATTAACATTCGATTTATCAAATTGACATTCAATTTCATCAAATTAACATTCAATTTATGAAATGGACATTAAATTTCATCATATCAACATGTAATTTCATCAAATCGACTTTCAATTTCATTAAATTAACATTCAATTTATGAAATTAACATACAATTAAACATTTAAAGTAATCAAATAAACTTTCAATTTCATTAAATTAACACTCAATTCATCAAATTAACATTCAAATTATCAAATTAACATTCAATTTCATCAAATTAACATGTAATTTCATCAAATCGACTTTGAATTTCATTAAATTAACATTCAAATTAACATGTGAATTAAATTGATATTTTTTTTAATAATTGAAGTAAAAAGTTTATTTGTGACGATTTTAAAAAACGTCGCGAAAAATCAATTAAATTGTTATTTTTTAAAATTTTTAATTGAGGTAAAAAGTTTATTGGCGACAATTTTAAAAAACGTCGCGAAAAATCAATTAAATTGTTATTTTTTAAAATTTTTAATTGAGGTAAAAAGTTTATTGGCGACGATTTTAAAAAACGTCGCGAAAAATCTATTAAATTTTTATTTTTTAAAAATTTTAATTGAAGTAAAAAGTTTATTGGCGACGTTTTTTGAAAACGTCGGGAAAAATCAATTAAATTTTTATTTTATAAAAATTTTAATTGAAGTAAAAAGTTTATTGGCGACGATTTTAAAAAACGTCGCGAAAAATCTATTAAATTTTTATTTTTTAAAAATTTTAATTGAAGTAAAAAGTTTATTGGCGACGATTTTAAAAAACGTCCCCAAAAATCAATTAAATTGTTATTTTTTAAAATTTTTAATTGAGGTAAAAAGTTTATTGGCGACGATTTTAAAAAACGTCGCGAAAAATCTATTAAATTTTTATTTTATAAAAATTTTAATTGAAGTAAAAAGTTTATTGGCGACGATTTTAAAAAAAGTCGCCAAAAATCAATTAAATTGTTATTTTTTAAAATTTTTAATTGAGGTAAAAAGTTTATTGGCGACGATTTTAAGAAACGTCGTGAAAAATCTCATAAATTTTTATTTTTTAAAAATTTTAATTGAAGTAAAAAGTTTATTGGCGACGTTTTTTGAAAACATCGGGAAAAATCAATTAAATTTTTATTTTATAAAAATTTTAATTGAAGTAAAAAGTTTATTGGCGACGATTTTAAAAAACGTCGCTAAAAATCAATTAAATTGTTATTTTTTAAAATTTTTAATTGAGGTAAAAAGTTTATTGGCGACGATTTTAAAAAACGTCGCGAAAAATCTATTAAATTTTTATTTTTTAAAAATTTTAATTGAACTAAAAGTTTATTGGCGACGTTTTTTGAAAACGTCGCCAAAAATCAATTAAATTGTTATTTTTTAAAATTTTTAATTGAGGTAAGAAGTTTATTGGCGACGATTTTAAAAAACGTCGCGAAAAATCTATTAAATTTTTATTTTTTAAAAATTTTAATTGAAGTAAAAAGTTTATTGGCGACGTTTTTTGAAAACGTCGCGAAAAATCAATTAAATTATTTTTGTTGAAAAAATTTTAATTGAAGTAAAAAGTTTATTGGCGACGATTTTAAAAAACGTCGCGAAAAATCAATTAAATTGTTATTTTTTAAAATTTGTAATTGAAGTAAAAAGTTTATTGGCGACGTTTTTTAAAAACGTCGCCAAAAATCAATTAAATTATTTTTTTCAAAAATTTTTAATTGCAGTAAAAAGTTAAAAACGTCGCTAAAATCAATTAAATTGTTTTTTTTTTAAATTTTTAATTGAAGTTAAAACTTTATTTGCGACGATTTTAAAAAACGTCGCTAAAAAATTGCCAAAAATTGAAATTTGCGACAAATTTAGAAAATCGTCGCTAATAGTTAACTTTTTGCGACAAATTTAAAATCGTCGCAAAAAAATCGTCGCAAAAAATGTTTTTTGTTATAGTTATAATTTTGTGCATTTAATAATTTACGAGCTTTAGGTTTTACAAGTTAAATTGTGATTTTCTAGTATTACAATAATTTATAAACTTCAAGCTTGTAATTTGTGTGCAATTTACAAACTCCAGGTTTGTAATTTATGTGTCATTTCCTAGCACAATGAAATTCTTTGTACTTCAGGTACTAGATTTTTTTTTAATGTTTTTCAAGAATATAATTTTTATTAAATCTTTATGCACTTCAGGTACAGAATTTATGTGTCTCAGACACTAATTCAAATATAATGACAATTTAAAAATATGACAATAAACACCTATATCATGTTCTCTCATTTTACCTTTTAGATATAGAATATTACTCGGTTGTGACTCAATTGGCTACTTTTCATGCTGATAACGTATTATAAAACTAAAAAATTATTTAGGTACAAATAACTAATTCGAAAAGAAAATATAGAAAGAATACTGGAAAAAGAGACAACTTTTTGCTTCTGTATATAGTGTGTTCTTCTTCTGTCCATTTTGCAATCCTTTTATAGGCAAATATTAAGGGATAAAGGGACAAGGGATTCAATTTGGGGTGGTCGTCCACCTCCATTACAGGTGGGGTGGTCATCCACCTATTGAATATTTTCAAAACCAAGTAATTTGTTGTAGGGTAAATTATAATTTACACCCTTAAATTATACACCTAATTTCTTTTGGCACTTGAAGTTCTATCCTTAGAGTTTTAATTGTGTTTCAATTTAGTTCTTACATCAAAATTTACCGATTTATTATGACGGAATAGCCTTCTATGACCAACATCTTTTACGTATAGGTTGAAAAACCTTATTTTATTTTATCTGATTTGGAGAAAAAAAAATATAACAAACCCAAAAAAAAAAATAGATACAGAGTAAGAATTTGAGAGATACTAAGAAATAGATAGAGAAATATCAATATATTTGAGAAATATGTTTTTTGCTTAACAAATATCCATAGACCAAGTCTTGTGACGTTTTTCTGTCAGAACAAATTAATAGATTCTGATGGAAGGACTAAATTCAAAATCATTTAAAACTTCAAAAATGTAATTGTTTAAATTAAAATTTTAAGAACCAAATAAAAATTATGTACATATTTTAAGGGTATAAATTACCCTTTTGAATGTCATAATATTATATGATTTCATGTTGTATGGAAGATATAATCTATTGTGTCACATCTCTCTGTCATTAAGAGTTTTTTGAGATATTTTAAAGTTTAATCAAAGAACCTAAAGAAAGCGTTTACTTGAATCCATTCAATGGCTTGAGTTGGAGAATCATACTCTCTAAAATGAAAATAAAATACACTTACCTTGTATTTGGTATTCTATAATGTTTTAACATGAGAATGAAATGAACGTAGAAATAGAATGAAATTAGGAATGAAATAAAATATATCAAATATGATTTTAATTTTTGACAACAACTAAGATTAATTGTTGGAATAGAATTAAAAAGTCATTCAAAAATTTAGACTGAATTAAAATTTGATCAAATACTTTTTATGATATTAAAATAATAGAGCTATTTTTTATGCCCCAACCTGGGAATCTCAAATCGGGACTAGGCCCTGGACCCAACCCAAACACTGGACCTGAATCCCATGACCCAAACCCAACATCGATCCCAAATGCGAAGCAGACCAAACTTGGCCTCAGACCAAGGCTCGAACCACACCTTGACTCGGACCCAACCCTAAATCGGAACTCAACACCGAACTTAAAACTGACCTCAAATTCTGGTCCCAACCTGAACCGGGCACGGACCAACCGACCAACCGTAGGAGGAGGTGGAGTTGGGCGTTGGTGATGGTGGTTGTGAGTGATGGTGGCGGTGAGGGGGGATTTGGTATTGAGAAATATCACCTCGTATTAAGAATGACTAATCCTACACCGATAGATTAAATATTATTAAATAATAAAAATAATTTTCATTCCGACATACCAAATGTTTGAATAATTATTACTTGCTAATAGCGATTCAATTTCCACTCTGAAACATCAACTACCAAGCGCGATAATCTTGTTAACTAAGTACAACTTTTTTAGATACAAGTGATGAAAGGACATATTTGGATACTGCCCCCACCCCGTCACTGCAACAAGATGCATCGACTCCTTGGAGCTCGTTCCCATCAAGGGGACATATTTGGATACTGAGTTTTTCACTAATCTTTGTGGCGTTAAAATTCTTATCAAATTAGGACAATTTCAAACTTATTTCTTGTAAGTGGAGAGTTAAAATAGGTTGACTCATGTGTATATACGAAGGGCAACCGAAGGGGATGAGTAGGATAAGTAATTGGAATGGAAGGAACTCGAGCAGCCTATTAACGAAAGGACTAACCAGTTAGGCAGAGGGTAAATTGAGTAAATTTTCTCATCAACTGGGTAGTAATCCCTCTTTTCTAGTGGGCAAGTAATGCGAGTATTTATAGCATACTGCTCAGACCCAAGGGCTGCCCATCATGACCCTCTGACACTCATACCAACTTACAATTGCCTTGACCGCGGTAATACCAGTGGTCGCTAACTGTGAGCCACATGTCCCAACATTAATTAGGTGAATGTGATGTTTCCCCAAACACAGCCTAAACTCAGGCAAAAGGGGGCTCCCAAGGTTAATGATCACGGCTGATCACTGAGGGACCAAGACCTCGAGAGGGCCATATACGCGATGCCCCCATCGCGCTCCTACTTGGGGTCCTCTCTTCCCTCTCTGAACCCTTCCTTGAGACCTTTGTCAAGGTACCCGATAGAAAAACCTACATAGTTTCAGTCATTTAGCCATCAATCCATATGTCTCATTATCTCATATGTTGATCTGGAGCAATGATCCGAGTTACCTTAGGAATCCCTCCAGATCCTAGTCAAGCACGCCCCAATGGGCAGTGAGTCATACACTCGGAGACCTGCTTAAGCAGACTAAACTTTCTAGATCCTACCCCAAACTCAGGTTGATAATCATACTTGTCTACTCCCGTTGCTCAAGCCTTCCTTGAGGAGAGCCATATTGCCATGTCCTTAGGTGGGGACCCTTCCTCCGTGTCCAGTAGGACAGTCGAGCAACGGTGTCCAATAGTTTGAAGATACCAATTTCGTCAATTGTGAAGTCCTATCTTTGTGTCTTATCTCCGCAATAGGGGAGACGAATCATGCCAAGGTTGCCCCCATAGACCCTTGTGGTGTCATTTTGCCACTTCTAATGTGATAAGAATGTGTTCCGGCCTTTGTGGCACTGGTACCTACTGTGGCACTGGATACTTATCGCGACACTATGGTGCAGTCGTAGTGATCATGCCTACTACAACGCTGGAATGTTGTCGTGGCATTGTTGTCTATACCAATCTTGTTGGACCTTGTTAGGTCCCACTGTCATGTCAACTGATAATTCTTATTACTTATCTTTCTATAGCGTGGATATGTCTCCTGAATTTATCGAGTACTACATTTCTCAAACTTAAGCAATTTTTGAAAGAAGTCATTGCGAATGACATGTTCACATTGAAAATATCAATTCAAATAATGTTTCCGATTGTTTACAAATAGTGCGCATGTGTAGTTTGAAATGACATTTTTACGTTAGTAGACACGCTTTGAAATTAAGTTTTTTTTTAAGTAACAGAGTTTGCGCAATAAAATTGATATTGCATCTTGGTTCGTGAAAAAAAAAAATTTGGTTCATCTTGGTTCGAATATTATCCATTTCTTCCAATTTGAATTGCTCAACGTTAAATTAGTAGGCCCACTCATGGTCCACTTGGTGGGTGAAAACAAGAGGTATCTTCCAAAGTTTCATTTTCATTCATAGCTCATCATGTCCAAGTCATTTCTTGGATGTTTTTCTATCTTTAAATCATTTGCATTAGGGTTATATTATTACCCAACTAAACCCTTATGTCACCATGATCTTGTGGGGACATAAAATTTTAGCTGAGAGTAGACTAGCAAAAACAACAACTTTCCCTCTTCTCCACCCCTTACAATTAATCTAAACTTGTGCCTTTTAAGAGTGGAACTTCTTAGCCTATGGAAGAGCTTCTATCAGGACAAACCCAACCATTCTACAATTCCTTGGAACCATTCTACAACTCTTATGTCACTTCTACGACAAAATTACTTTTTTGCTCAAAAAAAAGTTACAAAATAGTAGCTTAAATGTTGTTTGGTAATACTTTTATTCAACACAGTTATAATTATTTTCGGCCTGTTATTATATTTTGAAGACGTTACATGATACTCTTATTATCAATATCATGAAATATAATTTTATCAATATATTCAAATTAAGAGCGGGGAGAAAGAGGGGGGGGGGGAAGAGAGCCAAAACTTTAGGTTGAATTTTTGAAAACATGGTGATCGGATTCAGCTAATATTAGTTAAGTACACTTAATTGAGAGTTTAGGGATTTAACTTGAATGTGGGATATGATTTAATAGATTAGATACATGAATTCTTTTTTGAATGGAAAATTTTAAAAATATATCAGAACATGCATACAAAAATTTGCTAATGAGAATGATACTGATGCTGATTGGTGAGATACAGCAGTTTAATACCATGACTGTTAAAGGCTGAGCATCTTCACTGGAAAAAATGAAGAGGACAAAAAAGCACGAACATACTTTACTAAATTTGGAAATGAGAAAGACAGAGAACACTAGGTCATTCGATTCCTTTTTAATTCCCTACTCTCTCTGCTCTGCTGCTTGTGTGTGTGTGTGTGTGTATGTGTAGGTCAGTAGGTGTAACAATTATGCAAGCGGAACAGTCAATCAGGCTCCAAAAACTATTCAACCCCACCTAAAGGCTTGCAACTAATAATTGTCTCAATTTCAGCAAAGCCTCTCTCTCTCTCTCTCTCTCTCTCTCTCTTGAGTATGTGACCATAGTTTATTAGTGATGTCATAAGTGTTCCTCACAAATATGATTTAGATGAATATTTGGGCTTGAAAAAACAAGAAATCCAAATTGTATAGCAGGGCAAGAATAACAATTTGTTTATGCTACTTTCCGGAACAATTTGTTTATGCTGGAATGATTCTCTTTGCACTCCATAATAAAGGGAAAATGACAATTCAGGAACACTGGCAAACCAATCAATGTGTGTGTGTGTGAGGGAGGGAGGGAGAGAGAGAGAGAGAGAGATTTTATTTTTTTTCCTCCAAACTTTATTTTCTTCTGGTGCAGACTCTCTCTCTCTCTCCACCAAAACAAAAACAGAGTTCTCATACCCAACTTTGTATGAACTAGCAAGGAAACAACTTTATGCAACATAAATTCAATCTTTTCCTAGAACAAAGGCAAAAATAATTCTAAACAATCAATTCTTCATTACATACAAAATGAGATTAAAAAAAAAAAAAAGATCAGAAAGACTTGAGTTAAAAAAGCTAGCCTTAAGAAAAGGAAATTCTAGGCTTATGTCACTCCAAATATCCAAATACATACCAATTCAACTCTTCTATTTTCATCATCAAAGCCAGCTTCTCCAAGGGTTACTCCCAAGAAGCCAATAACAACAACAAAAACATCAACCATAGTCAAAACACAAAAGCAATTAACTGAAAACCCAGACTGGGCAATAACAGCTAAAAAAACAAGAGATCGTGATGAATAACTTCTTCACCTAAAAACAGGATTTGTGGCATTATTTAACAAACTAATGGGGGAGGAGAGAGAGAAGGGTTTATGAATTCAGAGGGCATTATCATGAAATTATCTAGAATCTTTAGGGTTTTCATCACCACTTTCACTACCTTGAGGCTGGTTTTGATGGTGATGTTGCTCCAAATTCATACCCAAATCAACCCTACTTCCACTATTGTTATATGCATTTATAGAGGCCAACATTCCCATGTTGGTCTCTGAGACACCTAGACCCAGTTGCTGAACCGCCTGTGGCTGTTGCAATACCATTGACCCGAGTTGAACCGGACTGAACCTTCCCCCACCCGGGAACTCAAAATTTCCCATTCTCTGCATGGTTGGGGCCTTGTACTGCCACATATGGTGGTCTGGTTGAGCAGCTCCAACTGAGGCTGTGGCAGCACCGCCGCTCACGGGGAGCATCCAGAAGGTGTTTCCGCCGTTCGTGGCGGCGGGTGCAACAGCCCACATGGCTGGAGCAGGGATGAAGCTGGACAACTGAGCTGAACCGGCTTTTGGGTCTGAGCCAGGTTCGTGATCTTGAGCTCCGGTTCTTTCAGGTTTAGCAGCCGAAGGTGAGGTTGCACCACTTGTATCTTCTCTGAACCTCTTTTTCATGTAATGCTCATCTGGGTCTTGCCCAAAACCACTGCTTTGAAGCTGGGGATGAAAGCCCAGCCTGGTGGCACCACCGCCGTGGATAAACAGTGGAGCAGACTTGGACGGCGGAGCTGAGATAGTGGTGCCACCGCTACGTAGAGGCACATTAAGGCTTGAAAAATTGGCCGGAATTGTACCGGTTCCGGTGGCGGCGATAATTGCCGGTTCAGCTTGGTGTAAAAGCCACTCAATTGTCTCACCATCAGACTTGTGACCCAATTCTCTAGTCAACTGGAAGACCCTGGCGGCGCATAAGGCCGGCATGCGGATGCGCCGGCCGCGGCCGTCGACCTTGGTATGGCGGTCTTTGGATGGTTTCTTGGTGGCGGCTTTGGCGGAAATAGAGTTGGTGGTGGTGGTGGTGGTGGAAGATGAGGAAAAGAGAGTTCTTGATTCCATGGAGATGGAGCCCAAGAATGGACCATGGCCTGGGGCCTGACCGGACCCAGGTCCAGGTTCAGGTTGACTTTGAGGTGGAACCAGTTGGAGGGAAGAAGGCTCTTGGTTTTGTGCATGGTGGCTTGTATTTCCACTACTACCTTGGTTTTTGCTTTGTGAATCCATGAATTTCATCATCTGGGTGTGTCAAGAGAATTCTCTTGGTGCTTCAAACATGGCCCAATTGATGAGAGGGAGAGAGAAAGAGAGAGAGACTTGGAGATCAAGGTGGTGGTGAAAGTCTTGTTGGGGGGACTTGAACAAGTGGAAGGGGGTGGGGTTTCTTCCTGCCCTCTTCCTTTGTGGTTGACTGCTGTCTTTCACACACACAGAGTTGGTGTGGGAGCCTACAAAGCTAAACCAAAGAGAATGAATAAATTACACTCGGATCCTTTGAGGTTTGTCACTTAATTATATAGATCATTCATATTTGATATATTACACCTAAACCCCTGAAGTATATGTGCGTGTAACACATAAGTCCAATCGTTAGTCTCCGTCAACAAAACGGTTCAAAATTCATGATTTCACCCTTACATATAAATTTATTTTACCAAATTATCCTTTATATGGAGCTCACTGTCATCTGATTAACTGACCAAACCTCTAATTAACCATAAAATTTAAACCCACAAATTAAAGCAATTGACTCCTCAACCAGTGCCTTTACCGCCAACTTCCTTCAATCACCACAGGACACCCCCAACAATCTCTTCCATCATAACACCTCTCTCTCTCTCTCTCTCTCTCTCTTTCTCTCTCTCTCTGCCACCATCAACACCACTCCACCAACCCAAAAAATTCTAACCCACTACCACCACCAATCCGAAAAAGGGTTATAGCACCATTAATACCTCTACACCAACCCAAAAAATCCTAACCCACTGCCACCACCAATCAGAAGAAGGGTAATGGCGAGGGGGGCATGCATAGGAAAGGAGTTTTGGGGTGGGTATGCACAGGAGGGGAGTTTTTTTTGTGGGGGGGAGGGGGGTATGCACATGAGGGGAGTTTTGGAAGGGGGGGTCTGCACAAGAAGGGAGCTTTGAGGGGAGTTGGGTTTGCGTATGTGTGTGTGACAAAGAGAGAAGAGGGTTATGGGGAGGGGGTGGTCTGCCCAAGAGGGGAGTTTGAGGGGGAGGTGGGTTTGCAATTGTGACACGGAGAGAAAGAGAGAGAAGAGGGTTATGGGGAAGGGGTGGTCTGCGCAGGAGGGGAATTTAGGGGGAGGTGAGTTTGCGTTTGTGACACAGAAAAAAAAAAAGAAAGAGAAGAGGGTTATGGCGAAGGGGTCTGCATAGGAGGGGAATTTGGGATAAATGGGTTTGCGAGAGAGAGACAAAGAGATAGGGGAGCGAAGAGGGCTATGGCGAGGGGCTGGTATGCGCATGAGGAGAATTTGAGGGAGGTGGGTTGCGAGAGAGAGTAAGAGAGATGGAGGAGAGAAAATCTTAAGATAGAGGTAAATGAGCATTTTGGTAATTATAGCTTAATTAAGAAAATAACTTGTATTTTGGGGGTATTTTGGTCTTTTAATCATTTTTGTTGGCTCCGTTATTTAATCGTCATTCATAAAGTGTCTAAGTGTAATATTTCAAACGTGACGGGTCTATGTGATTAAGTGACAAATTTTAATAAGTCCGAGTGTAATTTACCCAAAAAGAATTGATTCAGTGGGTACAGCTGGGTAGGGGTTGGGGTCCAAGTGGTGGTGGCAGGTGGGGACCTGTAAATCAGTAAATGAAGGAAGCCCACTCGTGGGGTCTCTTTTTCAATATCTTATATTGAGTTGAGTTGGCTTCAGGATCAACTATTTCCATAGCCACACACTGTTGCTGGCTGCTGTTGTACCTTCTCTATTATATACCTGTCTCAATGTACGACGAAATATGAATGATTTTGAGAGGAATGTTAATAGTTATTGGATGAATTTTTTTAATATCGTCGGATAAATTTATTAAAATTTATCATGTTTTACATTATAGATATATGTGCATATATGTGTGGCAAGTCTATGGTAGGGGAAATTATTTTTAGTACCACGTCGAAAATTAAGTTACAAAAGACTGAAAGTTATAATTAATTGAGGTTATACGTGATTTACTACGAATGTTTTGATCAATTGTAGAATGTTATGTTTGACAGTGAATAACTTTTGAAAGGTGTAATTTATCTTTCAAAAATGTAATATGATTTTTAAAAGGTATTTTCGTGTAATCGATCATAATATTTTATGATTGGTTATAATTTCTTGAATTGTAATTTGATACTCAAAAGTTGCATTTTTTGTATCTTATTCAGTATTATTGTCTCATTGCTATATATTTATACAAGTGTATAAATATATCTAGAGAGAGAAGGGGGGGGGGGGGGTATGTGTATGTGTGTGTGTATATATATACATATGTATATATATTCCGAGACAGCTTTGATAAAACTAAAGTGGGATATAAAGTTCTTGGTAGCTTGATTTTTTTTTCGGGTGTGAAAGGTTGAAAACTTGAAGATAAAGGGACATTCTCAAGAAAAGCTTTGGCTAAAGTCTTTTTCTAGTCTTTTTGGATTTCAACCATCCCCTTTTTTTTTTGTTGTTGTTGTTGCTTTTCTCTCACTGCTCCATGATTGAGTTATGTTTTGTTGATAATGACGATTATGATGACGCTTATCAATTCCATCCATTAATCTCTCTCTCTCTCTCTCTCTCTCACACACACACACACACACCCACACATTACACCAGTGGGCTGTAAAATTCAGAGAGGGACCAAATGGCAAAGTAATCACAAGAAGTAAAGTGGTGGGTTTTATTAAAATATCATAAGTTTAGAATTTATTTATTAAAAATTATTGTTATTTTTATAAATACGTATTTCAAAAACTTGTTTTCTAATATAAGTTTTCATAGAAAATTATAAAAACACACTAGACCGGTGAAAAAAAATTCAAACTGATGGAGGGAGAGAGAGAGAGAGAGAGAGAGAGAGAGGGGTAAGTAGAAAGAGTGGAGGTGGAGAGGACAAGCAATATTGGTAAATAAGGAGTGCATGACAGAGCAGAAGGCAGAAGGCAGAAGGCAGAAGAGCCAAGAAGGAGCATCTAATAATACACACCAAGGAAACAGCTCATCCCAACACAACCCCACTGCCCCAACATTACATTACACATACAATTTCTTTATCACTCTTTTTCCACTTGTTTTATTACATGTTTTTCAAACCAAAAACTAACACAGATTTCTTGTTGATTTACATACCACCCAGTCCCTCACCCCCCACCCCCCCCCCCCCCCCCACTTTACATTTCTTTATGCATTTTATTCAGATATTTCATTATTAGCATTAACACTTACTACAATTTTTTTTGTAATTATCAACCTTTTTGTCATTTTTTTCACAACTTTTGTTTTTGCTTTTGAGGCGAGAGCTTTTCTACTTTCTATTACTTTTTCCATAGCCGTTTTGCTTTCTATTTATCTGATTATAAGTAATGATTTATATGCTGGTTTCTATGCACTATATACAACTTCTTTCAAAATCGTTATTTGGAACTTAAAAAGTTAGAAGTAGATAAAATATTTGCTTGTCATTTTCAATGTTCTCTTCGCTTCGATGAAGCCCTCCCTCTCATTTCACCTCTCACCTAGGCCCCAAGTTAGCTCAATTTGCGCCTTATATAACATTGTAGCCAAGCATGAAAGCATAGTATCACCAACCAGGTGAAATAACCTAGCAGAACTTCCCTAATCTTGTTCAAAATGAAATAAAGAAGATCAGCAATATGTAGATGTCTGACAAAACCATGGCTGCTTCTTCAGCTCTTCACCCTGAGAAATTCCTTTCATAGAAAATGACTCAGAAACTTCCATTAAAACTAGGGGTGCAACTTGGGCGGACCAACCCGAATTTAACCTGAGACTAACTCGAAAAAATCAGGGCTTGGGTTAGTTGAGCCTAGACAAAAAAACTCCAACCCGAATTGAATTCGGGCAAACCTCGGGTTGAGGTATCGGATTCAACCCGAATATTAAAATCAGGTTGAACCCGATTATTAAATAAGATTGAACCTGAATATACATAAATATATAAATATATTTAACTAGGGTTAATATTTATCTTCATTCTTTAGAGTCTAGACTTTCACTTCACCTCAAGTCTTCACCCCTGCGCATCCATCACTCTCAGATCCCTCTCTCACTCGTCTCTCATCTGGTCTCAGACTCTCAGCCTCCTTCGTCTGAGTCTCGTCTCAGACTCTCAGTCTCCCTCTCTCACTCGTCACTCCTCACTCTTTTATCAACCCGAATTAAATAACTCGAACCCAACCCGATTCTTAACCCGAAATTAGCCCGAATTAAATAATCCGAATTCAACCTGAGCCCACCCGAATTAAACTCGGGCAGTACTCGAGTTGAGTACCTCAGGTTGAAATAGGGTTAGGGTTAAGATTAAAAATTATATACCTAGGGTTGGACTAGGGTTGACCTCTCAACCCACCCGAGTTGCACCCCTAATTGAAACTTCTGTTTCTCAATCTATTTTCGACCAAAAGGTGGGGCAAAACTATTTTTCGGCCAAAAGAATGTAAGACTTCCAGAAAATCCTTGAAGGGAGTTCCTGTTTTATTAAATTTTCGGGGGACAGGAGAATGTTCTGCTTAATTTAAAGAGAATCATGCCTGCGTTTAACTTCAAGCTACAAAGTCATTCAAGTTATAAACATCATCAACAATGTTTTTGGCATTCTTCAAATGCCTTTCAAAGTTCGAAACACAAATATTAAAAGGTTTCTTTTATTGAAAAGTAAGATGCTAGTCTTGGCGGAAGCTAATGTACACAAAACCAAACTTTCAATCAAAGCCTATAAGGACAGAAAGTGCAAAAGAATATTGTTTTTGCAATGAAATAAAAAGATGTCTCACCTTCAGTTGATCTCTTTTCTTTTCTGCTATTTTCTAGTTTCATTTTAGCTCGTCAGCAAGTCCAAGAGGAGGATCTCTTAATAACAGGCTTCATTTGCTTGTCCTCTTCCAGAGAGATCATCCCTAAATGTGAGGGATCCTCCAACAACATCTTTGCTACCAAATATCCTGCAATTGACCATGTCTGGTATTTCCTCGCTTGTTTACCGATATATCTTCCAAACTTCCCGTCATAGTATTCTGGCCAGCTGTCTTTGAGCAGACGGCTCTCGGCAAGATCAATTGCTCGTCTTGCTATTTGTGGTCGTCCAGTTTTGATGCAGGCAGCCGTCAGCAACCATAGAAGCACTGCAATCAGGACAGCAGAAGCAAAAAGTTGCAATCGAGAAGACAGATGACTAGCAATCGTTAAAATGAACTTCACCAATGTTTCTTAAAAAGCATTCAGCAACTTCCATTTATACAGTCTCAAATGAAATTGGAGAAAGAAAACAAGAGGGAACAAGGCCAACATGCACTGCCTTTGACAAACAAACATGAAGTAAGACCCTTAAGAAACATTTCATATAGTCCTCAGTGGACGGTGAATTTTTTCATCTTCTGGGTTCAAATTTCCAATAGTCGTACATATTCTAGCCAACCTATTCCATTCATAAAGCATTTACAGGTCACAATAACTTGAATCTATTTGGATGCATTGTTTACGTACTTGCAGAATGAAACAAAACATGAACCAATACCCTTGTCCCCTGCCAAGGACTTCCAGCTCTTTGATAAGCACAATTGGTATTCAGCAGGTTCTTGCCTTTAACAACCCCCCGCAACACATATCAAGAAAAAGGAAAAAAGAAAAAACCCCAACTGACCACCTCTCTTTTGTCCTTCCATAAAAAAAGTCATGATACCCAACTGCACCCTATTAAACTTGAATCGAACAAAATAAAACCAGAAAATTTTAACAAAGCCAACAACCGAAGTTACTTGGCGATATTATTCTATAACCTTGCAGATGTACTCATAAACATGATTGGGGCTATGCAATCATGTGTTATCTTTTATCATCCACAGCTGTAATACAAAATAAAGGTTACAGTTAACCATAACCACTGATCAATTAAAAAAAAGGAAATAGTTAACCAGCACCATTAATGACATCCACAAGGTAAAGAGCAGAAGGAGAAACATAGGAAAACTGGTTCACAAATAAACTTCCCGATGTATAACATTACAAAAGTAATAGATCACCCAGTATCAGGGAAACTAATAATAGTCAATTGGTTATTGAGGAAGGATAACTAATTACGGTTAAGTAAATCAGATGGTTAAGATCCAACTAAGGTATGCATTTTTGGGCAAAGAGACATCACAAAGAGAATATCTATTCCACCTATGTTTTACTGTCCATTTCAAACAGGATAGTACCAGTGCCTCCCAATAAGCAATAGCAGCAATGATTGTTCTCCTATAGTAATATCCAAAAGGCAGGAAAACAAACTTTAAATAAGCATGTAAGATGGCAGGATGAGGGTAGAACCTGGCCAAGACCCCCCATTATGGTAACTCCATCTGGTATTCTTTGGATCGCAACCTGTTACAATTTGCCATTCATGACTTTCTATTGCAGGATAACATATTTTCACAGGCATTTCTCCAACTAACTCCTCCCAGCGTGCTTCAATAAGATCCATAATAGCAGCAGACTGCTCTGGGGTGGCAAGAGAAGCTAAGATAGCAACACAATTACCTAAAGCAAACCATCGAAAATCCATCCTTGCAGGACTGACATTGCCAATAAAGTAGCCACCACGCGTGGGCATAAACTCAAATAGCCACTCTGGGATTGAATCAGGAATAACATTAAACTTATTTACTGCCGTGTGAGAATATTCTTCTGTTTTATATCTGTATATGTCATTTAGTTGTTGGAAGTCAAGCCAGAAATAACTTCTCATGTGATAACTCAAGGCATGCAAGCGTTTTACTATTCTCTCTATACAATCTTTCCCCTCTGCATCATGCTTCAGCATTGCCAAAGCACATCTCAATGCCATAAAGAAAAGTGCTTGGATTTCAATAGGATAACCATAAATTCCCTGAAAAATAAACAAATACCATTAGAACTGAAAACCAGCAGTTCACAATGAGCAGTAACGCAAAAAGGAACATGTTATCCACTATAATGAAAAAATCAGCATACACTAAATTGCTCACTTACAACATAACCTATGATAAAGTCCCAAAAAAGTCATACTTGCATCAGACTGAAACATCTACTCATAATGCAACTACTTTCAACGTCATCCACCCAAATGTGAATATGCACCATAAGGACCAAGTAAAAATGAGATGTTCTATTAGACACCACAGAAAAAGCTAGCTAATCTAGTTAGTCTCATAATTGTCATACTTGAATCCAGGGCCGGCTCAGTGCAATTTGAGCTCTAAGGCAACACGTCTAAGGCAATTTTTAAGCTCTAAGTATTAGTAATATTGTGAGCGAGGAAGCTTACAAGACTGAGAAATAGTGTGAGAAGAGATGTAATGAGGAGTTTGCTTAAATTCAATCTAGTTTTTAACATAGTGAAGAGAATAGTCATTTTTATGTTCCCAATGTTATCTAAAATTCACCTAACAAGAAAAACTAATAGGACACAAGTTATATCGTCAACGTCCTTTTAAAGTTTTGATGCTATATCTTTAGGACCTTTTTTCAAGGTGAGGCGAGTAAATTGATTTTGCAAGTCATTTTCCAAAATCATTCTTCTTGATTCCCGAACACTTGCATGTTGGAATACCACTTTGGAAAAAAACTTTCTTTTGGATGGTCCAGACCAACCAAAGCAATTGCGTTGTTTCGCCGACATGATGGCCTTTCTAATCTTATTCGTAGTTGGATCATTAAGGATCCAATAGCAATAAAAGAAAAGATAGGCCTTTTCCAATGTCAGGCCCTGGGCGACAGCCCAAGTCGCCTAAGGCTTGAGTCGGTCGGCCCTGCTTAAATCAGACCGAAGATGTTAACAATGCAGAGGGATGCAAGAACCATTCAATATACCACTACATATTTTCAGCTTCAATCCAATATACCATTTCGTATTTTCAGTTTCATGCAACCAAATATTTGCTTTTCTCATTACACCAGAGCACGATAATTAGACAGTTTATTATGCTGTTGCTCCATTGCATTCACTCTAGATTTAGTTTCTGAACTCCAATGGTAGGTTGCATGCTCCCAAGTTAGACCGACTAAAACATTAGACCAAATGATGTGGCGCTAACATGGTCATACTTATGCCTCCTCTTTTGGTTATGTAAAATCCAAATATTACTCACCATATTAGTGCCACGTTATTTGGTCCCATTTTTTTGTCAGTTTAGCATTACCCTTCATAAGAAATTTGATATTCAGTTTCACTTGCATGACACATATATAGATAATTTCTGCCCATCAACAACATGGATTGCATAACCAAAATAATATATAAAGCAATACAAAATCCACAAAGCAATTTGATAAACAATGTCAAAAACTAATAGAAACTTGAACAACTAATCAACATGACACATTTTCCCCAAAGTATTTTGAACACTTCTAGAAAAGTGGTGTCCGTGTTGGCCATGTGCCGGACATTTATTTTTCTCGAATATGCTTTAGCCCCATTTTGACTAAACCTTGTACATGCCTATAACTCTTCTAGGAAGTATAATGTGTCGAGGCACAAGTAACGGCTAATGGGTTAAATGTCTATACAACTTTCTTACAGTGGTAATGTTACTCCATTGTGACCTGGGCATCAAAGAGTCACAGAAACAGTCTCTCCACATGCGGAATAAGGTTGCATACATCTAACCTACCCAAACCCCACAATGGCGAGAGTCTCATGCACTAGATCACCTTTTTTAGGCTAAATGTTTAAACCAACCATCATGTAAAGATAAAGAATAGAGGATTTCCATCTATGGGAGACACACATGCATACCAACCCCTGCGCACACACATGCGATGCCTAGTTTTCAACATGTGCATGTTCAATATGCACGTGAGCGGACACAAATATGTTGGCATGCTCTCATAATGGTTATGCCTTACTTCTGAAAAACCATTGTACAAATCAATGTGATATGTATTTGATGCACTGCGTAATAAGTTTCAGTTGTCTAAATGAAAAAACTTTCCTTGTAAGGATTTTACATCAGTATAATTAACTAATGTGTCAGGCTACTAGCCAGGAAACGCATTCATCAATTCTGGTTTGTACTGGGAAATTATTAAGTGCTCAAACAAAATCTATGATACACAAACTACATTTTCCATCTAATATGGATGTGTGAACAAGAAGCATTCTTTCTCCCATCTATTAGGGGTTGGCTACGTGAATCTTGTGGCACTATTGTGCTCAATCCAGTGTGTCTACCAATATAAGCTATTATATCCTTTTTTTTAATTATCTCAATCAAAATTAATTTCATTCAACCTCTACTGCTGCATTACCATTAGTACGTATCATATCAATCTTCCTCACTGGTGCATTCTTTTTATAAATTAAGAGCTCATTCCAACTGTTCATGGAACTTAATTCCTGCATGAAATCCCATTGAAGCGATTATGGAGTTTAGAACGTAGCACATAACAAATAACCTGTACCATTGTGATTTTTGCCTCATGTGCCAAGAGTTATTTAAATGCTTTCACAAGCCAATGCTTCACCAAAAATTTGCTATCAATTTGTGGTGTCCCATCATTACGGCATGATTTTATTTCCTCCATGGCGCCTAGCCGTAGTCGCTCAATTTAGATAACAAATCAACCGAAAAGGAAACGGTTACCTCTAGTACTAAGCATTAAAAACACCTTAGAATCAATGGCACGAAAAGATACCATAAATCTACATCATCCACTTTGAACAATAAATGAATTACGCTACAATACAGTGTATTCCTTATTTTTGGGTCTTTTCTTCACCTGAAACTCATGACTTATTCAACCCATCTTCTTTCTATAAAGAAGATAGATATGATTTTCTAACCAAATACAACCATAGAAATACCACCATATTTAACATGGTGGACCAATAATAAGCAAAAAAAAGTACAAAAAAAAGAAGAAGAGAGACAAGAAATGCAATACACTTATGAAAAGCAGTGTCACAGAAGAGACAAGATATCCTAACTTGAGCTTTTGCACACAGAAGGGTTTCGTGTAGAAAGGAAGATACCACATGCAGCCAGGAAAAAAATTTGAAATGTTAACTTTGAGATAAGTAAGACAGTGTTCTCATAAAAAACAGGTTGGGGATTAATAATGAATTAGTTAAAACATTACCATATAAACTAGTACAAAGTTCCAACAAAAAAAAAAAAAAAAAAACAAAAGCAAACAGAGGAAAACAGTAACAACCACCAACCCAAAACATTAAAAAAAACTAGATGAATAATACATTCAGCCAGTACACAAAACAATATAAGATTTCATTCTGCCAATTGCCATTCAAAATGAGGAACCGACTTGTCCTGGTCTATTGCCATAAAACTAACAATAGTTTTGTTCCTAAAGCAAGAATTAGGTAACGTTGATAAGCTTAGGTTTTCCTATACTTGTTTCACCAAAGTAACATGACATGTTAGTTCATAAGAACCTTCTCGTTACTTCAGATAAGGATAAGAATAGATTAAAGAAAGACTGAATGGAAATAGAGAATTACCCTCAAGTAGTCAAGTGAACATAACTCCAATCGTCATAACCTTGGACTTTTTCAGCTAATTATGTATCAACCATAAAGCTAAGCAGATAAAAGTTTTGCATCATGGCCACTGGCCAGTCCTTCAGTCCTACTCAAGATCTTAAAAGTGATTCATAGACATTCACTGTGTTTAGCACCACATATTAGTGTAAAAGTATCTTGTATCCCACATCTATCCACTTATTGTCAATTGGTTGAGTTAGATGTCTCTAACATGGTATCAAAACTGACATTGGCTGATCAGTGTCCAACTCAGTTACCCATTTTAATTTCTCAATATGCATGTTTGATTGTTCGTTTGTTTGTTGATCTTACGTGTTAGTCCCGATCCCATATGAATGTTCCAATAATTATCAACATCGTCATTGAATTCCACTCCCAAAACATATGATGCAGACCCACAAGGAGAGGCATAATGATGTTTGTGTTCTTTCAAGTATTTCATCAGATTCACTGTAACAAGATCTTAGCAACACTCATTAGTAGGCAGCCCTAAGATTATATTTGGAAGAGCTAAGCATTATAAGCACATCATAAGACTTCTGACAATATTGTTAACGTACGGACATAAGGTATCTTACCATTCTTCGATCTATCATCGAGCATCCATCAGCACACAGCAGAGTGGGAAACGTATCAAATCCCTCAGACAAACACAGGGTCAGTATAAGCCTCATTCCCTTTTGGCACTCTGGTGTTTCAGCCAGAGTTAAATCCCCAGTAGATTTTGTATATGCACGGAGCAAAATTATCCACCAGAATCCAGAGTCAACTGGAGCAACTCTTCCAATCGCAGTCTCACCAAAATCTGCTATTATTGTATCTGTTTTACGATCTGGATCATGAAGAACTTTGAAACTAGCGGGCATTACACCTTCCCCAAGCTTGAATCTGTCTATTCTCTTTTCCCATCCTTGAAGCTGAAGTGTCTTCAATAGGAAATTCTTAACTATATCTGGCTCACCATTCATTAGAAAAGCCAAAGCACTAGGTACAAAATCTCGTACAAAAACCTACACATTAAACAAAAATCAAATCAAACTTTTAAACCTTCTGTTAATTCGTCCAAACTTGCATAGCTTATCAGTACTGTGACTGAAATTTCACCAAATCAAATTAAGTTTTTCGTGAAAAAAAAAAACCCTATGCAAAGTCATATTTCACATATGCCAAAGGTTATTAAGTCAAAATGTTTGGTTACAAACTTTCACCTGATCATAGTTCAACACTTCCTCTGAAGCATGGTCGTATGCCGCAATCGTGCCAACTGGTTGACGCCGGAAAAACACCATGGATCGGCGGAGAGCTTCCCAAGCATCAGCAACCATCGGGTGGGGCTCAAAGGAGTTACGAGTCGATGAAGCCGGGGTATCGAATCCTGACCGTCCACCAGGCGTGTAAGTGTTCTCATAGTTCTCTAGACCCCTTAAAGCAACAGATAACTCACTCATTGACCTCTCATCAAACGATCTCTTCCTCTCAATGTTTAACCTCGGCTTGTCGAGGAGCTTTGAGAGATCAAAATCGTCCATTTCTGTCATCGAGCAATGGGAACTCACTTTTCTAAGTCCAAACTCTTTAGTACCATCCATAATACTCTTAACTCTTCAACTCACACGCACTCTGTATATCAAAGAAAGATATAATCTTTAGAGGAACAATGATAATTATATGCAAGTATTTAAAAAAGTCAATCATTGTAACAAATCATACAAAAGTGCAAAGACAGAAATAAAACAAATTTGGAACACAAACAGCATTCTAAAACATATGAATTACCAAAGTTCAAAATGATCTTATCTACCAACAAAATTAACAGTTGGGAATGAGACAGAAAAAGAATTATAGCAAAGAAAAAACCAATTTCACTAAAAAAGCTAAAATACATCTTATCCATGAAACAAACTTCACATATTCAAGCAAAAGGGAAAAAAACACAAACAGTGACAGTATATTATTACCAAGATAAACAGTGTCTGTTAGTTAATCAACAAACCAATGGGTTTTGGTCTAATGGTACTCCTTATTTTGTGAAGGTTTTCCCTTCTTGAGGCCCTCCCCTCCCCAAAAAAAAAAAGTTAATCAACAAAACCGAAACATTCTTATCCACAAATATAATGGTCATATATAGATATGATTATTTTCAAAACCACGATAGACATTAAAAAAATCCAAATGATTACCATATTAAGCATTATCAAAACGAGAACAAAAATAATTGATTTTAAACAAAAAAAAAAGGTCAAATCTTTTTATGCTTAGATGTTTCACAGAATAAACTACATTACTAAATCCATTCAAAAAAAAATTTACAGAAATTCAAAATCCATGTAAAGAGGACTTGAAAATATACCGAGATAGGTAACATAAATATACAAACATAATGAACAATAATACCCATGAAATGTTGAAGGAAAAGCTCAAATTTGAGAGCTTTGTGGAAGAAGGAAAGCGAGTTGACCAATACGTCTTAGAGAACCAGATCTAAAGTTTCTTTGCAAGAAAATCAAACTGAGAGAGGGGGTAAAAAAAACAAACCTTGTGAAGCTGAAATGGGGGAGATGGATGTTCAGTCGGAAATGACGGTGAAGAGGGCGGCAAAACTGCCGGAGAGTGATCGGAGAGAAAGAGAGAGGGAGGAGAGAGAAATAGAAGGAGAGGAGAAAAAAAGGGCATGGCTGCGAAAGCTGGTATTTATAGTGAGAGAGAGAGAGAGAGAGAAGGGGAGAGAGTTTTAGAAAGAGCCTTAGAGGGACAGATGAGAGAGTTGAAAGGACCGGACCCTATCTAACATCCAAGTGTAAGAAACTTCACCGGCATCAACCGGTTAGAGAGAGAGAAAATTAGTTTTTCAATTCTTTCTTTTTTTTTATTTTGTTTTTCAATTCTTTCTCTTTTTTTTCTGTCTAAACCAAACCAAAAGTAAATATTGAATATAACGGTGATACCATAATAAAATCTTAAGTGGATAAGGTGAATTCCATTAGGACATACATGGAGAAAGAGTGGAGAGTTATTTGCGGGGTCTATTTATTTATTTATTTTAATATTATTAATTGGTGATACCACATCACAATGTCATGTGGTATCACCATTGTAATGAATATTTTCTGTCAAAACACGAGATAAAAAAAAATGCACAAGGAGAAAGTAAAATAGAAAATTCATAGGTGAACTTTAGGTATGTTGGTATTTTTTTTTTAATTTTTTAAGAAGCGTTTGTTTTTGTATGCGTATTTTTTTAATTTTTTTTCTTATTCTAATTTACTTTATTCTTCTAGACTTAGTTATATGCAGAGGAGTAGACATTTACACATCTATTTATAAGTATATTAGCAATTTTATTAAAAACATTAATTTTTGCATTACAATTAAAAATTGCTCATTAATTTGAGATATAAAATTAATTCAACCACCTGAATTGATTTGAAATATAAAATTTAGATAATAATTTGTGCAGAATGGCATTACTCATAAAATTAGCAGTTACCGGTAAGGGGAATGGGCGGTGAGGCAGAGTTGTGGGAGTGGGGAGAAATTGAAATAACGTTTTAGGTGAGTAAATAACGGGGTACATTGGAACGAGAGCACGAGGAAATTGCGAGATGGTCCACATGGACAAAACGACGTGGCTCTGACGGTGTCTTCCGATTTTGTCAGCGATGGGTTGTTGTTGTCCGGAGACTGGCCCTGCCCCTGCCCCTGCCCCTGCCCCTGGGAGGTAGTTGCCTTGCTGGATATTGGATTATCCACTCATGCCACCTTGTTTTATCCCTTCCCCTTTTTCATCTCCATTTTTTCTAATTTCCATTTATTTAATAATAATAATAATACTTTCTCCTCTGTTCAATTACTATTCAATTTATTTATAAATTTATAAAATTTAATTGATTTGTATTGTATTGTCAATCTAATACACGTGCTGAATTAGGTCACTAAATTATTTTCAAATTGTATTATTGGTTACTATTTCGGAATTTCTCTATTATTAATTATTGTTATTTTTAATCAAGTTCAATGGTTTATTGTTAAGTTATTTAAATTCCAATAATATTTTTTTGTGGATCTCGTTGAGTATATCTAAATCCAAGAGTTGGCTTAATATTACTCGACAGTTGTTTAGTATGTATTATGATACTTTTAAAATATGCATTCACTTGGTAATATTTCTCGTTCTTTTTCTTTTCTTTTGGTAAGGGGGTTGGTTCTTTTGAAATTCAATTGTGGGTTATTAGACATATATGTGTGTGTGTGTGTGTGGGGGGGGGGGGGGGGGGAGGTCCAACAAAGTGTTATTCAAATCTTGCAACTCCCATTACACTTTTATTAATGTCTACTCAACCCTTCTTTGGGAGGTTGACCATGATTACTCAATATTTTGGTGTATCCAACATCAGCCACCCATGGAGACAATTTATTTGACCCTTTCAACCCTTTTGTCTTTCAATGACCTAATTTTATTAACTCAATAATATGATAGAGACATGATCCAATTGAATTATTATAATTATTATTAAATCAACAAAACTAAACTTTTAGTTTTTTTATGTTGATTTTTTAGCAAGTCTAATGTAAAAAAATCAAGGTACACACCTATTAGGTGGGTTATATGCTTTCAGATTTTGTTTTTCCGTGTAAGAAGTTCTCTTTGGCATGATAACTTTCACCGACCGGAAAGAAAGTACGTTCATATACCTAAAAGAAAATTTTAAATAAAAATGTCTACTTTGAATATTTTAACTTTTTAAAAGAGATTCCTGCAACATTTATGTGTGGGTGGGTATGTGGGCGGGCGGATGTTCATGTAGACGTAGCGATAAAATTATTTCATTGTAATCTAAATTTTAATGGATCATCGATCTACATATAAAGAAGGTAAACTACGTTCGGTCTAACTTTCATAGTGGCGAAAAAGTCGGGCATTAAACTATCTTTATCTATATATCTTTGTGCATACATATTCATATATATTCGTTGGTTTATGCATCGATGATAAGATTCAAAATCTAAAAATAATAACTACATAATAAGTCCCAACTAACCACAAAATCCATATACAGTGAACAATTGCATCATCGAGCCTGGATGGTGCTCAAGGACGTTACAGCCTCATGGAACTAAACACTTTCTGTCATAATCACCTATTCAACTATGATGCTGATATATCCTAATGAACTGGGAACTGGGAAGTCTACAGCCCTCGCATGCCTCAATAAGCATTGATGATAAGAGCTACAAAACTTTACTCCAGCCAGAGATAATCACAATCCAAACTGTCATTTCAGCTACATCTAGTCAAATTGGGACCTGACGGACGACCAAAGCTAATTTCATATTTAGAAATAGCCATTTCGGCTACATCAAGTCAAAGTGGGACCTGACCACGAAAGCTAATTTCATATTTAGAAATAGCCATGCTCAGTAACCCGTCAGGGTTCCTCCATTGACTAGGTGAATTGTATTTAGGTTTTGGACGTGAGTTGGATTCCTTGTTAGTCATGTGAATTTTGATTGATTGCTGTACGTGCTGAGAGGTTGGTGCGTGCAACACTCTTTGAATGGGAAATATCTCCCAAAAGAGGTTAGGATTAACTTTGAAAAAGGTAATTCCCTCGAAATTTATTTTCTTTTTTTTTAGGTAACCCGTTAGGGTTTCAATGGATAAGATATTGATATTTCTAGTTCGAGTCTCGTTAAAGAAGTCTTGAGTGACTTGATTCGCATAGTTTAATGAATAATTTTGTACATTTTAAATTAACATAATAACCATAAATTTTTAAAAAAAAAAAAAAAAAGGGTCTCAAAACGGTTTACTATCACCTAAATAAAAGTTGATTGCCAACAAAATACAAGCAAAAGTGTTGCTTAATTCCAAATGCCCTAGGTGAAGGGCAATTGTAATAACAGATCATCACAAAGGGTGATAGAGTAGTTCAATTAGGACTAATAATAGATTCTTTACAGACAGTTTGTAAACAAATTGTTTACAGGTAACTAATCAAAATTGAGGTGCTACACAAATATATCGGAAATCCTCAACATTGATTTATGTGTTTGTATAACTCCTCAATTTTGATTGACTGTCTGTAAAGAATTTAATCCCATTAGGATTTTACTGTTTTGCATGCAGACAACTGGATATTAACATCTTTGGCCTTTTCTAGTCACATTTATACCCGATTTGGTTACCTATATTTACTAGTCACCTTACTAGTCGCAATATCAGATGATATGCAGACAACTGGGTAATTAATTATAAACAAATACATATCCAATTTGGATTCTCTCGATTTCGAATTTTGTAAATTCCAGTCAACTTCAATCATTTTTCATAATTTTTTTTGGAAAAGCATTTTTTTTTTCGTAAATTTTAATGTGCCTTACTAATAGGTTTTTTTAGGTCTAACAAAACCAAAAAATAATTGATAACAATTAAAAAATTGAGACGATCCAAATTCCAAATGAAAAGTTTTTGACATCTATGGCATGTCATCACCTAATGACGTTGATTGAATGAACCAATGGCACACCGCTGGCTTTATTTGAATTTTTGGAAATGGGTCTTAATCAAACATGAAATTAAGGACAAGCACTTACTGGTTTGCAGCCAAGGATAAAGGTCGGTTCCATGTATCTGTCCACAAATCTGATAAGAGAACTTATATAAGATGACTAAATATAACCATGCCTCAATATATTGCTTAATATTTATGTATTAAATAATAATTTATTTTTTAATTATATAATTTAAAATTAAAGTAAATATAAAGAAAATAAAAGATAGATAAGAGAGAAAGAGAGGTAAATGCGGGTTAGTAGAGTTGTCTGACATTGATAGTAGTGCAAAAAAGATTATAGATTTTGGGCGATTTTTTTTTGAATGAATTTAAATTTGTACAGTTAAATAAAATTAGTTGAAGATTGAATTAATTTCAACCGTAATTGTTTTCTCTAGCACATTTCTTTTAAAAAAAAAAATTCCTCAGTGATATGTCTTAAGCCATAAATATAATTGGAACATATTATATATAAATGAATCTTTTACTAATACAAGGTGAAGTACCAAATTATTGAGGAATCCTCAAAGGTTGACCAATGCCAACATAAAATGAAACAAAATCTGGTTGAAAAGTTCAAGAAAATTTCTTAGCAAGCATTTGTCATGACAAGAGAGAAAAATAAAGAGCACATTAAGCTTGCGGGGTAAGGCGTCAATCGTGTCGTATCCTATCATATTCAATTGTATTATTTTTGAATCTTGTCATTTTTAATTCGCTTCAATAAAAAAATATGTATTCTAAAACAACTCATATGATATACTATGTAAAGAAATTAATAAAATATCTATTTTTGTTAACAGTACCAATTAATCGTATTATTCGTATTTAATCATAAATTAACTTATTTATTATTCGTGTTGATTAGTCGTATTATATTTTTAAATTTTATATCATGTCAAATTCGTATCAAATTCTTGTCAAACGTCCGTACTTGTGGAGCAAATATTGAATGCAACAGTGATAACCATACCAGCAGTTGGGTAAGAGTGAATAATTATTTATTTATATGGAAGATTGGTTATTAATTTTAATCGAGCACATTTATTTATTTATTTTGATATTATTAATTGGTGATATTAGATCAATATTATTATATAATATCACCGTTATAATGAATATTTGCGTCTACTTGTGGGAATAGGTTGAAGTTTGTGAGCTGGGTTCATGTTCTGCTTGGTCCCCATTTTTTTGGCGGACATTGGCTTGTGTTGGTCAGGATGATGTTAGTCAACGCTCCAAGTCACCAAAACCAATTCATATTCCACAGCTATCAATGTTGTAGTAGTTAGATAGAAACGATGGGGTTTTTATTTATTTATTTAATTTTGTGAGGTGGTTGGTGGTGAGGGTGGTGTTCGTTTTGATGTAAAACTTGGGAAGTGAACGTGTCACGATTTACGAGACTTAACAATTTTAGACACGATTTAAAATTTATACAAAATCGTATATGATGAGTGTTCTAACTTAAAGTATAGCATTATACAAATATTATATAATACAAATATTTTTACAAAAATGATGCGATGCATTAACATCGGTGTGTTTACAGTATATAATTTCTATTTATGGTTTAATTCTTAGGCTTAGTAATGGATTTTGTCATGGCGGGTTAATACGTGTTTGACGTCTTACCGAGTTAAAATTTGTTGAACGCGTACTCGATTCATCTATAATTATGTATTAATGATTCATATCATATTAAATTCGTGTAATATATAAGTTATATAAAATCTTGTACGCTCAAGTATACGAGTCGTGTAAAATTAGATCTTATTAACCAATTCATTAAGCAAGTCTGACCCGACCAACTTATTTACGACTCAAACTCGTTGAAACTAAACTCTTAGTCAATAGTATGATGTCAAAATTATATCAGATTGACAAAAACATGCACGTAAAAAGTATAAAACCTAATTATTTTTGACAATGATTTTTGGTGGAGTAGTTGCAATATGTGTAGGTGCAACTACCTCTAGAAACATGCATGTTTCACGTGTGTCCATAACATTACTCTCTCTCTCTCTCTCTCTCTCTCTCTCTATATATATATATATATATATATATATATATATATATATATGTATGTTCTTATTATGCGACCGCCTACCTATAATAAAAAGTGACATCCCACTAGCAGGCAAGTGGACCACGAGGTACAGCAGAGCATTAACATATTTTATTATGTGTCCTATTTTAAAGTCGTTTTTCATAAACATTGACCCAAAATAAAAAAAAAATAAAAAAAAAAACTCATAGTATAATGAACCAATCAGAATTTATTATGACGAGTGCTAATTTGCATGCTTGCCCTTTTATTATTTTAAAAATGAAATGGGTCACCTTATTTTATGGCACTTATTATGGATCTATCTCTATATGAGTTTTAAAGGGTAAGGAAGATTTGTGGTGAGGTCCCCACAAATCTTAGTTTTAATGTTTCTATTTCCTAATATTATATTATATGATAATATAATATATCATATTATCAACCTTGTTGTTTACTTTATGTGATACCTATTATATTTCACTGAGGACACTTTATCCCTTATAAGATTATAGAAGTTGTACTTCACCCGTTTAAAGATTAAAAATCTCTCATTAATTTTTTTTGGGTTAATTGTACTAGAGAACCCCAAAATATGGGGTTTATCTCATTTTGATCCCCAATATTTCAATTGCATCGTTTTGGTCCATGAAATATTGAATATATTTTTATATGGTCCTTCAAGCATACAACGTCCAGATTGCTAACGATTTTTTATCATAAGTTTGTCATGTAATAGCTAAATATGGACAAAAAATAATTTTGATAGAAACATATTCAATACTTCAAGGACTAAAATGATGCAATTAAAACATTGTGGACTAATATGAGACAAACTTCATACTTTGAGGACATCCAGTACAATTAATCCATTTTTTTTTAAAAGAAAAAATGTTTTGTGTATAAACATTTAAAATATCACTTTGCCCGTACTACTATTGATGAATTTGCACATTGCTCCATCCCATAACTTTTTTTTTTTTTTTTTTCAACTTCCGCATCGGTCTCTTAAAAATCTTGTTGAAAGTGTTTACTATCAAAAGGAACTTTCTATGATGTTTCTTCTTCTTTTTTTCCCTCTGTCCTTTCTGAGTTGTTACTTGCTTATACAACTTGTCCATTGATATTGATATATAAATGCCCAAGAAACATTTTCCTAGCACCAAATTGAACAAACATGATGTCACCAATAATTATTCTTTTAAAATGTTGAAGTGGAGATCTTATCCATATGAAGGCAAACCCTTAAAGTGAGGCATTCCTTTTGTCATTCACACGCATACAGAGAGAGAGAGAGAGATTGACTTGGAAAAATGGCAAGAAGATACGTGAAGAGGGCCCTTTGCTTTGCATATCTACCATTATTTGTTAGGTCTTTTTTCAGGACATAAAATAAAACTAGTGTCACAGTGGTAGGACAGTGGTGGAATATTTTCCTTTCTATTTTTTAATCAAGAAGGTGAACTATATATATTTATTCTTCTATCGTGCATCGCGCATCACGCATGGTATCCCACAATCTCACCCATACATGTGACTATATACGTGTGTCTATGACGCATATAGTTACGATTTTTATCGACTTACATAAGATTCTATTTCCCTATACTTTTAGGTTTACAGATAGCTTGAGATGATGGACTAGTCGGAGAAGTCAATTCAGGATCAACTCTCATTATAAAACTTTCAATTACAACTCAATTTTTAACGTGAACACTCAACTCGAGTAATGTCCTTAGTTAGCTATTCAAATTCCTTTTTCGAGTTAATATTTGAGATTTGATTTCGCAGTTGAAATTCAAATTCAATTGTAGGATTATATAATTTAGACTGAAATTGTGGTTTCATTCTAGTTGAATATGAATTAGTGCATTCAAAAAGATTTTAGGTTGAGTTTTGAAGTTCCAACTCGAGTATTGACTAATTTAAATAAAGTTGGTATTTTTTGCTCAAACTTAAAATGAATATTGAAAAATTATATTCAAATACTAAGTATTTTCTTCCTAAGTTCAGATTAAATTAACTTTTTGTGAACTAAGATTAATTTAAAGTTGACCCGTCCAAATTACACCCTATATACTTGCACATTCTGGAATTATTTTATTTTCTTTTTTGGAACAAATAAGTAAACCCTAAGAATTATGTGATTTGATTAGGGGTGTCAATCGTGTCGGGTTAAACGGTTATGTGTTGGGTTAAACGGGTGACGAGTGAAAAACATGTAAACATATACACGACACGTTTAATAAATGAGTGAAAAATTTCAACACGAACACGAACCGTTTAATAAATGATACGACTCATTTAACCCGTTTAGTCTCACTTGTTCAACCGGGTTGGCAGGTCTCACTCGAACACGACCCGTTTATTAAACGCGTTTAACGGGTCAAACTGTTAAGATTTCACCCCACCCAAACTCGTTTAATTCGTGTCGATTAATTATATCGTGTCGAATTTTGACAGGCCTAGATTTGATACGAGTGGCCCACATTCCCAATACATAGTGCACAAATGAGAGGAAATGAATTTTATACTTTTAAAAAATTACAATAATGTCATGAAATTATTGTCAAAAAGTAGTTTCCCCTTTTTCATAATATTTTTTTTTGGCAAAATTATAAAAATTCAATAGCAATGTACCATAATAATCAGCATGACATAAGACCATTTCTACAAGGCAATACTAACTATAAGAAACAAAGATTGCATGAACTAAATCAATATGCTAAAATTGTGGTTAGGAAAAATTGCACGAAATAAATCAATATGCGAAATATACATGATAGGAAGAGTTCACGAAAAAATAAACGTCTAAAGTAATGGATGAGAAAACATGCACAAAAATGAAACGACAGAGAAAAATATGCATAGGATAAAAAGATGCAAAAAAATAATGACTATGCTCCTTAAATACTTATCTATCCTAAACCAAAATACCTCGTTTGGTTTTGTTAGAATACATGTGGAAAAATTTTATGGTATCGAAATTTAATTTTTCAACAACGTAAGAAGAAAATTCGACCCAATTAAGTGGACACCTTGATTTGGCATCATATTTTGTCCTTGAGCTTAGGGAAAAGAAAACTGTCAAGTAGGTAGAAAACGTAAATGAGATATAAATCTGCAGCCAATGAACTAGTAACCCAGCCACCAGATGCCTTCCTTGCCCCTGAAGGTGATGGCTTAGCATTTATGAAAAGCATTCATGTCTTGTTATGAACCAAAACCACAAGAAAACTAATAATGCAACGAAATAGAAAAATAGAATACAAAGATTTACGTGGTTCGGCTCAGTAAGCAAGCTTATATCCACGAACGAAACATAGCGGTAAAATTTCACTTGAAAGTGAGGCATTCCTTTTGTCATTCACACGCATACACAGAGAGAGAGAGAGAGAGAGAGAGAGAGAGAGAGAGAGAGAGAGAGAGAGAGAGAGAGAGAGAGATTGACTTGGAAAAATGGCAAGAAGATACGTGAAGAGGGCCCTTTGCTTTGCAAATCTAACATTATTTGTTAGGTCTTTTTTCAGGACATAAAATAAAACAAGTGTCACAGGTGGGATATTTTCCTTTCTATTTTTTAATCAAGAAGGTAAACCATATATATCTATTCTTCTATCGTGCATCGCGCATGGTATCCCACAATCTCATCCATATATGTGACTACATACGTGTGTCTATGATGCACATAGTTACGATTCTTATCGACTTACATACGATTCTACTTCCTAATGTTTTTACGTCTACAGATAGCTTGACAGGATGGGCTAATCAAAGAAGTCAATTTAGGATCAATTCTCATTATAAAACTTTCAATTACAACTCAATCTTTAACTTGAACACTCAACTCAAGTAATGTCCTTAGTTAGCTATTCAAATTCCTTTTTCGAGTTAATATTTGAGATTTGGGTTCGCAGTTGAAATTCAAATTCAATTGTAGGATTATATAATTTAGACTGAAATTGTGGTTTCATTCAAGTTGAATATGAATTAGTGCATTCGAAAAGATTTCAGGTTGAGTTTTGAAGTTCCAACTCGAGTATTGACTAATTTAAATTAAGTTGGTATTTTTTGCTCAAACTTAAAATGAATATTGAAAAATTCTATTCAAATACTAAGTATTTTCTTCTTAAATTCAGATTAAATTAATATTTTGTGAACTAGGATTAAGTTAAAGTTGACCTTTCCAAATTACACCCTAAATACCTGCACATTCTGGAATTATTTTATTTTCTTTTTTGGAACAAATAAGTAAACCCTAAAAATTATGTGATTTGATTAGGATGTCAATCGTGTTAGGTTAAACGATTATGTGTCAGGTTAAACGGGTGACGGGTGAAAAACATGTAAACTCATACACGACACGTTTAATAAATGAGTGAAAAACTTTAACACGAACACGAACCGTTTAATAAACGGGTAACACGATACGACTCATTTAACCCGTTCAGTCTCACTCGTTTAACTGGATTGACAGGTCTCACTCGAACACGACCCGTTTATTAAACGTGTTTAACGGGTCAACCCGTTAAGATTTCACCCCACCCAAACTCGCTTAATTCGTGTCGATTAATTGTGTCGTGTCGGATTTTGACAGGCCTAGATTTGATACGAGTGGCCCACATTCCCAATACATAGTGCACAAATGAGAGGAAATGAATTTTATACTTTAAAAAAATTACAATAATGTCATGAAATTATTGTCAAAAAGTAGTTTTCCCTTTTTCATAATATTTTTTTTTGGCAAAATTATAAAAATTCAATAGCAATGTACCATAATAATCAGCATGACATAAGACCATTCTACAAGGCAAGACTAACTATAAGAAACAAAGATTGCATGAACTAAATCAACATGCTAAAAATGTGGTTAGGAAAAATTGCACGGAATAAATTAATATGCCAAATATACATGATAGGAGGAGTTCACGAAAAAATAAACGTCTAAAGTAATGGATGAGAAAACATGCACAAAAATGAAGCGACCGAGAAAAATGTGCATAGGATAAAAAGATGCAAAAAAATAATGACTATGCTCCTTAAATACTTAATATTATATAGTAATTGTATTCGTCCCTTAGATTTTTTTGGTACTTCCCTAAGTATGCTCCTTAAATACTTATCTATCCTAAACCAAAATACCTCATTTGGTTTTGTTAGAATACATGTGGCAAAATTTTACGATATCGAAATTTAATTTTTCCACACCGTAGGAAGAAAATTCTACATGAAAAGAAAGCTTAGGGAAAAGAAAGCTGTCAAGTAGGTAGAAAACGTACATGAGATATAAATCTGCAGCCAATGAACTAGTAACCCAGCCACCAGATGCCTTCCTTGCCCCTGAAGGTGTTGGCTTAGCATTGATGAAAAGCATTCATGTCATCTTATGAACCAAAAGTACAAGAAAACTAATAACGTAACAAAATAGAAAAATAGAATATAAAGATTTACGTGGTTCGGTTTAACAAAAAAGTCTGTATCCACGAACGAAAAATAACAGCAAAATTTCACTATTGAAATGTTGGAGATTGCAAAGTTCGTTCTCGATAAACAAAAACAACCAAAGAGAACGTCACAACTCTATCACGCTATTATAATAAATAAATAGTGCCCAAAAAATCCTCTCTCGACCAAGATTAATTTTCTTGAAGAGAACCCGAAACAAGATAGAGTGAAATCCCAATTTTATCACCCTTGATGTCGTGGTTTTATCTAGTTGCTGAAGTAGGTCCAATTCAACACCTTGATAATGCTACTGAAAAGAAGACAAATCCCATCAAACTTGGGCATCCCAACTTCAAAGTATAAACAACTATTAAAAAAAAAAAAGTCTATCATGTGTAGGACTTTTCAACTTATTCCAAGTAACCTCAAATTAGTATTTTAAGCCAATAGTCTTCCATGTGAAGAAGATGTCCAAGAGTTTGTGTACAAGACAAACTCAAATCATTACTCCATGTAATACTTGGAATACAAGTTATTTATTAACTAGGGGCGGCTGAAGCTAATTTAAGGTATAAAGCGGAAACATTAAATAGAGGTCTTTTTATTTTTAGTATTATTTTTTTTTTAAAAATAATTTATTTTTAATTTTCTATGTGAGAGGGAGACAAAAGAAAGATGTGTTAATGTTGTCGAGAAAGAGATTTCAACTTTTGTTTTTATTTTTTACCACAAAGAAGGAAAAAAAGTGTTTAATTTCAACTTTTATTTTTTTTTTACCAGAGAGAGAGAGAGTAAATATGAGTTGACTTTTGAGTATTTTTTTTTATTTTTTTAATTTCTAAGTTTTTAATGTTATGAATTGGATTATAGGTCCAAATTATAGCAATAAATATTTTGATTGAATTTCATTTTTGGGGCTTTTTTGTAGGGCTTAAAATTTAATGGATTTATTATTATTTTTTTGTGAGCTAGTGATATACCTAAAATTATAGGATTTTCTAAAAATTTGGGGCTTAAAGCCCATATTTTCTTTTCATACTGTTGGGCCGGCCCTGTTATTAACATGCCAGTAGTGCTATGTATTGGCAATATTAATACAAGATGCATAGGTAAGTGAGACTTCATGAAGAGATGGAAGCTCGGTTTGAGCATGGAGTAAAATATTTAATGTAACGGTGTCACTACACCATCACCATCTCGTAGTATTTTCACTGAATAATAAGTCTACATGTGAGCAAAGTAAACCCAACTAATCCAATGTGTTACTTGTTGGATGAAGATTAGTGAGATTCGTTTTGTCTATTTATTATTTTTTTATTAGATGGTGACATCACGTGATGGTGATAACGTGGTGTCACCGTTACATTGGAGATCAATAGGGATTAGAAAATAAGCATATAGGAGAGTTGACAGTGTCTCAGGGTTTGGATCTCCACTTAGATTCAACTCCATCACAAGAGACAACTCTAATCCTCCAAAACTATCGACCCCTCCACCACCCCAACCATCAGTTTATGGCTAACTGCATCCATCATGCAATCATGGGCCCTAAAAAGTGATCCATAGCAGTTTAGCTGGGCCAACTTTGTATAGCTATCCATTTAGGTGAGATCCACCATGCAAACTTGGGCCTAGACCTTCTTCAGTTTTCATATGACAAGATGAGAGGGTCAGTGAAAACAGGTGGTGGGAAGATCAAGAATTCATTTTGTACATCATTTTTTTTGTGGTTTTGCTAAATATTTTCAGATTTTCACAATGGATTGGCTGAATGCAGTTTGCATTTTGAAGTGGTTTGAAAGTGTTTAAACTCTAATGGATACTCCTTAGTCCAATAGATGATAATTCTATTTCATGCAAAAGTAACAACGCTACTTATACGTAACTTGAGGACTTAATACACCGTGACTACTGGATTGATAATAGATTTCATTCAATGTTGGAACTCTCTCATAATTTAATGGTTACAAGGCTTTAGATACTCAAATTAAATCCCAATAGAATTGATTTTCCAAAGCCCTGATTATCCCACCTAATGACTTCTTTCTTACTCATTTTGGTTACTTACAACTATTTATTCTCTTGTTTTTTGAACAAGAAGGCTTCAACACCAAGAGTTGCCTCACTAACATGTGCTCCACCTTCAAAGGGATAGCTTACATGATCAAACCTTGTCAATCCTAAGGGCCATTCCCCCTATGGATTTATCCCACTAATTACTTGGGATAAGTACGACAGGAGGATTGCCTATGTTTAGAATTATTAAGCAGGTATTCTAAGAAATCGAAATATCTTCTAGTTAGTAAAAAAGAAAACAAATAGGATTCGCCTTTGGGACATCAAGGGTTACCATAATGCTATTTTGATTTTACTTACACATCTAATTCATTAATTTTATTGGATTGGTAGAGAACTTCATTCATAATTTAGACTCACTGTTTATCCAAATAATAATTTGTAGCTTTGTTGATACAAATAAGGAAGAGTCGAAGAAAAAGAATTTCCATTGTGTACGAAGAAAAGCATCGTGTACTATCAAAGGGAGAGACGAAGAAAGGAGAAGGTGCAAATGCATTGCTAAGCTTGCTGATATGATCTTCTATTGTGTTATTGTAGCTTTGTTGATGGTTGGTGAAGAGACGAAGAAAAGAAAGAAGGTGGATAGCGGAGGGAGTTCTTGCAATGCGAAAATCTTCATGGACAAACATGCTAAGAAGAGGTATGATAAATGCATTGTTAAACGTCCTTTGTTACTTGATCGTGGTGTTTGCCTCGATGAGCTAGTAGGCAGAGTGGATTGCCCTGAAATACTTCGTGCTCGGAATAGGAATCATCTATTTGAAATGAATATGGAAGATAAAGCATATATTGATTTGGTTAAGTTAGTTTATGCAAATATTCATGACTACAAGGAGAATGAAATAACATTTAAGTTAGAAAGAAATCCATCACTGTTTCCCCTGATCTAATTTCAAATATATTCAAAATTCAAAAACCTAACATTCCTAAGAATTCTATTGTCTGGTACGTACAATTACAGCTCTAACCACTTCTGATTTTTCTAAGGGCATATTCTGAGGAGCAGTTCCTCGCCATGACGACGATTATTTGACATATTTGCATTGGGAGTGTCCCCTGGGAGAATGAGAAAAGCAAAATTGCTAACAAAGACCTTACACCGACAGATAGGATCTTAAACCGTGTTATTCCTTGTAATATACATCCGAAGGAACATACTGCTGAGATTGGTATGATACAACCCAACTGGTATATGCTATTAGGAGAGGGGTTTGTATTGATCTACCCTTTTACATATTTGAGCATATTCTTGAAACATCTAATGTAAAGGATTGCAGGCCAAGTCTTCCATTTCCAATCTTAATTTCGAAAATTTTGAAGCATTCTGGAGTTGAATTTGAGCAGAGTGATAGTTTTTTGAACCCCACGAATGTAATGGGTCTGGGTACACTAAATAAAAGATTGAGAGTTATTCGGGGTGTGAAACGGGCTCAGTGTCTGAAATAGCCATCAGTGGAGTCTAAGGTTGTGGGTGGTCAATGTGGTTCTGCCGTTGATACGAGTATGGTTGGACAAACACTTCAAAAAATGGTTAAAAAGTTGCAAGCCCAATTTGAAAAGTTTGAGGATGAAACGAAGGGGTCTTTCCAGCGTCCGAAGATAAAGTTAGATGATTTTTATAAGGACTTTAAAGAGTACATCAAGAAATGATGCAATAATATTTTGGCTAGTATATTGTAGATGTTATGATCATGGTTGTTAAATATATTGATTAGTAGTTATAAGCTTATTGTGGTTTTATGGATTTTGAATTTGGTATAGTGAATGTGAATTTTGTGCGTACGCTCATATTTATATGATTTTAACAATGATTGTGCTATAGCCTGGAGATAAATTTGAGCTTTGCACATTAGGTGAGATTATTTTCCAAACAACATATTGAATTTTTAGACTGCTTCCTTCCTTTTGCCCTTGTCACATATACAGGAAAAAGAGGGTGTGGGTTTGCAACTTCCATGCAATTTAAGAAAGTTGTATTGTGTGGTCACCTGCTGTAGAGTGAATGGTTAATTATCTCAAATTTGTCCAGTGTCCAAATGTTTACATGTTAGACTGTATGAAGTATTTAATATGTTATGCTAATGTGATGGTGGAATAGTTAATAACAAAAAAATAAAAATTGGAACACATTGAGTCGTGCTCACCTCGACATTATTTGAACAAGTATTAACGTACTGCCCGTGCACATTCAAATTAAAATCATCCTTAATTGTCATAATTGGTGCCAAAAGAATGGTAAAAGTTCCTCTAAACTTATAAAAATGTCCACAAATATGTTGTCTTTTTCCACATATATTGTAAAATCGACAAGTGAATTTTATTTCTCTTTGTAGATTTACCTTTAAGTACATAATAATTCAAACAAAAAAAAATAATAATATCCACTGTTCTTGTAATATTAACCAAATTATCAGTAAAATAGCCCACAAATGTTGTAAACAAAACTTCTACAATTCTAGTATTTTTACCCATAGGGGTTGTAAATATGACTTTCATTGTAAAAACAATATTATGATATATTTTAATCGGACTAATCGTACTAATATGATGTCCTAATCCTGTCTGCAATTTTGAATCAAAACTTGTATAGGAGGTACACAACTTGATCAATGGTTCATATTAGTTGGCAGACCCATTAATGACCGACGTTGACTTTTTAATAGGAAATGGTAGGCTATGACGTATAGCGCATTCATTAGGCTACACATAGATGTTGGGCATGAGGAGCATCTCCTTAGTAGCCATTTTAGCTACCTAAAAAGCAACTTTTTCTATTTTAGCTACTCACTTTTTCAATACACACTCCAACATATTCTCCATATTTTTAACTACTCCTTTTAAATATTATTTATCATCCCTTTTGTATTATATTTTTTGGGAATAGCGAAAGGGAGAAAGAGAGAGAATGGAAGAAATGAGAGGAAGAGAGAGAAAATAATATATATTATGTTTACATATTGCTACAGTGATGCTCTATATTTAGAGCATCACTGTAGCAAAAATCTATTTTACAGCATATGAACATAATCTGTTGGAGTGCTGTTTTTGGTTTTGGGTAGCTAAAATTTGCCTATTTTGAGCATTTGAAGCATCTGTTAGAGATGCTCTAATATCACTTCTCTATTCAGCCAACTTCTTACTTCTTCAGTAACTTTCCACTCTGCCCCTTTAAATTTTTATATATCTCTTTCTTATAACACAAGTCCACAAATTAAATGGGTTGAGATTTGAGAGAAAGGACGTTAAACAGAGATTCTTGGAGAAGATAGGGAACGTAGATCTTATGCATCCCACGAGTCTGTCCCTAATTTATGCATACAACTAAGATCATGATTGAGAGAGAGAGAGAGATCAACTTCCAAAGACTTTTCATTTTTCTACGTTCACGTCGTTGCCATTAATGGAACTAGGAATGATCTTCATTAAGGTAGAATTACTTACATTTCCCTGAAAATTTTTCAACTGGAAAGCAACACAGACAACCAATGTTTACCGACTAGCTAGGTAGCTTGCTCTTTGCCAAGAAGGCAATGAGCCTTTGGAAGGTAGAGTCATCACAAGGAAGAACAATTTTAGTTTGTTTATGAAAGCCATACTCCTCAGCAGCCTTATCTAGCAGTTGTTGGAATAATGGATGCTTCAAGAAAGATGTGGGAACAACACACCTCCTCATTTCACTACCCACATACACCACAAAGTGCCCTTTTCGTGCTCTTTCTCTACCTTCAACCTCTACTCTTTTTGGCATTATAAAACAACTGAAAACAAGTAAGGGGAGAAAGAAAGAGGAGTGAAAGGCATGTTAAAGGAAAAAGGATGATCCTCTATATATATAGAGGTTGAAAAGTGTGCCCTTTTTTTTTAATCATGAAAGATAAGGTATGTACAGGAATGAGGTTTGAGGTGGCACAAGATGGTCATAACAAGGATTAGTAAGTCCTTTCATGCTTACGGATCTATGGATCATTCTCGAGTTAGCAAGCTTCTGATAGGATTTGCGGGTCCCGTCTTTGAGTGCTACTTTCCTTGCTCCTCTTATCTTCTTATTTTCTTAAACAAAGTCCTTCCATGCACGCAAAATTCATGCTAGACACATGTATATATATATATATATAGAGAGAGAGAGAGAGAGGAGTTTGACTGCAGAATGATATTATGAAGTTGCTAGGGTTTTGTGGTGTTGTTTGCTTGCACATGGTGCCAGTGACTCTGCAACTACGACTTCCATACCCTGCACTTAGTTGAATGACATCCATGGAATGATGAATACGCCAATAGACAAGAAGCCATTTAGTTGAGTCAGCTCTCTACACTCTTGTAACAGTTTTGTACGGAAGCTACAAACCGCTTAGCATCCCCTATTCTTTCCCACCCCATTATTGAAAAATTGGAGATTCAATACCTTTGTCGATTATATATTTAGACAGAAATTAACAAGTAGACCACTTGAAAATAAATTGGGCACTTATTTAGGGGTGACAATCGTGTCGTGTCACTTTCGATCGTGTTATTTTTGTGTTGTGTCACTTTCGGTACGTGTCGGGTTCGTGTCAATATTCATGTTAATAAAAAATAATTTAATTCAACAACAACTCATATAATACTATTTAAAAAATTATGAAAAAATATAAAATTCTTATTTTCTGTCTACAATACTCATTAAATACTTATTTTCTATCTACAATACCTATTAATCGTGTTATTCGTGTCGAACCTTAATTCGACTCATTTATTACTCGTGTCAACTAATCGTATTATTTTCGAGTTTTGTGCTTGGTCGGGTTCGTGTTAACGGATAAAATTGACACCCCTACACTTATTGGACCAAAATGACACAATTTTAACTTAGGTGACTAGAATAAGAGTGAGTGAATATTTTAGAGACCCCTAGTGTAATTTACCAAATTTTTTTTTTTTTGCTGTTTGTGAATGGCTTTAATGAATAATGGATGTGTATGAAGGGTAACTTGCATTTAGACCTAAAAATTTGATTTTATTTTTTAATCTAAAATAACTGTCGGACTTATTTATTGAAATAATATTATTTGACACCTCGTTTCATTAGTTAGAGAGACATATTTTAGGTTCACAAATATTTTTTTTTCTACATAGTGACAATTTATAAGATGATCAAAGAGCATTTGAGGAAATCCCTGTAGGCCTTAGTAGGATAGTACTATGGTACCACTCTGGTACCATATCAACATTTTTTGTCAACCAAAGATTTTGTCTTGATTTGTTTGTAGCTTTTGATAATAAAATAAATAAACTATAAAAACTTTATACATATAGATGTCGCTTTGTTTGGTAAAAAATAGGATAGATCACAGTAGTATTGACCTTAAAAGATTTAAATCACATCTCTCGGGGATATACCCATACTGCACTTGTGCAGCTTTCGGTAGCACTTAAATAAAGATGGGATACTTCAACTGAAGCTGTGGGGATAGCAAAGATCCTCATGCCACTGTCTGCAATAAAAAGAAAACCAAAAAACCAGACCAACAACTGAACCAAACTGAACCAACAAAACAAGTTAAGGTTTGTCTGGTTAGCCTTGCTTTCCCTTCAGTTAGAGGTGATGATGTACAAAAGTGAATTTATACACAATTAAATTAGTCGAGTGTGTGGTATAAAATAATTAATAAAACAATTAATAATAAGAGATAAAGATTTGGTGGTTGGGTCTAGGTGACCTAACCACTGAAGGCGGTAACGGTGGTCGGAGAACTCTATTAATGAGAGAGTATAAGGTAGTTGATGAGAAAGAAAGAGAGAGCATAAGAGTACGCTTAAGGTGAGGTGTGTGAGATCTTTAAGCCCCATATGTAAATGACTTACAATTTATAGGCACAGAGTTCTAGTTGAGGTGATGACATGAGGGTTAAAGAATTAGATTATCGGGGAAGCTAGCTACAATTGGGGATGAACACTATCTTGGAGTAATGGTTATCCCGATGATTACTCTATCACGTGTGTTGACTCTTGCTAAACTCTTAGGATTTGGATTGGACTGAGGCCATGAACTAAGTCTGACTTGCCTTTTGATGGTTTGAGTTCAACCTATGATCTGAACTTAAAACCTGATTTGAATCTAGACTCGTCAAGAGGTAATGCTGATGACCCACGACAATGATAAGATGAGAAAGAAATATAGGATAAGTCTATAGTAATGAAACATAATTTTTTTAAATAAAAAATAATTATCAACGGTGGACCTTATTGTAAGTTATTTAGAGGCATTGATGCTCGAAATAATAAAACAAAAGAAAATAATAAAATTTAAATTTTTGGAAAGACACAGAGAGTTGATCTTGTTGTATCTCAACCAGGGTATCATATTTTACATGCATGAGTACTTAGAAGAGCGTGCCTCCCATATCATATCATGCAAGATAAGATGTGGAGTGAAATTGAATGTTGGTTCGTTGTGTTTGAGAGAGAGAGAGAGAGAGAGAAAAAGAGCATTAAGGAAGTTGTTGTACTTGGGTAGCTAGTAGATAGATATGGAAGCAAATGGAGTCAGCGAATCTACAGCGCAGCTCTCCATTTCCACTTCCACTCATTTTTGTATGTCAATGATCATCACATGCCAGTAGAGTCGTCTTTCAGTGGCTAACCTCACTCCACGACAGCTATAATTGAGACATTTGTGAGCTCGTATTGGTAATGCTATATGGTGTACATTATTTATGGGGACAACTAGCCGAAGTTTGTCACTTAATCATTTGGATGCGTTGACATTTGAATATTATATACAGATCTCATGAAATTTGTGTGTGCGTAACACATAAATCTTATCGTCAACGTCCGTTAGTATATTCGTTAATAAATTACTTTCAGACCCCTAAAATTTGAAGCGTGTAATATTTAGATCCATCAAGTTTAAAATATTATATTTAAACCAAAAATACTTCAATTAGAGATAAAATATCAAATATTTAAAATTTTACAACTAAAATTCATGTTCTACTATGTCATTTATTAAAATAAAATAAAAAAATTATTTTTTTCTTAAAAAATTATAATTTTTTTAATTAGTACTGTTGATGACGAAATTTGGATGATCTCCACGTCAGTTTGTTGGAATTTGATCACCTAAAAAAGAAGTCGGAAACCGGAGAGGAGTTTCGAGGGTCAATTCTCCGATGCCTAAGTTAATAAGTTACTCAAAGGCAAGAACTACATTTAGAAGTTAGGTTTGGACTAAATGGACTTTTCACATTGGGTCAATTTTTTCATCATCAAGTACAAACATATAAAATAAGTCTAATCAATACATTTGTATGTTCCATTATATTATTCATTGACAAAAAACCAAAATAAAATCCCAATTTTTTAATAAAAAATAATAATAAGTATAAATATATCAAATAACTCAATTAAACACTCATTTTCATATAATTATACTATCTATTAGAATAAAACTATAAAACTGAACAAGATGTCAAACTGTAATAGACAGAATATCTTCTGTATTTAATTTGGATAATTTAGTCATTTAATAGATTTCATTAGTTCTGTAATTAATAAAGGGTCTAAGTATAATATTTCAAACTTAAGAGGTTTAAGTATTACATGTTTATAAATTTTAGAGGATCTAGGTGTAATTTATTAATGGATATACTAATAAGGACTCTAAGTTTTACACGCATACAAATTTTAAGAGGTTTGTGTGTAATATTTCAAATGTCAAGGAGTCTAGATGATTAAGTAACAAACCTCAGGTGGCCTGAGTATAATTGTTCCTTATTTATAAAATATTATGTATTTTTAATAAATTATTGACACCTATATTCATTAGTAGTATAGATGTTACTTCCACTTGGGGTGTTAACTACTATTTAGGGTTAAATAATTCCCTTTTGAGTCAATTTACTGTCATCTATGATCTTGTTACTATCATTTATGACGAAATTTTGACTGTTTGGGACAAAGTTACTATCATTTGAGGTAAAATTACACTATTTGAGGTTAAGTTACGATAATTTGGAGTGCATTAATATCATTTGAAGTAAAAATATTATCATTTGGAAGTCAAGTTACAACAATTCCATGGGAAGTTCTTACTCTTAAACTACTACCATGTGAGGTCAAGTTGATACCATTTGGAGTCATGTTACAACCTTTTGGGACCAACTTTATACCATTTAGGGTCTGGTGTTTACCATTTAGTGTTATGCTACAATCCTTTAGGGGTGAAATTTCAACAATTTCGGTATGCTTGTTGTAACTTGGGGTAATTTACCATCATTTAGGGAGATGATACTACAATTGTATTTACCATTATTTAAGGCGAGTTTACTGCAATTTTGAATGAGTTTACGTCCATTTGGATGATCATACAAACATTTGAGGTCAATTTATCAATAACTGGGATAATGATAACACCATTTGGGGCGATAATACAACTAATTTGGGGGAATGTATCATCATTTGGGTTAAATTTACCTTCGTTTGGGGGTGATAATACAGCTTTTTGTGGTGAATTACTATCACATAAGATGAAATTACTAAAATCTAAAATAAATTTATTACAAGTTTGGGTAATGATATCACCACTTAAGGTGAATTTATTACTATTTGAAGATGATGATACAACCTCTAGGTAGAATATATCACTTGTTAGGGTGATTGTACAAATTTTGGGGTGGTAAAACCGATTGAGTAGTGTTTACACCAAACATAGTAAAGTTTTAAGGTGAAAAATGGAAGTGATCTAACACTCAAGAGAAAGTTAGTGAAAATCCAAGGTTAACAGGACGATTAAAGAAGTGGGACTCTAAAAATCATGAGAAACGTGACGATAAGAGTCTCTAGTTGGAGACAAATCAGTGCACATCGGAGAGTCTCGAGGAAAGAGGTCATAATTGCAGTCATAGCTAAAAAATATGGTTTCGACTATTAGAGGTCACCTTCTATAAATACCGAAGGCAAGACTACAATGAAAGGATTCCTCGTTCAAAACAACAATTCTACACATAGCCAATCTTTGTTTTTACTTAATTTATTTCCTTGCAAATATCCTTTAACTCGTAATCGATCACTCCGGTGAATTTCCTTTCCATTTAATATTAAGTACAATAGTTTTTTCATTTATAAATTTCGGTCTTTCTATTACTTTATATTCTAGTTGTCTTTATACATTTTAGTTCATTCCGTTGTTAATTGAAAATTGTCTAAATCTTTGATCTCTAAAGCATATAAAAGAACTTAGAGGCAATCTTATGCTTCGCTATAATCGCTTTCGAATAAGTAATGTTGTACGTGTTTGAATTTTAAGTCCAATTAAACTCTAGCACACCTGTAATCCTAATCTGATCAATGATTGTGATTGATCTGCATAAAATCAATGGTTAAATTTAATTTCGAAACTGTACCAAAATATTCCATCTCGGTACGTAATCGTGTCCCTAATTAAAGGATTGAATCAAAAAGTTGAGGCCTTTTTTGGAATTGTAGATGTCAAAGAGAAGTTTGCCCCTTATGGAGACGCAGAGGACCATATCAAGTCAATGAAACATTTGTCGCAACAATCTTCCTGCACAATGCTTCGGCACCTGCTCTTAATCGCTTTCTTTCTCCTATGGTCGTCATCTTCGATCGCTTCGTCGAACAAACAGTTCAAAGTCGATGGAACGGTGTTGGAGCTCGACGAATCCAACTTCGATTCCGCCATTGCCTTCTTTGACTACATCTTAGTCGATTTCTACGCCCCTTGGTGTGGCCACTGCAAGCGCCTTGCCCCCGAGGTATTCCCAAAACCCCTCTCTCTCTCTCTCTCTCTCTCTCTCTCGATATCAAGGCTGTTGTTGCACTTTCTGACTTAAGATCTTAGAACTAGATGTGTATGTATATATGTGTTCACACCCAAATTTATAAAACCCTGAAATGGCGACACGGCGACACTGTGGCACAATGATTGGAAACCTAGACACTCAATTCAAACTGATGAATCAAAATGGACCACCGAATCTAAAAGTACTAAAATGCAAAAAAAAAATTGAGATCAAATTTGGTTGCCCAAATGATGTGGCGCACACAGATATTAGTTTCCTTGGCCCCTTCTTATTTGAGTTATCAAATTTGGTTCCAAAATTTGGTTAGAATAGCATTGCTGTTAAAACTACATCATCTGTATGAGCAAGCAACTTAATGGGCTGAGAGCAAAGAGCAATATTGGTATCAGTTACAGCAACACGGGAAGAGTTCGATGCCTATCATCTAAGGCATCTGGATGTCTGCCCAGCAGTAAAACACAAAATGACAAAGTCCTTAAGCAAGCAAAGTCGATATGTCATGTGCTCGGAGGGATAGTGCCAGCTCAACACCTAAGCGATGCAACAAATAAGGGGCAGTTGTAGAGATCCTTGAATGGAAGACAGTGGTTGCAACATGGAATATAACTCTTACAAATTATTGCCATCAACCCCTATAAATAACAACAAATGTGTTGGAAGGAGGGACTCCCAGCAGTTCCAACAACTATACACACAACTCACTACTGCACAACAATTAGTTTCTACTATCTTCACAGTCTCCTAAGTCTTCGAATCTCACTTCCCAGCCTTAGCTTAGGTTCATGTTAAAAAACTAATCTTGCTAGGTTTTGTATTTTAATTAACAATTTGTTTGCTTATTCATTTAATTGAGATTGTGAAAACATAGTAATTCAAAGCTTTATTCTCTATATTTGTTCGATATGATTGTTTTCCCACGAGCTTAAAACAAACATTGCAAAAGCCTTGGAAATATGAAGTGCTTAACTTCAAGGCATAGAAAAGAACCCTACAATTACACCTTACACTATTGTACAATTGCCTCCACAACATCTGATTCAAAACCTATACATCGGTCATAGATATTGTATTTGGATTTGGGTTTTCATGAACCCTGACTGATCCGCATTTGCATAAATCAACATTAATGACCAAGCAATATGGTGTATGTCTATCCACTAGAGGACCCTACACACAAGTACCCATGTGAATATAATCAGAAAGTAGTGAGATAGGGAGAGAGAGAGAGAGAGATATGAGAGTGAGAAGAAACTAAGAGTGATTTAGGCATGAGTGGTTATTTGACAAGGAATGAAAGGTAATATTGACATTTCATGAGTGGAGGTGGTTAAGTAGGATTGAAAAGGAAGTTATGAGTGGTTATTTGGAAAAAATTAAGGTTATTATAAACATTTCATGGGAGGACACCAAGCCCCACTCTCTCCCTTTATAATGGTAATAGATGTATCTATGTCTAAGCAAGGGTGGAGCCAAGATTCCAGATTAGAGGGGACAAAGTTAAATAACTTATGGTCAAAACTGATATAGAATGTCTAAACTCAAGCACGAGATGTATACTAAAATTTAGGATTGAATTGCTATATGAAAATAAAATTTATATCAATAATGTGTCAAAATAGAACACACATTGTCCATTTAAATTTTAAAATTGTCTATTATCTTAGCAATTCTCTTTAAGCGTATATATTTTGAAATTGCTTGATAAAATCATTCTTCATTTTGGAAAAGCAAGAAAGGCTCTTTTGGATTATGGCATTTTACCATTTGCAATTAATGGTAGGTAACTCTACAATTTTTTTTCTAAATGTGTTGAATAAACGATATGTATTGTCTTACATCAATATGCACATAGGTTAAGACATCTCATGTTATTTTATGCCGTTCCAACATAAATTGTATGTTGTATTGGGTTAAGAAAGCAAAGCAATAGTGTGTTTTTTTTTTGTTGGGGGGGGGGGGGGGGGGGGAATATATTAAATTAAAAAGTTCATGATCTTTTAACATGTTAAATGCAATTAAAATTGGGATGCCAGTGGGGGCAAGAGTGCCCCAGACCCTTGAGCTTGGTTCTGCCCATGTGTCTAAGGGACATTCCCTTGTGTTGAAGCATCTAGTTATGGGTTTGAATAAGAAGGCATTGTGCCAACAATACTAGAGATTGAGTCAGTCTCCTGTCCATCGATCCCAGTAACCTTGATTAACAAGAACCAATCTAGGTAATGATTCTTTATGTGAACTATATCATGTATGAAAAGTTTCATTTCGTAGTTTAATAGTAAAGTGATCAAGATTTCCATTTACTTACCGAAAAAAGTGATCGAGTTAGTATAAGAACATAGTTGCCATCATAATTGTTAGTATCGTACGATAGACAATACGTTTTGATACATGAAAAAATTGATATATATTACTTAGTGTATCAGATTTGCACCGTATCGTATGATACACGATACGATACATCCGATACGAGACGATATGAATGAGTCATTTGATATGGGAGAAACAAATCATTTCTTTTAACTAGAAAATAACGCCTATTCACATGGAAGTATTTTTTTTAAATACTAGGTAGTGAAACAATGTTGTTTAACTATCTATGGTCTTAAAAAGTACAAGCCTTCTTTTGTTATTCATTCCATCACATGAGCTAATAGTTTTATTGATAAAAGTGTCCTCCTCTAGCTCCTCTAGATGTTAGAACTAGAACTCGCAACTGGAATACTTAGATTGTTAATTTTTTGTTTTGGTCTTTGTTGTCTCTTTAAATTATTTTATGTGAAAAATTTGTTGTGCAATGAAATGTTATTATAACCTTTTTTTATAGGTATATGTATTTTTAAAAAGCTTTTATAAAATTGCACGTATTTTACGATATACGACATGTTACGATACGCGATTCACAATTTTTGAAAAACAATACACCTCTCAATACACATTTTAACAACCTTGGTTGCAAATGTAGACCAAATATGCTGAAGGCTATCCCACACCCTTTGTACATGGGATGGCATTGGGGGAACCAAGATGCATTATTATTCTTTTAGTTGTTCTGATCTAAGAAACACAGATGCAGGAAAGATGGATACAACGCGAGACAAACACTTTGATACAATATTTCTTAAAAAAAAAAAAATAGACCAACGTCTTATATGTCGGGACAAGTTATAAATAATTGTTTTATACATCAAACTATCTAATTTATCTCAAATATTAGAGAAATTATTGTACAATTTATAAGAAATTCAATACTTTATGATAACTGAATCTTAGCCTAGTCAACTAGTCTAAATTTTTAGAAAAAAAATGATCATAATCGTATTTAATCATCGATTTTTAATGGACATTGTGTAGCAAACAGACCTAGTTACAATCATTGCGCTTATTTTGTGCATCTTCTGCTTTTATTAGTAAATTTTGAGTACCATTTTAACATGACTAGTTTTAACACTTAAAATCCTTTCATAAGTATAAGAATCATTTTTCATTTTTTTAAGTTTTCTTAATTACACGCCAATATTTTATTAGTAGACATGACCTAAAGATGTGTTGAACATGTCAACAAAGGAGTGTCGGACATGTGTTTAAAATTTAAATTTTATCTTTTAGATATGGATACAGATAAAAGAGTATTGGACATGTATCTTAGAGTATTTGAGACGTTTCGGTGTCTGACACGTGTCTAACATTGGATACGTGACCTTCATAAGAGAGTTTGTGCCTCTTATGTTCTGATTTAAGCATTATGGGCCATGTATTCGTGGACACGCACGCACACACACACATATCTCCTTATATTGAAGTGTAAATTGTTTATGAAAGCGTGGTTAGTGAGTCTAGCATAAAGTTTCAAATTGTCTTGAGATATCAATTCTTTCATGGTTACACACATGAAAGAAAAGCATGTGAATCAAAATGCGCCTCATTTGGGCAGAGATTAGGATTCTCTCCAGTAATAAAAATTTTCAATTCCTCAATTCTAATTCATCCACTGTGAATTGGCGAGGGATCCACTTAAATGTAATAGCTCTCACTTGGTTTCATGCTAGGTGTGAGGGAATGAGAGGATCCGAATTTGTTGGGCAATTCCCTCTCACTTGAGAGGCGTAGAAGTTGACTCTTGTTGACTGAAAGTTAGTCTAGTTTTTGGCCGCTGTTAGATTCGTGCTTGGTGAGGTTTCTTGTTATTGACTGCAATGCTAGCATATTAGTTGTATTTGTTACTTTGGATATACATTAAATCATTTATATATTGAATGCCATGCCAAATGAGAAGACTGACAACTTTTATTGTTGGATTGCAGTTAGACAAAGCTGCCCCTGTTCTTGCTGGGCTGAAACAGCCCATAGTAATTGCGAAAGTAGATGCTGACAAGTATACCCGTCTTGCTTCTAAATATGATATCGAGTATGCTGCCATGGCCTTACTTTTTGGGTTCCACATTGAAAAAATAATGTGAAATTGTCTGAAACTGTGATGTTGGTGTTTAAGTTTGCATTTTACTCCACACAAATTACTGCTTTTGGCTATAACTGAGTTATTGCAATTTGCTGGCATATGAGTTCTTAGCACTTAATTTCCACTAAACACATACCATCTTTTTTTTACCTCTTTTTGTGGTGCAGTGGGTTTCCAACCTTAAAGATATTTATGCATGGAGTTCCCATGGATTATTATGGACCAAGAAAAGCTGATTTGCTTGTTAGATTTTTGAGGAAATTTGTTGCTCTTGATGTTGCCATTCTCAATTCTGACTCTGCTATTCGAGAATTTGTTGAAGCAGCAGGCACTCATTTCCCAATATTTGTGGGCTTTGGTTTGAAAGAGTCCATGATATCAAATTTGGCTATCAAGTACAAGAAAAAAGCATGGTTTGCTGTGGCAAAAGATTTCTCAGAGGACATTATGGCCTTGTATGATTTTGACAAGGTTCCTGCTTTGGTGGCCCTTCATCCGAGTTACAATGAACAGTACATTTTCTATGGCCCTTTTGAAGGTTGGTGTATCTTTGATCAGTAATCCAAGTGAAGATTCCCCTGCAAACCCCTGAAACTGATAGCTTTTTAAACTTTTTATCATGCTGAAGCATACTGACGTTTTGACACTTACTATTGTCAGGAATGTTTTCATGGAATGGAGAACATACTGTGATGTCTAAAAAAACTGCTTAAGTTAGTGGATTCAATTTTCGATGGACGATGAAAACTTCTAACGGAAAATGAGAATCTCTTAATATGGTGGAATCTTTTATGGAGGAATTTGATGTTGTTGAAAGGAGTTCTCGGAAGAATGACTTTGAATATGTGTTAATTTTATTTTTTAATCTTAATCCTAATGTAAAATGAGGATCTCTTAATGTGCTTGGTTTGAAACCAGTCCATTTGAATCTTCTCTCCATCTTATTGCAAGAAGAATCTCCTATCCAATGGAAATGAGTCAAGTCAGTAATGTTGCATGAGGGCCTGAATATGGAGAAAAAGTGTTGTGATGGTGGGCTTCCCTAGTTCGCAAGGGGATAGAATGAAATGGAATCATGAGAACTCCACCTGCAAGGGGAAGGAAAGAAAACGAATATTAAGATTCCCTAGCTTATCGAAGTAACTATCTCCTTTTAATGAGCATCATGATGGTGTTTTGTGATTAGTTTTTCTCAGTTAATATTTCTATTTTTTTAGGAATGCCATTGAACATTGATGAATTTTTAATTATATACTTCATCTGGTTAAGCTTGGTCAGCAGTAGGCATATCTTCCTTCTTTTCCTTTTAGGTTTTTCCTGGATGCACGCCTTATTTTACATAATTATTATTGCACTTATTCAACTAATAACATGGATAGCGCTGTAGCCATATTTTGTCTACTGTGGTAGCTTTGAACATGGTGTGGGCCATGTACCGAAAGGTTTGTTTAACCTTCATTGTTTTGAACATGCAGATAAATTCCTTGAAGACTTTATAAAACAGAGTTTGTTCCCTCTGGTTTTGCCCATAAATCAAGACACACTAAAGTTGTTGAAGGATGATGATAGGAAAATTGTTTTGACAATTATGGAGGATGAGGCAGATGAGAAATCAAGGGAATTAAGCAAACTTTTGAAGGCTGCTGCATCTGCAAACCGTGACTTAGTATTTGGTTATGTTGGGATCAAGCAGTGGGAAGACTTCATTGAATCGTTTGGTGTCAATAAGAAAACTAAATTGCCAAAAATGATTGTTTGGGATGGGGATGAGGAGTACTTCTCAGTAAGTTAAAGCTTCCCCTCTTTTTTGTCTTCCTGAGAATTATCGAATATTTATTTGATTAGCATTTTTTTTCATAGAAGTTTCAGAAGTAGCAATGGATATTTTAAATTTGACCTTGCAATCTACAACTTTAAATTTTGAATCAAGTGTTTGCTTAGTTGCCTCAGTGATGGGAATCGGATTGTCTTTCGTTATAATAGGCCTAGACATAGGGATTAGGAGTTAATTTTCATTTTACTATTTATTTGTCGTAGAGAAAACGTAGTCGCCTTGGTGGGTGGGTGGGGGTGGGGGGGGGGGGGGGGGGGATATTCTCCAGCTCCACTCCTTGTTATATATATAGTTGAAAATAGAGTGGAAAACTACGCCTCAAAATCAAGCCCAAAAAACAATCCTTTTGGAAGGGTTTGTATTCCGTATATATATAGGGGATGTGGTATTTATTTAGGAACACTTTTGTTTATTATTGAACTCCCCAAGTTCCCTTCTCTTTCCCCTGATTTTCTCATCCCTTCTTCTTCTCTTCTCATCCCCTAATTTTTCCCCTTCCTAGTCTAAATCACTTGGCCAACTGAAGAAAGGTTGATGTGTTTATTATCTCTCTTGTTTTGGTGTGGCATTGCTAATGAATATGAAAACGCATACCTATAAGCAGACGTATTCATAAATCCCAAATGGATAATGGATCAACGTGCTCCGAGTCTCTGACATGACAGTTCTAAACACACTAGTGGGAGACCTTCAATCTGTATCTTTTGTGGTGGAGTTTGATAAATTGCTGAAGGAGACCACATTGTTTTGCTACCGTAGAAATGGAAGCGTTGCTAAACTGCAATATTATGAAAATAATGATATGCATTAAAATAAATAATGACTAGTTCACTTGCTGAAAAAGAAAAATGACTAGTTCAGTATGTTGGAGGCTTATACAACTACCTTCATTGGAAGCAAGCAATAAGGAATTTGAGATAAGACCGTGTTGTGGAATGAACTTGTTTGCCGGCAGTAATACCCACTTACTGGCAAGTGGCAACTACGGATTGTAATGATATAGTGGGGTGCTGTAGTATTCCAATCACTGTGAAACACGGTGATGTCATAACCCATCCACATGCACCTTGAGTTGAGTTGGTTTGGTTTTCTCAGGCCTAGGTGAAACGATTGGAATGGTTCGAGGGTTCGAGTAAAACGAACCAATCCAAGAACAAAGTGTGTATATGCGTGTGCATGCAATTCAATGTTTTCTTATCTTTCCATGCTTTTATAATGGATGGAAGAAGGTACTTCCTCCACTACATGTTGAGGGAATAAGCTTCGCGGGATTTTATCCCCTTTAATGTTGGAGGAGAGGTGGTGTTTGTCTATCATGGCTGATGTGTGATAAAGCAAGAGAAGGTGCATTTACCTGTTGAGATCTGTACCCTCCGTGAAAGGAAAGGACTCCCTCTTGGACCAGTATAAAAAGGGATAAACACCTTATCTTTCTTGTTTGTCATCTTATCGTTAGGCCAGTGGCCCTTGGGGTTTGCTGCTTTGCCCTAAGTAGAGTATCATAATAACCAAACACCAACCCGGCGAAACTTGATTGTGTAGGGTAAATTTGATTGGGCTTGGTCTAATGGACCCCTGGGTGCAGTTCTAGGTTAGAAATATAGATTTATTTTGGTCGTCTCTGTTCTGGGTTTTGCTCTAAACCAAAGCGACTGACCTATGAGCACCTTACAAAGAAAAGAAGCATCCATTTTGGAGCCTATGTCCCACATCACTCAATACAGCGTTTCGGTCGAAAAGACATTAGTTAGTTAGGCTTTAAAAATGTTGGTTTTGAATTAGTGTGATAATCGAATGATTTTAATCATGCATTTCAAGTTTTTAATGTCAGGGGCATTTTGGTGATTTTGCTTTTTGGTCATAGAGTCAAATACCTTCTTGGGTATATGTATTGTAGGGCTTACTTTCATTTTCTGGGCCATGTTTTAGGGTCAGTGAGTCCAAACAGAAATCTGTGTATTTCAAAAATGATCGTCTGTCACCCAAAATTGGCCCAAGTTTACTTGTCACCATTTTGTCTTGGTCACCATGTGTGATGTTATACCATACCTTAAAAGGTGATTACTACGGAAGTCCAGGTATAATTCCTCAAGTTCACAGAATAATGTTCTAGTATTAGCTGCGATCGTGATGCTTTTTTTATAAGTTGCTTGACAAGTGGCAATTTTAGACAACAGGGAGATCCATTGATGGGGTTATTTCGAAGGTGAATCTCAAATGGGAAGCTATACAGTCTTCCCTAGTTAACATTGTCTGTAGGTACAGTTGATCAAAAATAAAGTTCTGTTGGCACTTTCTTTAGAGATATTTCTCTCTGTCTCTCTCCCTCTGTGTGTGTGTGTGCGTGCGTGCTTGCTTTCCTTCTTTTTTTGTTTCCTCTGTGGTAACAAGTGCCAACAGTAAGAATAGCACCTGTCAATCCATCTTCTCCTTTTAGATGTTGTGTTTGCATAGTTTTCTACATAGTCTTTGGCCTATAAAGGATTTGAGTAAGGACAAGGTAATCCCTTGATAGTATCGTAAAACAATTAGTTGGGCATGTCTAGTAGAGTTGATTTTATCGAATGCATGATATATTTGGACAGGATCATCTCTCATTAAGCATCCAACATGTATGCCTGTTGATGGATGCGCATACTGGAAGAGAAATTAGGCATTCCACTATTATATATATTATTCATTTGGTTTTCCACATGATTTTCTTAGTTTTTTAATCTTCCTGCTGGCAGCTTTAAACTTGACATGACACTGATATATTACATTCTTATCTCTGATAGGTTATTGGTTCAGAAAGCATTGACGAATTGGATAAAGGGTCCCAAATCACTAAATTTCTTGAACGATACAGAGGAGGAAGTGTGATCCAGAAGCGCATTAGCGGTCCTTCACTGATTGGTTATATCAACTCATTGATTGGAATCAGAGCTATTTACATTATTGTTTTTGTGGTTGCTGTAATGATGCTTATTCAGACCATCACTAAAGAGGAACCTCTGAGGGTTGGTACTCGGAACGAGGCAGATCATGCAAGCCGCTCCACCTCTCAGGAGGAAAGCAGAGAACATCGTCAATCAGGAGATAAGGAAGATTAATCACAGGGTTCTAGACTCCTAGCTCAATCGGGTCAGAAAAAATAGTAAAAGGAGGCTTTTAACAATAGAAAAACATTGTCCACTTTGTTGTTGTTTTTTTTTTTTTGGGGGGGGGGGGGGGGGGGGGGTATGTGGAGAACAGACAAATTTCTATGTTGTATACTCGAGCTTGGGAACTACTTTTTAAGACAGTTCATTTTCAATTGGTGCTTGGCTCCATATACAAGCCACTATGAATGCAGGATTATTTGAAATTTATTTATGACCCTCTTTGTAACTGTGTCTCGGCCATTTGTTAGAGTGAAGTTATAGAGGGTGTTTCAATAGTGTATAGTCTTGTGTCATTTGTCAAGATTAGAATGATGTGTATACCCAATAGTTTATCAAATGAATGTTGCTAGTTAGATCAGCGAGTTCCCCTAGAACAAGTTAATGAGACCTAGTAATCTAATAATTCACATTCATTTGATAAACTATTTGGTAAGTTTGGTGATTTTATTCATTCAATTTTTGTGAGTTAGTGGAATTGTGGGCTGGGAAAGGACAGGTAGGGTAATACTGTGGAACTGAATTCCATGGTAGCATCCCTTGAATAATGAGTTCCATCTAAGCAGCAGAGGTTGCACTCTAAATGAGTAACCACTAGCAGGAAAGAGTTTCTGATCTGACTTAACTAGCAGGAATCCAAGCCTCTATGTCACTGCTTCATGGGTATCAAACTAACTCTTGCTATTACTCTTTTGTGAACGTTGTTCTGCATCAGTTCAGCTTGTTTTTTTCTTTTCATTTTCCATGAATCCTATGTGATCTGAACTGACTTCTGAGTTCTCGTCTGGGACTTCACTAAGTTCAATCTTCTGGTTGTCTCAGTATGGAATTCTTCACTTTCAATGAATCTACCAATTTGATTTCTGACTCGTCATCTAGAACTTCACAGCGTTCAATCTTTTATTTCTTTCGGCCAGAAGAGAGCTTCTGGCATCTCTTATCTGCGATTACCAGGTCCAATCTTGTATGGTGGTACTAGGTTCAATTTGGGCAGTGACTTTATCATATGGAGCCACTAGAGAAAACATAAATTTCTTTTGTTCTGCATCAGGAGTCTGGTTTTGGGGTGAAGCTTAAAGAATCTCAAGTGAACATGATTTGAGAGAGAGAGAGAAGACAGAGACTAAAACACATTTTCTCTGTTCTTGATTATTACTCTCTTGCTAAATAATACAAATCTTGTTTTATTGATACACTAGTTATTACCTGTGCCTGAAGGCACAAAATAATAAAAAAAATAGTCTACAATAAACATATTTTTATTCACGCCCAAAATTAAATCCCAAATATAGAGGAGAGAGAACGAAATTTAAGTTTCGGTTGTAGTGGATGTGAGCGGTAGTAGTGGTGGTAGGCAATAGTGGTGGTGAAGGGTGATAGTGATGGTTGTGGTGGGTGGCGATGACCGTGGTAGTGGTGGCAGCCGTGGGTGGCAACGATTATAGTGGTGGTGGATTTTGGGTGACGATGGTGGTAGTGGCAGTCATGGGTGACGGTGGTGGTGGACGACAATGATGGTGGTTGGCAGTAATGGTGGTGAAGCGACGACAATGATGATGGGTTGTAGTGGTGGGATGGTGACGATAATGGTGATGGACGACAACGGGTGCTTATGGGCGGCAGTGTCACTGTGTGATAGGTAGTGGCGAATGACGATGGTGATGTTGGTGGTAGGTGTGGTGGGGGTGGGTGACAGTGGGTGGGATAGTGGTGGGCAATGACGGGTGGTGGGTGATGACAGGTGATGGTGGGTGGGTGATAGTGACTAACAGTAATGGTGGGCGATGACAGGTGGTGATAGGTTATGGTAGTGGGTGACCGTGGGTGGTGGTGGACAATAATGGTGGTGGTGGGTGTTGACGGTGGTAGTGGAATGATAGTGGAAGTGGTAATAAATATAAGAATGAGATGACAATGGTGATGGGTGATGACAGTGGACGACGGTGGTAGCAATCGGTGGGGGTGGCAATGGTAGTGGTGGGGAGGGGGTGGCGTGGTGGGGGTGGTGGTTAGGCAGTGGCAGTGGTGGTGGGGGGTGCCAGCTGTGGTGGTGGCGGTGGGGTGACGGCAGTGGTTATGGTGGTAGTGGTGGTGGGGTGACGGCAGCGGTTATGGTGGTAGTGGTGGAGGTGGTGGTGGTAGAAGTGATTTATGGGACAGTGGCGGCAGTGTCGGGGGGTGGTGATGGTGGTGGTGGAGCGATGGGGTAGCGACAGTGGTGATGGTGGTGGTGATAGGGTGGCGGTATTGATGGTGGTAGTGGTGGTGGTAGTGATGGTGGTGGGGCGGTGGGGTGGTGGTTGTAGTAGTGATGGTGGGGGGTGGCGGCAGTGGTGATGGTGGTGGTGGTGACAGGGTTGCAGCAGCGGTGGTGGGGCGGTGGGGGTGGTGATAGTGGGGATGGTGGTGGTGGGATGGCGGCAACTGTGGTGGCGGGGTGGTGGTGGTGATAGTGGTGGGGCAGTGAGGGTGGTGATAGTAAAGGTGTTGGTGGGACAGTTCCAAACACTATTTTTTTAAAAATACTTATAAAAAGTTATAAGTATTAAAAAACATTTTTAAAAAGTCACCCCAAACACACCATTAGAGGCCTATTTTCCCTATTAAATTTGGAGTGTTAATATTAGTCGTTAGATTAACTTTAAAGTAAAATTTGAAGAAATCTCAACCGCGAATAGCAAAAGTCATTTTGTTTATTTTTTAAGATTTGAATTGTATTATATTTTATTATATAAATTATATATGTAGTGCTTAATAGCTGAACACTTGCATAACTATACAGCTGCCATTGTAAGAAACTATTGTCACTTGTGGGAAAATGCGATGTGCGGTAGATTGTCCCTCACAATTATATACATGGGATTAAGACACAATCTAGAGAAGCTGAATAGGTTAATTCAATGTTGATCCGAACAACCACCAATTTTAACCTAACTCACCACAATTACCAATTCAATGAATGATTTGTCAATTAAGTGTTTGAACCCCGTTTACAAACCGATATACCTCGTCATGTGAGTCGATGTGTCGATATGCAATTATTCAATTAACACTCAAACTCACAACGACAATCCCAACCAAGGTAAAACTCACAAGACCCTTTTCAATAAATTGAATGATTAACAATCAAACCATTAAACATATAGTGTGCGTATGTGCAAAATTGCATGTGTATATGCAAATTAAAGCAAGTAAAGAATACGAACAATTTGTTAACGCGGAAACCCTACTTGGAAAAAATCGCGGAGAACCACTTGGGGTTCACCAAAACCTAATCCACTAGCCCAAAGTCAGTTTACAAGTACTCGAGACTTATACGTCAACCAATACCATGTTTTGACGTTCATTTCCTTCAATAAACCTCTACTCCGGATTCTCCCACCAGAGTTATGGGTAGCTTCACTTGAATGCCTCCACCGCAATGGACAGTTTAGGTTCTTTGAACGATCTTCTCCGCCAAGATCCTTAGATGCACACCCCTTCAATAGGTTTTGTGATTCCAAATAAGAACCTTTTCTTCAATTTGTGATGTTGAATGAAAATTCAAGATGGATGCCTTAAGTTTCTTAGGGATCTAGGGTTTATTGAAACTATAGGGTCAAAAAAAGAGAGAATGGAATTGGCTTCATGTGGCTGATTAGGTGTAAAATTAAAAACCAAAAAATTTCACAATTAAGTGACCTCAGTATAGATTAAAACTATTAATTAAGATATAAAAAATACTAATCAATTATTACCATTGGAGAAGATATTAAAGTCATTCAATTGACTTTAGTCTTTTGTTTGAGGATAAATTAGTAATTCAAAAAAATTTCATGCATGTTGATATTTTTATAGTAGTATATAGAATAAGGATATAATTTTAAAAATTCGATTAAAATTTTTAAAATTAGAATGTGAAGATTTTTTGGGGTGAAAATTTCGAAATTGTCATTTGCCCTTACAGAAGTGACATAAACTAATACGATGATGCCTTAATTAGGGGTGTGCAAGAATCCAAAAATTGTGGTGGTTTTTGGGTTGTGGGTTAAAAGGGTATAAAACTAGTAGCATTGGATAAAATTTTAGTGGTCCCATATATCCCTTGTTTGAGAAGTGAAAAAGCTGGCTAGAAATCCCAATTGGGTCAGTTCTTGACCCGAATGAACGGTACCCGTGTTGCCTTCATACATGGATTAACTGAAACCCAACTGGAGCGTGGGTTAGAAAAATATCCAATCGGATATCACAGGCAAATTACATATGTTATATGTACCCTTTAGCTTAACAAAACGAGATTAAATTCTTTATAATAAGCTTGTAAACAAGCAAATTACTGGTAGCCACTCATCAACTGTCACATCAACAAAAATGGCAGAAAAATAGGAACGGGTGTTTCAGTTCTAACTCAACCGTGGTTTAAACATAATCAAATGGGTCACAACTAACAAACTTGATATTATTAGGAATCGATGGATAGTATCGTTAGTAATGGCCAAATAAAATTCGTCAATGGCACCGAAGAAGAAGAACATAAATATGACAATTTGTTGGATTCTTCGTTATATGGAAATATTATTAATGACTTACTGATAGGGACCAACAAAAATTCATACTTTAGTCTGTTAGATCTTCTAATTGTGGTCATCGACAATGTAAACACATTTTTCGATCAATTGAAAAACCTAAATTTTGAATTGCAGAGAGCGTAAGATTATGGCGAAATGAACCCTAAATTTTTAGTACGGCTTACTCTAGGGCAACCTGCATTGGCATGTCCAACGACGGATACAAATTCTGAGGTTATAAAACTCCAAAAGGGTGAACTACAATGGAGGGCTAGAATAAGAACGTTGGATCTGTGACACCGGCAAACATGGGGTCAGGCAATCGTGAAGCAAAGCTAATATTTTTCGTGAAAAGGACGACCGGTGGGTTAATTGGAGAAGTGAAGTTAATGGGTGAGCCCTAGTTAAGTCATTTTAAACCAAGGTAGCTTGGGTTAAAATTGAAACACCCTTTCTAAGTCTTATGTCATTTTTGCTGATGGGGAATTTAATGAGTGACTACCTGTAAATCTCCCTATTTATATAACATCTTCAATAGAACATGTAAAACTCCAGAATAACTAAAATTTAACTAATCAAAGACAAAAATCATGCTCCAACAGAATATATTTAGATGCTCTAAGAGCATCTACAACAATAAAAGTTAGTTTAGCTATTCAAAAAATAGGGTCTATTTGGTTTGGTTTTCAAAAACAGTTTTTTGTTTTCAAAACTCTAAAAACAAGGAAGATGTTTGTTTAGCTTTTTTGTTCTCCAATTTTTTGAAAATTTTGAGAAATGAGATGTGATTTTAGAGAACAACAAAATGATGTTTTCTGAGTTTTCAGACTAAAATAGAAAACAACGGAAACAACTCTTCCTCTTTAATGAGGTCCACCCATCAAACTTTTTTAGCAGCAAAACACCATTTTTTGACTTTATGTATAAAAGCCCTCCTCTTTAACGCAACGAACTTCCTTAGCCCTCATATATATATATATATATATATATATATATATATATATATATATATATATATCTCTCTCTCTCTCTCTCTCTCTCTCTCTCTCTCTCTCTCTTCCAGAAGCACACACATGATTTGGGTGTTCTTCGCTCTCTTCTTCTTCTTCCCACACTTCTCCCCACCCGAATCAACCGCTCAATTCTTGAAGAAACTGGAGAACTTTCCGCTGTGAAACACACACAAGATCTGGGTTCAACATTTCTTCTCCGGCTTTTTTTTAGGCATCTGGCTTCAGATCTTGAGGGAGATCTTGAGTGGAACTAACGCAGATCAAATCAAATCTTGATATGTCTTCTTTCTCTCGTCTGCTCTCTCTCTTTTATCTTCTCGCACAACAAATATATACAGATATATGTACAGATCTATATATACACAGATCTGTGTATATATACAGATTTGTGTGTATATATATGTGGGTTGTCTGTGTGTGTGAGTGTGTGTATATGTGTGTGCGTCTGTGTGTGTATTTTTACTTTGTGTGTGTGTGTGTGTGTGTGTGTTTTTCTTTTTTTTTTTGTGGAGAGAGAGAGGGGAAAGAAAGGGAGAGATGAGAATTGGGAATTTTGTGGATTATTATCCAAATAAGTTTTACAATTTTTTGTTATTTAAAACTATTTTCAAAAATATATAACCAAACAGGTTTTACAATTTAAAAATTTTCAAAAACACATCCTTGCAACTCTTCCTAAAAATTATTTTCGAATACTATATTTTGAGACGCAAACCAAACAGGGCCTCATTTTCTATTTTAGCTACTCACTTTTTTAATACACACTCCAACAAATTTTCTATATTTTTAACTAGTTCCTTTAAATATTATTTCTCATTCTTTTTGTATTTTTTTTTTGGGAATAGTGAGAGGAACAAATAGAGAGAATGGAGGAAAGGAAAGAAATGAAGAGAGAGAAAATATTATAAAATATTTATATATTACTACACTGACACTCTAACAAAATACTATTTTAGAGCATCTCCAAGAGAATGATTAAAACTCCAAAATAACTAAAATTTAGTTATCAAAAAGTTAAAACTATGCTCCAACTGAAGATGTTCAAAATAGGTAAAATATAATCTTGCTACAGTGATGCTCTATATTTATAGCATCATGTATAAATAGTTTATAATATATTTTCTATTCTCTTGTCTTTTCCTACCTCTCTTTGTCTCGTCATTGTCTTTCCCTCTTTTTTTTTTTCTCTCTCCAATAGTTCCAATAAAGGTGTAAAATATAAAAAATAATATTTAAAAGAAATAGTTAAAATATAGAAAATTTATTGAAGTGTGTATTAAAAGGTGAGTAGCTAAAATAGAAATAGTGTACTTTTGAATACCTAACATATAAATATTTGTTGGAGATGCTCTTAAAAGCATCTCAAGAGAATGACTAAAATTGCAAAATAGCTAAAATTTAGCTATTCAACGACAAAAAACATGCTCTAATAGAAGATGTTCAGAGTAGGTAAAATACATTTTTACTACAGCGATACTCTATATTTATCACTATAGCATTATGTATAAATAATTTATAATATATTATCTCTGCTCTTGTCATTTCCACCTCCATTTTCTCTCTTTCTCCCCCTTTAATAGTCCCAACAAAAGTACAAGATATGAGAAATAATATTTAAAAGAAATAGTTAAAATATAGAAAATCTGTTGAAGTATGTATTGAAAAAATTAGTAGCTAAAATAGAAAAAATGTACTTTTGGATAGTTAAAATACAAACTTTGTTGGAGATGTTGTGATGATTTGGAGATATTGTGTTGGAGTGGAATTTTAGAGTAAAAATAACTAAATTTTGAAATTTTTGTGTCCTTTAGCTACTCTCTTGGAGATGCTCTAAAATAACTAGTTGTTATAGTGATGCTCTATATTTAACAATTTGTATAAATATTTTATAATTTTTTATCTCTCCTCTTGTCTGTTTTCACCTCTCTTATCCACTCGTTGTCTTTCCCTCATTTCTCTCTCACCAATAGTTCCAACAAAGGTATAAACTATATAAAAAATAAAATAAGGGTAAATTACACTCGGACCCCCTGAAGTTTGTCACTTAATCACATAGACCCCTCACATTTGATATATTACACCTAAACCCCCTGAAGTATATGCCCGTGTAACACATAAGTCCAATTGTTAGTCTCCGTCAACAAAACCGTTCAAAAATTCATGATGTCATCCTTACATATAAATTTAATTGGGTTAATTGCAAATTACATCCCGAAAGATTGTTCGAATCTCAATTTACACCCCAAAGATTAAAAATTTCAATTTGCACCCTCAAAGATAAAAATTTATATCAATGTGCACCCCCAAAGATAAAAAAATCTCAATTTGCCCTCTCAAAGATAGAAATTTGTATTAATGTGCATCCCCAAAGATAAAAAATCTCAATTTACACCCTCAAAAATAGAAATTTGTATCAATGTGCACCTAAAACTAACCGTCGTTAGTTTGCTACCTAAAACTAAATTGATAAATTATACCTAGACCCCCTCATACTTGTCACTTAATTATTTGGACCCAAATCATTTGGACCCTTTCCAACTCGTGAATATACGGACGACGAGTACCAGCCCATCATCAAGAAAGTCATGGGAGTGTTGTATATATCTTTAACTTTTGTATTCTTTCTTCAAAGCCTTGGTCAAGTTTCTGTTACATTTGTTCAGAAGTAATTTTTCTAGGTTTTGACACAAATTTTTTATTTATAAACTGTTTTGGATGATAATGGCTTGTGGTAAACAGGTATTTACTGGGATTTCTCTATCCAATCTCTTCTCTGATCAGCTATCAGTGCTTTAGAAGGTTTGGCAATGAGTATGATTGTTTGTTGGTTATTTATGTTATATAATGGTGAACTTGCCTTCTCCTTTTAGATGACTTTTTCCTTGTTTTCAAGAAAAGAAAGGGAAACAACCTCGTCATTAACAGTATAATAGGGAAAAAAGGCCCCAAGAAAAGAAAGGGTCCCAATAAATACCTGTTTACCACAAGCCACTATCATCCAAAACAGTTTATAAATAAAAATATTATGTCAAAACCTAGAAAAATTACTTCTGAACAAATATAACAGAAACTTGACCAAGACTTTGAAGAAAGAATACAAAAGTTAAAGATACATACAACACTCCCATGACTTTCTTGATGATGGACTGGAACTCGTCGTCCGTATATTCACGAGTTGGAAAGGGTCCAAATGATTTGGGTCCAAATGATTAAGTGACAAGCATGAGGGGGTCTAGGTATAATTTATCAATTTAGTTTTAGGTAGCAAACTAACGGCGGTTAGTTTTAAGTGCACATTGATACAAATTTCTATCTTTGAGGGTGCAAATTGAGATTTTTTATCTTTAGGGGTGCACATTGATACAAATTTCTATCTTTGAGGGGGCAAATTGAGATTTTTGATCTTTAAGGGTGCACATTGATATAAATTTGTATTTTTGAGGGTGCAAATTGAGATTTTTAATCTTTGGGGGTGCAAATTGAGATTCGAACGATCTTTCGGGGTGCAATTTATAATTAACCCAATTTAATTTACCAAATTACCCTTTATACGGAGCCACTATCAACTGATTAATTGACCAAACCTCTAATTAACCCTAAAATTTAAACCCATAAATCAAATCAATTGACTCCTCAACTAGCGCCTCCACCGCCAACTTCCTTCAATCACCACAACGACACCCCCAACAATCCCTTTCATCATAACACCTCTCTCTCTTTCTCTCTGCCACCATCAACACCCCTCCACCAACCAAAAAAATCCTAACCCACTATCACCACCAATCCGAAAAAGGGTTATGACACCATTAATACCTCTCCACCAACCCAAAAAACCCTAACCCACTGCCACCACCAATTAGAAGAAGGGTAACGACAAGGGGGGCATGCATAGGAGAGGAGTTTTGGGGTGGGTATGCACAGGAGGGGAGTTTTTTTTTGTGGGGGGAAGGGGTATGCATAGGAGGGAAGTTTTTTTTTTTTGGGGGGGGGGGGTCTGCACAGGAAGGGAGCTTTGGGGGGGAGTTGGGTTTGCGTATGTGTGTGTGTGACAGAGAGAGAAGAGGGTTATGTGGAAGGAGTGGTCTGCCCAGGAGGCGAGTTTTGGGGGGGGGGGATGTGGGTTTGCAATTGTGACATAGAGAGAAAGAGGGAGAAAATGGTTATGGGGAGGGGGTGGTTTACGTAGGAGGGGAGTTTGGGGGGAGGTGAGTTTGCGTTTGTGACACAGAGAGAAAGAGAGAGAAGAGGGTTACGGCGAAGGGGTCTGCATAGAAAGGGAATTTGGGATAGGGTGGGTTTGCGAGAGAGAGACATAGAGATGGGGGAGAGAAGAAAGATAGAGAAGAGGGCTATGACGAGGGGCTGGTCTACGCAGGAGGGGAATTTGGGGGAGTGGGTTGCGAGAGAGAAAGAGAGATGGGGGAGAGAAAATATGAAGATAAAGGTAAATGGACATTTTTGGTAAGTATAGCTTAATTAAGAAAATAACTTGTATTTTTGGGGTATTTTGGTCTTTTAATCATTTCTGTTGGTTCCGTTATTTAATCGTCACCTATGAGATTTGAGTGTAATATTTCAAACATGAAAGAGTTTATGTGATTAAGTGACAAACTTCAGGGATCCGAGTGTAATTTACTCAAAATAATTAAAATATAAAAAATTTAAGACTGTGCATTAAAAAAGTGAATAATTAAAAGGGTTAATTGCGTCTGTGGTCCCCAAAGTATTCATTTTGTCTCATTTTGGTCCCTAACCTTCTAATTTCATCAAGTTGGTCCCCAAAGTATTACAAATGCACTTACCTAGTCCCCGCCGTTGACGCCGTCCATAATTCCGTTTGTTCATAGTCATGTGCCATCCGCATGACTCAACTGAGGGGCTTATATGACATTTAGCCTTCTCCCATTCAGTCCCCATCAACCCCAATTGACTATTCTTGCAAAACTCATGGCAATCCTCACATACCCTCAAATTCTTCATGATTCGAATGCACTCCCCAGGCCGCATTACCAACAAACCAAAAGAAATTGCTAGCCTCTCACTGTGCTCCTTAATTGCATTCTCTTTTTCTTCCTCCCCTATATCATGTAAAACTGGTGAAACGTTTGGCAAGTAGCCAGCCTCTACAATTCGTGTTCCAATAGTTTCAAGCATCTTATAAATCTCTGGAGATCTCTCGTGCTCACGGTCCCCAGCAACAAAATGATCAACTCTTCCCTGCGTTTCAATCAGGCTCCAGCCTGGAACTTTATTAGCTTTCCGACCAACCATTAATCTTCTAACTTTAATTACATCTTCCCATTTCATTGATTTTGCGTAAATACTAGCTAACTGTACATAATTTCCATCATGATTTGGATCCAATTGTAGTAGTTTACAACCAATCTTTTCACCCAATTCTACTAACCCATGAACCTTACAAACACCAAGTAGAGTTACCCATAGAACTGGATCTGGTGGAACTTACATTTTTTCAATCAATTCAGTAGCCTCACCAACAAAGCCAGCACGACCCAAGAGATCAACCATGCATCCATAATGCTCCATCTCCGGCTCAATGCCATATCTTTCGATCATCAACTTAAAATAGTTACGACCCTCACTGACTAAACCTGCTCGACTACAAGCATTCAAGACCCCAATGAAGGTCACATTAATTGGCCGAAATCCTTCAATTATGAACATTTCGAAAACTGCAAGAGCTTCCTTCCCAAGTCCATGGGCTGCCAAACCACAAATCATCACATTCCACGTTGAAACATCTTTTAAGGGCATATTATTAAACAAGACCCTAGCTTGCTCAATCCACCCACATTTGGCATACATGTCTACAAGACTTGTGCCAATAGGCACAGTCATTGGAATATTCAAAGAATCTATAATGGAATGAACTAATCGACCATGTTCAAGCAAACCCAATTGGGCTGACGCCGAGAGCACCATCACCAATGCAGGCTCATTAGGTATCAACCCATTCTCTCTCGTTTCCTTAAAACACTCCAAACCTGCTTCTAACTGCCCATTTTGCACGTAACCCGTTATCATTGTACTCCAAGATACAATATCTCTTTCGGGAATTTCTCCAAACAACTTCTCCGCAACACCCATCTGCCCATCCCTGGCAAATCCCACCAACATCGAATTCCAAGTCACCACATCTCGACAATGAGAACTCTCACCAAACACCCTTTTTGAACATTCAACTCTACAACAAGCGTTATAGAAGTGTATCAAAGAATTTCTAATATAAATATCATCGCCAAAACCAAGTTTTACAACATGAGTATGCACTTGAGCGCCTTCAAGCAAAGCCAAAGCCTTACTGCAAGCTTGTAATACAAAAGGAAAAGTATAGTTATTCGGACTAACACTGCTTCGGCGCATAGAAGCGTAGATAATGATGGATTTGCGTGGTGATTTGCTCTTGGCGAAGCAACGGATCATGTTATTGAGGTCGAAAACACTTGGCGCTTCGATGGTTTAGAAGATAGAGAGAGAATAGTCAATTGGGGTTGATGGGGACTGAATGAGAGAAGACTAAATGTCATATAAGCCCCTCAGTTGAGTCATGCGGATGGCACATGACTATGAACATACGGAATTATAGACGGCGTCAACGGCGGGGATTAGGTAAGTGCATTTGTAATACTTTGGGGACCAACTTGATGAATTAGAAGGTTGGAGACCAAAATGAGACAAAATGAATACTTTGGAGACCACAGACGCAATTAACCCTAATTAAAATAAAAAAAAGCCAAAATCTCTCCGTCTCTCTCGATATAGACCGGTCGGACCTCCATATTCTGAACCAAACGTCTAGGGTTTTTCCAGTTTCAGCGCACAAAAGCACATTGCGATAGTTGTCGCTGTCAAGCACGCCACCATGCCCACAGTCAGCGTAGGAAGAGACCGTCTCTTCGAGGCCCTCGGTCGCGCTTACAGTTTGTCTTTCTCTTCTCTGTCATCTCTTTATCATTTATCTGTCACTTTCAAGTTCACTATCTCCAATCTCATGTTTTGCTTTATCCTAATTCAGCTCAAGAAGAGTTTGATGAATTGTGCTTCGAGTTCGGTATCGAGCTCGACGATGTTGTAAGCACTTACAAAATCCCTCTCTCTCTCTCTCTCTCTCTCTCTCTCTCTCTATATATATATATATATATATATATATATATATATTTCCTGTATCCATATTCGTATGATAAATGGGATTGTGTGAAATTTTCTTGAATTATGATATTTTCTTTCATTTCTTCACGCATAAATTTGTTTATTTGTATAAAATGTATATGTATATGTATATATGTGAATATACGTGTGTGTGTGTGTGTGTGACTGTGTAATTGAGTAGATTTATTTTAAATTTGGTAAATGTCGTTATCCCTTGATTTATGTAAAATGCAGACGACAGAGAAGGCAATTATAAGGAAAGAAAAGCATTTGGATGAAGAAGCATTGGAAGATGAAGAAGTCATATACAAAATCGAAGTTCCAGCCAATAGGTACTCTTAATTTGGTTGGCTAATCAATTTTTTTGGTGGCTTTGTGTTTTCTAGAAAATTTGAAATAATTAAACAATAATTTGAATTCGGGATTGTGTGGGACTCAATTTTTTTTTGGGGTGGGGGTAATAGCTCTAGCTTACCACATTTGGTTTTACTTCGAGATTATGGTAAGACGATCATTCAGTTAGTCGCTGGAAAGTTTCTCTCTGCTAGGCTTGTTGGTTGGACTTCTTGTCTCATCATCTATCAAATTTCTCTCTTACCTTTAGCATTTGTTTACTGTACAAAATGGAAAATGAAGATTAGTTATAACTTCAATTTTTTTATTTTAATTGATATGCAGATACGATTTGCTTTGTCTTGAGGGGCTTGCCCAAGCCCTCCGCGTATTTAATGGACTCGATCCAATACCTGCATATACAGTGTCTAATATTAGCAAGCAATCAATGGTTAAAATACATGTGAAACCAGAAGTATGTCTCCAAACAACCCAAAATTGAGCATGAGTTATAATTGCTTTAAACTAGTTTATATATCTGACTTTTCTTCAATTATCATTTTTTCCATGCAGACATCGTTGATACGTCCATATGTTGTATGTGCTGTTTTGAGAGGCGTTACTTTTGATGAAGAAAGATATAATAGCTTTATTGATCTTCAAGATAAGCTTCATCAGAACATATGCCGGTAACAAATCATACTTATGATTTTCATTTCTCAACTGTAGCTTGACTTGAGACTCATTTTCGGACTTGTTAATACTTTTACTATGATGATATTAAATTTGGATTTATGATTTTGAAAAATCTCCTATGAATTTTACTTATCATTGTTTGAGATGGAATTTGTTAGCCTCATGTTTGTCATCACCTGGTGAAACTCTTTTGATTAGATGGTATACTAATGGATTGACACTTTTTTGGATCATGTTTGTGAATTGTGTATGATATTGGTGAACTTGTATATTTTGAGGAGCGTGTTATAATAATGTTAAAGTAAGCATTAGAGGACAAATTATGTAATCATTCATTAATAGCAGGAAAAGTTTCATTAATAAGAAAAGAGATTTTCCAATAATAAGGAACTAAGCCTTGATGACAAATTCAATGGTATTCATGAAGAGTGAGAAGAGTTCCCTACATGTCTTAAATGATTTTAGAGTCTGGACGCTTTTTTGTGAGTCTTCAGTTGGATGCTTTCTGGGAAATGATTTTGAAGGGTGCCATGGAGATTTGGGGGAGAGCGATTGATGGCAATTATGGTAGTGATCTCTTGGCTAGAACTCTATAAAGGTGACATTTGGAAAAAAACATTGCTATAGTAGTTGCCAATAGCCACAAAATAGTTTTTGGTGGGATGCACACTGCAGGAATGTGATTTCAATAACATTTGATAATAATTTCGGTGAAAAATTCAATTCTCTTTAAGCATTCTTCTCAGGCTAGTGAATGAAATCCACCAAGGGCCCTTTTGAGGAATTCATAAAATTTCATCAAAATGTTTGGATGGTTGGATACTATTTTGAAGGGAGAGATTCTTTGTCCACCTTTATTGCATCCAAGTCCGATGAAGAAGATATGGTGAGTGTCCAGTTTATTTTTCCACATGAATTCTGGTCAGCAATGTGTTTTTGTATGAATGATTCATATTGCTGTAGCGCACTGCTGGCGAAATTTGCTACGAGGATTGATGAATCTCAAAACGTGACCCCACCGTGTTGGGCACGTGACCCCACTGTGTTGGGCATGTGTCCCCAATGTGTCTTGTAAAAAATTTAATAATAAAAAATTAGACACTCATTTTACCATGTCTGAAGTGTGTCCATGTCCCAGACGTGTCTGACACCAACACTCTGGCCAAAATGAAGTGTCTGTGCTTCTTAGATTACGACTATTGAAAATTGGCTATACTATGGCTACAAAGGATCATGTCGATTCATTTGTCTTCTGCAAATAATGGGGGTTGACTCAAACATCTTCAACGGGTTTAGGTCATGCTGCATGATGTCTTTTTTTCCTTATGAAAGGCATACAAAGTTTGAATTTGTAAAGCGTCGTCGGGATTGTTATGATGAAATTAGGAATGAAAGGACATCCAGCCAAGAGATCAAACTTCACATTGTTTTATCTGTAAGAGAACTTTGCAGTAAATTGTCCACCTTCTTCTCTCTCAACTGGTAGAAGAAAAAGTGTAGTTTAACTGGCATTATTATTGCTTGGTTTTCCCTATGATGATGTTCCTGGTGCCCTTCTCTTTCAGATCTAGGGTTTCCAATAGTATTCCTGTTCCTGTGCTTCTCCAAGAGTTTGTGGAAGTGATGGGTTAGCAACTAACTTCTTACTTGACTCAATTCTTCCATAAGTATTTTGTAATAAGAGACGAAAAACTTTTATTAAATAAAATGAGAAGTACATTATAGTGGACCCCTTGAAAGGATAATAAAAAAAAAGAAGAAAAATATCATAAAAGATTAAATCATCATAAAAAGAACCAAGTCTTCCATAAGTTCACAATCAAGTATGGGCATGCACAGTTTATTTGGTTAAAATTTAGATCTGTTTAAAGCATGCTAATCTTTCGGGTGTTCTCTACGTGCTGGAGGTCTCTTTCTTTTTCTCTTGGTGATCTCTTTCCGTTGCTTTTTTTCCCTTTAGGCAAAGAACCTTGGTTGCAATTGGAACACATGACTTGGATACGATACAAGGCCCTTTTACATATGAGGTATACTGTTGTGTTTTTTTTTTTGCACGATCTGGTGAAATGATGTCCATTTCCTTTGTACATTGTATTTGTATCCCTTTGGAGGATACACCATGTAAATCGAGCAATCTGCAGGAACTTTTTTTTTTTTTTTTTCAGTCTTTCGCCATTCATATTAATGTAAGGTGGATTGGATTGCATCGAGGTTGTAGTGAGCTTGTGTGGTTGCTATGTACCACATGCCTCTAAGTCATGCATTCGATTTGGTTGATGCTTCCAAGCATCCATGACTTACATGCAGCCTCTGCTTATGCAAGTACTAGAGTGGCAAGAGATGGGAAAATAATATTTGGAGACATTGTAGGAACGAGTCCCATTAGGCCATTTTTGGTTTTAAACGCCTATTGCTTTGGTAAGATTCAAAAGTTTGTAAAAATGATTTTTTGTGCTCTTACCAGCTTTTAGGGGACAATTCCTTTTCTTTTTGTTTTGTTTTGGCTCTCCAGTTTGTACAGATGGCAAGAGAGATTGTTTGCTTTATTACTTAAATTTTGTCTTTTTATTTCCAGGCTTTGCCGCCCTCAGAAATAAATTTCGTGCCACTGAAACAGGTGAGTAATTCTTTTCTGAATCCAAATGTTCTGTTGAAGATGCTTGAATTAAGTCCTGTTGTTACAGCGACCACATAGGTGCTGTTAGTTCCTGAGAGGAGACTAAAGTTAGTTACCAAACAGCGATCCCAAGATGACCTCTTGGAAGGATGTCATTTTGTGGGCTTGTAAAAAGAAAACATAAGAATCCATTTTCTAATAATGTTTCCTACCTAAATACCTGTTGCCTAATAGTGGGGAAAAACTTGGGCGACATTGCAGAGGTTGTTGCTCAAAACTTTGAAGAGTGCAGACAGTTGATTCTCTGTCTGATGTCTCAAATACATTTGTTGCACTTGATATATGTTTTGTCTGTTCACGCTTTGATGTTGCCGTTAGTTTCACACTTTGTTCCAGAACATTAATTTTGGGAATTCCAAAGTGTAGTTTTGTATCAATGCTTGTTTCATTTTGTTAGGCAAGATAAAATTTAATGAATTGAAACTTTCTAGGATTTTAATTTGGGTCCAAAATGAGCAGCAACCATAACACATCAAGAACTAAATAGATTGATATGAATACTGATGTTCTTTGAAATGTTTAATTCAAGATCATATGTAACACCTTTTGCATTTTGTTTTCTAATGAATTGAAGTTAAAAAGACATTTTTAATTCAGATCGTATGTATAACACATCTTATTTTGTTTTCTAATGAATTGAAGTTAAAAAAGAAAAACCTAACCTTGCTTTTAATTCACCACATTTTTTTCCCATAGTTGAGCATCAGCATCTTATGTAAGATATGTTAGTCTGCACCAGTAATATGACATCCTCTCGTAGAAGGCATACTGCCTACCTGCTCCCAATTCTCACCTCCCAGATTGTGCTTTTTAATAATAATGGCTTGCTATTTTTCGGGTTTATTATGCAGCTATGTTGCTCATCGAAATTGTCTCAATGGTTTGAAACTTGCTTACACAAGACATTGTGATGAAACTGACTCATAACTGGTTTTTATTTAGGTCAAAAACTTCAGAGCTGATGAGTTGATGGAGGTTTACAAAGTGAGTTCTAGTTTTATGTGTACTTCATTGGTTTTTTGCATAATAGTCTAGTTGTCAGTCCTATTTGTGTGTAGTTCCATATTTTCCTGTTTGCACGGCTTGTTTAGTAATATTCATAGCTTTATAGTAGAACTTGAGGATGTCCATACATCATCTTGATACATTTTTTGCCGTTTATATTGGCAGTCGGATCTGAAACTGAAGAAATTCTTGCGCATCATAGAGAACTCACCAGTATTCCCTGTTATATATGATCACAAAAGGTATTTTGGTTCTCAATAAGCCTGTTTGACCTAACGATTTTGAGCAGTTTTTTTGGCCTAATTGTTTTAAGCTATCTGACTGCCACTTGTTGATGCTGTTATGTTCTGCCATATTTTTTTGCTTCCATCACTTGCTATGCTGAAATCAATTCGATGGCTCTGTCTGCCTATGGTTCCTTTTTTTGGGTGCTGTTGAACTTATGCTCTACTTAAATTAATATGCTCTAATAATATGACGATTCAGTGTACTGATGTGTCCTTAAAATTTTGTTTTGGTTATGTTAAAATTAGCATTGGATAATTCAAAATTTATATTTTTCTTTTGATGTTTTAAGTTTTTTGAAGTTTCTGTAACTTGATAGATATCGTTTTTTTGCTCATGCAGAACTGTTTTGTCTTTGCCCCCTATCATTAACGGTGCACATTCTGCCATTACCCTAAAGACAAAGAATGTGTTCATTGAATGCACAGCCACCGATTTGACGAAGGCCAATATTGTTTTAAACACCATGGTAAGAATTGTAAAATTTCTATGGCATTTGTTTGTATCCAAATAGATGCTCTGTGTGTTTTTCAAATGAAGAGTCTGGAGCCATCTTTTATTGCTTTTCCTGGTTATGCACGAGGTCTGGTCCTTGATTTTTCTGTGTTTGGTATGGCTTGGTGCATGCCTAGATTTTTTAGGGAGCTCCTAGATTGTTGGCAAAGGGAATATTCGAGGAAGAGGACATAGATAGGATATAACAATGTCGTTTCTATATTTTTAGTTTTTGAATGGAGGTTGGAGAAGTTAGGGCTATCTTAGTTCGTTTAGCTCCAGACTACTCTGTAATTAGGAGACAATCCCTTAGCATCCATTAATCGAATTTGCAATTATTTCCCAAAAAGTTTTGTCCGATGTAGTTTGCCCTGACAGTTACTGAATGCATTAATGTTGTTGTTTTGCAGGTAACCATGTTTTCAGTGTATTGCGAAAGGAAATTTGATGTTGAACCAGTTGAAGTAATATATTCTGATGGGAAATCACATGTTTACCCTGATCTATCCCTGTACCATATGGATGTGCCTTTGTCGTACATCACTAGTATAGTTGGACAGACCCTGCAGGCAAACAAGGTATTGCTAGTTTTGTCTTTCTTTTGTTACCTATCTCTACCTGATGTTTACTGACGCTTCAGATGTTTAATTTATTAGAGGATTAACACGTCATTGATTCACAGATACTGTATGAGCCAAGTTTGGGTCCCATCATCGGATTGCTTTTATTTGTTTGATCATTTTATACTTTTCAAGGTGGCATTTGAATGTGGATTTTTGCTTCTTACTGCGTTGCTTCTATGGTTTATTACTCCCCGTCTTTTATTTTTCTTTTAATATAGATTGTAATTTTGTATATAGTTTACATTTGGAAATAGAGAGACTATGGTTTTGGAGAGAATGAAAGAGTAGGCAGAGAGAATAATACTCACGTCTCCCTATATATATGTATTGTAAAGAATAGAAATGACCTATATACCCCTTAAGGGATATACTTATTACATGGATGTTATTCCTAAATATATATTTATATATTCTAACACTCCCCCTCAACTTGGTGAATATATATCATATAATTTCAACTTCGAACAAATATATCTCAATTGAGTACTAATGAAGGACTTGGTAAACATATCAGCAAGTTAATCCTTAGACTTGACAAATAGTGTGATAATGTTTCCTCGCAACACTTTTTCTCAAATGAAATGACAATCAACCTCAATGTATTTTGTTCGTTTATGGAACCCAAGATTAGAAGCTATATGAATAGCTGCTTGATTATTATAGAACAACTGAAGTGGAGTTTGAGCTGAAACACCAATTTCTTGAAGGAAGTACTGTAGCCATGTTAGCTCACTACATGTGTGAGCCATTGCCCAGTAGTTGGCCTCAACACTAGATCGTGCTACCACTGTCTTCTTCGTACTTTTCCATGTAATTAGATTACCTCCCAAAAGGTATAATATCCTGTCGTAGATCGTCTTTCTGAAGGAGATTCAACCCAATCTGCATCGGTGAACCCTTCCAACTGAAGATTGCTATGCAACTGATACAACAATCCAAGTCTGGGAGCTCGCTTGAGATAGCGAATAATACGAATAACAACCTCCCAATGTGGTATTCGGTGAGTCTCCATAAATTGACCACACTCAATGCATATGAGATTTTTGGTCGAGTAATAGTGAGGTAATATAACTTCCCAACTAGGTGACGATAGTCTATGATCAGAGAAACATTCACCCTCAGTCCCACAAGAGTTTATGATTTGTATGCGTGCTTTTTTTGGACTTATATAAATCATTCCTATCAATTTTTTATTTGATTTAAGTATTGATCTTAAATAAAGTTAAATATATTACTTCGAAAAACTATTTTTTTTCCCTGTTTTGTATGTGTTTTGTGACCGGACCTCAAATTTAATGCAACCGGTTAGAGCTATTAATGAGCTAATCTTATTGACTTTTCTTACTTTTCAGGTTGCTAGTTTGTTGCATAAAATGCAACTACACGCTGAGCAGTCTGTATCAGGAGATGAACAGATCAATTTCACTGTCACTGTACCACCAACCAGAAGTGATGTTCTTCATCCATGTGATGTGGCAGAGGTATGGCTAGAGATTTCTATATGAATTTAAGGTACAATCTGTAATGTACCTCATATTCATTTGTACTGACATGGACTCTTTCTCTCAAGGATGTTGCAATTGCTTATGGGTACAATGAAATTCCAAAGAGAAAACCTGCATCTTTGAAGCCACTTCATCTGAACCAGCTCAGTGACCTTATTAGAATGGAGGTAGTGTGCGTGCATGTGTTTTGGTGCTCATTTGCATTACCTTCTCAGCTGTTGCAGTTTTCAATATCATTTATACATAGTATTCAACCTCTATTTTTCAGAATGTGCTCTTAATTTCTCCATTGTCCTAGATAGGGTGGTATTAGTGTGTGTGATTCTTACTCTTGTAACATTCATTCTCAACTCTTTCCCCACAGCATTCATGTATATTCCTGCTGGCTTCGATCGTTTCATCTAAGTGCCTAGTTCTTTGGTTCCTTTTAATTCTTGGATTTTACTAATCTGGCTGGAGGGATTTTTTTTGTTGGGTGTGCCTTGAGAAATGTTCTTTGCTCCGAGTGAATTAATCACAAGTTTTGAATCAACAATAATATGCATAAAATGATGCCAAGAGGGAAGTTATTCTCTAATTGAATGGTTTATAATATAATAACTATAGGGGCTGTCTGACAACACAAGACTTAAAACTGAATACTTTAAACACTTAATGAATTAAACCCATTTGATAACCTAAAATTCATACCACTTAATATTTTAAACACTTCTTAAAAATAGATTAAAATTTTAAGTAGTAAGTCACCTACTTATCACTTAATGTTGAAAATATTAATCAGTAAGGATTTTATCAATTCTTCATGATGGACAAATATATTCTCAATGCATTTTACACTCTTAACTTTTTAATATCCACCATCCACCTCTACTATTATTGTGCCGCCATTGTGTCACCTTCACCACCATCATTGTGTCATCGCCACCACCATTGTGCGGCCGCCATCACCACTACCACCACCACCACCACTACCTTTGTGCCACCACTATCGCCGCTACCACCACCACCATTATGCCGTCACCGTCACGGTCACCGCCACCATCATTGTGATAGTGGTGTTAGGAATAAAGTAGTTGTAGTGAGATGATTAAAAAGAAAGACAAAATTAGAATAATAATAATTTTCAGACTTCGGGTCCTTATATTTGTCAAATAGTTTAATTCAATTCAATACTTCAATTTCAATGGATACCAAACGGTGTGCGAAATTAAAAAATTCAACATTTAGCACTTAAAATTCAGCATTCAGTTTTATCAAATACCACCAATGTGTTGGGTGGAAATTCAATTTAAATGTTCATCCCCTTCCTTTGTAATTGTTATGTCAACTTCTTTGTATGTCTTCATACTCACTGAAGGTTATTCTGTTTTTTGAATCTTTAGGCTGCCTCACTTTTTTTTTTAATCATTTTGTAGAATTTTGGAACTTTTGAATTATTATAATTTTAGTACTTACCGAAAAAAAAACTTGTTATAATTTTAGCAAGTTTAATTCTAACTATTCTCTTTACTGAACTAACATATTTTGCTTTTTTCTTGCGGATATGTGCATTAATGAGCTCCCAAGTTAATCGTGATTCGGCTTTGTATAATGCTTCTTAATCTCAAACCAAACTTACCCTTTCCATTGGTAACTATCATTTACTATCATGCTTGCAATTTTGTAAGAGAGTTATACAAAGCACGTTATTTATTCCTGTTATGATGATTGTAAATTTTCAAAATTGTTTTTTTGTTATCTATGAATGTTTTGGCATTAATTATGAAAACACTAAAGTATCAGTATGATGCACCAAGACATTTGGTATGTGAAACTCATATACTTCACTTAAATTAATGCTAGTATGCATTTTTTTCATGTTCACATTTGGCTTGATATCTTGTTTATTTTCTTTCAGATTGCAATGACTGGTTATACGGAGGTGTTAACATGGATATTATGTTCTTACAATGAAAATTTCTCCATGCTGAACCGTAAAGATGACAAATCAACAGCTGTGATCAATGGAAATCCTCGTTCTTCTGATTTTGAGGTTTGGTTTCTATTTTATCAATGAATAAAATGGAGTGATGTTTTGATAATTATTATTTATTGGATTATTTGGGGAGTTGTTGCTAACTCAATTGGTTTCTCTCTCTCTCAATCTTTTTTTTAGTAAATTTGCCCATCTTGATTTGTTTGTTCATATTCTTTTTCATTTCTTGCTTTGTGAATTGCTCTGAACCAGAAGTCAATTATTGAAAAATAATGGAGGCATTCACTCTTCTAAATATCATTTCACTCTTCTAGAATAATCTATCATTTCACTTTTCTAAATGCCTAGAGCTCCTCCACCCGCTCCCACCCTAGAAATCACATTTTTTCTTAGCTTTTTGATCATGGCTTACTTGGGAATTGGGATTTAGTTCAAAGTGTAGGATGATTTTTGAATGACTAGGATGATTTTTGAATGACATGGGATCTCGTTTATCTTGCTTATGTGTAGAAGAGCCAATTGACAGATGTTACTTAAACTAAGTTATTTTCTCAAAATGTGAAGTGGAAGTGGGTTATGGGGGTAGCGTTTGGCAAGTGATTGCCTTTAGGTGGTTCAAAGGTTTGAGACGCAAAGAAGTGTCAATACAATATCAGCAATCTGAAGATCATAGTTAAGAGAACAACTAATATACCATATACAGGTTTGCAACTCTAAAGCTTTCAGCTAAAGTTAGGTTCTTGTTTTTATCACTCCATAACTTTGTGCCTCAAACTTTGTGCATAGAATCACATTCTTCCTTCTCACGTATAATTTAACTTTTTCGGTTTCATGGCAGTTTGGATGTCTCAAATTCTTCGGTATATATGCTTGCACATTAGAATTGCAAGCGTGTGCCAAATCTAACTAAAATTATGTGATACTATTTGAAAAAGTGCTGAAATATGGGTTTGTAATTGGAGAACCACCTACTATATGTGTTGTGTATCTCTTTTTTTTTTTATATATTTGAAATTTAATGGCAATCAATGTTTTCCTTAAGGGAAATAGACAACAACATTTATTTTGCTTTTATTTTTTTATTGTTGATTTGGGGGCACGGAATACTTAACAGGGTATCACATTCCCCAGACAAGCCCCACATTGTGTGTCCCATTGTTCGTACTCGTACCTTGCAACGTTTGTTCAAAAAGGAATAGGAGATACCACATGAGCTTAAACACACCATGTTGATAAATGTTGGCACTATAGATTGTTCCATCAAAGATATACCCATTTGTGTGTTGGTAAGAACTAAGAAGCCTATGAAGTTGTTGACTTCAACATGTGAAAAAAATCTAGGATATGTTGATCATTGTCGAGAGCAATGTTAAGATGCTCTGGCTTATAATCATGAAAGTGTGAATTCAACTATGAGGGCAGCTACTTTGTACATATGATGATGCAGGTTAAGGTTAGGTCTATACCGAGGGGCAATGGCCGTCATATTAGGTAATGAGTTTTGTTTACCTTTCTCCCACTTCAGTGATTACCAACTTTTCTTGATGGATATGATAAAAGGGATGAAATTAATGTATAGCAGTAATGCACAGTAAAGAACCCTTAAACTTCCAATCTTAGACCTTTGAAATCAACTGTGGACGTTACAATTTCTATTTGACGAAAAGAATCCAAAGTAAATATAAAAATACTTCTGCTTCATATTTAAAGCTTGGTGTTCATGTTCTTTTTTTTTTCCTTCCTATTTTCTTTTTTTCCCAGTACCCCCAAATGAAATTTATGGTATTCTTCTCTCATTGAAGCAAGAACTAGAGATTCAAAGAATACCGGAGTTTCTGATGCTCTTCTAACTGCAGCCTAAAAAACCCATCCTTCCATTTTCGCTATGCTTGTTTTTTCAAAATCCTTCCTGTTGGTTTTGTATTTGGTTCCTCTCATTTAATCTCTGGAATTTATAAAGGATATAAGCTTTACATTGAACTGTCTCGTTTTAGGTGGACTATTTGAAGACATTTTCCTCGATACTTTTATCTTCATATTTTGCTAAAGCATTGTAGCTTGGATTACTCTCTACATTTCTGCAGGTTGTTCGGACTAGTCTCATGCCTGGCATATTGAAAACCATTGGGCACAATAAAGACCATCCAAAGCCTATAAAGGTAGTCATTTCTATGTTTACTATTCATAGTATCATGCTTATTTTTCTCTTCTTTCTTTTTGTTTTTTTTGCCTTTTGGGTTTGCTTGGGTGAATTAGCTAAAGTATATGATTGCAATCAGGTTTATGTGCTACCACATTTAAACATAATTTTTGTATCTATGTATTTGGATTGGAGGTGGTTATTATGGCGTGAGTCTTGGGGAAGTTGAATAATGGGTAGGATGGCTTTTAAATGATGGTATTTATATTTTTGGTGCCTGGGGCGCTTTCTGCAGAAAAGGTGGTGGCATTGGTCTAGATGCTTTCTGTGTTGGAGAAGGGTCCCTTCCCATAGGGGGATGAAGTGGAAAAAAATGTTTCTATATCTCACCACTTTCCAATTCAAGTAAAGCTGGTTAATCTTAATGTCTTCGTTATCGTCAAATAGAATAATGGAAATGTCTCGATTATGGTTAAATAGAATAGGGATTGAGTGTTCTATTGAGAAGTGGAGGAAGAACACTCAGTTTTTGAGAACATAGCTCCATGGTATGCCAATCTTCCCTCCCTGGGTGCCTGGCGCTCTCTAGTTATCTACATCTTTTTCTGTCTGCCTGGTTGTGTGGGTGATGATATGTTCAGGTGGGCATGCATCTGTGTAGGTTTTCATTATGCATTTATTGGAACTTGGAAGGGTGTGTGTTAGAATGCTTATGTGGTTTGCTGCCTTGAAATTTGTTGCATACTTTTTAGCTTTATAGTTTTACTAATTACATTGTTTTGGTTCTAGATATTTGAAGTGGGCGATATAGTGCTGTTAGATGAGAAAAAAGATGTTGGTGCAACAAATCGTCGCCATCTTGCAGCTCTATATTGTGGTGCTAGCTCAGGGTTTGAGGTACTAATTATTTACCCATCCAATTTTGTCTTTGTCTCTTTAAAGGATCAGTTACAGTTTGTGGAAATCCTATTTTATTCTTTTACAATAAAATCTTTTTCAGCTTTGCCTCTCTAAATCTATCAGTTGTGTAGTTCTTTAAAATATTAAGTTAGGAGGGCTAATTCATACAACGTCATGTTCTATGGTGTATCAATGTTTTGCTTTGATCATTTGGTGATAATTATCTTACATTGGTATGCATAATAGTATTTTCTGGATCCTATTGATAGTCCTTTCAATTGTGTCTTCTTATCATAGGGAGAAGTCTATTAACTAGCTCTGGTGCCCATAGTAATTTACATATGCTGAGTTCATGGTAGACATGTTCTTTCGGTTTGTCTTTCTAAGGTAGCAGTGTTAGGGCTGAGAAAGACTAGGCTAAATGAGACTGATTTTGATGGGGAGAAGGTAGTATTGTCTCAAGTGAGGCACAGGTTGCAGGCTGTGAATAGTGTGGAATTTATATTGCGCCATAAATAGCTGGGAATAGGTACTGTGGAGATTTATATGATGTAGTGGGAGTTCCTATACAGTGCTGTTTAAGGTTTCTTCAAGTAGTTCGCCAACCTTTGAAATTGCCAATGGATGCCTGTATGCTTACAAAATACAAGGTAATGGGTTTATGTGGAAAACTATAATGGCACCCAAAAAAAAAAAAAATAGAAATTGAAGTTTTATGATGGTGATCCAAACTTCAAAGGACTTGTGATTTTCTGCTGATTGAGCTTTGAATGCGCTGATACTTTGCATATTGGCTTAACATTGCTGCTATGGTTCAAATTACACATGATGTCTCTCTCTCTCTCACGCGCACACACACATTACTTATGGATAACTAGGATATGGGAGTTTCATCTTTTTGGTTGTCGGTGATCTATTTTTTAATAAAATAATAAAACCACCCACGTCTGTTTCCATGAAAGCTTGGGGAAGACAGGCAATTTACAGTTTTTTAGCCAGGCTTTGAAACCTTAATGTAATGTTCTTCTTCCTTATTGGCTTTTATTCCTGTTCTGTACACCACAACAGGCAGTTAATATGAATTTCTCACATCATGTTCGCTCCACTTCTTGGTTAGGGAGTCCTTAGAGATACTAACATTTCTGATTTCCTTTGGAAAGAAAAAGGAAGCAAAGCTGTCATGGAATTGTGCCTTGATGCACTTCTTTGGTGTATTTGAATGGAGAGGACTGCATGAATATTTAATAATCATATTCTTCCATCAGAGTTGGTATGGGAAACAGTTGTTTTTATGGCTTCTTTATGGACCAAAGCCACACGGAGTTTTACAGGGTTGCTTCTGTCGGACCTCCAACAGGATTGGAATGCGGCCTTGCTTTAGTTTAACGATATTTATTGTGTATTTTGTTTTTTTGATTCCCTTCTCTAATAAAATTTCTTCTTTTATCAAAAAAAAAATATAATTCTGATTTTCTGATCAATAATTTGAAATGAGAATAGGGGGCATTGGATTAGTATAGATGTAATTTTTCACTTTTCAATGGCAAATGTTCTCACAATATATGTGAGCTTTATGCACTTTGAGCTGGTTTTAGAAGAATTACTATATGTAAGTGGTTCTAGTTCTTTGCATAAAATTCATTATTCCGTCATGTGAATGGGATGTTATGTGTTTTATCAGTCTTTCTTTACACATTTCTCCAGTAACAACTCAATGTCAAGTGTTACCTGAATGTCTTGATTCTTTTAATCCTGTATTTTCTTTGCAGCTAATACATGGTCTGGTGGACAGAATCATGGAAGTGACTGGAACTCCATTTGTATTACCTGGGGATAATACAGGGTATTATATAGAACATTCAGATGTATGTATTGCCTTAGCTCTGCAGTCTCTTTTGAACTACATAGGGCATGTTTAGTGAAGATGCACTTACTAATTCCTTGATGTATACTGAAGGAGCCTGAGTTTCTTCCTGGTAGACAAGCAAGCATCATCTACAAAGGGAAGCAAATAGGAACTTTTGGCATTGTGCACCCCGAGGTATGTTAATTCAGAGTCAAAATTTGTGTTGAGAAGCTAAATGATATGGAATAATTGGTACATTCCTGTTCTTGCTATGCAATGCAGATTTCATTAGCGGATAAATGTCATACTTTACCTTTTTGAGTGCATCTTAATTTAGTCCTGATCTATATCAACTAACGATGGTTGAAGTTTACTTTCTCACAGTTTTGGTTAGTGGTTTGGATATCACAAATCTAATTGTAATACTGAATGATTTTTCTTCAATTAATGGAGACAATTTGTTGGCTGTGGTGTTGCCATATTTCTGCATATGCATGCATATTCCACATGCATTTTGCTTTTAATGCATGGTCTGGCCAATTTTAGTCAAATTTAGCAAGTCGTGTTTCATGGGCATGTGTGGATGACTCTCCGTCCCTTCAATTTGTTGAATTCTCTTTCATGCTTAGAATTTTTTTGTGGTATTATTAACTGGGACAACAATGTTTGACTAACATGTTCATATGTATTGTGGATTTCAGGTGATGGATAACTTTGACATTCCTGATCCATGCTCCTTCGTGGAACTCAATATTGAGAGTTTCTTGTGAAGTTAGTTTTATCATGTCAAATGTAATTTTCTTTTCTCATTGATGTAATTTAAAAGTAGTCGGTTCCATCCACACCCACATAAAACACAGGAAAAAATTAGAGGGGAAAAAGTAAAACATGTTTTGTGTACAACATGGATGCATGGGCGTGCACTGTCGCATTCACCCTCAGGGCCAAACACATGCATAAACACTCCGTTTGAGTTTCTTTTGAACACATCTCTATTTGTATACTTACAGAGGTGGTTTTGTGTTTGTTCCAGCAGCATTTGAAACTACAGGTACACAGGATTGTGGTGACTCAGTGTTGGCTTAACATCTGCGCTCTGGCACGGCAGTCCGGCTCAGCTATTAGAAGGAAAGTTGGCCTTTGTGAGGAGGGGGGATAGCATACGCTTACTTTCGGATACTACAAACATTATTGTTGTCATTTTTTGTATCCTAAAATTGAGTTTTGTTCGATAGAGTTGCCATTGTACAATCGTTTTTATTGATTGTGTGAAGTGAAGAACCCTCCATCGTTGACTGTTAAAGAGAAGTGTACACAGGAAATAAAATCAATATAAGGCCATTAAAGGTTTCTAACTATGAACTTGACAAACTAATTCATGAATCAGAGTAAATAAACAGTGCATACGACTGAACGGAAAAGTGGGTTTTTTGATGAAGCAAACATGAATAGTCCTACAGTGGGCCACTGCTTTAATTGTTGGACCTTAAAGTTGTAGGTTCAAAACTCATCCTCCTCCTTGGGATGTGTCCTAAAGTTGTAGGTTTTTTGAATGCTCATTTTACCGTAAGATTAAAATTATTTATCAAATTACTGTTATTTTCATAAAAATGTGTTTTAGAAACACTTCAAAAGGTTTTTAATTGAAAGTGTGATTTTCAAAACACGGAAAACTGTGTTTTTAACAGTGTCCCAAAACGACAATAGAGTGATTTTGTCTTGAAGTCAACCAAAAAAATTTCCCAGCCTTCCCTCTTGTGCTTGAGCAACTTCAATTTGCGTCGTATTCAGAATGCAAGAATTCCAAAATATCCCATATTCCACTGCATTACATGATCAAACCTGGGCTTCAACACATAAGGGTGTCAATTTTCCAAAATATATGTTAACACGGCTTGTGTTCGATGCAAAATAAGCGAATGAGGATTGGCTAATCATATACACAAACTTATAAATGATACAACTTGTTGACATATGATTAAGTTATTGTCCAACACGAATAACTCAATTTCGACACGACTGAATCGTTTAATTATTACTGTTAAAAGAAAATATCTAATTTTTTTTCTTGATCAAATATTGTTTGAATTCTTGTAGCTTTGGAGGATTGCTTTAATTGACGAATTTTTTTTTATTTTTTTTTATGAATTTGACGATATTTCCCTCGTTTGTGATATTTATTGGCAATTGGTGCCAACTCCTCATTTGACATTGTTTCTCGTCAGTTCATTTCTACCAATCTCTACACTTCAGACTCTATCTCTTCCTAGTCTCTTCCTTTGAGTTCCATCTGCCATTCATTGTATACACAACTGGGTAGGGCTTGAATCTGTGATTGTAGTCCCTAAATCCTAGTTCGCACTTGGTTCTCGCCTAAGATTTGCAATCCTGGTTGCTCTGTATATTTTGAGGAATGAGCCGAGGAAGTGTGGGGTAAATCCCAAAAGTATGCAGTTATACAGATCAAAAAGAAAAGCCATGGGATGTAATTGAAGGAACCCATGTTGATTCCTATGGGAATTTGCCTACATATGCTGCCATAGTAAAAACAACCAATAATAACAGTGTAGTTGGAGTTTTCTCTTCCATTGGTTGACTGAATTTATGGGTGTAATGTCTGAAGGCAAGCATTTGACATTTAGGAGTGATAGACATAAAGGTCTGATAGAAGCTGTGAATGAAAATGTTCCATATTCTTCTGCCAATTGGTTTTGTGCAATGCACATATTTCCAAATTTGAAGAAGTTGTACTCAGGAGAGTTGCTCAGACATTACTATTAGAAGGCAACAAGGTCATTTGATGTGCAGGGCTTCAACACTGCAATGTGAAGGATAAAAACATACAACCTTGAAGCCCATGCTTAGTTGGAGAAAATACTTTACGTCAATGTGGGCAAGACATGCATTTGACCCACACTGTAGAAAAAAAAATGACCACATCACTAATAATAACCTTTCCAAATCCTCTAATAGCCGTAGGGGACCTCGGAGCTCAACCTATTTTAACTAAAAAAAAAAAATGTGGACAGGTCAATATAGCCTATTACTTGTTGGCTGAGGAAGTTTGAGGTCCTTGATACTAACTAGGTTCACTATGTTTGCAATCTAAGAACAGAGACCTGTGGCTGCAAAATATGGGACATGAGTTGTGTTCTGTTCAAGCATGCAGCACTTGGGATTGCTTACAAGAGACGAAAATTTGAGGACTACTATGTATGACACATGCTATTCCAAAAGAAAATTATCTCAATGCATACTGTAAGATGATCCATCCCATTCAAGATGTCAGTATGTAGCCAAGAGTTGAAGTTTTCCCAACAGATCTACTCCCTCCTCCCCTTAGAACGTAACAACAGTGCTTTGGCGTGCGTGTGCACACACAGTACCACTAATTCACTGGGACAAACACACAAGGAACATTTTGAGCAAAAAGTTTGTACAAAAGTCAAACCTTTGTTAGCAGCCAACTACTCACAAACGGAAACTATTCAAACATGAAAGAAAACCAAAACAAAGTAAATCAACACAGCATGAAACACCCATCACTTTGTGAGAATTTTGATATCTCATAAGTACCACAATTATTGGCAGCAATGGAGATAACACAAGGCTTATGCTACAATGTACAAAGCACGCACAATAGGTCGCTGTCCGAACAATCTGCCATAAGTAATGTCTCACACCAGGTGATACCCGATTTAAATGCTGTCCCCAGATCTAAATTAGAGGCCAAAAGGATTCAATGTCTATTTGCTCTGTTTCCTCTGATGAGCTTTTTGCGGAATCTATCCGGACATCTCCATGCAGGTTACAATTTGATCAACATCCTGGAAGAGACTGAGCCGAAGCAAATGGAGAAAAACTTGCAGCTGACTCACTATAGTGCAGTGGGTTTGGCTGCTGACCAGAAGACCCAATGTAACTCGGTGAAGCATTGCCTGCACTTCGATTACATGGAGACATGTATCTGGAATTGAGAGGTGATAACGAAGGGTATCCGACTGATTGAAATGAAACTACATGGGAAGCATGGGATCGTTGGGAAGATGCATTTCTAAGGTCTACAAAGCTTCGGCTACAGTGCATTGGGTGTGGCTGCTGAATGTAACTTGTTGAAACATTTACCATACTTCGATTATATGGAGACATGTATCTGGAATTAAGAGGCGATAACGAAGGGTAACAGATGGATTGCGATGAAACTAGACAGGAAGCATGAGATCTCTGGGATGATGTGTTTCTAAGGTCTACAGAAGAATGAGAAAGTGAAGGGGACCTTGACGATGCTGGAGCAATTTGTATGGCTGAGGATGATGATCTCACAGATGACAACATAGAAGATGTAGAAACAGAAGATGGGGTGGAGGAAAGCAATGGAGTACGCTCTGATGCTGGCAGGTCACCTGTGTTAGTTCTTGCATCACGTTTGCAAACAGGGCAAAATGTTCTCCATGACGTAAGCCAAGCATCGACACAATCCGCATGGAACTCTGTCAAAATTTCCAGATCAAGTTACTCAAAAAGGGAGAGTATGTAAATGATCAGTGGCAAATAATAGGAGCTATTTAGATCAATCATAAATTTATCAATGCAAAGCACAAAAAATAGCAACCCTAATTACATAAATAGAACTTGAGTTCTTATCCATTGCAAATGCTGAACACTTCATTTGGAATTCATAAGCTATGCAAACCATGGCAAGCCAAAGGAGACCTCTGTAAATGGATAAAAAATCCCATTCTCTTGGGGTAAATTCGCCAGTAATTCTGTTTCTTTTTTTTTAAGTTTCATCACACTAAAAAATGGCATGCAAAATTTGGGTACCCTTTAACAAAATTACACTGGAACAAATAAAGATGAATAGGAAGAGAAGTTAAGTTTTTTTTTTTTTTTGGGGGGGAGGGGGAGGGGGAGGGGGAGGGGGGACTTGAACCCTTGACCGAAGGCAAAACCTTCATAAGGTAAGGAGTACCATTGGACCAAATGCCCGTCGGTGAAATAGGAAGAGAAGTTAGCTAAAAACCTATTGACAAAGGTCAACATCGATCGAGTAATTTTGTTGATGCATTCCTGTTGAAAAAGTTCTTTTTTTCCTAATTCTCCGACTCTTTTTGAGTTTGTGGCCTCTAGAACCTTGCTTTTTTTTTGTTGCTCGCCTTTCTCTAAAGGAGAGGGCAACAACTTTCTTATGGCATAATTGCAAACTCGTTCCATTTTTGGAGGATTGTTCCTTGTTCTTGTGGTTGAGAAGCCTCAAGCTCCACCCCCTTACTCAACTCTTAATCTATACTACTTCTAAATGTACACATATTGGAAAAACATTTATTTCCCTCTTTTATCCTCTAGCAACTCTTAAATATCCAAAATACCAGACACTTGAATAAGTATTCATTATAAAATACATTTATTTATTTGAGTGACTTTTAATGTCTCACTATCCATTAAATTATCTATATGTAACCTCTCAGCTTCCGCAACCCCTTCTCTTCCTTAGGGCACCTCTACGGTCACCAAATTACTTTTGCAATTTGGTACTGTAATTATAATAGTTGTAAATGTAATGGCAACAATTTCAACGCCTCTTCTTTTTTCCATGCTCTCTTTTCCATTTTGATCACAGACAAAAACACTCTATAAACAAAATCAATTTTTTTTGTGCGTTAATATTTGAGTCTACAAATGCTTGTTGGATTGAAGAACTATTGGAATCATGTAAGTACTAACATCTTTCTTGTGAGCCCCCTTTTCACCACTATTCTGCCATATTAGATATAGACACTCCTAGAAATTGTCTATAGCTTTGCATATTACTTTTTTTAAGATTATTGTTTTACATTACTTCTTTCACATAACTTAGCAGATTAATTTTAGCCGACATGAGGGTGGTTCTTTAACTTCGGTCAAACCCAGCCTTTGTGTGTAGCTGACGTTGCAAAGTTTCTGTTATGCTTTCTCATGCCATTCTCTATTCTCAGGTAATTTAATTAATTTTTTCTCATGGCAATTAATAATTGGGTGTTATTGTCTTTGTATAGTCCTCATGTGCATATAGGCTTCCATAAATTTCTTGCCATCTAGACTTTTGTATTTATCAGGACGTGAGAAAAATTATTTTTCTTTTGATTTGGATAAATGAAAATTAACTAAACTTTGTTTATATATTTTATATTTCTTTTTCTTTTCCTCTTCCTCATGGATCAATTTTCCAAATTAATAATCTATACTTCTTTAAAATATCAATATATCTTAAAAACATTTTTTTTTTCTCTTTTACCCTCTAAAAATAGGAGTATGTCATTCTTATCCTTTATAATTAATGACACACTAAACCCAAATAAGTACCTCTCCTCACTTTTTCTAACGTTACAACACTTCTCTCTCTGTAACTGGACAAACAACCATGCTCACTCTCTTCACATTCCCCATAGTCCTCTACTTCTCTTTAATGCCCTCTTAAACGGCCTTCTACGTTTCAGATTCCATTAAGTCCTCCTCTATGGCCTTACCCTCCCCCCTCTTTTTCTCTTAATTTGCCTTCCCTTGAAACTAAAAGTGCGAAAGAAGACATAAATGAAGCTAATCCTCCTACTTCTCCTCCTCCAATGGTGCTGGTAACGTCTCAAAGAACGTTAGGGATTCCTCTTTCATATCTGGTTGCTTTGATTTGCATTGCATTGTCTCTTTATATTCTTCTGATTTAGTTATTTTCCAAATTTTGACCTAACCATGAAATTAAAAAATATTCGGTATGAATTGGTGGTGCAATGAATTTTCTTGTTGTTTTCGTCTGATTTTTGTTCTTGGATTTGGGAGTTGATGTGTGTATATATTGGTTTTGAACATTCTTCGTTGCGATTTTTATTCTAATTACTTTAAATTGTATTTTGAGGATATGGTGGCAGCGAAAATGGAGGCTCGTCAATCGTTATATTTATTTTTATTTGAATTACACATTTTAGTCAATTTTCAGGATATATGTTAGAAAAAATTGCCAAGTCTTGAATCACAAGACAAGCGATCCATGTGAGTCTTTCAGATCAATTTTATTTGTTTTTCAATGGGATGAGATATATACACGAGTGTTTCGGTGTTATTTTCAAATTTTTTTTGAACTGTAAGTGTTAATACAGATTTGAAAATTCAAAAGATATATTTTTTTGGTGTTATACAGAATTGAAGCATCGAAAGATAAATTTGGGTGTTAGAGATTAAGAAGATAGACTTATGCTTGCCTGGTGTCAAGGTTGAAGTCGTTGAAACAGCTTTTTTAAGTGAGATTGCGTATATCTGACCCTCTATTAACTCTGTAATCTCTTGTACTTGACCACCCTTCTTATATATAGAATTAAAGTGCGTGTTAATTTTTTTTTTTAAAATATAAGAATTAAAAAGGGCAAGGGAATAATATAATATAAGCTCCAAGCCACGTTGATGATGTTCAAGTTGGAATAGAGATCAGAGTCATCAGACCATAAAGATTGGTCATGTTTTTTATCATACTTTTATTCAATCAAAACTTAATTTTATTTACAATGCCAACGTCACAACATTTATTCTTTATATTTTTTCCCATTTATTTCTCAATTTAGTATTACCCCATTACCCTCTGAAAAATCTCTAATTTTCCTTGAATCATCCACCCTTAACAGTGGGATCCATTGATGGGGCCCAACGATTGAGTTCAAGGACATTTTATTTCATACATAAGCATTAAAAAGGAGAGAGAAAAAAAATTCCCAGTCGTGACATTTAACTCAAAATACAGTGTATGGGTTTTTCTGTCATCCATGTTCGAGTGTTCTTTTTTTCTTAATATAATTATGTTGTATTTATTCTGCTCTCCTAATATAGATACGTTATAATACATAAAAACAACATAATTATTTTTATGCATCCCTTGATATTCAATTTTTTTTCCCTAGAAATCGACAAAGAGAAGACTTCCTTTCTTATTGACCTGCCATAAAAGAAGACCTCTTTTTAGTTTTTTCTTGATAATATCACAACCATAGTTTGTTGCTATAGTTAGCATGGTCATTGACCAAGCTGGCCAAGTACTTTCCTGGTATTTACTGTTCATGACTACAGCTTCAAATCAATGCCCTTATATTTCAGGCTGTTCATGAAGAAAAAGCTCAACTTGTGACAAGATCATTGTGGTACTGGTAGACTTGAGAAAAAGAAGACAAGTTCAATCTTTTTGCAGAAGGACATCATGCCATGTAAGTCATTGTAATTGGTTTTTGTGCTTGTTTAGGCCTTGATTAAATGAGCTTTGGGCAAATAATGTATAGAGTATTAGAATTCCTAAAAATGATCTTGTGTGTCAACACGTGCCCGAGAAACTTTTAACAAATTGTGCGTCATTTGGATTTTTCAATGACAAAAACAAATCAATAAAGTTAAGAGAATTTCGGTACTTTGGTTAGACTTGGCATTTATATTGTGGTACCTAAATTTAATATTGATTTTGTTTTTCAATGTTTCAATGTATCTCATGCACTAGTCATCTTTTAATGTGTATTAGAAACGTAGTTGGCTTTATTCTTCTTAGAGAAAACTGATATATGGTTCTCGAGTTTCATTTAGCTCTATTTTGTCCTAATTGATAAATGTTGGTTTATTTGCAACAGTTTATTTTCATCTCTATTATGCCATGGTTCTTGCGTGAAGCTTAATAATTTCTTTTGTGCTACTATTTATGTAATTTCTTGATTTTTGTGGATTTTTTGTGCGTTGAGTGCTTACGTTGTGTTTTCTGAAGATTAATGTCTTCACACTTATCAGCTTATTTAGCTCTCTAATTGTGTTTCTTCTATTTTTTTGAGTAGTACAATTTTGTTTGACACCATACCATTAATACATAAACATACACACTAAGGTCATATGGATCTAAATATTTCTAAAAATAATAATTTTTTTGACAACAATCAACTTTTGGACCTCTCTTCCAATTGTGGTTTTTCTTTTTTTCTAATGGTACTATTTTTGTTTGATAAAATACCATCATATCATGCGAAAATGAGGATCTTTATAGCTTCCTAAATGCTTGGGAAGAGGCATGTCAGGTTTAGTGATGAACTTATTGTTCCTTCAAATGCTTTTATCTCATGTTTTTTTTGGTATGGGGATTACATTTTATTATGATACATTTTGTATATTAATTTATGTAATTGTAATATGCTATTTCTTTGTTACAATAGGCCCAAAGGTGACGGTCACAGTTGAGGACATTCGACAATTAGTTTGTTAGAATAAACCATATTTCGCACAAGATTAGAGGAGGTGGAGTCATGTATTTGATATTGACAGTCACATACTATGTTCCTTTGTCATTCATAATGTGCTAGGCATTTTCCAACCCTAATTTTGTCTCTTCTGTAGCCACTTCGGAACTTTAGGCTTTTTATTTTTTATACTTCTTCCACTGGTGTGTACAACACTAAATGAACCTTTTGAAGCATTATTTTGGTTGATGGACACTTATTGCATTTATTGCTTCATTTCTTTGCAAACTTAATCTATAATCGGATCATATTTTGTTAAAAAGCATATTGACAATTGTTTAATTTTTCTGACCAAAAAAAAAAAAAAAAATTCATTTTCAGCATTCAACTGATATAAATTATTAAGCTTATCAAGACATTGAGTTTTGCTTATCATATATTTAGTCTATTATGCAGGATGATTGTTCCAAATTTACATATAAGTCAACCTTCTTACTTGTCAGCAAATGTCATAAAACTAGTGCATTGAGTAATCTTGACTACATGACCAAAAAAAAAAAAGAGTAATCTTGACTTTTATGAGTAAAGAATCTATTGTCCAAATTGTAAGATTTTACTGATATGTCTATTTTAAAAGTAAATGTTGCAATAGGCGACCTCTCTTTCTAGGCAATTATGTGTCCTAAATTTAATATTGATTTTTTTTTTCAATGCTTCAATGTATCCCATGCACTGATCATCTTTTGGTGACATTAGAAACGTAGTTGGCTTTAGTGACCGACTTTTAGCCCTTTCTCATCTATATGAGTAGCCAATTCAAGTAATATATGAAATTTTTTTTCTCTGATTATTTTACATTGTATATTAATTTCTTAACTAGATATATATAAACTTAAACCTTGTCTTTTCACAATAGTTCACGTGCAACGCACGTATACACTAACTAGTCTATAAAAAAGCCCTTTACCCTTAGTAATAAGATAAGCTCTAGAACCAGTGAAATTTTCAATCTTATCTTTCCTTGAAGTCAGTCTGGAGTGGGAGAAACTTCTACAAAAAAAAATTCAAACAAAACTGGATTACTTAGCCCGGGGGGTGGGGGGTGGGGTTACACCATATATGTGCCAAATATTTTTAAACAACATTAATCAATGATTACTTCCTTGCACGCTACTCAAGCTTAGAATTAATATATTAAGCAACACAGAAAATCCAATTATTTCATTGGGTTTTAGTGAGACAAATAATATTACTTGGTGCAAATACAACATTTAGATGACAATATTTTGATGTTGTAAAAGAGGTAATGAGGCTAAGGGACACAAGTTCCCCCATAGCAAACAAGAACTATTACCCCAATCAATCGTATGAGATCCTATACAAAAAAGGTTTCAAATATCGACCGATATCGATACAAGTTAGATGAGTAGTATTCGACTCAACACCTTCCAGATTGATATCGTTTCACGATACGTATAAACCCCGAGTCTTGTACGACTTGACCGAGTCATCTGAGACATCTCTGAGTCAATCTCGAATCATCGAGTTATCGTCACCGAATTGGCCGATATCATCTAGCGATGATGTAATATGGCCTGGATTTCTGGTCATGTTCAACTACTTTTAGGTCCTAGGTCATATCGCGGCCATCACCTCATACCATTCCATGATGCTGTAACTAATGTGTTTAAGAGGTTCCGAGTTGATGGATGAAACCGCGATCTTGAACTATGTTTACAAGATATCTAGACAGAATGGTATATAGGTTGACTGTGAGCCATGTGATTGGAGAGATTGGGTTATCGATAGCTTGGGCAGTTCTCCTGTATGTCTTTTTTCGATTCATTGATTGATGATCCTCCATGTCCATTTCTTGATCCCTCTGTGCATGGACTGTGACTCATTGTAGGATTGATACTAATGACACGCTTCGAAGGAAAATGTTTACTTCTTGTCTTTCTCTACAGCGGTGTGTTGTGTCAATGTGATTACGAGAATGTGGATTATTTATTTTTACATTGCCCTATTGGATTTTCATTGTGGAATAAATTGTTTAAATTGACAAGATTGAGTTGGGTAACCTCGTCCACGGCATCTCTGAGTCAACCTCGAATCGTTGAGTTATCGTCACCGAATCGGCTAATATAGTCCTGCGACCTTGCAATATGGCCCTAATTTCTGGTCATGTTCAACTACTTCTTTTAGGTCATATCGCGGCTATCGCCTCGTATCGTTCCACGACGCTGCAACTAATGTGTGTAAGAGGCTCTAAGTCGTTGGTCGAAAACGCGATCTTGAACCATGTTTACAAGATATCTAGACAGAATGGCATGCCAAATTTTCATAATCACTCATTCATGTAAGAGCCTTCATAAGTCACCATTCTCAACCTTCTGCAGATTATTAATTTCTACCATGGCTTAAAAATGATGAACTCTCACCTTTTGTAGAGTTAACTTCCCTCTCACCTTTGCTTGAGAATGTATAGGTTGATTGTGAACCATGTGACAGGACAGGAGAGATTGAGGTATCGATAGCTCCGGCAATTCTCTTATATGTCTTTTTTCGATTTAGTGATTGATGATCCTCCATGTCCATTTCTTGATCTATCTGTGCATGGATTGTGACTCATTGTGGGATGGATACTAATGACATGCTTCGAAGGCGAAGGTTTGCTTCTTGTCTTTCTCCACAGTGGTGTGTGTTGTGTCAATGTGATTATGAGAATGTAGATCATGTATTTTTACATTGTCCTATTGGACTTTTATTGTGGAATAAATTGTTTAAATTGGCAGGATTGAGTTGGGTTATCCCTGGTGCTATCTATTCTATGTTAGCTGAATGGTCTTGGAAGAAGAAAGGGGTTACTCTTTGGAATTGTACTGTTTTCGCAACAATTTGGACTATTTGGTTCGAAAGTAATGCAATGATCTTTGAAGATAAATGTGAAACGATGGACGGATTATTGGAGAGGATATACTTTTTGGCATCTTTTTGAGCTTAGGTTTCAAAGAATTTTCAAGGCATTCACCATTTTTGCATTATGGCGGGGTGGAGAGTTTCGTATGATTTATAGTGGAACATTATAAACTGCTTTAAGCTCTTTTTTCATTGTTTCTTTTTCTTCTTCGTCTTTTAGTAATTTTTGGATTCGGGGTTGGAAGACTTGTCCACCTCTTTTCTCCCTTATGTACCTCATCTGAATCAATAAAAAATATTTAGTCTCTTCTAAAAAAAAAAAAGTTCCAAAGATTGAGTTCTATTGACATAAATAGTAGATCTACTAATCTAATCCAATTTAATCACAAAAAAAATACGATAACATTAGCCTTTTGTACGTAATGTCTAAAAGTTAACTTCAGGCCTCAGGTCCTTTAAGGCAATTTTTGTATTAAATTTCCCGAGGTAGGTAGACAATGAGAGAAACACATAACCCATATCATCTCTAAGCTCTTGCTGATCATGATTAAATTTTTTCTTGCTTTAGAGGTCCCCAGATCGGATTTTTTTAATAAGAGGCAAGGTGGTATACATATTTTTTCCAGCCTCCCTGGCAAACTAGTGTTATCTTTCAGATTTAGGGTGGCATCTAGCTTTCCTTTGCTGTGCCATCTTTACAAGAGAGAGAGAGAGAGAGGCCATCCATATCAAGTTATCAGATATCTGATCAGCTAAAACCTAGTCGGGTGACTCAACTCCATTGCAGAAAACCGAAGAGAAACTTGAATTAAGAGAATACTTACTATGACGGCAGGGCAGAATTCTAAGCTTCTCTCCAACACTATAGTCTTCAAGGCATATCGCACATGTTCTTGAAGTGCAATTGTCCTCTAAAACAGCTGTAAATATTAGGCTTGGCATGGCTTTCACCAGACGACTGCTCATCCCATGGAATTCCCGAACATGTGAAGCTCGAGGTTGTTCTCGTCTTATGCGATGTCTTCTTACAAAGAAACAAGTTGCCAGCACTGCAGACATGGCAAGTAATGAAATGAAAGATATAGCCATGATTGACCATGCCGAGTTCTCAAAGCTGGGGATTATCCACAGTTCCACATCAGCAACGCCAGCATACTCGGAGAGTATTCTGCCTGAAGCTTTGGAAACAAACACAGCATGTACTTTTATACCAGCTGAATTTCCAGCCACTGCATTTCAACATGCCCGAATTAGAAAGTCTCACCCAATCAAACTATATTAATCATTAAAAAGAAAGAGTCTTTGATCACAAAAAATAAAATCCAAAGAACAAAAGAGGGCTAAAATCTTGAGTAAACTTCACATCAAATATCTGAATGTGTGGACCTTTACATTGTTTCAATAATGAGTTCCTTAGCCCCCCTTGCAAAAGGGTATCAACATTTCAGCTGAAAGATATGAAGATACACCAGACGAATTGCATGACCTGCCTTCTGAGGTACAACAGATCATATCTGCATGTACACTACCGACAGTTTCCAGTGAAAACTGTGTCTATTGTATACAATAAAAGAACCAAAATATAACGTCTCACAACACATCATGCTACTGCTCGTTGCTATATTCAGGCCAACATTTATGCCAAAAAAAATAAAAGCAAATCACACATGAAGTTGCAGTAATCCAAATTCTAAATTGTCGAATCTTGATGACATTTCACACTTCTATCAACTCCATCTGAAAGAAAGAGCAGCAAATTGGTAATTATCTCATAAAACACTTGGTTTACATCAGTTAGAAGATGATCTGCTATTCAACCTTCTTCAAAATTTCAAAGTCCATAGAGTATGAGGAACCAAGCTTGAATTGAAGTCACCAACTTCAAAATCATGCATACAACAGTTAGGATCTTAGCTTGACTGCTAGATAACCTTTTCTTTGCAATACTTTACCTCCAAGATTACACAACCCTTGACTTACACTTTTTATTTTTACTTCTTTTAGTTAATTTTGCAAGAAAAATAGAATATAAAAAACATGAAGAAAAAAAGGCACTACAAAAGCTGGTAAAGGATGAGAGACCTCCAGAGATAACCAACATCACAAAAAACAACAAAAAGAACACAGAAATGCAGAATGACTTGCCTAACAAGCATAGTTCCATTATGCTTTGACAAAAGTCAAAGTGACCCTAAAACTCTCCAAGAGAAGCCCCAGATTTTGCCAAAATATCTTGCCTTCTTATTGGCCAACAAAAAAACCAAGAGCTAGCCTGTACAGAGCATAAGAAATCTATGAACCAAGTATGGCTACAAGAACCAAGTCTTGGAAAAGGCTAAAATCTACCATTTACACTACTCTAAAGCCCAGATGTGCGGAACGCGTGGGCATCCACCTTGCTATCTTTCAACTCGTTTTTGTGTTGCCATTTTTTGGATCAAATTTTTTACCAAGAGGTATTCAAGACCAATAAACTTGGTTCTTTCCAGCATACAATTGACCCAAAAACTTGGAATTGAATCACGCTTTCTCTCCAGCGCATGCTATGGCTTTTATACAGTTTCAATAAAAATGAAAAATGCTAATGACATTCCAACTCCTCACTGGATCATTCTATTCTTATGCATTTTCTATTATAGTGGCCCGTACTCTTGTGGGAAATAAAGTTCACATTGTCGACCTCTTGTTAGTTGGTGTGTGATTCCTCGTCTATGTAAAAACAAGGCAGGTAGACCATCTCATCTATTTCCTCAGAGGAGTGGATCAAACTTCGATCAATTCATGAGAACATAGTATTCAGTTGGTTCCATCGGTCATTCTACGAACCTGATAGCTATCACAAAAAAAAAAAAGTGGGTTTTTTTTTTTTCTCTTCATCAGTGATGGAAAATAAAAGAGTCTCATGCAATTGCTTATGGAACTTTTTCTTCGAAGAATCATCCTCAAGAATTACAACACCGTCTTCTTGCTCATCAAAGGCTTCAAACAGCTGCAAGTGACATTGTAACTAACTAACTTGAGGTGACATCACTTCAAGCCTAACCAACTCAAGAACAAGTGCATAAACCAACGTGCCTTTGGTCTAATGGTACTCCTTACCTTGTAAAGGCTTTGCCTTCTTGAGGTCAATAGTTCAAGTCCCCCTCCCCCTCCCACTCCAAAAAAAAAAAAAAAATGACACAAAAAAGTGAGTTTAAAAAAAAAAAAAAAAAACAAGTGCATAAGAAGTTTTTTTTTCGTGGGATCCCATCCAGCCTTATAGGTTAAGAATTTTAAACATTGGTAATACTAGCGATGCATGACATGCGTTGCAAGTGAATAAATTTAAATAATATTTTTTTTGTTAAACTTATAAAAAATATGGATTATATGTATAATTGAATTGAATAAATAAATTATGTGTCGAAGAATTAATTCTTATTTTAATTCTTACTAAACCTAGTTATTGATCTACATGTATTATACAGTGATTGGAGTTACTATTATAATTAAAGACCTAAAGCTATAAAAATAAGTAGAGCAAATGGCTAAGAGACCTAATGCTATATGATAAAAAGAGTTTTGATTGGACATGGAAGAAAAAATGATGACATTGATAAGGATATGTGGAGTATGATTGAATTAACATTATTAAGTACGGATGAAACAGAAAATTAAAAGTTTTTCACACATGGTGACATTTATAAGTAATATAGATTATAACCTTATTTGGTTAAATATTTAAAAAAAAAGTTTAGGAGGCTCATGGGAGTCGATAGGGTTTTCTAGCTTCTCGAAATAAGTGCCCTAAAAAACAAAATAAACTAAAGTTCAATGAACGATCCTCATTTATAAATTCATGTGTGACCTTCAATTAGTTCAGTTGATTGCCCCCACATAACATTATAGAGTATGCTCCCTTTTTTTAATCAACAACAAATTATGGAGTAAGGTTCAATCAACCTTTATTTCCTGTATTCTTACTTTCTTACTTTCTTACTCTGCAAATATTGTCTGTAGTAGATTGGCAGTATTCTGCATTGCTAACATCCCTTTCGGTCAAACAATCTGATCCCGAATACCAAGACTTAAAATTTTTTGTCTCAGTAAAATGAATGCCAATTGCCTCATTTTAATTTCTTAAACCACTTTTTCTTCTAGTTCACCCATGAAAGCCAAAGGAAACTATGCTGTCAGCATTAAACTGAGACTACAGTCCAGTTATTCTATTCAACAGTTATGTACAACATGTTCACTTGGTGCTTATAGATAGAGGTTTATACTAAGTCATCAGGATAATATGAGCAAAAAACGGGTATTAAAAACTGCAGACCTACCATAACTGCATTTGGTAAGAACAAACTCTCTAACTAAATGACAATTATCCAATATTAATCCCCTGAATTTCTGAAGGATGGGAAGTACCAGATACAAACCTAATCTCTGAGTTGATTATGCAAGGTGACTGCACTAAAATATGTATATATGTAAATATATTCGCAAACGGGAAGTTATAAAGTTGCATGTAAAAAGAGGTCATTACTTGCAACCAAATCACCATCTTCATTGTCATAGACAATGGCCGCTTTGAACCCTGCAGTTTGTGCTCTTCTAATTTTATCCTCAAAACTACATCCTCCTCTGACGATCAATGCAAATGGAGAACAAGGACTCCCTCCCCCTGATCCAAACTTATTAGTCAATGGCAAGCACGCATTCAAAGGCTCCGCCAAATACAAAGTGCCACATTCCCCAGATCCTCTCACTGCTGGAGCTGCAATTATGAACAAAAACATATATTATAAGGATCACATGAAGCTATTGCCTTTTAACTCATTATCTAATCGATCAAATCACAATATCGTGGCCATTACAGCTGTCATAACCAGACAATCATCTTAATCCCAAAAACCCAAATTTTCATTATATGAACAGAACTTCAATCCATGGATTGTGAAATATTTATGCTGCATTTGGGGCACAAAATTTGTGGCTTTGGAAATAAAAATTTGAACTCCTTTCTCAATTCCAATTCCAAACTCTCCATTAGATGCTACAGGGCTTAGTATAAATCTGTTCCTACTTGTTCACAGAAAAACCAATGGCGGCTATCTGAGTCAATAATTTGTAAACTATACTCCAAATGGTTCAACTAGTTAAGACCAAAGCAGAAAGAATCTATTCACTGATTCCTATCAAGTTTTTTTTTTTTCTTACATATCTTCCTATTGCCAGTGAATAACTAAAGTACTCGTTATAATGAATTGAAAACATATTTTCCAATTTTCATTTTACCATGAAGCTCTTCTTTCAACCAAAAATAAAAACCAATGTTCCATCTTTCATCCAATAGCATTTGAAGTATTGTAAAGTGAATTTCTTTGATATATATATATATATATATATATATATATATATATATATATATATATATATATAAAACAAAAGGCACTAAAATCGAATAGAACAAACCATCAAGAGACATTGAAAACTCACCAAAGTTAGCTTCAATGTCTTCAAAGGATAAAGTCACGTTGTTCCCTATCAACACCACATTAGCATCCGCCGTACAAGCCATTAAACAGATAACAAAACCATAAAACACGATCCAAAAATTCACCATGTCTCTGACCCAAATCTTAGAAAACCCAAAAAAACCCATCAACCCCACAAACCCTAGCTCTTTGGAGAAGAGAAAGAGAAAATTCAGGATTTTGTTGAGTAAATAGAAACATCAGCTTCCATACTCTCAAAATCTATAATCAGGGCTTCATTCTCTAATTTCTGATATTTGAATTCCTAATGAAGACAAATAAAAGGTTTTTGAAGCAATAAATCAACAGAATCCAAAATTTTGCTACTTTGTACATGTATATAAACTATATATAGTATAATCATATGGTCACTTTGCCTATGAACATACTTCAGCGTTAATGATTATCTGTTTTTTTTTTTAGGTTAATAGTATTTTTTATCTTTAAATATACACGTTCTGTTAAATTAATTGTCCAAATATAAATTTTATCATTTTGGTCTGTAAAATATTTAATTTATGTTTAAATAATTCTTACACAGACAAATGATTAAGTTTTTGTCAAAATGATCACATGTTGGTCACGTGATACCGTCTAAAAGAATGACATGTGGTCACTTTCATCATAAAATTTAACGAGTTATTTGATTATGGATTAAAGTGATAGGAATTAAATTTTTTTAATACAATGAAACCAAATTAATAAAATAAGTATACTTTAAATACCAAAAGTATTATTAATTTTTTTTATGGGATATTTATCTGTTGATTTAATATGAAATAATATTCCATTTTTGATCCAATGTTTATTCTTCACCGTCAATGGGTGCTAGACTAATCACGAAAGTGGTGTGTCACTATGATAAGCTTTTAATCTCAATGGGCCAGTTGGTGGTTTGGATAGAGTTGATTACAATTGCTTATGGATGAGTAGATGATGTGGATGGCGTGGAAGGGTCATCGTCTACTTTCGTGTTTTGTCACATAGAATGAACAACGAAGACCACCAAGTGGGTGGTCTAGTGGACCATCGATTGAATTTCTTTCTTTGATTTTGGAGGTTTGAGTTTTAGAGTCTACATTGGAGCTTAGTAATTGACCGTTATGTTAGTTTAGTTATATTTGTTTTCGAGAGGTGTAACAGATACAATCAAGAGTCTCATAATCCCACCAGTGAGAACATATCGGGGTGATCTCTGGGCGCTCTTCCTTACTCCCACTCCTTTCTTAATCAGTAAAAAAAAAAAAAAAAGAACAACGATGGAGTTCCCCCCCCCCCCCAAAAAAAAAACACCTTTTCAATAAATAATTCTCAAAGTAATACTTTCCCAAAATTAATTCATTATTTAGTATTATTTTGGCAACTATGTTAATGAGTTGGAAAATAATTGACATGTTAGACTTTTTATTTAATTTTAATACTATAGGATTTATTAATTATCTTAGTTTAACCTAAACAAAAATCTAACACAGTAAAGATAAAAGTTATAAAGATGAAAAGAAAAGGCAAGAGTAGCCGATCAAGGTCTTCACCATCATTCTTGTTGTTCATGTCCAAGAGGTATAACTATTAGGCTTTAAATTATTTTTGTCCTATTCAAACATAGACTCTTTGCATAAGGATAATCATGAATATTTTACTAGGGGTGTTCAAATTTCTGACTAGCCGCAAGTTCCTACCCTACCCGACCCTATTGAACGGTTAGCCGCAAAAATCGGGTAGGAATGCGGAAGAGTTTTTGGTCTTCCGATTAAATCGGGTAGGAATGCGGAAGAGCTATCCATTTCCACATTCCTACCCTATCCTACCCGCATTAATTAATTAATATGATTTTAATGTATTTCATATGGTTTAAACTTAAATTAATTGTTATTGTATTTGTGTAACAATTATGGTAGATTGATGTTCATACTTTATTGTGTTTTATTATAATTGTTGTTGTAGTTGTTTTAGATTTTAGTGTTATTGATTTATTGTATTGTTAAATTGGTGCATTCAAAAATTAATAGTTATAAAATGTTTACCCGATTTCCTACTCAATTAATCGGGTAGGAAGTCAGGTAGGAATACCACACCTGTCGGGTAGGGTAGGCCAAGAAAAAATTCTTCCGCAAAGTATCGGGTAGGAAGACGGAAGAGCGTATTTTCTACCCATAGGGTAGGGTGAACACCCCTATATTTTACAAAGAAAAATATCAATGTTGCTATAACTTATCCAAGAGAACAATACGTTTTCATCTTTTGATTTCGAGAGACACTTTGAACATTTTATGTCATAAAAATATATTAATTTTGACTAAATTATTGCTAATAAGCTCTGTCATGATTTAAAATAATTAATTTATATTTTAATTATTGATTTATTCTATAAGTTTTTGAGTTTTTGTTTGTCATTTATTTAGGTATCTCTTCGACCTTTTTAAGCATTTGCACATCTAATTATATTATAGACTTATTAATTTTTATTTTGTTAAATAGATTGATTAGATCGCTTATAATATATATTGATTAGATTGCTTATAATATTATTATATTATTGTATACCCAATATATATATATATAACATATATTCAACCGTGAAAGTCAACTTGGTAACTACATGTGTATAATAATTTAACATATATAGAATTTTACTTCTTCATAGAAATATAAATAATTACATTTAATTGAACTACTAAAAAATGAGTTTAAAAGAATTTAAAAATACTTATAAAAGAGTCTAAAATAAGTTAAAAGTCAAAATAGGTGTAAAAAATAAAAAATATATGAGAATATATAGGTGGTTATGAAAAAAAATAAAATATAACATACATTTGATCATGAAATTTAATTTGGTAACTGCAAGTGTATAATAATTTAACATATATAAGACTTTACTTCTTCATATAAATGAGTTTAAAAGAATTTAGAAGAATCCAAAATAAGTTGAAAATCAAATAGGTGGAAAAAATAAAAATTAAATGAAAGTATATAGGTGGTTATAATTGACTTTATTATAATAACTAGGGATAAAATATAAAATTAAAAGTTTTTCACATATGCGGACATTTATAAATAGTATAGATTATATTTTTTTTACATAGATTATGGATGGACTGTCACGCCCAATTTTTACAAATAGGCATAAACTAAACTACAACCATCAACCATGAGAGTATAACTAAAACACCATAAAATAAATCAATAACAATCACCAACATCATCTAAGTAAACAAAAATTCAAAATAAAACATAATGAATCATTGATTTTACACGTAAAACCAAAGTAATTATCTTCCAACTAATTAAGGAAATGAATATTCATAAACATTGTTCAATCAACAAAATTCATAAATTTAAAATCAGAACCCAATGAAATAACTTTCTATTCTTCCAACACTGGATCCACATCTTGATCTGCTGCAACCACATAGTCTTCATACTCACCTAAGATATTATCTTCTCTACACTCAAAATCTGAAAAAATGTGGATGGGTGAGCGATAAATCTCAATAGGAAAAAATCTTATCAAACTCAAATAAGCTTTAGAAACTATGAAAATATGTGAGTGTCAGTTAACAAAATAACATGTATAGTTTTGAAGTAAAATAGAAACATTTAATACGATCTCATGTTTTAGCGTATCAACAATAAGAATCCATAATCATGAGTAGTAAAACCAATTTTAAAAGCAAATCATCATAAACATATCTCATGTACGTAAGTTGAATCACATGCATCCATATACCAAATATATCTGGCCCATAGTTGTCAAATCGAGATTCGTATCGTGAATCGTAAATCCTAAATTTGAGAATCGTGAATCGTATCGAATCATGAATTGTAAGATTCGACACAAAATTTGAACAAAAATAAAAAATAATACTACATATTTAAAATAGACAAAATATTGAATATTGAACATTATTGCATTCTAAAAATAATCAATTGACATAATCACGTCGTCTAAATGGAAAGATGCTAGGCTTTTGTTTCATCTTTATCTTTTGTTTAACCATTTTCAAATTCAACAACTTGAAAAAAAAATTCATTAAAGAACCATGGCTATTCAAGAACCAAAATAGTGACACCCAATATAGATTAGGTTACAAACATGAATGAAAAAAGAACAAATAAGAAAATTTATTGGGAGAAAACATACGGGTCAACATCTTGAAGCAAAAAATTAGAACCTAACAAACTACCCATGAAAGAATTGAGAGCAAAAATCAACCGATAATGCGAGAGCGTTGGCCGTGATCTTTAGCTTTAGACAACGCAAGACGAGCTTTAGACGACGTTAGAGAAATAACGAGTAAAGAAGTTGAGTTTTTATTAGAACATTGGTTCTTGTGCAAACAAAATGACGTCGTTTTACTGTTTAGCGGACAAAACGACGTCGTTTTGTAAAAAAATTAGTTTAAAAAAAAATGATTGAATCGTGCGATGCGTGAGATACGAATCGAATCGTACGATTCAGGTGCGATTCAATTCTAAAACAATTCTCTTATAAGATACGAATCGTTTTGTACCTGTATCGAACCGAATCGTACGAATCGAATCGCGAATCGTACGATTTTGATAACTATGATCTGGCCCATACCCCCTGAAATCATTAAATCAATTATCGCAAGGGTACACCATTTTCAAAAAGCACGTATACTGATGCATCGATATTGACGTAACTTCCCAAGAATAATATACTAACCATCCGCCTCGATCACCGTTAACGAATAATATGAGTTCTTAAATCTCGCAAGGACTCAAATAATTTCACTACGAGTGATAGTGAACCTTCAAATTCCTCAAGATAAGAAATTCATCTAAGCACTCTACGATATAAGTTTGAGTGCGACAAACGTTCATCACACCCACCTATACAATAGATAATTTCATAATTTTTCATAAAATCAATATATTACACGAATCACGGTTCTACATTTATCTAAATATAATAAAATCAATAAAGCATATAAGAAATTGCCAATAAACATATTTTGTTTGACCAGAATCAAGAACTAGAATTTTTAAATTTAGAGCAAGATATTTGTGATGTAAATCGTGTGTTTATTCGTAATAATGATACATGTAATTGGTTAAAAATCCAAATAATTAATTATCTACATATAATTACGAAAAAAAATAAAAAGATTCATAGTATAAACCTAATTCCTTAATGAATGAGTTTGAAAAAGAACCCTTACCTAATCCGCAAAGAGATGATCCTAACACATTTTGATGCGATTCCTATGTTTTAATCCATCAAGTTCTCTCCTTTTTTCTTCTCCTCAACTCTTCTTGGCTTCCTAGGGTTGAAAAAATAGCTAAAATAGCCTAAAACCCGTACCTAGGGTATTTATAAGGTGAAAAACATAGAAAATGCTGAAAACTGATCGAGCTAATCTTGGAGGTGCGTTCGAGCGATCATATTATATCCGAACGGTCCAAACTCACTTTCAGACAATAATCTTCGCGTCCATATGGTCAAAGCTTACTATCAGAACCTTTACAGGTGCGTCTAGACAGTCATACTAGTGTCCGGACGTGGGTGGCTTTCTGTCCCAAACTTCCGACTCGATTTTGATCTAGTTAGAAGCTAATTCGTGAATTTTTTTATGAAATACACTTTAGTAACTCTTGAAGTCTACTTTCTAATACCATAAAAAATAGCTCAATCAGACATCGGAGGAAAAAGTTATGGCCAAAATACTAAGGTAGTGTCAAGTTCATTCCTACCCAAATTCTCTCCAAAATGCGTTTAAGACCCAGAACACCTCCAAATCTCTAATACACCCTATATCACCTATCCCAAGGTTTCTCGATGTCCCGAATTCATTTTTCATGTTATTTTGATCTAAATACATTTAGAAACCTACCTATCTACCCTTTCTAAACTTAGATGCTTTCGAGACTACATTTGACCCAAAAGTTAATACATGCAAAACTCAAACTTCATGATCTATCTTTAAATAATGATTTAAAGTTTTTCACATCATTTTATTCATCTTAAAAGAACTCTTATGATGGTATTATCCTTACGGGGGTCTTACATGGATTATGTGTTACAGTAATGTGTTATTGGAATGGAAAGATGACAATTGGAAAATATGGTATTGCTTATGAAGGTGCTACTCCGAAACCTATAAAATTCAAAAATGGTATCAGATTTACTAAGTTATTGAACAAAATATTTGAGGTTACAGGGATTTACTGGCAAGAGTCAAAAATCAATATGTGTGAAACCTTGACATTCATTGCATTCATTAAATTTAATGTATTGGTATAGTGGGGAAAAATGTATAAAATTTTGAGGAAAAATAGAATTTCCTAAAGGTTTAGGGAGGTAAGTGTAATTATTTAATATTTTTATGCGAATTATGCATGAGATGGGGTATAAGTTCGTGTAACATATTTAAATTTCCATCAGATAGGTAGTAAATATTATTGGGGTTTTAAAAAAATATATACATGTATGAGTGCAGGAAAAAAAAATTATAAACAATTGTTGTATACCTATAGTGATATATGTGTGTGTATGTTTAGATTATATTGTAGATGATGGGTGAGAAGTAAAAACAATAAAACATGTGACATAGATGAGGTGGATAAAAGTCTACCACGCATGAATTGGTGTTTGATTTTAGCTCCAAAAGTTGGATGGAGTGGCGGTTGGTGAGGTTTTTCCATTTTGGTGGGTCATTGTTTAGTTCTTTTAAGTCATTTGTGTATATAGGAATATATATAGCTGGATGTGTACAAACAAAACATATATAGGAGTAGGGATGATATTGGGCCGGGTAAAAATGGGTATTCGTTCAAACCCGTTCCGTTTGAATCGGGGATGGACTATACGTATTGGACGGTGGACATATACGGGGATACTCGTATAAACCTGTGCGGGGATGAAGGCGGGGATGGACTGACACTTACCCCCGTCCCGCACCTCCCCGTCCCGCTTTACCCGTTATTATTATTATTATTAGTATTATATATACATGTTGCTGTGAATACAAATCTACATATTATTGAATGATTTTTTCTGTTGGAAATTATTTTGTTTTTTGATTTTTTTTCATGGTTTTGGCTTGTAAAAGTGTAGATCTTTCTGTTTTAATATTTTTTCATGTTGGATTATATTATGTTACATTATGTTATGCTGCATGATTTTGTGTTGGATTTACAAGGGAGACAAACTTTTAATTATATTATGTTGGATTACTAGTTATTACCTGTGTCTGAAGGCACAAAGTAATAAAAATGGTAAACAATAAACATATTTGTATTCATATCCAAAATCAAATCACAAACATAGAGGAGAGATAAATGAATTTAAGCATCGGTTGTAGTGGGACTGAGAGGTGGTGGGTGGTAGTGGTGGTGGTAAGAGACGGTGATAGTTGTGGTGGGTGGCAATGACCGTGGTGGTGGTGATGGCAGCGAGGGCAGCGGGGATAATGGTGGTGGTTGTGGTGATGGTGGTGGCGGCGGTGGGGGGTGGCGGCGGCGGTGGTGGTGGCGGTGGTGGTTGTGGGGGCGGGGGGGGTGGTGGTGGTTGAGGCGGCGGCGGCGGCGGTGGTGGTGGTAAAAGTAATGGTGGGGCGGTTTCAAACACTATTATTTTTTTAAAAGTATTTTTGAGAAATAATTTATATAAGTACTTTTAAAAAATCACTCCAAACACACCCTTAGGGGTCTATTTTTCCTATTAAATTTAGGGTGTTAATATTAACCGTTAGATTAACTTTAAAGTAAAATTTAAAACGATCTGAATCGCGAATAGCAAAAGTCATTTTGTTTATCTTTTGAGATTTGAATTGTAAGCTACTTTATTATATAGATGTTGTAGTCAATGTTTTAATTATATTATGTTATAAATGATAAACTTTTAATTATGTTATGATATTCTATAATTATGTTGCATTATTTAGAATGTTAGATTTATTTAGAATTTTGGATTATATTGGCTTGGGCTTGGGAGGGTAAGGTGGATGGGGGTGGGAGCGGGTAAGGTGGACGAGGGTGGGGGCGGAGGTGAAGGCGGGGGATGGGGCGGGGGTGAGGATTACAAATTTACCCGTGGACGGGGATGATGATGAAAATTATACCCGTTAACGGGGGTGGACCGGGAATGAACGAAATTTTTTTAAGCGAATATGGAGATGGAGACTACACCCTTCGCCCCCGTTTCGATCCACTGCCATCCCTATTATTGGAGTCTTTTCTTTGGTGGGCCAACTAGAAAGCACCTGGACGTTATTTGGTGCATTGGGTATAACACGCGTGTATGTGTGTGTAACTTTGTAAGCAAAGCAAGCAGTGGGGTTGGTGTCTTTATTATGTGTTTAGTAGGTAATGACAAGAGAAATGATAAAATAAATAAAAGAAGAAAAAGAGAGGAAGATCAGAGAATGGGCGACGGAAGAGGAGGTGCAAAGTGGGGCCTTTGAGTGAAGATCTAACGGTTAAATTTATTCCGATTGATATGAAAATTGAGTATATTATTCATGTTGCCGTGAATTACAGATCTACCGATTCCAATTCAAGATTAGATATGTGAAATAAATACTTAGTAATTTGATATTCATTTTTTAATTATTCTCTTAAGTCTCAAATTGACACTGGAGTAATAATTTAATATGTGTTCAAAAGAAAACTTTAATTATTAGTTATGAAAATTACATGGGTATAGTGGTGTTAAGTATAATATTACATGGTTAATCAAGTATAAAGGAGATTGCTTTGTGAAATATTAATTACATGCGAGTATTTATAACCGGTAGATGGGATTAAATAGTTTAAATACTACCATGCTAATAAAGCATAAATTAAACTACTGAAATTATGAGGCTGAAATTTAAGTTGCTGAAAGCAATAAATAAAAATAAGTGGGTAAATCTAAGTGTTAAAATTCAAGCTGTAAATTAATGTTTGATGCTAGAATTTTTATATAGAAGCTGAAATAGTTTTCTTTAAGTGTTGAAAAATAATAGTTAGAAATTGATAGTGTGATTATAGTAGCTAAAATTGAAACCATATGATCGAACACGTGATTTATAAGTTGTATATCATTGATATTAGTTTAAACATTATACTTCAATGCTAAAAATCAGCATAATATTTTATGTTATTACTGACAAGGGTTGTAATTGATTTAAACCTACTGAAACTTTTGGCTTTAGAATAAATTACATTTTAGATGAATGTATTATTTAAATACTACAAGAAATATTAGAGTGAATTAAAGTGGTTCCTAAATGTGATCGGGATATACTCATTTGAAAAGATTAACGAAGTCTAAGTATGGTCATCGTATACAACTAAAGTAGAGCATCACATACATGTTCATATGCATTCATTTGCATCAATTGAATAATTTTAGAGTCGATGCTCACTTGCATTTGCATATATGCTAAATATTAGGGTCGGAGGCTACTACCTCGGTTGCACATAGGGATCTACCGTAAAGCGAGGAGGGGTATCTGTCAGCGATAAAGGTGAAGTGTACTGCTTCATAATAATTGGAAATAAAAATATATGATCTGTGAATTTTTTTTCACTATGTGAAATGAAGTTTTTGATAAATTGTTTTGGGGTGTGTTGTTTAAACTATGGATCAAATGTGGGTTTATGAAAACTTTGAAATTTGAGTATTATCCACTATGCCGAGTTGTTGATAACTTGACATGACTTACATGCTTTTGGTTTGTACATTGCGCAGTTGTAGTGAGACAGCTTGACATTACTTAAATGTTGTTGATAGCTTGACATTGCTTAAATGTTGTTGTTTGATTCATTGCTTATGTGGATATTTATTATTTTGATATATGAGGTTGATTTGAGTTTTAAAGTGATTTAAGTTCACTTTGGTTGTGATTTGTGGGTTATGAATATCTTTTTGGTGGAATTATATTTGATCCATGCTTTTGTTATATTTCCTTTGATTATGATGTTTAGTACACTCAAGAAAATTATTAGTTTCAATGCCAAAGTTTAGAGTGGTGTCCACTACTGCACTAGTATGGTAGAGATGTGGAAAAACTAAGGAATTGAGTTTATGTATATATTGTACAAGAGTGTTTGTTTTCCCTATTGTCGTAAAAGGATGAAATCCCTAAACTTTTGTTTTGGTACAAACGTCGCCGTTGTGTACTCTGTTATATAGTTTATCTGTTTTTGGTGTTATTAGGTGTCATTATTGATTTTAAATGCGTTATTGCATTACAATGCAAGTATTGCCACGTGTTGAGTTATGCTTCAATCTCTGAGAAATCGAAAGGGTCTCTCAGGATGGGGTGTGACAATATGACTTGTAGGTACCCAAGTAATCACAAGGAATATATAGTTCTGTCCGTTGAAGACAATAATACTTTAAGGATTGTGTTTGATGTAATACAACAACCTGGGATAAATTATTTGGAATTTTATTTGGAAAATAGTGCCCATTTATAATTTCAAAAATGGTCCTTTTTATGCGTTTGCTTACACAAGAAAAATAGAATATAGGGTTTTGATATTGGTGCAAGGGATAACATTGGGACAAATTTTGGTGACAATAGAAGTAAAAGGTTAAATAGTTTTCCTGTGTTGGGAGGGCTATCAAAGTGTAAGAACGTGGTATTGCATGATCATCTGACAAATGATATAGTCAATGAAGTAGAACAAATGGTTAGAGGAGAAGGTTATACATGTTTGATTGAAGGCACAAATATTAATAAAAATGTACTAGATGACATAGAAAATGAGTTGCATGAGGAAATATAGAAATATAAGAGGCTAACATGGTGTATGAAGATAGGTGTTAGAGCTACTTACCTCAAATTTGAAGACGCAAGGCATTGCCCAACTCTTTCAGTTCTAAGCTATGTGATGCAATATCACCTCTTAACATGGTGTAGAGCATTTAGTATAATTTTAGCATTCATTGTTTTTGATTAAATAGGTTTAAATTAAGAAGCCAACATGGCACCATCACCATATATGTGGCAAGAAAAACACTAAAAATGTAATTAGTTTTAAAAGAGTATTAGTTTGAATTTTTTTTTTTGGAAAAGAGTACGATTTTGAGAAAGAACTCACAACCAAGAGGTTGAGATCATACATTTTTTTTATTTTTTATTTTTTGATGAGGAACCTTCTCAAGGCCGGATCACATTAGTCTCATGTCTGCAAAAATAAATTTCAGATATCTACAATCACCCGCAAACCATAGATGTAAGATAAACCTAGGAGACACAAACGATAATCGAATTCAAGATGTCTAGATTTATGGTTCATCCCAAGTCCAACCCCGCACCACTGGACTACCCCGTGTGGGTTAAGATTATACATTTTAAGGCCAATCGAATCATGTCTTATTGTGTTCCGATTGTACAATTTAGCTTGTATACTTTTTTTTTTTCATATTTGTATTGATAAATTATTATTTATTTTTAAAATAATTCATAAATTTTAGATTAAAAATTAAGAAATAATTTTATAATACTTGTTAAACGAATTATTCATGTCTATGTATTCCTTGAATTAATATATTAAATTATATTTGTTAAATATTGGGTGATGGACCCAAACTAAGGTGTCCATGGTAGGTCAACTCAATCACATATGCCAAGGGACATGTCTCTTGGAGGGTGTGTTTTTTACCCAAATATGTCTTTAAAGTGAAAAGATGTAATTTATTAGGTCCCTATATTAGGTCCGACTAGCATTTTCCTAAATTGAATACAGGTGTGCCTTAAAAAGGCTCTCTTCATAGCACCCATTGATTGCGTTTCTAAACCTCAAGACAATCCAATAAGCTGACACTTTTGAACAATTCATCAGAATGTACAAACTCTTCTATTCTCTCTCTCTCTCTCTCTCATAACATTGAATTGAAGGAAAACTTTTGTGTTGTGGGAAACACGGTGTTAATTCATTTCTCTTGTGTACCATCACCATATCGATCTAGAAATCAAAGAAAAAAATGGTGATTTCAGATTCTAAGGAATGTAGAACATCTTCCAAAGATTTTAAAATTAAAGCGAACAGGTGTATCTTTCATCCTATGCTTCCGCACTTGCATACCATCTCCAACATTGAAGTCATTTAGGGTGTTTTTGTACTTTAGGATCAATTAACAGTAGTTTAGAGAAATTGGAATGCTTGAAAGTCCACTAGTTTTGCATAAAAGCTCCAAACAAACTTAATGGCGTTTAAGAGAAAATGATCTCCGAATGCCTTGAAATTTTAGTATGTTATAGTCCATATGTTTATAAAATAAATTGGAAAATTTCGTGGCCAAAGGCCTTACAGTTTGAGAGAAAATTAAAACTCTAGTTGGGATTTTGAAAACTTTATCTGTTTTGTTCTTTCTCTACATTGATTTTTCATAAATATATGCGTTTAAAGATTTGGCCTAAAATCATATTTTAGGGTTTCTTGACCATGGTTGACCAACCCATTGACCCATCGTTTAACCTGAACCTAACTGGACCGGTCCAGCCGAGAAATATTATTAAAGTGGATGGAGGACTTGAGCAATTATTGGCATGATTTATTTGGTATGCTTTGTCGGTCTCTTGAAATAAAATAAATAAAAGAGCAATGCTATATATCCCAAATTTATATCCTAAATGTGCATCCCAAATCAATATGAATGGTTGGATCAGTGGGTCCCAATTAAAAAAATTGATGGGACCCACTCATCCAATGGTTCCCATTCTTTTGGGATACACATTTGAGATACACATTTGTGATACAAATTTGGGATATAAAACATTACTCTAAATAAAAACGTGTTTTGGTAAGGACTGATCTAACCATCTTTCTTTTTTAATTTTTTTTTCCTTGTATTGTCTGAATCAATTTATGTGTACATCGATTAATTTTTTCTTCAGTACGATCAAAAACAAATTATCCATGCTGAAAATAAAGAATTCATAAAAAATAAATTTCTCATGATCCGACACCAAAAGAATTATCAAGTTCCAAATTCAGGATGTCTGAATTTACAATTCATTTCTATATTTATCGGGCTACCAACAAATAAATTACGTGTTAGAAAACTTGTGAAGTAACAAAGTCTTGGAGAAATTATCCAAAGATCAGACCATTCAAATGTGAAAATTATTACACTGTGGAATTTCCGGTCTTCAGATATATAGACGGTTGGGAAGAGAACAAGTAATAATAATTCAATCTCGATAGAGTTATTATAAGAGTAATGCTATGAATTTCAAGTTTGAATGGACCTTTGAATTTAAAGATCCCGTTAAATTTTTTTAACAGGATTCATTGATCTAAAGATCTCAACACCCATGGAGGATCCGATCCCAAATTTGAGATCCGAAGTATTTCCTGTTTATAAGAGTAATATTTGATCTGCCTTAGTGGTTAAGTTGAAGTATATGATATGCCTCGGGCTATCACTTTCTGAAGATGATCTGGATTATTCTTGGCTGATGTGGTAGTATCATTTCCCACGACACGGATTTGAACTTTGAATGGCTGCAAACGATGCCCAATTTCTATCCGTTCCAACTTCTAACCCCGCACGCATACACACACACATGTATATACTTGGCAAAGACCAATGACACATTGAGTTTGGTATACCTCTAGTGAAGTGCAAGAATGAAATACACACTACTAAATCATAATAATACATTTTTAATTGTGTTCTATATACCAAATATGAGATGATTTTATTTACTATAAAGTCATTCAATAATAACTTCAAATCAACTGATACCAAAAAAGAGCGATTACCATCTAGGGATGATAGCGGATCAAAGAAAAACAAGAATTAGTCTAAATTCATCCTATTTGAACCGAAGATGAATCATACGTATTGGACGGTGAACGTATACGAAGATATCCATATAAATCCGTACGGAGATGAACTGATACTTACCCCTACCCTCGTCCCGTGAACCCACGTTATATATATATATTAGTCATAACCCGTGCCTGAAGGCACGATAAAATATAAAATTCGAACACCCAAAAAATCGATATCACTATATTAAATTTTTTCAACATGTGTATACTATCGTATATAAATAATATTTGAAATAAAAATTATATTAACTACAAATTAATATTTAACATATGATAGAAATGAGTGATGTGATGTTTTTAGGGGGAAAATATATAAATGATTAAACATATAATAGAAATGAGTGGTGTGATGTTTTTAGGGAGGAAAATATATAGGAGATAAAAATTCAAGTTGCTATGTATTTTATTATATAGATATATTAGTTATTTCCCGTGCCTGAAGGCACGGAGTAATAAAAAAAATGGTCAACAATAAACATATTTATATTCACACCCAAAATTAAATCATAAAAAAAAGAAAGAAATTTAAATACTGGTTGCAATGGGAGTAATCGGTGATAATGGTAGTGGGCGGCAGTGGTTGTGAATTTTGGGTGACGATGGTGGTGGGTGTGGGTGATGGTGGGCAACGGTGATAGTGGTGGGTGTGGGTGATGGTAGTTGACAGTGGTGGTGATGGGGCGACGATGGTGGTGGTGGGCGATGACGATGATGGTTGTGGATGACGACGGGTGTTTCTGGGCAACAGTATGATGGGTGATAGCGAATGACGGTAGTGGTGGTGGTGGTAGGTGTGGTGGGGGTGGATGATAGTGGCTGGTAGAGATGGTGGATGACGATGGATGGTGGTGGGTTGTGGTAATGGGTGGTGCTGAGCAACAATGGTGATAATGGGTGCTGACAGTGGGTGACGGTGGTAGTGATAACAAATATACGAATGAGATGACGATTGTGGTGGGTGATGGTGGTGGATGACGGTGGTAACAATCGGGGGTGAGTGGTGGTGGTGGGGTGGGGGTGGGGGTGGTGGAGTGTCGACGATGGTGGAGGTGGGTGGTGGTGGTGGTTGTGGTGGAAGTGGTGGTGGGGTGGGGTGGAGGCGACAGTGACGGTTGTGGTAGTGGTGGTGGTGGTGGGTATGATGAGGTGGTGGTAGGGGAGTGTGGTAGTAGTGATAGTGGTAGTGGGGGTGGTGGGGCAGTAGTATAGTGGTGGTGGTGGGGCTGTGGGGTGGCGACGACGATGGTGGTGGTGGTGGTAATGGTGATGGTGGGAGGGCAATTTCAAACACTACTTTTTTTTTTGAAGTATTTATGAGAAGTTATAAGTTTTAGAAGTACTTTTAAAAAGTAACTCCAAACACACTCTTAGAGGTCTATTTTTTCTATTAAATTTTGGTGTTAATATTAGCCATCGGATAACTTTAAAGTAAAATTTAAAGAGATCTCAACCGCGAAAAACAAAAGTCATTTTGTTTATTTTTTTAGATTTGAATTGTATTGTACTTTATTATATACTAGTTATTTCCCGTGCCTGAAGACACGGAGTAATAAAAAAAATAATCAACAATAAACATATTTGTATTCACACCTAAAATTAAATTACAAAGATAGATGAGAAATAAATGAATTTAAGCACCGGTTATAGTGGGGGTGAACGGTGATAGTGATAATAGACATCAGTGTTGGTTGTGGGAGACGGTGATAGTTGTGATGGATGATGACAACCAGTTGTAATTGTGACAACTATAGGTGACATGGTGATGGTGGTTGGGGGGGCAGTGGGGGTGATGTGGTAGGGGTGATGGTGGTATAGTGGCGGTGGTGGTAAGGTGGCGGCAATGGTGGTGGTGGTGGTGGGGCACTAATGGGATGGTGGTGGTGGGGTTTCGATAGTGGAGGTGGTAGGGCAGTGGTGGTGGTTGTGTTGGAAGAGGTGATAGTGGGGTGGCAGTAGTGGTGGCAGTGACGGTGGTAGTGGGGTGATGAGTGTGGTAGAGTGGCGACAGTGGTGGAGTGGCGGTGGTGATTGTGGTGGGGCTGGTGGTGGTAGATGCGTTGGTGGGGCAGTTTCCAAACACTTTTTTTTTTAAAAGTATTTATGAGAAGTTGTAAGTATTAAAAACACTTTTAAAAAATTATCCCAAACACACCATTCAAGCCCTATTTTACATATTAAATTTAGAGTATTAATATTAGCGGTTAGATTAACTTTAAAGTAAAATTTAAAGAGATCTCAACTGCGAATAACAAAAATCATTTTGTTTATCTTTTGAGATTTGAATTGTATTGTACTTTATTATATACTAGTTATTTCTTGTACCTAAATGTACGGAGTAATAAAAAAAAGGTCAGTAGCCGTGGGTAACAATGATGGTGGTGGTGGTGGGGCAATGGTGGGGTGGCGACAGTGGTGGTGAAAGCAGCAATGGTGGTGGTGGGGCGGTGGTGGTAGTTGTAGTGGAAGATGTGGTGGTGGAGTGGCAATGCTGGGGATGGTGGTGGTAGAGTGGCATTAGCGGTGGGGATGGTGGTAGGGCGGTGGGTGTGGTGGTGGTGGGGCGGCAACAATGGTGGTGGTGGTGGTTATTATGGTATAGGTGGTGGTGTCGTGGCGACGACGGTGGTGATGGGGGGATAGTTGTGGTGGTGGGGCGATGGGGGTGGTGGTGGTAGTGGTGATGCTGGTGGGGCGATGGGGGTAATGGTGATGCTGGTGGGGCGATGGGGGTAGTGGTGGTAGTGGTGATGCTTCTAGGGCGGTGGGGGTGGTGGTGGTAGTGGTAATGGTGGTGGTGGGACAGTTTCAAACATTACTTTTTTTTAACGTACTTATGAGAAGTTGTAAGTCCTAAAAACACTTTTAAAAAATTATCTCAAACACACCCTTAGGGGCTTATCTTCTCTATTGAATTAAGGTGTTAATATTAACCGTCGAATTAATTTTAAAATAAAATTGAAAGAGATCTCAACCGCGAAAAGCAAAAATCATTTTATTTATCTTTTAAGATTTGAATTGTATTGTATTTTATATATGCATCCTGTTCGGTGGGGAGTGGGACCCCAAGGCCATCTATTGACTTTGGCAATGAGATGTTGATTAAATTATGTTATGCATTCTGCTTGTTAATCTGCTTGTTCCTTCGAAAGTGAATCTGCTTGTACCTGTTCCTAGCCAATTCTGCTTGTTATGCATTTTGCTTGTTAATAGTTATGGGTTTTTTTTTTTCAAATTTTTTCTTAAAATCACAAAAATTATTGTAATGGGTGGTGACGGGGCAGGGGCTTGGATTCGAATTTAGCCGGGGTGAGGATGGAGATTAAAACTTCCCCCATTAACGGGGGTGGACAAGAGATGAACAAACATTTTTAAAGTGGTGACTACTCTCATGTCCCCAATTCACTATCATTCCTACTGCAATCGTTGATGCTAATACCATGACCACTCTGACCTCCATCTCGACCACTACCACTATCCTCTCCACTATTCAAAAATATTCTAGAATTTTAGAATTGTTTAAAATTCTAAAAATTGAAATAATACTTAGTTCATTTTTTGGAGCTTGCTAATATTATGAATAGAATAATGCTAGCATGTTTGATATGCTAGTGAAGTTTATTTTATTGTTTAGCATGCTATTTAAATTTGATTTCTATACTCGATTTTATTTAAATCGCATTTTATTTTATTTAAAATGAAAACATTTATAATGTGGAATTAGTGTTGATCAGTATGGCCTAGAGAGCCAACGTCCCTTTGGTTCAATGGTACTCCTTACTTTGTGAAGACTTTACCTTCTTGAGGTCAAGGGTTCAAGTCCGCCTCTGCCTCTGCCTCCCCCTCCCCCTCCCCCCCAAAAAAAGTATGGTCTAGAGATACTAGATCTAGTGAGAGTTTTATTTTCTTTAGTGATTAAAAAATAAAAATTTTGCGTGTAATGCCCCAACCTTAATTTCCATATAATCCAGAGCGGTAATAACCTTTATAGGTACTAAATAATACAATCTCAAAATAATGAGTAAACTCTGATATCAATTCCATAAACATAACGAATGTTTGCTATTAAGCTCAACAAATAAACATACAATACACAACTATGATACGACTCAGTGATACACTTGTTACATTTCACACATGTATATCAACTTCATTACAATTTACACGTCTTAACAACATTATCCAACACTTAGAATGAAAACATTGAAAAATGGCAATTCAATCATTCATGAACTTCTCCACCACCTGCTAATTCAAAAAAGGAAAAATAATGTAGGGTGAGTATCAATAGCTCAGTAAAGTAGTTCAATTCCAAAACATGTGAGTTTGAAAATAATATAATTTGACATGATTGGACAATATTAAAACAGTTCATTTCATATATAAGTAATAGAACATAAAACATTGGGCGGAAATAGTTAAGTTGAAAACAATAATACGATCATAACATCAATACAGTGCTGCACCAGTGGATGATCATCTTAATAGACCACTCATGGTCAATAAGAACATACAAACCAACCTTTTGGAGGACTTTTACCCCGAGGAAAATACACTCTTTAATAACAATTCGGTGCCCAAGTCTAAAGACCAACAAGGTCATCTAAACTTTTACGAACTCAATGAAAAACCCTCTACAATCTCAACCTGGAACGTAAATCCTCCGCCACTCAATTGTTGCACACTTAAATTTAATTCCAAGAGGATCCCATAGTTTAAACCATTTCTAATGATACAATTAATATGAACAACATGAACAATTAGTGCGAACAACATTCAACAACCTTAATCCGAGTCCGGCTCCAAGTCACTATTCAAAACACCCGATTATATATTTCAAAACATGCTAAAACATCATAAATAACGTATTTCATAAGTTTGAAAGAAGTTTGGAAAATCTCACCGGATCTGGAATTGAGAAACCTTACCAATTGCGGTGCACGACTTGAAACTGCTAAAAATGAAATGATGTTATTTTTTGATGAAATTTTATATACATACTCAATTTAAATAATTAAGAATGAATGCAAAAATTTATTTGGCCAAAATACCCAAAAATTGGGTCAATCGGCCTTGGAGGTAAAATCGGATATTTTACACCACATTTTGATCCGGGACCTCAAATTTTACCGGGACCTACAAATGGACAGTACTTTTGGAATCGACCAGAGGTCCATCGGACACTCAAGTTGCTTGTACCGATACAAGTAGTAACAATTTTTCAAGGTGAAGTGTTCATCCCAAAAGAACTCCAATGTACCGATATAACTTTCGGTTCATCCCTGATTTTTCACCATGAACAGACTTGCAAATGGCGTTTTGACCCCCTAAACAACCCTTAAATTCATTTTAAATGGTGGAAATGGATTCCTTGGGTCTATTTTAGGCTAGGAGAATACCTCTTACTCAACAAAATACAAGATTAAACAAGTTTGAATTTTCAAAACCTTAAACTCTAGCTTCAAACTTTATCTTCTTCAAACCACCACCACTAACCACGGCGGCCACCCAAACCATCACCAAACTTCATCTCTAACACCCAGAAACCAATCCCAAACCTTGGATTGAGCCAAAACCCTTCTAAATATCAAACCCGTTTCAAACATATGAAAACCCCAATAACTTTAAACCTTACTTTCATGCATAAATAGTAAGCAAAATACAAATTAAACATTATATTCGGCATCCTTACATCCTAATTAGTCTAGGAAGTTACATTTCCTTGCTCGAATTTCGCTTTACAAAATTCAGATGTTCTCAAACTTCCACCTTTTCTCTCTAACTTCTCTCTTCCTCACTCTTTGCTGATTCTACCTCATCTAAACGACCCATCAACTGACCAAAACTCCCCCCTAAGCAGCTGGATGGAAGCCATGCATCAAGGGGCCTCTGGAAGCAACCAACGAGCTGTTTGGAGATGCTGTCCATGCAATGGCATTTTGGTAAATACATCAAAATCTGAAAATTGATTTTAAATATATATATTATTTTTTTTATAATTACATACATATTAAAAAATAAAGTTTAAATTCGCATTTAATTTCATCTTTAAACTGCACTTCTGCAACCCTGACTCTTCGGTACATGCTAATCCTACTTCGTTCGAATCCGCACCCCGGCTCGCTCTCTCTTCACCAGTCACACTACTATCCCAATCTAACACCATATTCATCCCTAGAACACCCATGCACACACTCTGAAGCAATCAATTCCTAGTCCGACTGTCTAAACTTTGATTCCCTAATCACTCCTGCACTGGTTCTTATTCCAATCTTCGTTTTTTGAAAATCAGGTTGTTACATTGTGCATTAATTAAATTAATATCTGTGGCGCGGGAAATGATTGAGAGTTTGGTAAACTTTCGATTTCACAACTTGTAAAAGTTGTTAACACTTGAATTTAGATTGTTGTGGCAAAATTCTAGATTTTATTGTGCTAATTTTTCATACGCATTGTATCTGCATATAGATTAAATTAGCAGGACTACAAAAGACATAGTGGTTTAATTAACTAAGGGTGACGAATTCAATGGCGAGAACTATGACTTATGACGTTGTATTATTCAATTTGTCCTGTATGAGTAACAAGTTATGGATACCCTTGACTTTTTCATGCCAGAGCTTGAGCGACCTCAAAACTGCCAAACCAAAAGAATTTTCAATCTTGGTAGAATAGGGATCGACTTGTGCACTATACTATGCAAACGAGCATGCATGATGCAAGATGACCTTATCCCCAATTTGAGAACTACCCTACTTGCTCACACCATTTGGAAGACCCTCAAAGGGAAAATTGGTGTTACTTCTCTAGTTAAACTTCGTGGGTTGACCATGAAGTTTGACTCGTAGCAGAAAAAGGCATAACACACAATAAAACAACACTTGAGAGCTATGACATCTATGATATGTGAGATAGGCGTTGTTGACCATGTATATATTAATTGATGAACAACAGGTTGAAGTTGTACTTTACTCGCTTCCACCATCTTGGGAGCATATAAAACGGAATATGATGCATAATAAGAGTGAAAAGTATTTGAGGATGTATCGCATCATCTAGAGTTTGAATTTGAGCACTTAGAGACTGCCAAAGACGAGAGTAGCTATTATGTGGCTGAGGCTGCCTTGTGCAAGACTTTTGGGTCCAAGTACAAGGGAGGTGGGAAAAGGTTTGAGGCTCAAACTAGGGCTAGTCATGGTAGCTCTAACAAGCACAAGTGAGGCAAAAGAGCTGGTAAAAATAGGAAAGCCAATGTGATATGTTATACTAGTTAAGTTTTTGTTGCTTACTCACCTAACTCATGGATTGTAGATTCAAGAGCAATAGACCACATAATGAAACACAAATTCAGATACGTGGAGTATTGCCGAGTTCCAGTTGGAAGCAGATGAATTTACATGGGAAACGAGACCAGTGTGGATGTGTTTGGGATTGGTACGTACAAACTGAAATTGCAACACAGATGCACTCTATAATTTCATGATGTATTATATAGTCCAAGAATCCGACGAAATTTGTTGTAAGTTACTAGCTTAATGATACTAGGTTTTATTTTGTATTTTCAAGGTCAGAATGCTGGCATTCATAAAGGAACCACATTTTATGGATCTCGTCATATCACATAGGGATTTATTGTATTAGCTGGATTTGCAGAGTGCTGTTAGGGGACTATGTCAGAACACCCAGGGGCAAAAGGATGTACCAATCACTATTGGTCCTGATATGGAGGGTTCTGTGGAGAATGATGCACATGGTAAAGTAAAAGGTAATATTCCAATTGCTGCTGGGGATAGTTTGGAGGTATTTTCCTTCTCTACTCCTATTGTTTTTAATAAGAATAATCCTGGATTGATTGAGACCAGGAATAGTGGTATGGATGATGATGTTGTGGCTATTGGTGAGAATATCTGTCATAATGGGGTAAATGTGGAAAAGAGTGATAGTAAAGATATGAGATTTAAAGAGGACATGGGTGTTTGTAAAGTTCCTTATCAGCCATCTAAGGACTCTTCTTTTCTAATTGAACATGGATTTACAGTAAGGCAAGGGGCTGCTGGTATATTGGATGATCAGATTGGCCTGATTAGAGAAAGAGTGCCACCAGATAAGGGCTATTTTTCTGATCAGGATAGTTCTAATAGTCAGAGGATAGTACCTGATAGTCATGTGTCTTCTGATGGTTCCTTTAATGAGGACGATGAGTGTAATGGATTAAATTCCAGTGGGATTTCTCTCTCTATAAATTCATGATCAACTTGATCTCTTGGAACATGAGGGGTGCTGAAAAAGCTACTAAGAGAAGGAGACTGAAAAAGTTGATAAAATTGCATGATGTGTGTTTTGTTGCAATACAGGAAGCTAAATTGTTGGTTTCTAAGATGGTTTTATTTGCTAGGAGTATTGGCTTGAACCATTCTTGCTTCAATACTCTAGCAGAAAGAAATATATGGTTGTTTTGGGATAATAGAGTGAAAATAAAGGTATTATCTGAACATGAGCAAGTGATTACAATGGAACTGACCTTTATGAATAAGGAGACTTTCTGGATTTCTGTGGTATATGCTAGATGTGACCACATTTTGAGAAGGCCTTTGTGGCAACACTTAATTGATATTGACCTCCCTATAGGTATGCCTTGGGTAGTGATTGGTGATTTTAACTCTATTTTATGCTCAGATGAAAGAAGAGGGGGGGCCTTCCCCTCTTTAGTCTCAATGGAAGAGTTTGGGGATTTTCTAGATCACAGAGGTCTAGTGGATGGGGGCTTTAGTGGTAACAAATACACCTGGTGTGATAATCGACAGGGACATGTGAGAATGATGCAGAGGTTGGATCGAGCTCTTGTTAATGTGGAGTGGAATCAAAGGTATGAGAGTATGGATGTTGTTCATTTAGCCAGAGGGGCTTCTGATCATAGTCCCTTACTTCTGAAAGTATTGGATGGCCCAGTTCAAAAAAGAGTCTCTTATTTTAGATTCCAAGATATGTGGTGTGATCATGATGAGTTTTTGAAATTAATTGAGAATAATTGGAGTGGGGAATACTCAAATAATCCCATTTCCAATCTCTTTATTAAACTCAAGTATTTGAAAGCTCATATGAAGTTATGGAATAAGGAAGTTTTTGGAAATTTGTTTGAAAACATTAAAGCCCAAGAGCAGAAGATTAGTGTGACAGAATTACAATTGGATCAAAATTTCAGTGAGCAGAAGGATATGGATCTTGAAGTTTTTAAAGCTGAGATGGATGACTTGTTGAGAAGGGAGGAAATATATTGGAAGCAGAAATCAAATGTGAAGTGGGCTTTGGAGGGTGAAAGAAACACTAAATTTTATCATGCCATTGCTAAGAGTAAAGCCATCAGAAATAAAGTCTCTAGAATTAAAAACAAAGAGGGATTTTGGGTGCAGGGTGATCAACAACTTGATGTGGTTGCTGAGGAGTTTTATACTGATCTTTACAAATCAGAAGACCATGTTTTGCCTGACCATGTGTTTTCTGTCATCCCTAGATTAGTTTCTGAAGAGGATAATGAAAGATTGACTGCTGAAGCTTCTTTACAAGAGGTGAGGGATGTTGTGTTTTCCATGGCTCCAGAAAGTGCTCCTGGACCAGATGGTTTGTCTGGTAAATTTTTCCAATTTGCTTGGGATGTCATCAAATCAGATATATGGAATGCAGTTAATTTTCTTTTGAAAGGTGGTGTGGTGCCAAAGTCTGTGAATTCTACTCTGCTAGTCTTAATTCCCAAAAAGGATAATCCTAGTTCCTTTGCTGATTTTAGGCCCATAAGCTTATGTAATTTCTTATATAAGATATTTACTAAGCTTTTGAATACTAGACTCTCCACTTTACTCCCTAGCTTGGTATCTGAGGAACAACATGGCTTTGTTCCAGGGAGAGGGATTGGAGATTGTGTTGCTTTGGGACAGATGTTAGTAGGAGAGTTGGATAGGAAAGTGGAGGGGGGTAATTTAGTATTGAAACTGGATATGATGAAGGCCTATGATAGGCTTGAATGGGACTTCCTTCTGAAGGTGTTGGGTAGTTTTGGGTTCTCAGATCTTTTCAAGCAAATTATTCTGAATTGTTTGAGTAGTCAATTCTTTTCTATTTGTCTCAATGGCCAGAGATATGGATATTTTGCAAACTCAAGGGGTCTTAGGCAGGGAGATCCCATCTCACCTACCCTGTTCATTCTAGCTGAGGAGGTTCTTAGTAGGGGGCTAAGGAGCATTTATCAGTAGAGATTGGTATCTCATTTTCATTTGGGGAGAGGCACTTCTGTGGTGAGCCATTTATTATTTGCAGATGATACATTGGTTTTTCTTAGAGGTAACAAGAAATCTGTTCTGAATGTGATGAAGTTTATTGAAATGTATGAGAGTTGCTCTGGTCAGAAGGTGAACAAATTAAAGAGTGCCATGTATTTTTCTAAATGGATTTCTGTATCCAGAAGGAGTGTGTTAGCTTCTGTGGTGGGAATTCCTATTAAAAGTTGTCCTTTCACTTACTTGGGATGTCCCATTATCAGAGGTAGAGTCAGAAAGAGTTATTTTGAGGAGGTTGTTAAGGTGTTCAGAAGTAGAGTGGAAGGTTGGTATGCTAAGATGCTCTCAGGCATGGGCAGAATTGTATTGATTCAGTCAGTACTTAATTCAATTCCTCTCCACATGTTAGCTTGTATGAACATTCCTAAAGGGATCTTGAGTAAGTTGAACTCTATAATTGCTAATTTTGTTTGGTCAAGTAAGCTGGATGCTAGGAGAAGGCATTGGGTATCATTGGATAGGATTTCTAAGCCCAGAAATGAAGGGGGGTTGGGGATCAGATGGTTTGGTGAAGTACAGGCTGCTTTCAGAATAAAACAGGTATGGGGTATTCTGAATGGTCATTCTCTATGGGCCAAGGTTTTTAAAGAGAAGTATTTTAAGGGGAAGCATATGCTAAGGTGTGGGATTTCTGGTGCTGGTCTGAGTTTTAAAATTTTGAGACCTTGGTTTGAACTTGTGGCTCGAAACTCTATGTTGATTATAGGTAATGGTCATGGTACTGACTTCTGGTGTGATTCTTGGATGGAATCTGGTCCTTTGCTTCTTAGGATTGAGGGAGTCCCTTTGGTGTTCCCCAAGCTTAATGAAGTGAGGGATGCTAGTGGGTGGCACTTAGAGGAGGTGTCTGAGTGGCTCACTTCTGAGCTTCAAGATGAAATTAAAAATGCTGGTGTGGTTTGGTCTGATGTTCCTGATAGGAGAGTTTGGAAGCATACCAATTCAGGAGAGTTTTCTGTTAAAACTGCATGGAATCTAATCAGAAGGAAAGGTGTTTATAGTAGCATTCTTCAAGCTATATGGAGACAGAAAACATTTCCTAGTGCCCAATTATGTTCATGGAAAATTGCTAGAAATGCATTAACTACTGATGACAGAATTAGAAGTGTGGGTGTTCCCTTAGTGAGTAGATGCTGTATGTGTTTTATGCATGAGGAAAGTGTTTCCCATTTGCTCATTGACTGTTCTGTGGCTTGTGCTGTATGGAGTAGAATTGCTGCTGTTATGGGGTTTGTAATCATTGCAGGAGAGTCTACTATGTGTAGGTTCATGAGGATTCTGAGAAAATTCAAAAATCAGTCCCTGAGTCATAGTCTGATTAGAGGGGTACCTATGTTAATTTTTTGGGCTTTATGGAAGGAGAGATGCAGAAGGAGATTTGAGGGGGTTAGTTTAAATGCTTATGCAATTTTCTTGCAAGTGATGAATGCTCTCAAGTGGCAGACATTTTTAATAAAACCTGGAAGAGCTGATGACTGGAGAGGAAAGGAATTATTGCAGGACCTAAAAATTAGATCACCCTTCACTGTAAATTCCAAGATTATGTGGATTAAGTGGGATCCCCCTCCTGCTAATGTGCTGAAATTGAATGTAGATGGTGCTTCTAAGGGGAGTAGTGGTCTATCTGGGGGTGGGATAATTGTCAGAGACTCTCAGGGTCATATTGTTTTATCAGCTGCTGCTTTTTATGGAAAAGGTTCTAACATGAGGGCTGAAAGTTTGGCACTTCTTAATGGTCTAAAAATGATTCTAAGGTATAATTTGCAGGCTAATCATTTCTTGATTGAATCTGATTCTCAAACTCTTGTTCATATGATTCTGGGTCAAGCAATGGTGCCATGGAGGTTGAAAGAAATTATGGGTCAGATTTTGAAAATTCTTGGATGTCTTAGGTTCAAATTAAGGCATGTGTACAGGGAGGCCAACAGTATAGCAGATTTTTTGGCTTCTTATGCAGTGCATTCTGGTAGGCATTCTGATTTCTCTGCCAATGGCATTCTGCCACTTGCTGGTAGATTTCTCTTGTTACAGGAACAGTACATGATGCCCACTGCTAGAGTAAAGAAGCTTATTACTTTTGATAGAAGGATTGGAGCTGGATAGTAAGGCTAGTATTTTCTGCTTTGTCTGCATTTTTCTTTTGAAAATGCTAGCCTGAGGAATGGAGTGGAGTTTAAAAGGAATTTGGTTATGGCATGTTCTTGCTATGGGGGCTATTACTGCATTTATGCAGAGTTTTCTATCTGTTTTGTAGTATGCTAAGCTGAAGCTGTATGTCTCTGCTTTGAGATGGGATTGGAGCTTAGCTGTGATGCTGGAGTTGAATTGACTGCCTGCCACTGGATGTTGTTTTGTCTCTTCTGAGTTTGCTTCAGCTGCATGGCTGATTCTGTCTTCTGGACTGCAACTAGGAGTCTGGAATGGGATATGAACTGGTTTTGCCTAGAGCATTTCAGAAGTTCCCATACAACAAGCAGGCAGTTGTTTTGAAGTCTTAGTGTTGGTAGTAGGAATTTCTTTTCAAATAGGCTTTTAAAATGCAATTAAATTGATTTTGACCCATTGAAGGGTTAAAGCCAATTCTTATACTTTTAGATTTTGTTGGTATTTGCTTCTTGTAAATTCTTCTTTTTTGGAATAAAATTTCCTCTTTTTTGGAAAAAAAAAAAAAATTAGATATTGATCGACGGCGTTGATTCTATTAGATGACATGTTAGATTATGTTACATCGGACAAGATGGAATGAATAGATAACCTAGAGAGGGTCTTTTGAGTCCACTCACAAAAGTCAACTTGGCCGTGAAATTCTTTTTTATGTTCTTATAAAGGAATTATTACTTTTTATTTAAGTTCGGATAAGCCGTGTTATCAGATTTTTTCTAGTTTCTATTTCACTTACTTTCTCAACCTACTTAGTTTCTTGTAAAGTTGCTACATTAACTTTTCATCTAGTCACTTGTATATACAAAATAAAGAAAAAAAAAAAAAACTTCTAATCACAGTGTCGGTTAATTCTATTTGTTTATGTATTGTGGTCCCATTCTTCAAATCAGTGTGCTGGACTGATGGTTTTACCTTTATCTCATTCAAAATGACACAGGAACCCTTCACCTATTTTTTGAAATACCGAGGTATGACTGCAATACGTCATTTTAATGTGAATATTGTAGTGATTACACAAATATTCAACTGAGTATTTTAATGTGAATATTCACAGTTGTCTACACGATGAGTATTAAATATAAAATAACAAAGTTCATTTTTAATACTCAACTGACGACAACAATTAATTTGGTGAAATAATGACATAATTTATTAGAGAAAAAGGATAAATAATGCTAAGAGCATGTGGGTCCATCTAATCATGTTGAGTGGTTGCTTGTGTTATTCTAGGCTGTGGAAAGTTTCCATTGTTGGCATGTTACTGTTTCAGGCTTCCAATTGAGTAGATTCTCAACTTCTTTAATGTAACGTTTGAAGCAATTCAATACTTTGAACTTGTGAAAAATCAAATAAACATGATCGAAGAGCGTAAAGTTATCTATAAAAGTGATAAAATAGGATACACCATGTCTTGCCTTCACATTCATAGGGCCACATATATCTGATTGTATTAATTATAATGGAATAGATGATCTTTTGGCCTTACCAAATGATTTTCTAGTTGTCTTACTTACGAGACAATTTTCACATGTGGGCAAATTGATTTTAGCGAGTGGGCCCAAATGTCCCTCTCTAGCTAATCTATTCATTCTGTCTTGCCCAATATGACCTAATTTAGCATGACATCTAATAGAATCAACACTATTCGTAGATGTAACATAAGAATAAATTCCATTACTGGAATGATCAATATCTAATACAATAAAACCATCTGTGATATAACCAGATCCATGGAATGTAGTTCTCCTATAAATGCCAACATACTGACCTTCAAAACGAAAAATAAAATCTAGTCTCATTAAGCTACTAACTGACAACAAATTTCGTCGAATTCCTGGAGCATATAATACATCATTAAGGTATAAAGTGCACCCGTGTCGCACTTCCAATTTGTATGTGCCAATCCCAAGCACATCTATACCGGTCTCCTTCCCCATGTAAATTCGTTTGCTTCCAGTTGGAACTTGACAGTACTCCACAAATCAGAATCTGTGTCTCGTTATGTGGTATGTTGCTCTTGAGTCTACAATCCACGAATTAAGAAAGTGAGCAACAAAAACTTGACTAGTAACTAAACAGTCAATGCGAGAGACAGAAATAGTGAGTACCTTCTTCAGCTCAGTGCATTTACGAGCGAAGTGACCCTTCTTATTGCAGTTATAGCAGACCATGTTAACTTTATTCTTCTTACCAGCTCTTTTACTCTGCTTGTGCTTGTAATAATTAGAATGACCAGCCCCAGTTTAAGCATCAGACTTATTTCTATCGCGTTTGCGCTTGGACCCGAAGGTCTTGCGTGAGCCAACTTTAGCCACATAAGAGCTACTCCCACCTTTGGTAGCCTCCAAGCGCTCAGCCTCAAGCTCAAGGTGACACAATACATTCTCGAATATTTTCACACTCTCATTATGCGTCATGTTTTGTTTCATATGCTCCCATGATGGTGGAAGGGAGCGAAGTACAGCTTGAACTTGTTGTTCATTGGTCAACACATGACCAGCAGTGCCTAAATTACGTATCATAGATGTTATAGCTTTCATATGTTGTTTCATTGTATGCTCTGACTTCTTTTGATACGAGTCAAACCTCATGGTCAAACCACAAAGCCTAACAAGAGAAGTAATACCAAACTTCTCTTTGAGGGTCTTCCACATGGTGTGAACTGTTGAGTAATTCTCAAATTCAGGAATAAGATCATCTTGCATGTTCGTTTGCATGGTATAGCGCGCAAGTCGATCATTATTTTGCCAAGACTGGTAATTCTCTTGTTCTTGGCGGGTCTGAGGTCGCTCAAGCTCTGGCAGTACAGAGTCAAGGGTATCCAAGACTTGTTGCTCATACAGGACAAATTGAATCTTACGACGTTCATAGTTATCGTCGTTCAATTTATCGCCCTTAGTTAATTCAGCTACTATGCTTTTAGTAGTCATTATGATTTAATCTATACATGCAGAGATAATGCGTATGGGATATTAGCACAACACATTCTATAATTTTGCCTCAAAAAATCTAAATTCAAGTATTAACAACTTTCACAAGTCGCGAGATTGAAAGTTCACTAAGTTCCCAATCATCTCTCGCACCACAAGTGATTATTAATAATACTTAATTTAATTAATGTGCAAAATTTCGGTTTCCTAATACCGAACAAAATAAAGCTCTCACTAGATCTAATATCTTTAGGTATACTAATTGCAACTAATTTCATATCATGTACATTCTCATTCTTATTAAACATGTAATCTAAAAACATCATATATGAAATTCTACTTTTAATATATATATTTTTTATACGTATCAATAGGCTAAATAGAAAAATATGCATCTCATTTTTTTTTTTTAAAAAAAAAAACTTTAAAATCGATCACCAAATTGAGCATAGTATTTATAATAATAATTCAAGAGACATATGCACTAACACCCAAAAAGAATACGGAAATTATTTTTGAATTATAGTGCAACACATGTCAATGTACATCACGCTACAACTCTTGTTCTTTTCGTTACTGTTGCCTGCAGGAAATAATTTCAATTGTTCTCTTTTATTTTTTTTATTTTTAAATAATGTAACTAAAACAATGGGTCCCACAAGGCCATTTCCCTCATGATAAACCTGCAACAACTTTTTCTCTATAAGTTTTTCTTTAGATTTTGTATTTGTCACCCGTAAACAAGAAGACAATAAGAAAATGGTGGGTCCCAATAGTAGAAGCCATTTGCATTGAATGTTGGTTCGGCCAAGACTACGAGTTCTGTCAATAAGTTGACAGAAGAAATAAACCCCTGCCAAACGTTGTGAATTCTAACCTTATTTGTTACGGCGTGTGGGATGGAATCCAATTATCAACGTCGGCTGTCTTTTTGTTTTGGCGTGCTAGAGATCAGTTTTTTTTTTTTCCCGATAAGTGACAGAGATCGGGTTTAACAAAAGCCAAAAGCAACGATTTTCAAATCAATATTGAGAGTTTTGGAAATTGAAACTCTCAAATCAGAAAGACTTTTCTCACCAATTTTTTTCGTTTATACATATATCGTAAATGATTTAGGACATACTTAAATATTTAAGCACTCAATAAATAAATTCAAAACCACGAGAACATCGTAGTTGGCTCTAATACCAATGTTGGGAATCGTATAACATATTGAGAAAGCGTAGGATCAAAAACATATCTTATTCGCTATAATCCAAAAATTGTTTGAGGATGTTCCACGTACTTTAGAATCCAAATCAACGTCTTTTCTTTAATTGCTCGAGCAGTATGGTGTTGTTACATAAGACGAATCAACACCAGGTTTTTCACAACACAAAAATCTTACAAATGTTATGTAGGGAGAGAGAGAGAGAAGAGAGTTTTTAACGTTAGATGAATTATCAGAAGGTATCTCATATATTGGATTGTCTTGAGTTTATATAGGCAACCAATGAGTGTCATTAAGAGACGCATTCTATAGGGACATGTCTGTTAATATTTAACAGACATGTATTTTTGGTGGCAAATGATACCTCCAAAAGACATGCCACTTTGGGCATTCTTTAATTTCGGTCAATCCACCATAGGTGTCCCGATTCGGGTCCATGACCCAACCAATATCTAACACATAATATGATGCATAATAAGAGTGAAAGTATTTGAGGATGTATCGCGTCATCTAGAGTTTGAATTTGAGCACTTAGAGGTTGCCAAAGACGAGAGTAGTTGTTATGTGGCTAAGGCTACCTTGCGCAAGACTTTTGGATCCAAGTACAAGGGAGGTGGGAAAAGGTTTGAGGCTCAAACTAGGGCTAGTCACAGTAGCTCTAACAAGCACAAGTGAGGCAAAATAGCAGGTAAAAATACGAAAGCCAACATGATATGTTATACTAGTTAAGTTTTTGTTGCTTACTCACCTAACTCAAAGATTGTAGATTCAGGGGCAATAGACCACATAATGAGACACAAATTCAAATTTGTGGAGTATCATCGAGTTCTAGTTGGAAGCAGATAAATTTACATAGGGAACGAGACCAGTGTGGATGTGCTTGAGATTGGTACGTACAAATTGAAATTGCAACACGGATGCACTCTATAATTTCATGATGTATTATATAGTCCAAGAATTCGATGAAATTTGTTGTTAGTTACTAGCTTAATGATACTAGGTTCTATTTTGTATTTTCAAGGTCAGAATGTTGGCATTCATAAGTGTAGGAAAACGTATACATATTGCGGAAGCATAAGATCAAAGACATACCTTATTCGTTTTAATCCCAAATATCGTTTGAGGATGTTCTACGTACTTTAGAATCTGAAAATTGTCTTTTCTTCGATTGTTCGAGCAGTATAGTGTTGTTATACAATAGGAATCAATACCAAGTTTTCACAGCACAAAAGCCTTTCAATGTTATGTAGGGGAGAGAGAGAAATAAAGTAGAAGACTTTAACGTTTGATTATTTTCCAGAGATGTCATCTATTGGATTGCCTTTGGTTTATATAGACAACCAATAGGTGTCATTAAGAGACACATCATATAGAGACATGTCTGTTAATTTTTAACAGACATGTATTTTGGGTGAATGATACATTTTGGTAAAAGACTAGTAATTGCCCGTGCCTGAAGGCACGGTGTAATAAAAAAATAAATTAAAATTCAAAGAATATTACATTGCCTAAAGACACTTTTAGGTGAAGTTAAAACCAAATCCTTGGCTACTTTTAAAACACACACACAAAGAATGCACCATTGGTTAGTTTTTTGACCATTCTTGATTTTAAATCTATTGAAAGTTTGATACTTAGATTAACACTTCTAGGGATAACCCGTGCCTGAAGACACGATACAATGTAAACCAACCAGTTAATTCCCCAAAAAATTTAATTTAATTTACTTTAATTTAAGCAATTGAAATTAATATAGTCTCCAAATATTATTTGGAGACTATTTCGGCAAAGTTTACTCTAAAACTAAGAACCCAGAAAAATCTCAACCTATCTACAAAAATCAGAATCTCTTGAATGCACAATACAATCAAATCAAAGCTAAAAATTCAATTTGGTTTCCTTTGAAAATAGAAGACCATGAAATACTAACATATAAACAGAACTGAAAAACAAACAAAACAATCCCCTAACATCAACGATTCAAACCCAACCACAAAAAAAACCAGCAATTTCACATCAAGCTAAACATATCCTCATAATCGTAAAATTAGTTCACCATACTAAACTCAAGAGTAAACAAAAAACCACGCAAAATTCAATTAAATTGATATAGTTATTGTCCTTGCATAAAGACACGAAGTAACAAAAACTTGAATTAGAACTTGATGAATATTATTGTGCCTAAAGGCACTTTGCAACCTAAAATAAATGGTTAATGTGAAATAATTTTTTCAACATTTGCTTTAATTAAATAGATTGAAATCAATCAAGCCCCCACTAATTTTTCAAAAAATTTAGCAAAACTTCCTATAAAAATAGGAGCTCAAGAAGATTTCAACCTGTCTACAAAACTCAATCATACAAAACAATCATAATAATGCCCTGTACCATTACAATTCAATTCTATTTCCACCACAATCATCATACATCACAACTTAATTCCATACTCAACCATCAATTCACATCAAAACCAAACATATCCTCATAATAGTTCATCATCCTAAACACGGAACAAACAAAACACACAAATCCACATAGTTGTGCCTAAACATAAATAAGATTAAAGAATGACCAAAACACGTAATTATATATAGTACATTCATAAAATGAGTCATTCTTTAATCTAGTTTATCAAAATGAGTCATTTATTTGTACGTCATTGTAAAAACAGTTTCTCCATCACAGCCTTGAATGTAATTGTATCAATCCAAATCCGCAGCTTCCAACTGGGAGAATGTACAACAATCTATCATTTACAAAAACAATTAAATTTAGTAGACGATAGGAATTTTAAAATTATAAACTTGAAAATAAAAAATAAACTATAAAAAATAAATTTAGTTACCTTATTCAAACAACCCCATCGAAAAAGATGGGTTGAATTTAGTCTTTTTAACTCCTGCACTGCTTCATCCCAATTTTATAGATGAAATAACATAAATAAAATGTTTGATCAATAAAATAACATTGTTAAAATGTTAGCAATGTAATACCACTTTGCACGAAGTACTTACCTTTTCTTTGTCAGAAGAGGTTGATATTCCTTTTCCTTTACATTTTGCATTTGCAGTTACGATTGCTCTTTCCTTTGCCTTTTAGATAGTAAGCATAGATAAGTGAAATCATTATATAAAAAAAAAAGTCTAAACTATAAACAAACTGATGTGTCATGACACTACCTTAGAAATGAAGATGCAATTGAGTTCGCGTTCGTCGCAGATCATAACACCAACATTATTTTTCTTGAGCAATTGAACCTATACATGAATATGCATTTAACAGGTAAATGAACACAAACTATATGAGAAAAAATTAATAAGAATATGAGTGATATGAAACTCATCTTACAGTTTGCTCTAAGTCTTCATCAATCTGTAAAAAGATGCGTGAAAATAAATGAAATAACTATGTGAATATTTTGCGGTGCTGAAAAAAAAAAAATAGAAGATGTTTAAACTCACACGACCAAAAATGGTGAGATCTTTCATTTTTCAATGTTGAGAGTTTGCAGTGGTGGTTAGTACACTATGATGGCTGCAAATATATAAGAAACAGAGTAAATCAAAAAATTAGAAATATTCGTTAAATACACATTCATTTTGTTGTAAAATTGCTAAAAACACATCATAGCCTCTATTTCATACTACTCGACATACAATCTCTATCAATTAACACACAATAAGTCTCTATTTCATATTAATTGACATACAATCTCTATAATTAATCAAAATCCTATAAAAACCTATTTCATACAAAGTAACATTCATCAAATCAAGATACTAAAAAATCAAATTGAAATTTCACAAACTATATTCAACACCCAATTTAAAAATAAATTACTCTACAAAATGAACACTCAATAATTCTCAACTCAACATATGCACAAACAACCTAACATTCGTAACTAAAAAAAAAGACATTCAATTAAACACCCAATTAAAAGACACACAAACTAAACATCCAATTAAAATACACCCAAATTAAACACCCAATTAAAATACATTCAAATTAAAAACACCCAAATTAAACACCAAAATTTAAAAAAATAAAATTAAAAACACCAAAATTAAACACAAACATTCAAAAACCCAAATTAACCCAAATTCAAAAACCCAAACACAAATGTGTGTGTGTTTTGTGTACTGTTGTACCTGGGATTAAACACACAGTAAAAAGCCCCAATTTAAACACAAATACAAAAAAAAAACCAAATTTAAAAACACTCAAATTAAACACAAACATTCAAAAACCCAAAATAACCCAAATTGAATGTTGTTTGCGCTGTGTGTTCCTGCTGCGTGTGTCTGATGTGTGTGCTGCAATGTGTGTGTGTTTGCGAATGTGTTGGTTTTTATGTGGTTGTTCGTTGTGGTTTTTGTGAGGTTATAGCTGCTATATACACAACACATAATTCATGGGAATCCAACAATATTGAAAAACAAATGTGCAACCTTCTTGGAACAAAGTGCACTGCTATACATAATTGAAAAACAAAATCAAACAAAAACAAAAAGAGGACAGTGGATAGTTACATTAAACCAGGGCACAAGGCCGTGGAACTAATGTCGAAAAATGATATGCAATGACTCTTGCTCATTACTGTTAAAAATGTTCTGAGACTTTCCAAATCAGATCAAAATTTTCTTATCTTGAACGCAACCTTGGCATTTTGCTTCAGGGAAACATTATATAAATCCAAGCGCAGATGTTGCTATTCATCAAACATTTCAATGGCCAAGAGAGAGTGAGTCGGACAGAGAAAGATAGAAAATGATGATGCCTAAAATAAATAGACACGAGCTCAGGAAATAAGCTCAGGTCGGGAGCTCCGGTAGAATAAGCAGAGTTCATCCAGCAGTGGTCAGAGCTCATCTAGTCAGCACTAAGAGCTCCCAGCCGGGGACACATGTTGAGAAATGATGAATGGACAGCAAGATGACAACGGATACAGTTATAAAGGAAGTAGAACCAATCCAAGGCATGAAACCCGTATTCAACTACGATCCCCTCCTAAAACTAAGGAGAATCCCATGAAAGAAGGCAAAGATCTCTCCATTTGAGGCCAGCCGTAAGGAGTTTAGGTAACTCCGGAATTATGGATGAAGATAGGGCACGGTCCCTTCAACATAGGAAGTAATTCCGGGATAGAGGTAAGGAGGAGGCCATAAAAGGGGAAGGCAACCTCCATCACGGGGAGAGAGAGCAACTGGAAACCCTAGTACCCTGAGTATTCTACTGTAACACATTCAATTCATCAAATAAGAAAAAGGAGCAAGAGTCTCCATTAGAGAGTGGACTAGCCGAGCTCACTAGCCGGTGAACCACTATATTTCTACCATCTTTCACACACTATACGTCGTAAAATATAGCATTCATCCACCACTTTATGGGCCTGGTAGCTCAGACACCATATCAAGCCCTATACAGATCACCCAGATAAGATACTTCGATCCCATAGCTCATTCCCGAAGGTTTACACCATCAGTTTGGCGCCGTCTGTGGGAAGGATTGTTCCTTCTACAAATAAGCTGGTCTTTCAGTGACTGATGGTAACGACACGAAATATGAGCAGAAGTCAAACAAACCTACCGCGAATGCAAGACCCACAGGAAGCTACCAACGGCAGACAACCCGGGAATATCCCAGAGGTCAATTCCCCCATTAATAACGAGTTGGAGGCCCTTCGCCTCGTCAACCAACGCTTACTAAAAGAAAATGAAGAGCTATCAAAGCTCGTACAACGCCCACAGGAGGCATGACCGGCCCAAGAAGGCCAGAGTAATCCCCCTTACAGAGATCGGCGACACTGGGACCCCCTCAGAGAGGTCGGCGAAGGAGGAGAAAGCAGCCATACCAGGGGGTATGCTCCTTTTGTACCCCCTAGGAATGGCCATAACGACGAGGTGCAAAGTCAGAACGACGGGGGGGATAGGGATGATTTTTTCCCTTATCCTCAGGACAGGAAAGAGCAGCGCTGGGAACAACGCTTCAAAGACATCCAACAAGAGCTCAGCCACATGAAGGAGGCTGTAAAAAGCAAGGCTCCGGTTACCATGGATATCTTGGTTCAGCAAACTGAGTCCCCATTCACCACGGGAGTGCTACACTTCCCTCTCCCACCTAAGTTCAGGATGCCTCAAATAGAGGTCTTTGACGGAACGAAAGATCCCGTGGATCACCTCAACACTTACAAGAACCAGATGGAGTTGCATGGATACCAGGATCCTGTGCGTTGCAGGGCCTTTGCCATTACACTGAAAGGTTCTGCCCTAGCCTGGTTTAACAGGCTCCCACCAGCCTCTATCTCATCCTTCAAAGAGCTCTCCATAGCTTTCGTATCTCACTTTATAGGAGCTCGGATATACAGAAAGCCGAGCTACCACCTACTAAATGTGAAGCAGGGGCCCCAAGAAAATCTGAGGTCATACGTCCAAAGGTTTAACTCGGAGACATTGAAAGTAGACATTCCAGATGAAAAATTTGCTATAACGGCTTTCATTGCTGGATTGGGAGTGCAGTCAAAGGACTTGATGTTCTCTATATCGAAGAACCCTCAGGCAAGTATGGCTGAAGTATTAGCCAAGGCAGAGAAATATATAAATGGAGAAGAGGCACTCCTTTCTAAGGTAGGAGGTACATCTTGACGAAAGGAGAAGGAAAAAGAAGAAAAGAGAAGGGACCGGAGTCCCAGAAAGGAGAAAGGGCGGGAAAGGTCCCCAAGAAGGGATAGAGACCGCTCACCTAAGAGGAGAGGAAATGTCAGAGATCGTTTGGGTCCCATGCAGCCAGAACTACAGCCCAGATACGGACCTCAGCGATTTACCCCTCTCACTGCCGCTGTGTCACAAGTATTGAATGAGGTCCAAAACGAAAGGTTCTTGAGATGGCCACCTCGGATGAAGGCAGACCCGGCAAAGAGAGACCCCACGAAGTACTGTGATTATCACAGGGATCATGGACACCACACTGATGATTGCATTCAGTTAAAGAAGGAAATCGAGTTCTTGATCCAGCGAGGTCAGCTGCGTCGTTTTGTCGCCAACGACAACCAGAACCAAGCTCTTCCACCTCCACCACCTCGGCAGCCGGCACCTGCGCCACACCAGCAGCCTCTAGGGGAAATAAGGGTAATATCTGGAGGGTTCGCAGGAGGTGGAGAGTCAAGCTCAGCTCGGAAGGCGCACCTCCGGCGGATCAGAGCCGAAGAAGCTCTCGAAGTGTACGCTGTATCCAAGGCACCACGCTTGGATACGGCTATCACTTTTTCAGATGCTGATTTAGAAGGGTGCCAATACCCCCATGATGATCCACTGGTGGTACGAGCTGTGGTGGCAAATAGAACAGTTCATCGGGTTCTAATTGATAACGGGAGCTCGGCAGATATTATTTTCGCACCTGCGTTCGACAGGATGGACATAGGAAGGCAGAAACTTGAGCCAGTAAGCACTCACTTACTGGGATTTTCTGGGGAAAGGGTGCTCCCCCTGGGTTCAATCCAGCTCGTGCTCACCCTGGGGGACCCACCTTGCCAAGCCACTACCACTGTCAAATTCCTAGTAGTCGATGCACCATCTGCTTACAACATCTTGCTTGGAAGGCCATCCTTAAATTCTATGAAGGCAATCCCATCTGCCTATCATTTAGTCGTGAAATTCCCTACAGAAAATGGAATCGGAGTGGTCCGAGGAGACCAGCGCGTAGCACGGGAATGCTACATGGCTTCTATAAAAAGGAAGGAGGTTGAGAACATCCAACTGGATGAGCTCGACATGAGAGATGAAATGGAGACAAGACCAATGCCATCGGAAGAGCTGAAACCAGTTCAGCTTGATGAGAAGCCAGAACACCTCGTTTATGTGGGTTCCAAACTGAACGATGAGCTCAAAGGACTCCTCATCCAGTTCCTAAAAGAGAATATAGGAGTGTTCGCTTGGAAGCAAGAAGACATGGAAGGAATTGACCCATCGGTTATTACCCACAAGCTATGCGTGAACCCAACTTGCAGACCCATCAAACAGAAGAGGAGGAGCTTTGCTTCTGAAAGGCAAAAGGCAATCAATGAAGAGGTCAGCAAACTCCTCCATGCCAAGGCTATCAGGGAGGTTCATTACCCCACTTGGTTAGCAAATGTAGTTCTTGTAAAGAAAACCAATGGGAAGTGGCGATTGTGCATCGACTTCACTGATCTCAACCGAGCATGCCCCAAGGACAGTTTTCCTTTACCTCGGATTGACCTAATAGTGGATGCCACTGCAGGGCACGAGCTCCTCAGTTTCATGGACGTCTTCTCAGGCTACAACCAGATCAGGATGGATCTCAGCGATCAGGAGAAGACCTCCTTTGTGACTGAACAGGGAACATATTGTTATCAGGTCATGCCCTTCGGATTGAAGAACGCTGGAGCCACTTACCAGCGGTTAGTGAATAAAATGTTCCAAAAGCAAATAGGAGCATCCATGGAAGTTTACATTGATGACATGCTAGTGAAGTCACTGAAAGCAGAGCTCCACATCGAGCACTTAGCTGAGTCATTCCGAATTCTAAAGGAGTACAAAATGAAGCTAAACCCTGCGAAGTGCGCATTTGGGGTCTCGGCAGGAAAATTTCTGGGCTTTATAGTCAGCAGCAGAGGGATTGAAGCCAATCCAGAAAAGGTTAGAGCAATGGTGGAAATGCAATCACCATCCAACACGAAAGAAGTGCAACGTTTGACAGGCAGGATAGCTGCACTGAGCCGTTTTGTGTCTAGGTCCAGCGATAAATGCCAGCCATTTTTTCAGATCTTGAAGAAGGCATTCCGCTGGGATGCCAAGTGTGAAGAAGCATTCGAAGACCTAAAGAGATATATGAGCTCTCCTCCTGTTCTGGTGAGCCCTCTAGAAGGGGAAGTCCTCACCCTCTACCTAGCGGTTTCAGATTTTTCAACAAGTGCAGCGCTAGTTAGGGAGCGAGACAGAGCTCAGCAACCAGTCTACTACTGTAGCAGAGCTCTGAGGGGGGCAGAGGAGAGATATCCAAAGATGGAAAAACTCGTTCTAGCTCTGGTTACAACAGCTAGAAGACTTAGACCTTATTTCCAGGCTCATACTATCGAAGTTCCAACAGATCAGCCAATGAAGCAAGTGCTTCACAAGCCGGAGTCCTCAGGGAGGTTGGTTAAATGGGCCGTAGAGCTCAGTGAGTTTGATATCAGGTACAAGCCAAGAACTGCCATCAAAGGGCAAATTTTGGCAGATTTTATTGCAGAATTCACAGCAGCAGCGCCTATGAAAACCACGGATTTAGTACCGGACCTTCCCATATGGAAGCTTTCAGTGGATGGAGCTGTCAATGCTCAGGGAAGCGGTGCAGGAATGATCCTGACCTCTCCAGAAGGAATAGACGTCGAATATGCCCTCAGATTTGGGTTCAAAGCTTCAAATAATGAGGCAGAATATGAAGCCGTTATCGCTGGGCTTAATCTTGCCTATTCTATGGAAGCAGAGCAGCTGGAGATCTGCAGTGACTCTCAGCTGGTGGTGAAGCAGATAGAAGAGTGTTACGAGGCAAGAGGCGAGAAGATGGTCTTGTACCTCAAAAAGGTACGAGAACTAATAAAACAGTTTGTGCAGGTTAAGGTCAGACACGTGCCTAGAATGGAGAACTCACGAGCAGATGCTCTGGCAAGGTTAGCAACTGCCTCGCAAGAGGATTTGGATAGGCTAATTCCAGTAAAGCACCTTCCAAAGTCCTCGGTAAGCATCGAAGAAGAGGAAATTCTATCAATTGAAGCTCAGCCGAGCTGGATGGATCCCATCGTAGAGTACCTTCAGAATGAAACTTTGCCAAGTAATGCCAAGGAGGCATCCAAGCTAAGGGCCAGGTCAGCCAGATTTTCCCTGATGCAAGGGAAACTATACAAACGTGGATTTACAATGCCTCTCCTTAAGTGCATAGGAGACGAAGATGCTAATTATATACTTAGAGAGGTACATGAGGGGATATGTGGCAATCACATAGGAGCTCGGGCCTTGGCAGGAAAAGTACTGAGGCAAGGATATTATTGGCCCACCATGCTCAAAAGCGCCACCGACTTAGTAAGAAAATGCAAAACTTGCCAAGAGCATGCTAATATGTCCCACTGTCCTCCCGAGCTCCTAACCTCGGTGGTAAGCCCATGGCCTTTTCAGCAGTGGGGGTTGGACATTCTGGGACCCCTTCCCACCGGTGTGGGGCAGTGCAAGTTTGCCATCGTAGGAGTGGATTACTTTACTAAATGGGCAGAGGTCGAACCTTTGGCAACGATCACAGAGCAAAAAGTTCAAAACTTTGTTTGGAAGTCGATAGTTTGCAGGTTTGGAGTTCCCAGAGCGTTCGTATCTGACAATGGAAAGCAGTTCGATAATTCAAAGTTCAAAAGTTTTTGTGCTGAGCTTGGAATCAAGAACTATTTCTCAGCTCCAGCCCATCCCCAGTCTAATGGGCAGGCAGAGGTCACAATAAGAACCATAAAGTCAGCTTTGAAGACCAAGCTAGAAAATCTGAAAGGCAAATAGGTGGAGTACATCCCGGAGGTATTGTGGGCCTACAAGACCACCGCCAGATCTGCGACTCAGGAAACCCCCTTTGCTTTGGCCTTTGGGACCGAGGCAGTGGCCCCAGTAGAGATAGGGCTCCAATCACCAAGGGTGGAGTTTGCAGATTCCGAGCACAATGATGAATCTCTCTTGCTGAACCTCAATCTCTTGGATGAAAAGAGGGACAGAGCTCTGCACCGTGTCCGCACTTACCAAAGGAAAACTGCGAGGTATTATGACAGGAGGGTAAAACACAGAAGTTTCAAGGCTGGAGATTTGGTACTTAGGAGGCTTCTGCTTGCAAGAAAGGATCCCACGCATGGGAAATTGGGACCCAATTGGGAAGGGCCCTATATCGTGTCAAGGATAATCAGACCGGGGAATTATGAGTTGCAAACAGAGGAAGGAAAGGTTCTACCTCACTCGTTGAACGCCGAGCACCTTAAAAAGTTTTTCCAGTAAGTGTTACTTGTAATATAGCTATTTTTGAATAAGAAAGAGCAAGTCTTTTATTCACCCTTCAATGGAGTCCAAAGTAAAGAGATGAGCTCTTCAGCTCATAAACAAACGATAAGCTTCAAAGCTTATAAATACACGATGAGCTCTTCAGCTCATAAACAAACGATAAGCTTCAAAGCTTATAAATACAAGATGAGCTCTTCAGCTCATAAACAAACGATAAGCTTCAAAGCTTATAAATACAAGATGAGCTCTTCAGCTCATAAACAAACGATAAGCTTCAAAGCTTATAAATACAAGATGAGCTCTTCAGCTCATAAACAAACGATGAGCTTCAAAGCTTATAAATACAAGATGAGCTCTTCAGCTCATAAACAAACGATAAGCTTCAAAGCTTATAAGATGAGCTCTTCAGCTCATAAACAAACGATAAGCTTCAAAGCTTATAAATAGAAGATGAGCTCTTCAGCTCATAAACAAACGATAAGCTTCAAAGCTTATAAATACAAGATGAGCTCTTCAGCTCATAAACAAACGATAAGCTTCAAAGCTTATAAATATAAGATGAGCTCTTCAGCTCATAAACAAACGATGAGCTTCAAAGCTTATAAATACAAGATGAGCTCTTCAGCTCATAAACAAACGATGAGCTTCAAAGCTTATAAATACGAGATGAGCTCCTCAGCTCATAAACAAACGATAAGCTTCAAAGCTTATAAATACAAGATGAGCTCTTCAGCTCATAAACAAATAATAAGCTTCCAAGCTTACCAAAAGCAAGATGAGTACTACAGCTCCTCGGCGCATACAAGCTTCTAGGCTCGTAAAATTCAAGACTGGTCTCTTCTTGGAGACACCAACAAGTCAAATTAAAGAACGAGCTCTTCTTGGAGACACCAACAGTCTTTCCCCCGCGACTAGTGGTCCTTATGCACTGCCTACACCCTCGAAGACCCTAAAATGTCCAGTACGGCAGAAAGCACTCACAAAGTCAGATGGGAAGTGAGGTCAGTACCAACATGACATTTTGTTTTCCATCAACGCCCGTGGTGCGACCTATGGAAATCAGTTGGGAATTGAGGTCAGCACAAACATGATCTTCTGTTTTCCATCGATGTTCGTGGTCTGATCTCTGGGACTAGTCAGGAACTAAGGTCAGTGCAAACATGATCTTCTGTTCGTGTTCCGAACACCAAGAGCTCGTATATGGGCATGCATACTCAAAAATGAACAACCTTGAATTCAGAATATCCAAGAAAACAAACGTGCGCAAAAGTATAAAAAAAAAGGGGGGTCATAGTCTGGCATCGTTCAAGAAAAGAAAGAAAGATACAAGGGAACAAAAATCCTAGTCTTTCTTAAGTTCAGCTTTCAGCTCAGCAACCTCTCCCTTCAGGCTAGCATTCTCTTTTTGCAGCTCATCCCTTTCTTGCTCAGCCTTGTGAAGAGAGTCAAGAAGCTTCTGACCAATGGAGGTAAGGAAGATGGTGGACAGAGAGTCAGGAGAAGGAGAATCATCCCTCTTACGCTTCCTTGAACTCGTGACGGTGTTTCCGTCCTTGTCAGAATCCCCGTCCTCATCAGAATCAGAGAAAGAGGTCCAGGAAGAGTAAGGAATAGTGGAAAACTCAAACTCAGTAGCCTCAGCCCCAAGCAAATAGAGGTTTGCACTCGTCATCAGCTCGGAATAAGTCTTAGACTCCACAAGCAACAACTCGTTGATATTCACCATCCCTGGTAAACCCAGGTCAGGTGGATCTGCACAGCAAGGACATAATGAGAGCATATCTTTAAAAGGAAAATACTCAAAAGAGCTATGCTCGAGCTTACCAATACAAGAGAAGCTCTTCCAGGACCGAGGAATCCTAGCTTTACGACAGCGATCCTCAGGAGACCTCCAAGCCTCTCCAGAAGCGAAGAAGAAACGCTTAGACCACCCTTCAGGGTTGGAGGGAAGATCTAGAACCAAAGGGCGTAAATTGAAATCCCTCCAACGGAAGAAACTGAAGTAGGGGGCATCATCTTCTTCAATCTCAAAGAAGTATAGAAACTCAGAGACAAAGGGGAACCTGCCAAGAGCATGCAGGCGGCAGAACAAGAAGAAGCTTACCATAGCACCCCATCCTCGTGGAGAAAGGCGAGAAGGGCACAGGCCATAATAGGCAAGAACTCGCCCAATGGCCGGATGAATGGGAAGGCGAAGTCCCATGTCCATAGCACCTTCAAAGAAACAAACTTCCCCACGGGGGTGGTAGTTGCAAGGCTCGTCGGAAGAAGAGACTCGCAAAGGCAAGTCGAGATCAGGGAAAAACCGTTTTTTGATGTCCACCAAATCAGAAGATACAAGTATGGAAGGGAACAGATAGCGACAATGCCACTTCCATTCGATTCCAAAGGAGGATCGTTCCTGGAACAAAGAAGATGCAGAAGCAGCCATCGAAATTGCTGGTAAGGAAAAAGACGCAAGAAATCAAGAAGAAAGTCAAGAATAGGTCATGCACTTGGGAGCTTTTCAGGAAACTAAGAGCCAAGAAAGAGGGAATCAAGTGGCCTGTTTAGTTTTTAATTATGGAAAGTGGTTACGGTTATGGAAAGTGGTTACGGTTATGGAAAGTGGTTGCGGTTATGGAAAGGGGAAAGACGTGGCGGTTATGGGAAGCGGTTGAGAGAAGAAACGCGGGAAAAGAAATCAGATACTACCCCTCCTATTTGCACTCAAAACAACCAACAAAAATTCTGACCCCACCAAGCAACGTATCCTCCATATTTGAGCTCGGCCCAGTCAAAAACAGAACACTTATATAGCAAGTCTTTAAGGCTTACAATTCTAAGAGCCCTGTTCACGTTAGAGGAGAAGAATTCATCAAAGGAACTCAACAGCCTCTGAAAGTTCATAACCTTGCCTAAAGAAGGTCTGAAGCATCCCTCAAAACAAGATGGGGGAAAAAGAGAGGTAAAACGTAGAAGAAGGTCTTCTATTTTTTTTTGGAGCAACGAAATTTATTATCTGTTCCAGAAAAGGGTCCGTTGAAAGAATCATGGAGCTCAGACAGAACCTTTAAGTTCAGACAAAAGAGCGATGAAGCTCAGAAATAAACTTTGAGATCAGACAACAGAGCCAAGTAGCTCAAAAGCGCTCTGCAGTTCATACAAAAAAGATAAAGAGCTCAGTAAGAGCTTTTAGGTTCAAAAGAAGAACCGTCTTAGCTCAGCAAGAATTCATAGGCTCACAAGCACGAGCTATGCAACTCTGAAGGAGCACGCCAGTTCAGAGGTAAAGATGAGCAGCTCAGAAAGAAGAAGAATAAGGAGTGGATCCCTAGGGTACCAACCACCGAGCTTAAAAGGCTCAGGAGAAGCAATTGAACATAACACCAAGTCCCCTGTACTCTTCAAATCTAGTAATTTCGCTTCAAGAAGTGCACATCACCCCTCAAAGCAAAAGGGGGCAAGGGGAGTATACAAAGTTGTACATGCAAATCAAGTCAGATAAGTAAACAGTTGCGATTCGAGATCAAAATCCAAAGATACATATGTGCTGAAATTGAAAGATATATATATATATATATGGGCTGAGCCAACAAAAGGAAAACAAATGAAGATTGCAAAATAGTTTAAGCCAAATTACACCTCAAAAAGTTTTTACAAAGAAATTGCACATCCTAAATCTCTGAAGGGGGAGTGGACAGAAGGCCCTGCAGCTCGGCAGACACAGCATCAGCAGGAGAAGCAGAACCCAGGAGCTCAGTAAGCAAGGATCCTGATGCGGGAGGAGTAGAATTTTCGGGAACGCTGACCCCAGGAGCCTCTGTCGTATCAGGCAATGATGTCTGTTCAAGTGCCTCAGCCACCGGGTCAGCAGATGAGGGCACAGCAAGAACAGTAGAGGGAAAAGCAGAGGTATCTTGGAGTGGAGTTCGGGAGGAAGAACTGAGGTGTCCTCCTCACCACTAGAGTCAGATTCCTCCAATTCCCCCTCTTTAGGGATGGGAAGGTTGAAGTCCAGGTCAGGATACTGCTTGGAAGCCTTACGCTGGAAAGCAATCCATCCACAAGCCCATTGAGTGGTAGCGTCATCAGTCAGCTCGGCTATCAAAGCATTCTTTTCCTTGAGTTCCTGGTGAAGAACCCCATTTGCCTCACTGATGGTCTCGCATTCTCTCTTCATGAATTCAAGAGAATTACGGGCGTCAAAGGCCTCCTGGTTAGCTTTAGCCCAGAGCTCAGTCTTGTTCTTCAACTCATCCCCCTGAATTCTTAGCTCGTCACGAGCCTTCTTTTCTCCCTCCTCAGCCTTAAGCTTGGCTGCTTTGAAGCTCTTGAGGTCAGAAGATTGCTTCTCCAGTTGCTCGGTAAGGTCCTTCACTCGGTTTTTGAGATCATCATTCTCAAAGGCCTGCTCTGCAACCTTGAGCTCGTATGCCTTCAGAACTTGGGCAGAAGATTCCGAAGACCGAACCCTCTTCACGAGCCCCTTTACATGGATGGCCAGCTAAAGACACAAATACATATAGATAAGCTATAAACAACTATGATATAAGGACAAGAGGATGCCGAAAAGTGTCAATACTTACAGTGGCTGCTCCCTGAAGAGCTGATGTAAAGGATTCTTCGAGATCCATGGTAGCAGACTTCACGACGTCAGACTCAGGAAGAATGGAGGAAATAGCCCCTGCGGCGAGCTCCATGTTTTCAAAAAATGAATCCTCCTCTTCCTTCACGTCGGGGAGCGACCCTTTCTTGCTCTCAGAACCCACCCGTGGGGTCTTAATGAGCTTCCCCGAAGAGCTATACTTGAACTTACCAGGTCGGATGCTTGGGATCACATCCAAAGCCCTTGCAACCTCTGACGAGGAAGGAGAGTTATGTCCTCCCTCTGAAATAGGCAGAGGCTTTTGAGAAGAACGGGTCTTCACCACCTCAGAAGAGCCGGGGGGAGGAGCTGGGCCTTCGACAGTAGGAGAAGAAGTTGACTCCTCCACTTTCCGAACTTTGGCCTGAGGAGCAGAGCTACTCCCAGAACCAACCTGGACTTTTCGCTTGCTACCTCGACCGCTCTTTGACAATTTGTCCACCTTTGCTTGGATTTCCTCAGGGTTGAGCTTCATAGTGGTGGGACCTGGAGGATCTGAGCTAGAACAGTTATATAAAACGAAATAAAGAGAGAGATAAAAGAACCCTTAGGAAAGGAGGATTACCAGAAGCTTCTTCAGGACGGAGCACAGAAATAGGAAGCGGAGCCTCAATCTCAACCTCAGGAAGGCTGAACCCACTGTCCACCAAAACCTGGGGCAAAAGGAGCTCAGAATACCTTCGGGGGGTTAACTTTGCCAATATCCCCCTCACCTCTTGCTCCTCAGCACTGAGTTCGAGGCGGGTACCTGAAAAACACAACGGCAGAGCAGAGTTAGGGGCTCATGGCCCTCGAAATGTAGGACACGACCTACCCAATTAGGGACTCACCGAAGTTATCCGGACGAGCCCAGGCTTTGGGGATACCCAATGTATCCGACCTGTCAGCAGGGTTATATTCCCAGTTGATGCCCCCGACAAAGAAGAAATATTCCTTCCAATGCTTATGGGAGGTCGGAATATGAGAAATAAGCTGTCTAACGTTGGTGCGCTTGGAGGCATACAGGAAACCTTCAGAGGTCTGTTTTACATTGAAGAATTCAAGGAATAATGGAAGGGTAGGGACTCCGAGGCCTGACTTCTTGAAGATAACCAGGAAACCCGCTAACACTCCCCAGAAGTTAGGAGAAAGTTGAGAGGGGCACACATGGAAGTACTGCAGGATGACCTTGAAGAAAGGATGCATAGGAAAACGAAGGCCGTTATCAAAGGCAGCCTCAAAAAAGCAAACTTTCTTATTAACCTGGGCAACGTAGGGAGTAAAGTCGTCTGGGCTCAAAAGCTCAACACCCTCAGGGAACCTATAACGAGTACGCAAAACATTCAACAAAAAAGGGGTGAGCTTGCTAGGGCCCACTTGCTCGGCTAACTCATAAGCAGCCCCTAAATATGTTGAGACGTCAGAAACCCCAACTCCACTAACCTTACTTTTACCCTTGTCTGACTTGGGGGGCAGGGGAGTGGGAGTTGAGGGAGGCTCTTCGGTATTTACCACAGAATCAACGGCATCTACCCCAGGGAAGTTATCTATCTCATCACCTACCTCCCCTAGTTCAGTATCCTCTTCGGCTGACTTAGGCCCTAAAAGTGAAACAGAGGAGCGAGTGGCTCCAGAGGAGGCAGACATGATAGGAAGGGAAAAAGGAAGGTGAAAGGAACGATAAAGCAAAGGAGCACGGGTTAGGCACTCTTTGATAACCCTTGGGTCAGCACAGTAACTCCCGACAGAAAGCAGAAAGGTTCAATTTCAAGCAAGAAAGCAGAAAGGTTCAATGGTCCAAAATCGCAGAGAGGATAGAGACGAAGAGCAGTAGAGAAGATGAACAGTGCGAAAAAAACGGTTCATGTCGCTGTTTCTGTGTATTTAAAGCTTGAAGGACGTGGGCTGAGACATGCGCGGGAATCGAGGAGAAGTCATGACTACTGCAAACCGTCAAAAATCTCCAAGTCACGTATTAGCCACGTGAATATTTAACTCAGTCTGGAATGCAGGTCAGCCCTTACCTAAGCCAGCTTAAGGCAAGAGCTGGGGGGCAACTGATGATGCCTAAAATAAATAGACACGAGCTCAGGAAATAAGCTCAGGTCGGGAGCTCCGGTAGAATAAGCAGAGTTCATCCAGCAGTGGTCAGAGCTCATCTAGTCAGCACTAAGAGCTCCCAGCCGGGGACACATGTTGAGAAATGATGAATGGACAGCAAGATGACAACGGATACAGTTATAAAGGAAGTAGAACCAATCCAAGGCATGAAACCCGTATTCAACTACGATCCCCTCCTAAAACTAAGGAGAATCCCACGAAAGAAGGCAAAGATCTCTCCATTTGAGGCCAGCCGTAAGGAGTTTAGGTAACTCCGGAATTATGGATGAAGATAGGGCACGGTCCCTTCAACATAGGAAGTAATTCCGGGATAGAGGTAAGGAGGAGGCCATAAAAGGGGAAGGCAACCTCCATCACGGGGAGAGAGAGCAACTGGAAACCCTAGTACCCTGAGTATTCTACTGTAACACATTCAATTCATCAAATAAGAAAAAGGAGCAAGAGTCTCCATTAGAGAGTGGACTAGCCGAGCTCACTAGCCGGTGAACCACTATATTTCTACCATCTTTCACACACTATACGTCGTAAAATATAGCATTCATCCACCACTTTATGGGCCTGGTAGCTCAGACACCATATCAAGCCCTATACAGATCACCCAGATAAGATACTTCGATCCCATAGCTCATTCCCGAAGGTTTACACCATCAGAAAATTAAGAACTTGAGCATCTTAAAGTGCCCAACCTCATAACCAAAATCCAATTTTTTTTCTCAACATTGCACATTAACACTTCATGTCACCAACTGCAGAAAGCACACAAAGAAATTGTACAGTTTTGATAAACATAATATATTCCACCTCAATTGGTATACCAAGTTCACAAAACCTACTGATAAAATCTTCCTTTTTAGTCCTAATTGACACTTATTACGTCAAACAACATCATAAGCTAATTCATACTTTGAAAGGCTCTATGTAACACAAAGAATCATACATTCGGAAAAAAAAAAAAAAATTAAGCATGTGTTTTGAAACTATAGGCATGCATTTTAAATTGCTTCCACATAAAACTTGCCAAACTTCGTACATCCATGAAGCATGCATTTTAAAAGCTCTTGGTAGTCCCATTGAAAAAATTTCCATGTCTTTTGTTAAGTAAGAAAAGCTTTATTCCACCGTCAAAGTAAACCTATCAAACAAACTCGACTACCAACACTCAGTATTTTACCACGCTAGAGTATTTCGATATTCAAACACTAATTTGTTTCGAATTCTTTGGAACAGAAAATTCAGTTCCATTAAAGTCACAAAATTAAGAAGGGCCAAAGATATACCAAAAGTAAGAAAACCCACCTCTATGATCAAGCAGAAACTTCAATTAATATAACCCAATGCATGAAGCTGTGTCACAAAAAAAAAAACAATATTATCTATACTACTTTAAAATATCAGTATCTATGAAAAACAATTTTTTTCTACTTTTACCCTCCAATACTACAATTATACCATACTTATCCTCCATATTTAATTAGGTCATTTAAACCAATTCTATTGTTGCTACCTGCGTTTGGCGTTTGGCGTTTGAGGTCCACAACGGTATCCGTTCATCTCTCTTTCATTTAATAGTAAAAGCATTTGGCTGAGTTCACCTCCTTCGGTCATTGGTGCATAACCTCTCACAAATGTGTCTCCTTGGCTTCTCTCTTGTGATGATAAACAGCTCATCTTTGTGGCTTTAGAGATTCTATGAATTAATGGTGCAAGCAGCAATGTCTCTTTCTCTTTCAGACACACATAATCGGTCTTAACCTGGTGGAACGAGCGGTATTCCACTTCAACAGGTACTATTTTTTTTTTTTTTTTGGTTCTAATATCTGTGTTCTTTTGTTTATTTTTTATTGATGATTGAATACATAAACAAATTTCGAATTCTTAAGCCACCTCTATGGAATGAGATTGTCAGAAATCTTCTAATTTTTCAGTCACAAATTAGAAGAAAATGAATAATTCAGTGGCAGCATCATTACTACTCATGCACGACTGTAAAATTGATGGATTTTTGGGTAGGAGCTGCTTATGGTGAGAGTCGTGAGGAAGAAGAATCAAAGAGAGACAGAGAGGAAAAAAGAACAGAGGAGGGGACAGAATCAAACAAATGGTTCTATGGATAAGGATTGTTATGGCGGTGAGAGAGAGAGAGACTGCTTGTGGTTGAAGAAAATGAAGAACAATGAAATGAGTCTGTGGGTAAGAGAATTCTACGGTATCCATTTTTTTTTTCAGTATCTTACTGTTGTTTATAAGTTTAGTGAGTTTTTTTTCATAAAATTTGAGTCATTTATAAAATTTGGAGATCATTTATACAACATTTTGTCCTCTAATTTGCAGCAAAACTCTACCTGCTGCCTTGCCAAAAGATTACATAGGGGTATGTATTGTCTCAATTGAAATTCGCTACATATTATCAGAGCTATTGTTGTGCATAGGACTCTAAAAATTTAGAATGCAAGTCATGTAGGCTGCAGCTAGGAAGTATGTCTAAAACTAATTAATATATAAATTCTGTAACTGCAATTTAAGAGGAAAATTTCATAAAATCTTTAGGTCTTTATTTTATGTTAAAAATAGCCGATGATTCACAAGGGCTTGCCCTTTCTCTCCTCAGGTATCTCTCAGGGAGACTTTGATAATTGAAAAAAGATTATCTAAAGCATTTTGTTAATTTGTTTTCAGATATGTACTTTTGAAATGAGGTGATCTCCTTGCTTCCTTGGATGCTTTGATGTTTTCTTTGATGGAATTTAATACATTCTTTGGAAATCTTGAGTCTGTTCTTTCGTTTTGTTCTTAGGCATTTGCATTGGGATGAATATTTTTTACTTTCTAGATTTTATCTTATAGGGAAGAATTCTTTGAGCCGTGTTTACCACGTATAAAAACTTGAAATACTCGTTAAATTTGTTGCACTTTGGCTTCATCTATAGCAATTGAGCTAGCGAAAGGTTCTCTAATGGTTTCACCTATATGGTGGAATTGCCACAAAGCTTAGTCACATGGATAATTCAACGTTAGATTGTGATGAAATATGAAAAATAAGAGTCTAAGGAATAAGTTATATATCCTATAAAAAAAAAGGAAAAACAATTTTATAAACCATTTGAGTTGTTACATATGGGTTTGTTCTTATATATGTGGCCTTTGGAGAATGGAATGGTTGGTTGATTTTGGTGTGCTGGGCAAGTGAGTTTGGGATTGAAATAGTTATCAATTGTTGGTTTTAGCGTTGAATTGAGTGAAATATATGGTTTATGGATTCAATTTACTCGTAAATTTTTGGATTGATATTATTTTACTGGTGGTGTTGTTTGATCATTCATATTTGAGCGCACTCCAGATAATTGTGGATGATTAATAAAAAAGTACAAATCTATTATGTGGTATACTTTTCTTGGGAGAATAGATTTTTTTATTTTATCAATAAAATAGATTTGTCTAGAAATTATGATTATTTCAGTTTTTTGTTACATCAAGAGTCTGATTTTGTGCAGCAAATGGTGGTACATTATACATAAGGCAAAGGCATGGCCGAGAATATGCTTAGAGTGGTGATGTCCTTGAGGATGATACATGTTCACGACCACCTCCTACATCACCATCATTTTAAGGGCTAAATAGAGATTGACATTGAATAAAATCTAGGTTCGTTCTTACTGAAACGCAATTCAAAGTGATAATAATTTGTGTTTTCACTAAAATGTTGTCTTATTGTAGTAATGGTGCATTTCTTATTCATATTAAAGCCATCTTTTTTTTATATAGATGTTGCCTCAATGAATTTGGTTACATACATCTCAATCAACCATAATAATAGTTTTTTGTCTATCAAGCTTGATTTCCTTTCTCATTAATTTATTTGAGTGTCATACAGGCTAATGCTTTATAAATCTAATGACCATTTTCTTACTAGCTAAGATAAGAATTAAGTTGTTTTGTGCGTATCATTGCCATCCAAGAAATCAATTTGAGTTATAGCATTGAAAGGTATGTGTAAAATATACATAAACTGGCAAAATTATTGTGGTAGGAAAGTTGTTGTTTTGTGATCATAGAAATAAGTTGTCTTCATGTTCTCATTCCTTATTTAGAGACTCTACAAATTCTAGACATTAATGTTTCAATTTGTGATGGTAGTTTCCATAATACCAAATAAAGTATAAAGTACAAATAACTCCGAATAAGGTAATTTAATTTTTTGGTTTTAATTGGCAGTAAGAAGTAGTCACTAACATGGAAGTGTAGGCTCCGATTATATTGTCCTTTACTTGATAAAAAAATGATTTTTTGTATATCAAAAAGATGAAATTTTTGTGTTCAAAATAAATTTCTACATCATCTAAATATAGACCACAATAATCTATGACTTTTCTAAAGTGATTTTTTTACCTTTGTAGAATATGAAATTAGATTAGCCACTTATTACATTTTATTATGTTGTTGCATAAATATTGCATTAAAATACTTGTTTATAGCTGTGGGTTATGATATGAAAATAATTGTTTAGAAAAAAAAACCAAGACTATAATTCAAAATATTGATCCACGTGCAACGCACGTGTGCACCAACTAGTCCTCTTAAAAAGGGCAATAATGATTGTCAATGCCGATTTTGTTCATTTAATAAGCAAGGATCAAAGTACTGTAAAAAACTTACCCGAAAAAGTACTGTAAAACCTGAAAAATAAGCTAACCAGAAGAGAAAGAGATTAAGAATCAAGGATCAAAGTACTGTAAAAACCCAATAAGTAACTTGCAGCATGGCAACAAACAAAAAAAAGGTTAACCCATACCACAATATGAGGAGGAAAAAAAAGAGGAGAAGCAGTTCCACGCTAGAGTATTTTGCCAAAACATTCTTAGCATTATGAAAATGCACCAACTGAATGTATAAAAAACTTAAAAGACAAAAAATAATCGAATATTGATTGTGGACTCGAAATAATCAAACACTGAAAATGACCGCAATAAGCTAAAAATTTAAATCACATCCTTACATACTCAACAAAGTATTATCAATATAAAGATTCTATTGAAGACAAATTGCAATAGAGAGATGGAGAGATGGAGAAAACCTAACCTTAATAATCAAAATGTCATAAATTTAAACTGAAAAAACATAAAATTCATATGTTTGAAACTATATACCTAATTAGAACTAACAATAGCGCTAAAAAATATTTATTTAAAAATCAACTTGCAGGGTCAGTAAAAGAAATGTCCGTGCTAAAAAGAATTGTGTTATGCTGAATAAAAAAAATCACCAATATTTAATCAACATGTAACAGTAATTACACAATCCAAAGACGACATAGAGACTTAGTATCAACCAATAATACAAAGCAACCAACCAAATTCAACCACCAAAAAAATTAATTCCAAATTCAAACAAAAATTTCAACAGTAAAGATACATAGCAAAAGAAAGGCAAAATAACTAAACGCGACATTCGTGAATTGTCCCAACTATCGTCAACTGAAAGTGAAAATTGAACTACAACAATTGTTAAAAATTGTAATAAAGCAAAAGGGGCTCACAATAATGCACACCACCATGCTCATTTGACCTGCAAATGATGCAAAAATATCAATTATTCATTTAAATAACAGTATGCTAATAAATAAATAAAACGTGCAAGGGTACATAAAAAATTCAACAACAATCGGTAACAAAGTTACCAATTTTTCAATTCTTTGTTGATCTAGTTAATTCTGCCATACCAACCCCCCCCCCCCCCCCCAAAAAAAAAAAAAAAAACTATAATTCAACAGTTGACTAACACAACTGAAAAATAATTCACAGTAGACTTAAAAGGAATAGGCAAAAACAAACTAATGTTCGTAGGATATGACTTTATTATTATGACTTTATGTTCGTAATGTTCATAAAATTCTACAACAAAAAAAGTATAATATTATGACTTTATTATTTTAGAAAATTATTCATAAACTAAAGAATTAAGTCCAAAGCACTAATGTACTAATCCTACAAATTAGTCACGCAAGGAATGAAATGACAGGAGCACATACTCGTAGTTAATCAGTACGGGAGTAAGGAATTGAGGAAAAAATTGAATGATTTTACACATAATCTTGCTACCACAGTGGTAATCAAACCAATCATTTTAACCAACCATGACCACAGACATGAGAGGGAGATAAAGAGAGGGGGCATTGTTTAGCAACCAACTATATACCAAAGAAACCCATAGCCCCTTCAACCATAACAAAACAATCCAACCTACACATGTTGGCACCCATTGGTGGTACCAAAACTCCAACATTTAACATAAGAACTGAATGCAACTCCCATAAATTAACCAGCATTTAGCTTCACCAATTATAAACACCACTTATTAGATCAACCCATATATTATTCAAGTATCTGGCATTTTAACTAATAAAAAAAAGGTATCCCATGAGTTGTCAATTCAAATTAAGTCAACATTTAAGAAAACCTACAATTACACTTCAACAAAAAACACAACGTAAAACTCAATGTTTTTACATCAATACACTTTGCAGGTGGTAGAAAATCACCAAAGGTAACACCACCCAACGCCAGAATTGCCACAACCTATACACTGATCACCAAATAAAAAACCAGTTGAATCAAATATTAAAAAAACGTACCCATATCATAACCCATTTAGTTATTTTGCGCCAAAATCATATAGATTTTTTACTGGTTTTATGAAACAAAACGAAGGAGCATAAAATTAATAACGAAACTGAAGCCCTTGAATTACCTATTACATTGTAGTCCTCTTTCTCAATGGAGGCACCAGCGAGAAACCAAACACGCATACACATTTCAACTTATAATGTTTCGTAGAGGAAAATTAATTATAGCAATGTAACATCATTTGCTCCATGGAACATCAAAAAACTCTAGGCTTTGATAAAACATAATTTCTTACTCTTGAATAACAATAAAACCCATTATGCTTGATTAATAGTCATAGTAGCAACAAAGCACCCAAATAATAACCAAAAACTCGTTAAGTTAGTAATTGAAACTCTAGAATAAACTACACAAAGGTAGGTGCATACAAATTAATGATACATGCACGACTACAAATAAAAAAACTGATAAAAAAAGAAACAAAAATTGCAAGATCAAACAGTAGAATTGCCCAAATATACACAAACCTTCTGATTGCCAACATAAAAATTAACACAATTCATCTAAGGTCATTGTGTTGTTCAAGTCTACTCTCACCTAACACTAAAAAATGCCAAATAGAGGTGATGAAATGAAATTAGACTAACTTTGAAATCCTCATTTGCAATGATTTCTTTCATTTGTTCGGTAGCTATCCTCTTTGCTTCCAAAGGATCAACTGTGATACCTCTTTTGTAAGATCTCTTTTCCCGGGAGACACCTATAGGATGAAAAAAAACATGCATTCACTGGAGGAGGGGAATTGGGGAGAAGCTTCATATATACGCTGGTTTGAATACACAATGCCACCTATTTAAATACGATGACTACCAGCACATAGGTATTCAACCCATGAAAATATTAAAAATAAAAAACATTCCTACAAAATTAAAAACATTCCAGTGCATCCCAATTCCGCATATAAACTACCAGCCTAAAACATTATCAACATTTTAATATGTTGAAACATGTCTATGAACCTATCAATTCATTGAGATTACTCAAATTAAACTAAAATTCAAAGAAATTCAAACAGTAGAACTTCCCTGCCAATACATTCCTGAAAGGGACAATAAAGCACAATATCATTCTAACATTCCCATCTTAGTATGCACAAAAATATTTTTTCTTTTGTACCGCGATCAAAAACATTTGCCAATACTTAGGAAGGTAACCATTTTCCAAATCAAGTCTTTTAGGAAGGTAACCATTTGCCAAATCAAGTCTAGAACTGAAAAAAGTCAAATATTTGCACAAACTTCTCTTAGGAATTTAATCAAACACTTGGTGGCCCATTATGCGGTGGTGTGGGTTTGATGAAGGGGCGTGGGTCTGTGGTGGTCGCCAAGGAAGATGAGGACGTAGGTGGAGTAGGTTTACAGTGGAGAGGGGAGCGGGTGTGTTATGGACGTGAGTGTTCTGTGTGGGCATGGGTGTTTTACGTGTTGTGTTGTGTTGTGTGTGTGTGTGCGGTTGGGATTCACAGAAGTGGGAGGCTGGGGGGGTGCTATCTGCGTGTGTGTGGAGGGAGAGAAGAAGAAGAGAAAAGGGATACCTGGGAGAAGAGGGCGATGTGGCGCGGTTTCTCTAGCTCTGGCGCGGTGGCTATGGTGGCTCTGCCTCTAGCTTTGGCGATGGGGAGAGAGAGAGATCGAGTGTCTGTGTGTTTGGGGAGAAAATTAGGGGGAGGGGCAGGGGATGGGGGAAGAGAGAGGAAGGGAGGGGGAAGTGACCGTGCCATGGATTTTGGGGAAGTGATCGCTGTCTCTCGCCGCCTGCTCTCTGACAGCGAAGAGACTGAGATGAGAGAGAGGACATGAGAGAGAAGAGATTTGGGGGAAGAGCTGTTGGGTTGGATTGGGTTGAATGTGATGGTTGGGTTGGGTTAAGTTGAATGAGATGGTTTTAAGGGAAAAATATATGGATTTTTGAATTTGAGTTGGATTGGGTTGGATGTGATGGTTAGGTTGGGTTAGGTTGAATGAGATGGTTTTAAGGGAAAATATATGGATTTTTGAATTTGAATGAGATGTATTGTGAGCCTTTGGATGTTGAAGCCTTTGGATAATGAAGACCGTAGGATCGGCTTGTTGAAGCCTCGCTCTGTTTTATATTATAGATACCCCCAAAAGACATGCCCTTTGGGCATTCTTTTATTCGGGTCAACCCACCATGGGCGCCCCGATTCGGGTCCATGACCCAACCAATATCTAACAATAAGGGAACCACATTTTATGGATCTAGTCATATCACATAGGGATTTATTGTATTAGATATTGATCGATGACTTTGATTTTATTAGATGGCATGTTAGATTAGATTATATCGGATAAGATAGAATGAATAGATAAGTTACAGAGAGTCTTTTAAACCCACTCACAAAAGTCAACTTGGCCGTGAAATTCTTTTTTATGTTCTTATAAAGCAATTATTACTTTCTATTTAAGTTCGGATAAGCAGTGTTATCAAATTTTTTCTAGTTTCTATTTCACTTACTTTCTCAACCTACTTAGTTTCTTGTAAAGTTTCTACATTAACTTTTCATCTAATCACTTTTATATAAAAAAAAAAAAAAAATCTTCTAATCATTGTGTCGGTTTATTCTATTTGTTTATGTATTGTGGTTCCCATTCTTCAAATCAGTGTGCTGGACTGATGGTTTTACCTTTACCTCATTCAAAATGACACAGTTGTCTAGACGATGAGTATTAAATATGAAATAACAAAGTTCATTTTTAATACTCAACTGACGACAACAATTAATTTGGTGAAATAATGACATAATTTATTAGAGAAAAAAGGATAAATAATGCTAAGAGCATGTGGGTCCATCTAATCATGTTGAGTGGTTGCTTGTGTTATTCTAGGCTCTGGAAAGTTTCCATTGTGGGCATGTTGCTGTTTAGGCTTCCACCTATGCCTGTCTAATCTTAGGTCCTTCTTTGTTTGTACACTCATTCCGAAGTCCAAAAAGAAAATTACTCTCTCCTCCCCCCAAGCCCCCACAACCAACCCAAACCCAAAAAAATAAAAATAAAAACAAAAAAAGGTGAAAAAAATTCCTAGTCCACCCAAAGAGAAAAAATTGGTTTTCTTGATGCTCCCACATCCCAGAGTGATAACATTTCCATATTATGACACCAAGCACAGGAATGCTAGCATGATGACTAAGTCATCTTGTCTAGGGCTGTTAATCAACTGAGCTATTTGAGTTCGGCTCGTTTAGGCTCGGTTCGTTTTATAAACGAGCCCAAACTTGAACAAGTTTTTAAGTTCGTTTAGAAAACAAGCCCTACAAACTCGGCTCAAACTCGACAGACTCAACTCGTTTATATGCAAATACTCGGGCTCGACTTGTTTTTAGCTCGTTTCCTAAACGAGCCAAACTTGAACAATTTTTTAAGCTCGATTAAGAAACAAGTTTTTCAAACTCGGCTCGGGCTCATTCAACTAACAACCCTAATCTTGTCTTTAACAGATGCCCAGGCTTGCTAACCATGATCTCTATCTATTTCCTTCTTCTCAAAGAACAAAAATCTATCCTTTTCAATAGGCATATACGGATCTACATCTTCTCCAGTTTACTTTCTTTGAATTTCCCACAGTGGTACAGTTAAGTGTTACATGAATTCATGATAAATCAATCGTCTTTCGGCTTTTTCAAGGAAAAAAACCAGACTGAAATGAACCGGAGGGCATCTAAATCCTAATTATACAAGCAAAGAATAACCAGCTGCAAAAACATCCCATTTCAGCAGAAACGCAGACATTCCATTTTACATAAAACACAATTACATCAGGAATTCATTATGTGAGTTTTTCATGTCCCACAGAAATAAGCATGTATTGTGGTGTACGGAATAAACCAAATCAGTCCTGAAACTTGGTCTAAATTAAAGTACAGTACACTAAGAGGCCTCAGCAGGAGGTTGGGTCAATCCAGACTTCACTAGCAACTGACTCAGGGACTCGGGCGAGATTATCTGGTACTTTACTTTCCCAGAAGAAAGGAACAACTCAGCCAGTTCAAGCTTCTCCGAAGTAAGACTTGTGCTGTCCATCGTCTTACTGAGTACCTTGAGTACAAGCTGTACAGCCTCTTCCCTAGTGATATCATCTTTATAGTCCTGCTTAAGCATCGACTGTGCCGCTTGGTTATTTGCTCCAATTGCTGCAGCCTTCCAACCACCATAATTGCCACTCGGGTCACTCATGTAAAGCTGGAAGCCGAAATTTTTATCCCACCCCGCAAACAGAAATGAAACTCCAAAAGGTCGGAGCCCACCAAACTGTGTGTAGCCCTGTTTGGTGTCACATAGAGACTGAACTAGTTGTTCAACAGGCATTGGTTCTTGGTAAGCGAAAGTATAGCGCTGAGCTTGGAGCCTGGCAGTGTTGATCAGAATATTCGCATCAGACATAATTCCCGCCACAGCACATGCTACATGATCGTCAATTTTGTACATCTTCTCAGTTGATTTTGAGGTCTGAAGGAGCTTGGAAGTTACTTTCTTCTCACCAACCAAGACAACTCCATCTCTTGCCAGAATTCCTATGGCAGATCCTGCATTTCCAATAGCTTCCATAGCATACTCAACCTGATAGAGGCGACCTTCTGGGGAGAAGATCGTCGTACGGCTATCATACCTTCGAGACATCTATCAGATCAGATTGAAAATAAAATAAGTCCATACCAAAGAATTTTGGACATTAAAGATGGACGCTGAAGATGTATCACTTTAGTTACCAAAATAAAAAGGACAAATTCTATTTTTACCCTCATAGTTGCATCTCTCAGCACTTTACCCCATTATAGTTCAAATATAACAACACAAACCGCAAGTGGTTTTAGATCAATATGAACAATTAACACCATCAACGGCTATGGAAAAATAAGGACCACCCCAATATTGAAATTATATATATCCACCCCCAAAATACCATGCAAAAAATAATCGAAGGTCACCTCTGTCAAAGCCAAACAGCAATGCAAAAAACTCTGCCATAGAAACCACACATATCTGTCAATCTAGAAACTGAAAGGAGCATGACCCTTAAGCCCATTACTTCCGCTAATACCCCAACTCACTGAAGTTCCCAACTGAACCCAGTGTAGACACCACAACCCAACCACAGAATGAGGAAGAAAGGTAAGTCTCAAAGTCATCATGCATAAGAATCCATATCAATGTAATCAGCTTAATCTTTTATCAAATCTTATATGGAGAGAATCACAATAGAAAGTTTCTAATCCTGTCTCCTGAGTCTCAGAGGGATCACATAGTAACATGGCCAGGGAACCTCAACTCAGAAACTACATGGACGCCCATAAATGATTGCATCCAATCAGACAGTGGACTCCAGATTGCAAGAGCAGAAGGGGCATAAAAGGGAACATACTTGCATAATTATAGACGATGCATTTACCACATGAATGGGTTCTCTATCCATGAATGCCAAAGATATTAAGCTTCTTCATGGCAACTGTCCTAGAAAATGGCTTTCACTATGATAAGGGGTGGAATAGGGCCTTATGAGCAAAACTCTTAAGGACTTGAGAAAAATAATAACAATTAGTCAATGGCTTCGTACTTAATTTTTATGAGAGTTGTAGGCTTGTAGCAGTACAGGAAATTCCTTAAGTGGAAACTTCATGGAAGGTTACAGGATGAAACACTAAAATGATTTGGAAAGCAAAAGTGTCACTTCAAGTTTAAGTATTCACACGAATAATTTCTTAAGGGACTCAATACTAATGATTTGATTTAGATAAGAAGATCCCATTATTCCCTTTACTTGTACTGGTGTATTATGAGCAGGAAGAGTGATGAGACTCTTGATCATCTCCTCCTACACTGTCCGGATGCAATGTTTACCATTTTCAATATTATGGAGAAGCCAATTCATGCTGGTGGAGATCTGGTGTATTACCAGTTTCTTGTGACGTGATGTTTGTGAATGAGTTTAATGGTTTTGGAATGAATAAGAAAGCTTATTCTTTTAGGATATATGTGTGGTTGGAAATTTTTGGGGCTATAAGCTTAGAAAAGAACGCAAGAATTCTTTAAGACAATGTGGTGGTTAAGGATGGAGGAAGTGGGGTTTCAATAAACTTTAGTTCCAAATAAGTTGCTTCTTTACGAAGTTATTTAAGAAAAAGAGCATGTATATGGAATGTGACTGAGTTTAATATAGATCCAAAATTTTCCACAAATCAGAAGAATCAATGTAACTTGCACCCCAAAAGCTCCAATTATTTGACATTGCATGTGCAAAAGGATGTACCCCAACACTGAAATCTGGCATATAAATGACCTAGAAAGGAGGTGAATAGGTTTTATACACTCAATGCGGAATTTAGGCCCAAATTAAAATCTATTCAACACCTATATGCAACTAATGTGCAATTACACCAAAATCCCCAATTTCAAACAAACACTCACAAAGGAGAACAACAATTTATTACTTCAAGCAACTTAATGGATCATAAAAATTGCAAGTTCAAAAAGATAAAACAAGAAATCTTGCATCCAAAACACAAGCAATTTTTAATGTGGAAAACCCTTGCAGGTAAAAAAACCATGGGAACAAGTCTAGCTAAAATAATCCATTAGATTTCGTTTGGTTAGCAAGAAAATGGTAAAAAATACAAGAAAGAGAAAAAAATTAAACTTTTTCCATGTTTGTTTAGAAAGAAACTGGTAGAAAATACAGGAAAATGGTGTGCGGGGCCAACTAAATTTTCTTGTAAATCTAGCTTTTGGTTCCTTGCAAACGGGAAAATATGTTTTCCAGCCATAGGTAGCCCACATTTTACGCCTTTGCCCACAATTGGTTTCTTCTCTTTACACCATGCGAACAAGAAGCTGACTACAAAGCTATACAGCAAAATAAGACTCATGCCCCGATTTTCACAAAACAAAGGTGACGTAATGTTCCACACATACTTACCCATATTAACCGAGCACCGGGTTTAATTAACAGAAGATATAATATATATGGTCAAATAGTTTTGGGTTAATATAGCAAAAAGATTTGCTAGTAAAATTCTCAGTGGTTTTCTGTAATCAAATGCATTGTTATGCCCAAATTGTAATTTCTATCATTGTGTATGTGTTAGTTTGGTATGACAAGGATAATTTAGTACTTACACCAATTTTTAAATATTTTTTAAGCAAACGTTTCATTTTAATCAAATGCATACAAGAAAATAAATTTATCTTTCCATTTCCTTTCTTTCCCTTCACTTTATACTGTTTGCACTTTGCATCATCAATTTCTTTCTAATCAAACGGACCCTTAAGCTTCAAATTAGGTTATAAGATTCAAAGACTTATACCTCAACTAATTCTATGACTAGATGTTTTCTAGTATTGAACTTCAACTCCGGAATCCACCACGAACTCTTGAACACTTGTGATTAGCTCCACGAACCGAGTCCACAATCCGCCAAGGAATCCTTCTCCTTCAAGCCTTGAAATCCTCCTTCTTCAACCTTGAAATCCTCCTTTAATCTTGGAATCCACCAAATATCTCTAAATTTGTGAAGGTTTATGGGTGTTCTACAAGATCTCTCTCTATCTCATGAATGACCTAAGTCAAATCACTAGAATGATTTATGTAGAGATGGCCTTTTGGGTTTGGGAAGACTAAGGTTCTTCTCTTTAGTTTTTTCTCTCTTTTCTTACCTCTCTTGGAACCCTTATGGTGTAAAAATACGGTCCCACATATATGAGCGTCAAAAGTAGAGTTTAATTGGAAAACAAGCAAACTCAATTTTTCGACGAACCGCTCAAGTCGTCTACTCTATTGGAATTCAAAAGGAGACCGCTCAAGTGACCATCAAGCGGTCATCGAGTGGAGGTCTCTAGAAAATTTCCAATAACTCCTACTATAACTGGGGCCTATCGAGCGCAAGGCCAAGGACCATCAGGCAGTCTCCATTGGTTGTAAAGTCTAAAACCAAGTCAAAACTCAACCTTTTGAGTCCCAAAAGAAGTTACTCAACAAAACTCCAAGTCGTGACTCTAATAATGTTTCAAAATCATCTTTTCAAGTTCAAAAAATAAATAACAAAACAAGTGCAAATTCGAATCTAAATCCATTTTATACATTGAAATCAAAACCAATCCAAGGTCACTAAGGTCTAGTACCTCGCCTAAACTTGATGGATTCCAAGAAGTCTTTGAATGTATCACGAAGCTTGAACTTCTTTTTCTGATCTTGCTTCAGTCTCCATCTCCATAAGCATCATGACCTTTTGGATTTAGTTGAAATACATTACATGGAACTCATAGAATTTACCAATTACATAATTTCCTAAAAGAGATGCAGGCACAAGCTAACCGTGGAACAGGATGAACATTTATAAAAGGGTGAAGATTGAGCAAAAACCATTTTTGATGGAAGTGGACAAGAAATTGAATGGCCAAGCTATTCACATGAGAGAGAGAGAGAGAGAGAGTGATTGTTTCCCATTTTCGATGAAAATGGGTTGTGCACATTGGTTAGGGGAATCTATCATTGGTCGGGGGAATCCATTGAGAACCTTTGAAATGGAAGAACACTAGGTTTTTCTTTTCCAACAAGTTATAAGATGATTCGTATTGTGCATGGGTTGAAATGGTAGGAAATAGAAGAGAAGAATGTATTAGAGTGACAAAATTGTTGGGTAATGTAGGTAGAATTGGTTTGATTAATTTGAAAGGTTTAAAATGGAGGCGGACGGACTGTCCAAGCTGAATCTGTAAAAGACGTGGACAATGTTGGCAAAATAGGGGAAGAAGTTTGGAAGAACTGAGGGTAGATGATATAACATTCATTGCTGCAAATGTAAGTAGGATCAATGTCGTCAAAAGCGCGCCAAGGCACTCGTCTAGCCATTAGGCGAGCTAAGGCCAGATATGTACACCTAGAGTGATATCAGACAAGGCAATTCAGACGAGCCAAAGCCGAGTTGGAAAGGCGAGTTGAGAAAAACTATGAGTGTCTTACACTTGCGCGAAAGGAGACACTGGTGAGTGTTTCACTATTTATTTTTTCTAACTTTGTTGATATTTTATGAACCACTTGATCCACTCAATTGGAAAAGAAATTTGGTATATATATATGCCTTTAACCTAAAACTTTGCTTGGAAGAATGGATTAAGAATTAGATGAAGATAATAAGCCCATGTTTGATCATGATTCTTTGACTTCGTGTAATATTGCTCGAGCTTCTGCTGGAGTTGCAAAAAGTAGCCAAAGAACTAGATCAACATCAACCTTTAGGACAACACCAAAGGTTTCAAGATCATTGAATACATTTTCACTCATAGATAAGCAAGAAATGGATTCGAATGAGGTAGAGGAGGACGATGGAGAAGAAAATAAATCTAGTAACAAGGAAGAAGATGATTTACTTGGTGATGAGGATAATTTTGAGGTCTTTAGGATTGATGGAAGCATTTAGTGAATGTTTAGTTGCTCTAACAATTCAGTTTATACCTTATGTGTTTTCAAATGGTAAGAATATAAGATATTATTGGTGCTGGTTTGAATTTGGATGTTTATGTTTTTTGTTGAATTTCAATATTTAGCATTTGAAAAGTTAAAACTTGAATAGTTAGCCCTTAGCTTTGCGGCTTGCCTAGGCCTTAGGAGATCTTAGTGCCTCGGGTCGCCTTACGCTTTAAATGACATTGAGTAGGAGAGGTGTTGATAATGATAGTGTTGACGAATTGATATGGAATTACATGGTGACGTGTATCAGAGAGAGCATATCTCCAAATTGAAAACAAAATGGTTCCTGCACACACAGGCTCTTACTAAGAATCAATTGGTAGAATACTTATTACTAATGTGTGGGAAGTTAGTCATTAAAGTGGACTTTTCTACCATATTGGGGGAGATCTATAAGTATTTAATTATTTGTAACAAAAGGATGGTGATAGGTTCGAACGTGCCTGTTGGAATATTTACAATCTCAGTTAATTGAAAATTTTGAATTATAGTGAGGGGTTGTTGACAAAGATTTATAGTCCAATTAGGCCAAGAATTAAGAAGGTGCTTGTGAGAGAGCAGGCCAATTGATCCACGATTGTCAAATGCAAGATGCACTTGGTCTACTCTTTAGAAGAATTTTTGTGTTACAAATTGGACAGGTTTTTACTTTCTAATGGGTGGGAGGAATTAATTCCATTTGTGAGACAAGAGGCACTCTTTAGTGCAGTGTCCAAGTGTAATTGAGACTTGTCTGTATAAATGGGTCCTACACAGTTAAAAATGTGGTTGAAACATCCTTCTTCTAGCATGGTTAAATTCGAAATTGATATTTCAAGTTTTGGAAAGAGCAAAAAACTAAATCACTAGGGGGATACCCTGTGTTTGCTCTTTTTTAAATCTTATGATTGGATAAACACAAAAAAAAAAAAGAAAAAAAAAAAGATGAAACACTGCATGCATTAACAGGGGCATCTAGAGACCTAAAAATACTAACCAAGCCAATCAAATAAGGAGCAAGGAAAGAAAACTACTAGCAATGTAAACAAGGCAACACACAAAATCCACTTAACCACCTCGAGGGATGTACGCATTTACCTACCCATCCACCTACCTCTCTAAAAGACATGTACTTAGAGAAGATTACAGCCAATCGGCCAACAAGTTCCCACATTTTGCACAAATATTGTATGCTAATTTTGCTACCAATCTACCTCAGCCAGTAGTACCCACATTTGCCTTAATCAAAACCAACACTAGCCAGTCACTTTCCTACCAAAAAAGAAAAGATAACAAAAATCCATGTCTTTCTCGCCTAAATTTCCAGTTATTCTACTCGCACCCCAAAAAGCCTTCAAATACTCCAATCCCCTTTTCGGGACAAACTAAAATTTAATCTTTGCAGACTCTTTTTAATAACATCACTCTTCAAAAACCTTCCAAACCATGGCATAATTGCTACAACAAAAAGCCATATCATGAATTATACAGCCGTTTCTATCTTAGACACTATGTTAGATTACCGAAACAAAACCATCCACAAAATAGTTACATAGAAATGGTCAAGTTATGATATTTGTTACCGAGCAATCTTTCATAGATCTACATAATAAATCAAACACAAATGTCGTGAAGTTAATTGCGAACTAACTCACAGTATAAGATCAGTACCGATCCCGGAGATGAGACTGAGCGTCAATGAAGAAGCGAAAAGACTGAACGGCTAGGGTTATGTACCTCGGAGGTTTCTTGCGATTTCGTTCAACACGAACGGGTCAAAGGAAGCAATGTTATTGGAAGATAATTGGAGCAGGAACTTAATAATTGTGGCTCTTAAATTGTTCTCGGGTCTCAATATTAAATTTTTAATGGGTCACAACATTATTTTATTCAGATCTAAAAATCTGATATAATTTGTTGACATAATAATGTGTCTTCATAAGAATCATTAGATCCACACTAAATTCTAATATTTGATAAGGTCTACAATCAATTCAAATGTCACAGTGAATTAAGTCAACAAATTATGTCAGTAAATTAGGTCTCAATAGTATTGCTCTTATTAATTTAATGATCACAATACATTAAGTCTTCAAATTATGTCTTAATAATATTAATATAAGTGAATTATAAGTACTGCTATGCTACCCAAGTCTTAGGGGCTGTTTGATAATACCACTTAAGGTTTAAAACTGAATATTTTAAACACTTAATAAATTAAACCTATTTGATAACCTAAAACTCATAATACTTAATATTTTAAACACTTCTTAAAAATATGCTAAAATTTTAAGTAGCAAACCACCTATTTATCACTTAATGCTGAAAATATTAGTCAATAAGGATTTTATCAATTTCTCATAATAGACAAATATAACATCACCATCATTGTGTCATCGCCACCACCACCAATACTATCACCACCACCACCACCACCACTATTGTGTTATCGTCACCACCACCATCACTACCACTATCACCACCATTGTCGCCACCGTCACCACCACCATCACTACTACTACCATTGACGCCACCACCGCCACCACTATCACCACCACCGTCACCACCATTGTGTCGCCGCCACCACCACTGTCACCGCCACCACCACCACCACCATCACCATCATTGTGCCACTGTCACTGTCATTGTCATTGCCACCACCATCATTACTATTATGTCGCTGCCACCACCACCACTATCATTGTCGCCGCCGCCGCCGCCACCACCACCACCACCAGATGGTGGTGGCAATGACAATGACAGTGACAGTGGCACAATGATGGTGATGGTGGTGGTGGTGGCGGCGGTGACAGTGGTGGTGGTGGTGGTGGTGGTGGTGGGGGCGGCGGCGGCGGCGACAATGATAGTGGTGGTGGTGGCAGCGACATAATAGTAATGATGGTGGTGGCAATGACAATGACAGTACCACCACCACCACCACCACTGTCTCCGTCACCGCCACCACAGTGTTGCTGTCACTATCACCACCACCATCACTATCACTATCGCTATCGCCACCACTACTATTGTGCCACCACCACCACTACTACTGCGCCACCGCCATCACCATTGTCGCAACTACCACCATTATGTCATTGCCACTACCACCACTGTCGCCGCCACCACTACCACCACCATTGTGATGGTGGTGATAGGAATAAGGCAGTTGCGGAGAGATGGTTAAAGAGAAGGACAAAATTAAAATAATAATAATTTTTAGACTTCAGCTCCTTATATTTGTCAACACATTTTGATTAAATTCAATACTTAAATTTCAATTGATAACAAACAGTCTGCGAATTAAAAAATTCAATATTCGGCACTTAAAGTTCAGCATTCAATTTTCGGTGTCCAGCACTTGTATCTCAAATGTCTATACATCACACATTTCACTTTATAGGTCTAAAAAAAATAGTTTTTTATTCAATGTGTTGTGCACATGCATTTGGGATACAATATTTAGGCTAAGACTTCGGCAGCATAGTATATTTCAAATTATAATGAAGTTCATTACGTTATTTTATAAGAAAAAAATATAAATATATTTTTTTATTGACTAATAGTTATGGTGGGTGAAGAGGCTAGCCCTCATTATTACACTTGTTATAGCATTAAATGAGCTCACGTGAGATTGATAAGATAAGTCACGAGATGAAGAATCCTCTATTAAGCCTTTAGCCGAGCCGAGCTAATTAGTGGTTCGGCAATCAAAGTAAAAGTTCGGTTTTCTTTATGACCGAGCTCATAGATCCGTTCAGCGAAGCAAGGAAAAAGATCGGCTTTTACCAAGCCGAGTCCTTTAAAGTGTTTGGCAAGGCGATTGAAGAAATCGGTTTGTACCAAACCGAGTTCATCCATCTGTTCGGCAAACATCGAGAGTGTTTGGCCTTCGTTATGTCCGAGCTGTTTCAAACGATAAACAGAAGGATAAAGATTAGACTAAAATTTAGGCAATCAGATAAACGAAACAACGAAATTGAAGATATCAAGAGGAATTGTTGGAGAAATACTAGCAACTTCCCAAACTGAATCATTGAATTAAAGGAAGGTGTGCCACCTTGAATAAAAATCTACGGAAACCCTAAGGGGATAATGATCTATAAAAGGAAGACGAGATCAAGGTGAAAGGTACGCTGAACTCTCCTTGTCTTCTGGCAATTCTTTGAATCTCATTACTGACTTAAGCATCGGAGTGTCTTCGATCGAAGCACTTCGATCTTGGACAGTTTGTTCGTTTTGCAGGAAAGGGAGGACTGGGAGATCAAGTTCAGAGACATATCTTATACAGAAAAACCAATCATTCATACTTGTGGGAGGATTGTCAATTTTTACCTCTTACATTTTGGCGCCGTCTGTGGGAATATTTTCATCACTCGAACAAAAAGCCGTAATGTCAAGACTTAGAAGTGCCATTGGATCACATGTGGGAAGCTTTGCCATGGGTAATTCAAATCCGGTGTCGATTCCATCCGATGACAACAGATTACGTTCGAACAAAAGCCCATCTGGGGCCCACGAGGATGATGAGATATCCTCAGCAAGCTTTAAGCAAACCAGGAATTAGAATCAGCAAATCGAAGATCGTGGTGAATCCCTCCGTGCCGAGGGGGAAAATCACTCCCTGGCAAAGTTGGTCCAATCTCTGCAGGATCGGCTGGATGTTCATGACAAGTTATTCAAAAAATCTTATGCCAGGGAAAAAGACCTGATCAGAAAAATGAAGAATTGAAAGCCAAGTTGAAAGAGATGACCAGGAAGGAGAAGCGGGCGGGGGAAGAACGGGATGAAAGCCCTAAAAGGAAGCCTAACAGAATCGAAAATGCCGATGAAGATAAGTACCGACAGAAGAAGCCTCAGATCCAGGAGGAGGATGCGTGGAAGTAGTATATCGCCGAAGAACTTAACAACCGTCTGAAGAGGCCAGAACAGAGGAGTTAGCCGAAGTAATCTGCTTCACCGAACAGGATTTGGTCGGAGTTCACCAGCAGCACAACGACGCCCTAGTCGTTACGCTTCGGATTGCAAATTTTGATGTGAGAAGGGTTTTGATTGATCCAGGAAGCTCCTTAGAAATCATGTATATGGACCTCTTCGAGAAGCTCGGTCTTAAGAAGGAGGATCTTAAGCCCTCAAACACCCCACTTATTGGCTTTAGTGGTAAAACAGTTCTTCCTAGGGGAAAGATCACACTGCCTGTGAAGATTGGACCAGTTTGTGTCATGACCGAGTTCCTGGTAGTGGACACTGTCTCAGCTTATAACGCGATAATGGGGCGGTCATGGCTGCATGAGATGAAGGCGGTACCGCCAACGTACCACCAAATGCTGAGATTCCTTTCGTCTGAGGGAATAGTGAATATCCGAGGAGACCAGGTCAGTTCAAGAACTTGTTTGCTGGCTACGGTCAAAGGAAAAGACAGAGTAGAAGTTCATGAGAAGTGTTTAACAGCCGAGGAGGCAAAATAGCAATCAGCACCTGACAGCTCGGCCGATCCTGTCGACCAAGCTGTCATGAAAAGCCCTACAGTACCTTTAGGCACAAAAAAAGAAGTTACAGATCGAATAGTTGAAGAATTGACTAAAGTACCTTTAGACAAGGGCGGAGACCAAGAGAAGTACTTTTTGTTGGGGACAGCTCTTAGCCCCAAACAGATGATGGAGCTTGTAACCCTTCTACGAGAATATGCCGATGTCTTCGCTGGGAGCACTAGTGATATGCCCGGCGTACCGCCAGAAATATTATGTCATCACTTGAATGTTGACCCGAGTTTCATGTCGGTCAAGCAAAAGCTCAGGAGATCGGCGCCTTAGCACCAGGAGGCAGTAAAGGAGGAAGTAGCACGATTACTTAAATCTAAAACAATAAAAGAAGTACAATACCCGACCTGGCTGTCCAATACCGTGGTGGTGAAGAAGAAGAACGGGAAGTGGAGAGTCTGCGTTGACTTCACCGACCTCAACAAAGCTTATCCAAAAGACAGCTTCCCTCTGCCGAAGATAGACCAGCTGGTGGATGCAACAGTCTGGCATGAGCAAATGAGCTTCCTGGATGCTTACAGGGGGTACCACCGGATCCCCCTTGCTGAGGAAGATCAGGAGAAGACTGCCTTTATAACACCAGAAAGGACTTACTGTTATAGGGTAATGCCCTTCGGGTTGAAAAATGCTGGAGCAACTTATCAGAGGCTGGTAACCAAAATGTTCTCACATATGATTAACAGTACTATGGAAGTTTATATTGACGATATGGTGGTTAAGAGTCGGAAGGCAACCAGTCATTGTTCCGACCTGAAAAGTACGTTCGATGTTCTACGAAGACACAAGATGAAATTAAACGCTTCGAAGTGTGCGTTTGGGGTTGGATCCGGGAAATTCCTTGGCTTCCTAGTTACGCACCGAGGAATAGAAGTGAACCCCAATCAGGTTAGGGCCATGGCCCAGCTACAATCACCTCGGACAGTGAAGGAGGTATAGAGGCTAACCGGAATGGCTGCTGCACTTGGAAGATTCATATCCCGAGCATCTGATAGGTGCAGACCCTTATTCCAATCAATCAAAGGGAAGCAGGGGACATCCTGGAACCAGGAATGTGAGGAAGTGTTCGTAGATCTCAAGTCTTATTTGGCCTCCCCACCAATCCTCTCAACCCCATCACCCGAGGAGAGGCTTTTCATCTACCTTGCAGTATCAGAACACGCGGTGAGCGGGGCGTTGATGAGGAGTGATTTTGGAAAGTTGAGACTTGTCTATTACGTGAGCAAGATGCTCCTAGATGTAGAATCGAGGTATACTCAGTTGGAGAAGCTTACACTAGCACTGGTAAGCTCGACTAGGAAACTCAGTCATTATTTCCAGGCTCACCAAATCACTATGCTCACTGATCAGCCGTTGAAGGCCCTCTTTCAGAAAGCCGACCTGTTTGGACGTGTTGCTAAATGGGCAGTCGAGCTGGGAGAATTCGACGTTGAATTCGAACCAAGGAAGACGATAAAAGGCCAGGTAGTGGCATACTTCATTGCGGAATTCCAACCTAAAGATAGTTCGTGACAGAACGAAGGAACTGATAACTGTCAAAAGGTTGGGCTCGGCGGTGATTGGATCCTATCTGTTGAAGGGTCTTCAAATCAAAAGGGTGCCGACATTGGACTCATTCTAATAAGTCCAGATGGTTGAATTCTAGAGAAAGCCATCAGGCTCAGCTTCCAGGCCTCAAACAATGAAGCTGAGTATGAAGCTTTGATAGCTGGAGTTAGGTTAGCGGCCGAGCTGGGGGCAATGAAGCTCCAGATATTCTCCGATTCACAACTGGTGGTGAATCAGATAATAGGGGAGTATGCGGCAAAGGATGAAAGAATGATAGCATATCATGCCGTTGCAGAAAAAGAATTGAGCAGAATACCAAAATACTCAATACAACAGGTTGGAAGAACAAAGAACTCGCATGCCGATGCTTTAGCCTCTCTAGCCTCGGCCATTGAGCAAGAGACTGAAACATCTCTTACAATTGAGTTCCAATCAGAGCCCAGTATTCTGTCGACCAGATCTGATGAGGTCTTATGCAATGAAGCCGAGCCGAGTTGGATGGATCCAATTGTTAGCTTCTTGAAGAATGGCGACTTGCCCGAGGACAAGAAGGAAACCCATAAGCTACATCTGAAAGCAGCCAGATTATGGTTATCTCCAAGAAACAAGCTTTACCGACGCTCATTTGGAGTCCCGTATTTGAAATGTGTACACTCAAAGATAGTTACTGACTTCCTATCCGAGATACATGAAGGAAGTTGCGGAGCCCATACAGGTGGAAGATCTCTAGCACACAGAGCTATCTCTTAAGCCTTTTGGTGGCCGTACATGCAGAAGGATGCCCAACAGTTTGTTAGGCAGTGCGAAAAGCGTCATAAATTCTCACCGATACCGAGAAAGCCATCCCAGGAGTTGCTTCCATTGACAAGTCCGTGGCCATTCGCGCAATGGAGATTAGACATTGTGGGCCCATTACCTCGGGCCCCTGGCAACAAGAAGTACCTTCTGGTTCCAACAGACTATTTTACGAAGTGGGTGGAAGCCAAGCCCTTAGCCAACATTAGAGATACTGATACGAGGAAGTTCGTTTGGAGGAACATCATCACCAGATTTGGTATTCCACACTCTCTCGTTTCGGATAATGGAACGCAGTTCGATAGTGACTCCTTCAAAGCCTTCTGTCAGCAGTTCGGAATTCGGAACCATTATTCCACCCCAGCTTACCCTCAGAGCAATGGACAAGCAGAAATTTCCAACAAGACATTCTTGGATGAAGTAAAGAAAAGGTTAGAGAATGCTAAAGGGAGATGGGTAGAGGAGTTACCAAGTGTTTTGTGGACGTACCGAACCACACCTCGGCGCTCAACTGGGGAGACACCCTTCACCTTAGCTTATGGCATGGAAGCGGTAATTCCATTAGAGATTGGCTTACCGACCCTGAGAACTGAACTGGTCGAGAGCAACAGTAATAAAGCCTTCATCGCCGGAGATCTTGATCTAGCAGAGGAGAAAAGGGAACAAACAGCAATAAGGATGGCCTCTTATCGGCTTCAGATATCCCGGACCTGCAACAAAAAGGTAAACCCTCGATCTTTCGTGCTCGGTGATTTAGTCCTTAGACGTATACTGGGATCGGCTAAGAACCCGACACCTGGAAAGCTCGGAGCAAACTGGGAAGGATCATACAGAATAACCCGAATAGGGGGCAGTGGGTATTATGAGCTCGAAACCATGGACCATAGGGCAGTACCTCGCCCATGGAACGCAGCAAACCTTAGAAGATTCTATTTCTAAAAAGTGCCTTTTTGAATAAAACTCCGAAGTGCCTATGAAGACTTAAGGGTACCCCTTAAGAGCCAAATTGTACGGATTTGAATAGAAGTTAATAAATATTTTCTCAAGGTTCATTTCCACGTTCTACTTCTTTTGTTATATAAGTCCTACTGCTAAGGCATGGAGGCAAAAAACCCTGATAGAAGTACAGACTTAAATCAGACGCAGCCACCCGATCTGATCTAGTCCCACAGCAAGGCATGACGATGTAAGTTGTTCGGGATAGATCCGAGTCCAATCAGATTGGCAGGTTGGTGCAGGGTAGAAATCTCTTAGACACCCCAGGGGGGACTAAGTACTCTACCAAAAAACCGAGCTCTTTGAAGAATGGTCGAGCAAGGGCCATAACTTCAAGAGTTATCAAAATTTTTCGAAGTATAAAAGGTCCCTGTTGAGGAACCGAGCTCTTTGAATAAGGGCCGAGCAAGAGCCATAACTTCAAGAGTTATCAAAATTTTTCTAAGTATAAAAGGTCCCTGTTGAGGGACCGAGCTCTTTGAAGAAGGGCCGAGCAAGGGTCATAACTTCAAGAGTTATCAAAATTTTTTCTAAGTATAAAAGGTCTCCGCTGAGGGACCGAGCTCTTTGGAGAAGAGCCGAGCAGGGCCATAAATCCAAGAGCAATCAGAATTTTTCCAAGTGTAAAAGTTTTTTCCAAACAAGTATTAGAAAGCAGAAAAGGCCAGAAGTGATTTTCATTCAACCATCAAAAGGGTACAAAAAGATTCGCAGGCAAATTACATCTGAAAAATTTCAAAAATCTTCTATCAATCATGTAGCAGAAGCAGGAGGCTGGGAGGAGCTCGGAAGAGGATGCTTGGAAAAAAGATCAGAAGAAAGAGGAACTTCGGCAGCAATCAAAGCGGCATGCCAACCCTTATTAAAGAAAGCGTCCCGAATTTGAGGGATTTGCAAAGCCAGATCATTCTCAGCTTGTTCAACCCCCTCATCATGTGCAACATCCTCTCTTTCCTTTGCCTCAGCTTTATACTGATCAAATTCCTCCAGAAGACTTGAGTAATCCAACTGAGATTGGGACAGCTCTACATTGGCTTCGTGCTCGGACTCCTTCAATTTCTCAACCTCGGAGGAAAGCTTCTTGTTCTCCTCGGTCAGGCTATGATTTTGAGCCTGAAGAACTGACACTTCCTGGCCGAGTTTGGAGTACTCCTCATCCATCGACTCCTTTTTCGCCAAAGCTGAGGCTCGGGCGTGGATAGCATCTTTCATAGCCTTATCTTTTCTGGCTATCCGAGCCCCGACCTCATGGAATTTTTGCAGACCCTTAAAGTCAAGAAGAAGGGAAAACTTAGATAAATTTTTAGAAAGGATAAAGAAGCTTGAAAGAATAAATCAGAAAGAAACAAGACTTACCAGGACCATGTGTTGGATTGCTTGACGAGACACTTCATTGTCAGTCAGAGCCTCATTAATTGCTAGGTCCCGAGGCAGTATCACTCCACGAGTGATCCCCACTGCAACGTTGAAGTCTTCTATTGCAGAGTCCTTAGCAGTGATCTCTCTTCTTTTCACCCTAAGGACAAGATGGAAAGGGGGAGTGGTTGACCTAGGAGAAAGGCCCGCCTCGGCCTCGACAATCCTACGCCTCTTTGGGGCTGGGTCCTCGGCAAGCTCAAAAAGGGAATCATCCCCGTGAACTGTAGAAGGAGCAGAAATATAGGTATCCGACTCAAGAGGAATTGAATTTTCAAAAGTTTGGGCCACGTCTGCCTAGTCACTACTCGGTACATTCGCTTCGTTTGGAGCAGTCTCGTTAGGAACCTCGGCAGCTGGCTCTTCCTCAATAGTGATTGGGGGCACAGAAGTTGTTGCAATGGGTTCGGAAGAAGGGGTCAGCTCAACAGTTGACAAATAATCCAAGAAATTCTTCACCGTTCTGCATCCAGAGGCTGCTTGGGAAGATTTCTTTTTTGCTCGGGGTGTCCGCTCCTGAGCAGACTGGATGGCCTCCCGATCTGAGGCCAGAGTTACGTTTGGTCGGTTCGGAACGGCGATGAAAGAGGTGTAGGTTGGAGTGTACCCAAGTAGCGTGTGGGCAGCTCGGCAGAACAGAGTCTCGTTGAAATCCCAGACTTTCTGAAGTTGGTCCATCTTTACAGAGGACTCGACAATCCTCCCCTTAACGGTTTCACCTGTATAGTAGAAGAAATCAAGTCAGGAAACAACAAACAAAAGCTAAAAAACATAAGGTAAAAAACATCGAATACCTGGTGCGCCTTCTTCATAAGGACATCGGTAAGATGGAGTGACACCAGCGGCATATTCCCAATTGCCAGAAACAAACACCACATTGTTCTCATGATCCTTGTTCGAGTCTGGAAGGTGGGTCACCAAATACGTCTCCTTCTTCCTCACTGACAGGTAGTAGCTATCCCCAGCAGGCTTGATGATGTAGCAGTATAGTATTTCCCACAAGCCAAGACTCAAACCCAGAAGCTTGTTCAAGGCAGACACCCCATAACTATCCTAAAGAAATTGAGGCAGCATTGAAGAGGGCAAAGTTTTGCGGCAGAGAGAACCCATAGAAGGAGAGGATTGAGGGGAAATCGAATTCCACCCTCAGTAATGGCACGAGTAGGGATGTGGATCGACTCCCTTGTGCCAATCAATGGTTCGTCTTTCCCAGCGACTCTTACTTCGACATCGTCAGGAATATTGTACCTTGCTTTGAAGGCTGGAATCTCAGAAGGAATGAGGGGGGCCATTGAAGAAGACAAAGTGCAGAGAAAGAAAACGCAGAAAGAGAGAATGAGAGTCTGGAAGCAAGAAGACAAAGTGAATGAAAGACGAGGAAATGCGGTTTATAAAGAGAGGAATTTTAAGGGGCAATATTTAAATACCCTGAATGTGCCGCCAAAACAAAAAGGGATGTCACAAGGTACAAACAATGATGACGAAAAGACAAGAAAACGGCAGACGAAAGGCGTCTGTCAGACATTTTCTGGGGGCAAATGAAGAGGCTAGCCCTCATTATTACACCTGTTATAGCATTAAATGAGCTCACGTGAGATTGATAAGACAAGTCACGAGATGAAGAATCCTCTGTTAAGCCTTTAGCCGAGCCGAGCTAATTAGTGGTTCGGCAATCAAAGTAAAAGTTCGATTTTCTTTATGACCGAGCTCATAGATCCGTTCAGTGAAGCAAGGAAAGAGATCGGCTTTTACCAAGCCGAGTCATTTAAAGTGTTCGGCAAGGCGATTGAAGAAATCGGTTTGTACCAAACCGAGTTCATCCATCTGTTCGGCAAACATCGAGAGTGTTTGGCCTTCGTTATGTCCGAGCTGTTTCAAACGATAAACAGAAGGATAAAGATTAGACTAAAATTTAGGCAATCAGATAAACGAAACAACGAATTGAAGATATCAAGAGGAATTGTTGGAGAAATACTAGCAACTTCCCAAACTGAATCACTGAATTAAAGGAAGGTGTGCCACCTTGAATAAAAATCTACGGAAACCCTAAGGGGATAATGATCTATAAAAGGAAGACGAGATCAAGGTGAAAGGTACGCTGAACTCTCCTTGTCTTCTGGCAATTCTTTGAATCCCATTACTGACTTAAGCATCGGAGTGCCTTCGATCGAAGCATTTCGATCTTGGACAGTTTGTTCGTTTTGCAGGAAAGGGAGGATTGGGAGATCAAGTTCAGAGACATATCTTATACAGAAAAACCAATCATTTATACTTGTGAGAAGATCGTCAATTTTTACCTCTTACAGTGGGAGAGGGGTATTGAGATTTGAACCCGTAAATAATTGCGGGATGATAATTATTAGGTCTATTACTAATCCTAAAATATATTAGATCACAAAATTGGATTTTTAAGGTTATAGATCTCGTCAAGGGTGAAGCCAATGTTGTTCTATAGTAGAGGCAATCAACAGTTTGAGGAGAACAACTGCATAACAATCACCAACATTTTTTTACAAATTCGGATCAATTTTTACATAACAACCACATAAAATTAAGATTGACTTTCAAGAGATCCGAATTCAATTTAAAAACATTTTTTAATCTCATATGAATATTCAATGAATTTTTTAACAGTCTATATCCAAATAAGATAAATATTAAATATTTGAGGATACGTGAATTATTTAGAGTTGAATTTCATTAAATTATATCTTAGTTCGAATCAATTGTATCAAGTAATATTCAATTTCATCATGTATCCACATATATGAATGTAATAAATTAGATTATATCTCAATCAAATTAGAGTTTGGTATATTAAAAAATTTAAAAATTTGAAATAAGACATAATTAATTTGAATTTATATAATCGGTCAAAGTTATCAATTCATATCTAAATAATAGAATTTTGACTCAAATTGAATTCAAGTCAAAATCCAATATGTTAAGAGACTTAAATTTTAAACTTATGAAATAATCCCATTTGATTTTTTAAAATATGAAACTATACCCCAATATTTTACAAATTTTTGTGGGGGCAAGGTTTAAAAAAAGCTTTAGATTTTCTTAATGGTGTAATAAAAGATATACTCCATTGACAAAAAATAATCATACTTAAGACAAACACCAAGTTTTAAGATTTTTTTATAAAATGGCATTTCATAAATATGCACATATATAACATATCAAGAATATGATGCTAACAATAAGGATAATTATTCAAAAATTTATTTTTTATCAAATAAACGTATCTCAACCATAATGAGTAGCAAATATCACATATGAAATTAGCTCAATATAAAAATTCTTAACACATAAATAAACTCCAACTAACCAAATACATCAAAAGATTCCAAAATGCTTATGTTGTCAACATTTTTCTTAAAAATTACAGGTTTTAGTGCTTTAGTTAAATGATCAACAAACATTGATTCTGTATCGATATGTTCAATCACAATATCACCTGCCTTCACAAGATCCTTGATTGAAAGATACTTAATTTCCATATACGTAAACCCACTAGAATTTTTGTTGTTCTTTGAGAAGAATACAACTCCACTATTATCACAATAATTTTTTAGTGACCTTATGATGGAAACAATAATCATTAGCCCTAAAATAAAATTTCTTAATTATATAGCTTGTGTTGTAGCTCTATGACAAGTTACAAATTCAACTTGCATAGTGGAAGGAGTTGTAAGAGTTTGTTTAACACTCTTCCATGTTATTGCTCTCCAACTCACATAAAAACATATCTTGAAATGAATTTAAATCTCATAATTTTCTTAACTATCACCCAGTGATCTAATCTTAATTTAGAAAGATATATTCCAAAAACACTAACAACAAAAGGCAACGTCAGGCTTGATACAAACCTGCACATATATTAAGTTGCCAACTACACTTGCATAAGGTATATGCTTCATAAACTCCTTCTCAAAATTATTTTTTGGACATTGACTTAGACTGAACTTATCAGCAGTTTACAATTATGCATAATGCTTGACATAAAAGATGTTTACCCAAGATCTTTCATGTCAAATATTTTAGACAACAATTGCTTGACAACATGAAGTAAGATTAGATCATTACTTGCAAACAAAATATCATTAACATAAAGAATAAGAAAAATTAATTTGCTCCCATTGACATTGAGATATATGAATTGATCCATCTTGTTGTCAACAAAAATAAGTGAATTTACAATCACATCAAATATCAAGTACCACTGACGAGAAGTCTGTTCGAGATCATAAATAAACTTTTTTAACTTGCAAACCAATTGTTGTTTTTCATTCTTCTTAAAACCCTAGACTTTTTAACTCTACTTTTGATTCAAAAATATAATTTACACAAATATTAAATTATAAAAATATTCATTATTTTTAAATGAAATTGTACATAAAAAAGCAAGCAAGTAGGCCTGCCCAATAGGCTCGCAAGTTGGGCTACGAGTAGCCTACCTCTACCCGAAACTCGGTCTGGCTCGCCGATAACTCACTTGAGTAAGGACTTGAACCTATACTACTTAGGCCCGGCTCGAAATTTTTTTTACGGGTCTAACCCGACCCGGCCCATGTACACCCCTACAAATAGATAAAGTTAACCCCATTTGGTGATTATTATCTTACATGAACATGATAATTTTTATATTAAATAGGATTTACTTACTAAAATGTTAGGAGGATAATTTTTTAAATTAAATGGCTTCCCTTGTTTACATGTTGATTTTTAAATGGTGACATCAGCGGTGACATGGTGCATTAAATATTTTTCTGAATGAACTGGGGCCATATTTAAGCTTGTGACCACCTATAAGTGTATGCGTTTACCCTTTTCTCTGTCAATGATACAAGAAATCTTTGTCAACCGAACAAGAAAATTAAGGTGATGGTGACATGGGAACCGCACATAAAAAAAAAAAAAGAGAGAAGGACAAATCACACAATTTCTCACAATGTACGTTTAATTATGATTACTAATTTTATATTATCTTAATTTTAGACATTAAAAATGTATATTTTATTACATATTTGAATTTTTTTTTATCCAAAACATGTCGGGATGGTTAATTTTGGAGCAGTGTGAAATTGATTCAAGTTGTGGAGAAGATAATGTGAAAAATCTAATAGTTTAGGGTGTAAAATAAAGATCAAGTACATAAATTGAGAGAATCAAAATAGAATTTTTTAATTAAATTAATTAAAAAACGAGAGGCTAATACAAACCCAATCTTGTTTATACGGATTGTGTTTGTATTATCTACCCACATTGCTGTTAATAGTCGGATGTGTGTGTATGAACATATAACTTGGGCATAAATCTTGTCATTAATACACAATCACCACATTTAATTAAATAAAAGGATGCTCATATCTTTTAGTAATGCTCATACCTTATTTTTCAAACACAATCACTTTTTTAAAGACGTCATTTAGAATGACGCATTTCAAATGTAAAATGACGTCTTCAACGCACTACATTGAAATGACATATTTAAAGACATCGTTCCAAATGATTTATACATTGAATTGGACTTGTAGAAATCATTGTGGAATCAGAGAGTTTTTGACTTGATTTTCCTGAAATCTATATCGATCCTGTTTTCATTGATGTAAGGATCTTTGAATTGTGGGTATGGTCTAGAGAGAAATGGGTCATGTAATTTTTCGTTCACTCATAGAGACGAACCAAGAAGGGGCATCCTCACATTTTTTTCATAAGTCCCTATAACAGCCCAAAAGTTTTAAAAAATCTATGAAATAACAGATTATAAATATGAATTATATCAGAAGTAATGTGTTGACTAATTGATTCACTTTTACTTTAGTAGCACGTAAAACTATTATTCGTGAGTGATGATATTCAAAATATGTCTAAAGTTGAATTTGAGTATTCAACTTGGACCTTTTAAGTTCAGATCGCTCAGTCCATCACAGATGACTATGGGAGTTAAGGTCAGTACCTCCTCCCCAACAACTGCTTCTCTATAGAAATAGCACAGATGACAGTTGACTTCCACCCAAGTACTACACATAACGTAACGGTCTTATATTTGGACAACGAAGTCGTATCCGTCTCAACGATGTCCATGCCAATCGCATAAAAGGCGCAACCGTTACAAGAAGAAGACAAATATCACTCCTAGGATCATGCAAAACCTCTGAAAACTATAAATAAGAGGCAAATACCCTATGTAATTTTTCCTTCTTTATCAATAAAATTGTCTCATGAGCAAGAGACTCCCTTTAGAGTGAATTAACTGAACTCTCGAGCTGGTAAACCACTATAAACTCTCTGTGTGCAAATCCCCATTTCCTTTGTTCAATTCCTAGGAGCCTAGGAACTCCGACAAAGCCATTTAGTGACTACTAGTTCCTAAATATCGTAAGCTCTGTTCAATTGTGTCATACACACCATCAGTAAGAATAATTTATTTATAGTAACTATCTCATATTATAATGAGAGAGAATAGAGACCGTGACATCATCACATACTAATTTCTATAACTCTAAGAACTGATTTTTAAATATTGTGACCCAAACTTAGTTTTACAATGGTATTATATGAAAATTAATTTTAATAGACTTTGTATAACTAAAAATTTATCAATGGAATAAAATTCTTGTTTATGTTATTGTTTGGTCCCTTCAAAATAAAATATTGGTTCTATCACTGTTCACTCATGATGTGTATCAATCCAAGTACTATATAATTAATAAAATAAGTATTTCTTTCGCAAAATAAAAGGAAGAAAAATTGGTCTGTCACCACTTATTTGGACTTCAAATTTGTTTGCAGTAGTAGTGTTTTACTTTTTTTAATAATAACGACTCTTTGCAAATAAATTTCTTTTAAACTTGTGACTACGTTGCAAATTTATAAATATGTACCAATACCTGCAAATCAAGCGAATTGCATATTTAAAACTCTTTAATGAGAGTCGATAATAAACCTTATTAGACCTTTTGAGAAAAAACATCCCCATTAGAACTATTTTCAAGGGGGAAAACATTAATTATGGTACATAAATATATATCAACAACTAGGAAAAACTCAAAAAGATAGTACATTTTATTTTAAAAACTTGATAAGTGAACACAAAAAATAGTAAATAAATCCAAAGAATTATTGCACCCCAAAAATTAGTACGTTTCTCTTAAAAAGTGGTAAGATACTCAAAAAAAAAAAAAAAAGTAAATGATACGACATCTAAATTTAGTTTTAGGTACGGTAGGTAAACATGTTGACGGTTTGTTGGTCACAGTTGTCAAAACAATACAAATGTAAATAGAGAAAATTTCAACCACACTCCCTCTAGTTTATCATATCTTCAAGAACACCCCCTCGAGTTTCTAAATCTTCAGTGACACCCTTTATAGTTTATATTTAAACATCACTAACACCCCCTACCATTAAACTATCATTTCTAACAAAAAAAAATAATCTAAAATACCAAAAATGCCCCTACATAAACCTCAAGTAATTTTTCTACATAAAATTTTATTAAAATTCGAGCCGATTAAAATTTATTTTTCTACATATTAAAATTTGAACCAATTAAAATTCGATTGAAGCTGAATAAATTTTATTTTTTTTAACTTATTAAAATTCGAGCCTATTAAAATTTATTTTTTACATATTAAAATTTGAATCGATTTGAACTCTACCCGAGTTATTAGCGCCGATTAAAATTCGCTTTCGAGTTGATCAAAATTTATATTTTTTTACTTATTAAAATTCGTGTCAATTAAAATTCGATTTATTAAAATTGAAGTCAATTAAAATTTATATTTTTTATGTATTAAAATTTGGGCTGATTAAAATTCAATACGAGTTGATTAAAATTTGATTTGAGTCAATTAAAAATAATTTTTAATTGACTCAAATAGAATTTTAATTAGCCCAAATTTTAATACGTAAAAATATAATTTTTTTTTGCCTCAAATTTTAATATGTAAAAAAATAAATTTTAATTAGCTTGAATCGAATTTTAATTCACTCGAATTTTAATACATAAAAAAAATTAGAAAACAGAGGAGGTCTCATTGAAAATATGCTTATCTAGAGGGGGTCTTATTGAAGATATGCTTACTTAGAGGAGTTGTGAATGAAGTTTGTCCTCAAATATATCATGGACAATTTAGTAAAATTGTATTATAATTAATATTTTTAATCCGACAGGGGGTGTCACTGAAGATTTAGAAACTAGAGGGGGTGTCCTTGAAGATATGATAAACTAGAGGGGGTGTGGTTGAAATTTTCCCATGTAAATATTATGTGGTATCATCTTTTAATAATAAACCAACAAAATAGATAGGGGTGTGTATGGGTCGGGTTACTCACGAGTCTAGTTATTCGACCCAAAATAATAGGTTCACGACCCGATAGTTGGTCCGTCCGAACCCAAACCCAATATCCTTTAAAAAAAAGTTTGAATTTGTCCCCAAACCCATTACCCGAATCAATAATCCGTTGGAAAAAACCTGTTAAAACCTAGTCCAAGAGCTGGCCCGCTAAGCCCAGCCCCCCGCCCACACAGCCTGCCCACCATTCATTTGAAAAAAAATTATACTTTTAGACCATTAAATTTGGAACTTTGAAATAAGTCTCCTAATGTGGGAATGTGAAATTTTAAAAATTTAGATATTATAAATAATGTATTATTTTCTTTTTCATGTATTAAACATACAAGTTTTAAAGGGTATAGTAATGCAAATGATAGATAAGTGAGTATGTCAACCTAATTGGAATGTATTTATTCTATTGAATGTAGTTCATTTCCTGATCAAAAATAAAATTATTCAATATTTTTTTTATCCATTTTGACTCTACTTTTGATTCAAAAATATAATTTACACAAATATTAAGTTACAAAAATATTCATTATTTTTAAATAAAATTGTACATAAAAAAACCCGCGAGCAGGCCCACCCAACAAGCCCGTCCATAGGCTTGCCCAATTAGCTCATGGGTAGCCTATCTCTACTCGAAGCTCGATCCGGCCCGTTGGTAACTCACTTAGGTAAGGACTTAAACCTACACTACCCAAGTCCGACTCGAAAAAAATTTCACTGGTCGAACCCGGCCCGGCCCAGACCATGGACAGCCCTACAAATAGATAAAGTTAACCCCATTTGGTGGTTATTATCTTACATGGACATAATAGTTTTTATATTAAATAGGATTTACTTACTTACATGTTAGGAGGATAGTTTTTTAAATTAAATGGCTTCCCTTGTTTACATGTTGATTTTTAAATGGTGACATCAGCGGTGACATGGTGCAGTAAATATTTTTCTCAATGAACTGGGGCCATATTTAAGCTTGTGACCACCTATAAGTGTATGCTACAAGAAAATTAAGGTGATGGTGACATGGGAACCGCACATAAAAAAAAAAAGAGAGAAGGACAAATCACACAATTTCTCACAATGTACGTTTAATTATGATTACTAATTTTATATTATCTTAATTTTAGACATTAAAAATGCATATTTTATTACATATTTGAATTTTTTTTATCCAAAACAAGTCGGGATGGTTAATTTTGGAGCCGTGTGAAATTGATTCAAGTTGTGGAGGAGATAACGTGAAAAATCTAATAGTTTAGGGTGTAAAATGAAGATCAAGTACATAAAATTGAGAGAACCAAAATAGAATTTTTTAATTAAATTAATTAAAAAACGAGAGGCTAATACAAACCCAATCTTGTTTATACGGATTGTGTTTGTATTGTCTACCCACATTGCTGTTAATAGTCGGATGTGTGTATATGAACCTATAACTTGGACATAAATCTTGTCATTAATACACAATCACCGCATTTAAAATTACGTGGGTTTATGCCTCACTTATTGTTCGACTAATAAGCTAATCTATGTGGTTTACTTCTGTCGGGATATGAGATTAAGAGGTTTTTATAAATAAGGTTAAGAGGTTTTGATAAATAAGCACGACCATAAGTAGAGATTTCCAACTTGTATCCGTAACAGAGGAAATCTTGTACACTAAAAGATATGAGCAAATTAAATGACGGTTTCATAACTGGAAACGTCATTTGGAACGATGCCATTAAAAAAATAAGTTTTTGACGTGCATGGTTTGGTGAATAAACTCCCTAGAAGAAGCAGAATACATAGAAGAATATGGAGAACAACTTCAAGCTGACTGATTACAAGGAGGAACGAGATATTATATTGCACCTAGGAGATGGGAACCACCCACACATCCATCCTCAAAAGCTTTTGGTTTGTAAAAAGCCTTAAATGTCAAGCCAGAGCCACTCAACTTCTCTTCTGTGATATTCTCCAAACGTTCAGCCATGGAAGGAGAAAGATAATTCTCCCAATCACCAACTATGCCCTTCCTAAAGAAGGAATTATTTTGTGCCAACGGAAACAGATTGCCCTCTTGGTTAACTTGTAGATTTTTCAGATTATCAAAGCTACACAAACTTGATATTTGTTCAACCAACCTCTCTTTTTCTTCCTCGACTGAAAAAGGGAACCCCAAGAACTCAGCTATTTTCTTCACTTGGGAGGTGATATCGTCCTTCAAATCTTCATATTTCAAAAACAACACCTCCTGTTGCCTCTCCAAGCTTGCCCTCCAGTACCCTAACATATGATTCCAAAAGGGTCCGGAACGGTGTATGCCTCTGCAAAACAAATCGAAACCTTCATCTAGTGAAGGAATTTCTGTATTTTCATGAAGGTTTTTGATTACGAAATGCCAATAGGAGATGAACTGGTCCAAAGGGTTTCTACAAAGATACACAATACGACATTTAGAATTCACAATGGAATAAGGCAGTGCCTTATAGGGTATGTGGGTGGAGAATATTCTAGGACAAGGAAGGTCCTCAAGACTGGGGTTTTCATCTTTGTAATAAAGATCAAGCTCAAAGAAACGAACAAGCTCATGCGGGTTGCTGGTGAGCAAGGGACTGTGGGAGAGGGAGAATTTTGTGCGATTTATTATACTAAAAACCAGAGCCTTTAACCAAGTAGTGCCTGATTTTGGGACTGTAGCCAGAAGGATATCAGTGTCATGGGCTTGGAAGTGACTTTGAAAGGGGACTATGCCACGCATTGCATATGATGAACACCAAAAGCCCTTGTAGTGATAGAGATAAAGGCCATCAAAGTTTTTCTCCTTAGGAAGACTTTCCAGCAACTCGTGAAATTCATCCCGTGGCTCTCCAACGTCATTTGACATGCAGCTTTTGGAGATTTCTGATTTCTCCATGTGCAATTGGAAAAAAATATACAAGCAAACAAAGGCGAAATAGGGGTTAGACCGTTAGAGTAATGGAATTCCGGATGAAACTGTAGAGAAAAATGTCTAAGGGAAGCAACACACACTGGCCTAGGTTTTATGGAGCAATGTAGGGAGTAGGAGAGGTAGTTGGCTCATTAAGATTTTACTCAAGCATGGAAAACGAGATGGGTGCTCTTCACTAACACGTGTTCCAGCCATGTGAAATTGTGTATTCTAAAGTATATTTTAGATTATGTATCCATTCTTCCAACTTGGAGATGTAGTGTACCTAGTACACATATGAACATATACAAGTATGTTACTTATATACTTAGATTCATTCGGGTGCGATCATACCAGCATTAATGTACCGGATCCCATCAGAACTTCGCAGTTAAGCGTGCTTGGGTGAGAGTAGTACTAGGATGGGTGACCCCGAAGTCTTCCTGTTGCACTCCTTTTAAAAGAAAAAAAAAATATACTTAGATTCATTCAAGTCATTTTTGTTATGTATGAGGAAATATGATTTTGTTTTTACGATGAAAATACATTTTTGCTTAAGAAAAAACTTTAAAACGGTATTTAAAATGAGCAATGCCGGCCCATAGGCATAAACAACTAAAGTGCTTGCCTAAGGCCCCACATTTTCTCCTAATTTTTTTTAGCATACTAGGTTTATTTTATTTTTTTTGTATTTTAAATATGATTTAAATTTTTAGGACCAAAATTTTAAGAGTTTTAATCAATATTTAATTTTGTTAGGTCTAAAATTACTTTCTACTTGGTTAAATTGAAATTTTAGAAGGTCCCAAATAATTTACCCATTTTGTAGAGTAGGTCAAACTCCACAATGGCATCCACTGGATATGCCCTAAATATTTATAGGACCCTATATAAAGTTTTTGCCTAGAGCTCCGGTGTATCTTGGGCTGCCCCCTAAAATCAGTAATACTATACCAATTGACATGGCAACTGAAATGGAGAGGCTGACTGGGCAGACTAAATACACACGAAATGTTCTGCCAAAATCTATGCCTTAAATCAGGAAAACAAACGGCTTCAGTGCAAAATTCCATAGTCTGGAGATATGGACGACTTCGACTAGAAGACGGAGAGTAAGGGTTGTTCCTTCTGCATCCAAGAACACTGATCCAGGTTATTTCGAATCTTTGTGTTAAGGAAGGAATTCTGGATCAATTGAAGGGTCAGGTTATTTCATTGCATTCCAATCTCAACGTTCGTCTCTCCCATTGAGTTTGTGGGGGCGTATTGAAGATCATATTCTATCCAACACTCAAGAGTCCGAGACTAATGGGAATGCTAAACCAATGGATGAACCTTGTGAGTCTTCCGATTCAAACAGGGGCAGAGCGAGAAAATTATTTTTGGGTGGGCACTAGACAATTTAACAAGTTTTAATTTTTCCTTGTTGTCGATGTAAGATAATATATTTATATTTATTTACGTCATATTTAATATTTTAAAATTTATTAAACCGAAAAACTAAAAATCGATAAGCATAAGATTTACTAACAAAAAAAAAATGATAATTACCATATCTTCTAAAGAAGACTATGTAAAATTATTTAAATTGGACAGTGTGATTGATTTTTATTCTTTGAAAGTCTTGCACAATAACTAGATATATATATATATATCTGTGTGTGTGTGTGTGTGAGTATAATTATGCTATCACATATCTATTTATTAACAATTCGATAAACAAACCAAGTTTTAACAGTAGTATTTGTTATTTTTTTGGGTAAATTACACTGACACCCCTTGACTTTTTGGTTTATTACACGGACACCCCCTGACTTTTGACAAATGACACTAAGACCCTAATAGTTAGACGAAGTTAACTCTCCTAATAAAAAGACAACTTTGCCCCTCTGTTTAACCCAACCCAAACCCAAACATTTGCCCCTCTGTTTAACACAAACCTAAACCCAAACCCCAATCTCTCTCTCTCTCTCACCAGCGAACCCAAACCCCAAACCCCAATCCCTCTCTCTCTCTCTCCCACCAACGATCCCAATCATCAATCTTCTCTCTCTCCCTCAGCCCATCTCTGTGTGTGCATGTGTGTGTATATATGTATATACATACATATATATATACACACAGGCAGAAAGAGAGAGAGAGGATGTGGATTCGATTTGTTGGGTTTATGCGGTGTGGGTTCTGCGGTGTGGGTTCGATTTCTGACCCTTCGATTTGGGGTTCGATTTGTTGGGTTCGATTTGGTTTGGTGGTGGTTGGTGTCTGGGTGGTTTCCGAAACCTACCGCAGTGGTGGCGGTGCTGTTGGATTTCCGAAACCCACCGCAGGAGGAGGAGGAGGAGGTGGTTGTTGGGTTCGGATTTACTAGTGGTTTGATTTGTTGGGTTCGATTTGGTTTGGTGGTGGTTGGTGTCTGGGTGGTTTCCGAAACCCACCGCAGTGGTGGTGGTGGTGTTGGATTTCCGAAACCCACCGGAGGAGGAGGAGGAGGAGGTGGTGGTGGTGGTGGTTTCTCTCTCCCTCTGTCTTTGTTCTCTCTCTCTCTCTGTGCTGGTGGTGTTTGGATGTGTTGGGTGACAACACTATTGCGGTGGTTAGATTTAGGCAGTGGTGATGGTGGTGGAACTGGTGGTGATGGTGGCAATAATAAATTTAATATGAGATAATTGGATTAGGTAATTATTAAGGTTTTAAAAAATTGATTATTTTTAAAATTGTACTAATAGTACCAAATATTATTTAATAAACAAAAAAAATTTAATATTTTATTTATTAATGTAATGTATTTAGAAATTAAACATATAAGTGTTAAATTTTAATATATATATATAGATTAAAAAAATAAATGAGAGGTTGGATAAATTTGGAGGGTATTTTTGGTATTTTGAGAATTATGATTGATGACCTCAGTTTTGACTGTTAATAAGTTTAACGTCCGTTAGTTAGAAGGGGTGTAACTGTTATAAGTTTTAAATGTCAAGGGAGTTGGTGTCATTTGTAAAAAGTCAGGGGGTGTCCGTGTAATAAACTAAAAAGTCAGGGGGTGTCAGTGTAATTTACCCTCTTTTTTTTTGTGTCAAAATCACTAATCCCTACTAAAATTGAAAATTCAATGTTAGATTAAAAAGTTTCATATGTCTTAGTGTCGTAAAATTATCGTCGACTATTTAGACCTCCAATAGAGATAAATCATATATTCCGTCGGAGGATCACATGGAGGTTATAGGTCGCACAATTGTTGATCGTTTTTCTTTTCTCAGTCTCTTTCATTCTCGCTCTATATATGTGTCGGTCATTGGATTTTAGACTAACATAATCGTATTGAATAAATATATTTATATCATTTTTTTAAAAAATTTCTATCTCTAAGTAATTTTGTAATATTTAATTGTGACTTTGAGTTTTATGGATTACTTATAAATGACACTATTTTTTATTATCGTGGCCTTAAATTCTGTGCAATAATAAAATAGTTTCATAATTTTTCAAACATTATGAATTGATCCCTATATATGTAAAACTTACCAAAGACATGTTTATAACTTGTCTGAAACTTGTCGAAAAGTTCATAATCATTTGGGTACAGTAATTGATGCATTAAGAAAATCATAGGGTGGGCATAATTAAAATATTTAATATGTACTAGTATCAATATATAACTACATATAAGAAATTTTAACCAAAAAAAAAAAATTTTGAGGGTGGGCATGTGCCCCCCTGGACCTAAGCTACCTCCGCCCCTAGATTCAAAACAACTTCTACCTGTGAAAGACACTCACAACAAAATATAGTTTAGGATAATTTCTTAGTGATCCTAAGCGTGAATTGTGTATAGTTTGTTATACTATGCTGTATAAATATTGAACTCATGTAAAATGAAATGAGCAAAGAAAAATAAACTATGTTCTTTTAAATTAAGATAAAAGCGTACCAAATATTCTATTCTACACAACATTTAATATTCTTGTGTTCTTTTACAAAATTTTTTTCCTTTTTATTGAATAATTTGGACTAACACCTGTATTCGTCCCGGTTAGAGTGACACAGGAATCTTTACACAGTTTTCACTGCATCCGAACAACTAAAATGCAAAGTCCATTATCCGCTTTTCCAAACACCCGGGTGCACGTGTATTCCCCTCAAGTATTATGTGAATATATATTTTTTGAATTCATATTCATATTTTGTCTGATAAATTTTACTCTGACTGTCACCTCTCGAACACAATTATCATTCTTTATCCGGACTTGCAAAGACCAACTCACAAATCCTTGGGGTGTTAGAGGTGCCAAGGATTTGGTAGCATTTTCAAATTTGAATTATAATCAGTGGGCTAGATGAGAGTTCAAAAAAAAAAATCAAAGGGCTAGATGCATAGTTAGATAAACCACATGTCCTTGTGGCTGCTGCTTTTTCAGGTGGATGAGAAAAGTCAGACAAGAATGTGGGGTTCAATTATTTTTGCATCTACCCATTAATCATACAAGAATGTTTTTTTTTTTTTTGTTACAGAATATTCAAGCTTGTGCGGATTACTCTCTCAAACTCTTAGTCGATTACCATAATTCAAGCGAGTTTAAGAACATGTCTCGTGAAAAATAATGGTGGCTGACCCTTAAGAGGTGTGAGAAGTATCAAACTTAAGACTTCTTATTTGTAAGAGGACATACTTGATCACTAAACCACTCTTAAGAGTTATACAAGATATTTATTGTTGATGCATGATAGGTAAAGATGGATGGGAAGACTTGAAAGCATTTGCAAGTCGAGAGTTATTCTAATTTTGATGATACCTAAAATAAACCCTAAATATGATATCAGACACAGAGCTCAGCTCAGGAGGTCAGGCGAAGGGTTCATAGCTCAGGGGCCTAGAGCCAGAGCTCCCTACAGGTGAGACCGCAACAAGGAAGAAAAGGAGACAGCTAGACAACAGCGGATACCGACAGAATAACTAGGAAGCAAGAACCAAGGCACGAAACTCTCGATCCTCTCCAAATATTAAGGAGGATCCCACGGTAAAAGGAAAAGATCTCGGGATATAGACCGTTTGAAGCCAGCCATATGGAGTTTAAGAAACTCCGGGATCGAAAGGAGAGAGGGAGGAAGATCCCTTGATTATAGGAAGTAAAATCAGTATTAGAGGTAAGTATGAGGCTATAAAAAGGAGGGCAAGCCTCCATTGAATGGGAGAGGCAATAGAGCCACAGAGAGCCCGAATTCCCCTCCTCACTACGTTGTAACATGCTCAACACGATCAATAAGAAAAGAGGAGAAAAAGACTCCATTCCAGAGTGGACTAGCCGAGCTCAGGCCGGTGAACCACTGTAATTATGTTGTGTTATTTCCCCTTCCTCAATTCCCTTAAAGCCTCAACCAGCATTGCTTGACACGAGCCTTGTAGCTCAGACACCATTCTTAACTCCACACACATCTAACCCCTAGTTCATTTTCGGTAGATTTACACCATCAGTTTGGCGCCGTCTGTGGGAACGACTGTTTCTGTTACAAATAAGCTGATTTCTCAGTGACTGATGGTAACAACTCGAAACATGAGCAGAAGCCAAACAAACCCACCACGAATGCAGGATCAGCAGGAAGCCACCAACGGCAGACTACCCGAGAACGTCCAAGAGACTAATTCCCCCATTAACAACGAGATGGAAGCCCTTCGCCTCGTCAACCAACGTTTGCTAAGGGAAAACACAGAACTATCGAAGCTCATACAACGCCCAAAGGAGGCACGACCGGCCCAAGAAGGCCAGAGTAATCCCCCTCACAGGGAACGACGACACTTGGACCCCCTTAGAGAGGCCAACGAAGGAGTGGAAAACAGCCAGACCAGGGGGCATATTCCTTACATACCCCCTAGGAATGGCCACAACGAAGAAGAGCAAAGTCAGAACGATGGGGGCGAGAGAGACAATTTTTTCCCGTACCAGCAGGACAGGAGGGAGCAGCACTAGGAGCAACGCTTCAAGGACATCCAGCAAGAGCTCAACCATATGAAGGAGGCTGTAAAGAGCAAAGCTTCGGTTACAATGGATGCCCTAGTACAACAGACCGAGTCCCCATTCACCACTGGAGTGCTGCACTTCCCTCTCCCACCAAAATTCAGGATGCCACAAATAGAGGTCTTTGACGGAATGAAAGACCCCGTAGATCATCTCAACACATATAAGAACCAGATGGAGATGCATGGATACCAGGATCCTGTACGCTGCAGAGCCTTTGTCATCACGTTGAAAGGCTCTGCCCTAGCCTGGTTTCACAGACTTCCACCAGCCTCGATCTCGTCTTTTAAAGAGCTCTCCATAGCTTTTGTATCTCACTTTATAGGAGCTCGGATCTACAGAAAGCCGAGTTACCACCTACTGAATGTGAAACAGGGACTCCAAGAAAACCTGAGGTCTTATGTCCAAAGGTTCAACTCGGAGTCACTAAAAGTAGACGTCCCATATGAGAAGTTTGTCATAACGGCCTTCATAGCTGGATTGGGAGTGCAATCCAAGGACTTGATGTTCTCCATATCCAAGAACCCTCAGGCAACCATGGCCGAGGTATTGGCTAAGGCAGAGAAGTATATAAACGGTGAGGAAGCCCTCCTCTCGAAGGTGGGGAGCTCATCCACACAAAAAGATAAAGGGAAAGAAGAAAAGAAAAGGGACCGAAGTCCCAGAAGAGAAAGGGGACGTGATAGGTCTCCAAGAAGATATAGAGACCGCTCCCCAAAACGGAGAGGTAACGACAGGGATCGATTAGGCCCGCCGCAGCCAGAGCTGCAGCCAAGGTATCCACCTCGGCAGCTCACTCCTCTAACTGCAACGGTGTCCTAAATCTTATATGAGGTACATAATGAGAAGTTTCTGAAGTGGCCACCCCGAATGAAGGTAGACCCAACAAAAAGAGATCCCATGAAGTTTTGTGAGTTTCACAGAGATCATGGGCATCAGACGGACGACTGTATCCAGTTAAAGAGGGAGATAGAGTTTCTGATCCAACGAGGACATCTACGTCGCTACGTGGCTCAGGAGGATCGAAACCGAGCTCAACCCCCACCTCAACAGCAAGCTCCTACACAACACCAACAGTCCCTAGGGGAGATCAGAGTAATATCTGGTGGATTCGCAGGAGGTGGAGAGTCCAGCTCAGCCAGAAAGGCCCACCTGCCCAGGATCAGAGATGGAGAGGCCCTGGAAGTACAGGCGGTATCTAAGGCACCTCGACTAAGCACAGCCATCACATTTTCAGACGCAGACTTGGAATGATACCAACATCCCCATGACGACCCGTTGGTAGTAAGGGCTGTGGTGGCCAACAGAACGGTTCATAGGGTTCTGATTGACAACGGGAGCTCGGCAGACATTATTTTTGCCTTGGCATTTGACAAGATGGGCATAGGCAGGGAAAAACTCGAGCCAGTGAATGCGCACTTGTTAGGATTCTCAGGAGAAATGGTGTTACCCCTTGGGTCAATACAGCTTGTGTTAATTATGGGAGATCCACCTTGCCAGACAACCACCACAGTTAAGTTCCTGATAGTGGATGCCCCATCCGCATATAACATGCTGTTAGGCAGGCCATCCCTCAATGCAATAAAGGCTATCCCCTCGGCTTATCACATGGTTCTGAAGTTTCCCACTGAGAATGGGGTTGGAGTGGTCCGTGGAGATCAGCGAGTAGCAAGAGAATGCTATATGGCCTCTACAAAGCAGAAAGAAGTTGAAAGTGTTCAGCTAGACGAGCTGGATATGAGAGATGAGCTAGATACGAGACCCATGCCATCAGAAGAGCTGGAACCTGTTCAGCTTGATGAAAATCCAGAACACCTTGTTTACGCGGATCCAGACTGAGCAAAGGTATTAAGGATCTTCTCATCCAGTTCCTGAAGGAGAACATATGAGTATTTGCTTGGCGCCAAGAGGACATGAGGGGGATTGACCCTACAGTCATCACACACAAGTTAAGTGTGAATCCTACCTGTAAGCCTGTTAAACAGAAAAGGAGATGCTTTGCTCCAGAACGCCAGAAGGCAATTAACGAAGAGGTCAGCAAGCTCCTCCACGCCAAGGCCATCAGGGAGGTGGACTACCCCATGTGGTTGGCAAATGTGGTTCTAGTGAAGAAGACTAATGGGAAATGGCGACTCTGCATCGATTTCACAGATCTCAACCGAGCCTGCCCAAAGGATAGCTTTCCTTTACCTCGGATTGACCTAATAGTGGATGCCACCGTTGGACACGAGCTCCTCAGCTTCATGGATGTTTTCTCAGGATATAACCAGATCATGATGGACCCAGCTGATCAGGAGAAAACTTCCTTTGTGACTGAACAAGGGACGTATTGCTACCAAGTCATGCCCTTTGGGTTGAAGAATGCGGGAGCCACCTATCAGCGCCTGGTAAACAGAATGTTCCAAAAGCAAGTTGGAACCTCGATGGAAGTCTATATTGATGATATGTTGGTAAATTCGTTGAAGGCATAACTGCACATCGGACATTTAGCAGAATCATTCCGAATCCTTAAGGAATACAAGATGAAGCTCAACCCTGCCAAATGTGCTTTTGGAGTATCTGCAGGAAAATTCCTAGGCTTTATAGTCAATAGTAGAGGAATTGAAGCTAACCCCGAGAAGGTAAAAGCAGTACTGGACATGCAACCACCATCCAACACAAGGGAAGTCCAACGTTTGACAGGAAGAATAGCAGTCTTGAGCCGTTTTGTGTCCAGATCAAGTGATAAATGCCAGCCTTTCTTTCAAGTCCTGAAGAAGGCGTTCCAGTGGGACACCCGGTGTGAAGAAGCATTCCAGACACTAAAGACCTATCTGAGCACGCCTCATATGCTGGTAAGTCCCTTAGAAGGAGAGGTACTCACGCTTTATCTAGCTGTCTCAGATTTTTCAACCAGTGCAGCGCTAGTAAGGGAGCAAGACAGAGCTCAACAGCCAGTATATTACTGCAGCAGAGCTTTGAGGGGGGCAGAGGAAAGATACCCCAAAATGGAGAAACTTGTATTAGCTTTAGTCACCACGGCCAGAAGACTTAGGCCCTACTTTCAGGCTCATACTGTTGAGGTACCAACAGATCAGCCGATGAAACAAGTGTTGCACAAGCCAGAGTCCTCAGGAAGGCTAGTTAAGTGGGCTATAGAGCTCAACGAGTTTGATATCAGGTACAAGTCAAGGACTGCAATCAAGGGGCAAATTCTAGCGGATTTCATTGCAGAATTCACGACGGCAGCACCCTCGGAAGCCACACAGTTGATGCCAAACCTCCTTACATGGAAGCTTTTGGTGGACGGAGCCGCCAACGCTCAAGGGGGTGGCGCAGGATTGATTCTAACTTCCCCAGATGGAATAGATGTTGAGTACGCACTCAGGTTTGGATTTAAGGCTTCGAATAATGAAGCTGAATATGAAGCCGTCATCGCTGGGCTCAACCTTGCTCACTCAATGGAGGCGGAGCAACTGGAGATCTGCAGTGACTCCTAATTAGTAGTAAAGCAAATAGAAGAGTCTTACGAGGCTAGAGGAGAGAAAATGGTCCTCTACCTCAGAAAGGTACAAGAGTTGATGAAGAAATTTGTGCGGATTAAAATCAGACATATCCCCAGAGCTGAAAACTCCAGAGTCGACGCCTTAGCTAGATTGGCAACAACTTCACAGGAAAGCTTAGATAGGATGATTCCAGTAGAGCACCTAACGGAACCGTCTGTATGCATCAAGAACGGGGAAATACTGTTCGTGGAGGGTCAACCGAGCTGGATTGACCCCATCATGGGGTACCTTCAGAATGGAACTCTGCCAGCAGATCCCAAAGAAGCGGCAAAACTAAGGACCAGGTCAGCCAAATTCTTTGTTTTACAGGGAGATTTATATAAACGAGGTTTTTCAGCACCTATTCTTAAATGCGTGGGAGATGAAGACGCCAATTACATACTCAGGGAGGTCCATGAGGGAATTTGTGGCAACCATATCGGAGCTCGGGCTCTAGCAGGAAAAGTATTAAGGCAGGGGTACTATTGGCCTACCATACTCAAGGATGCGGTAGACTTGGTCAAAAAATGCACTATTTGCCAAATACATGCAAATATTCCTCATTGCCCGCCAGAGCTCTTAACAACAGTAGTAAGCCCTTGGCCTTTCCAGTAATGGGGTTTGGACATACTAGGACCTCTCCCTACTGGCATGGGACAGTGCAAGTTCGCTATCGTTGGGGTGGATTACTTCACCAAATGGGCTGAGATGGAGCCCTTGGCCACAATAACGGAACAGAAAGTTCAAAACTTTGCATGGAAATCAATAATTTGCAGGTTTGGAATTCCCAGAGCAGTCGTGTCTGACAATGGGAAACAGTTTGACAACCCAAAGTTTAAAAGGTTTTGCGCTGAGCTCGGGATAAAAAAACTACTTCTCAGCTCCAGCACATCCTCAATCAAATGGACAAACAGAAGTCACCATCAGGACTATCAAAGCAGCCCTGAAGACCAAGCTTGAAGCCTTAAAAGGAAAATGGGTGGAACATATCCCTGAAGTACTATGGGCCTATAGAACGACAGCGAGGTCAGCAACCCAGGAGACACCATTCGCCCTGGCCTTTGGAACAGAGGCAGTGGCACCTGTGGAGATTGGAATCCCATCCCCTAGGGCAGAATTCGCGGAGTCTCGGCATAATGATGAGTCTCTTTAGTTGAACTTAGACCTCTTGGAAGAAAAAAGAGAAACAGCTCTGCATCGCATCAAGGCTTACCAGAGGAAGGCGGCCAGGTACTATGACAGAAAAGTCAAACACAGGAGCTTCAAAGTAGGAGATCTGGTCCTCGGGAAACTCTTACTGGCCAGGAAGGACCCTATTCATGGGAAGCTGGGACCAAATTGGGAAGGTCCTTACATCATCTCGAGGGTGATCAGACCCGGAAACTACGAGTTGCAAACAGAGGAAGGAAATATCTTACCTCATTCTTGGAACGCAGAGCATCTCAAAAGATTTTTTCAGTAAGTCTTTTTTGTAAAAGAATTATTATCAATAAAACAATGAATTTTGTTGTTTCAGAAAGGATCTATTGAAAAGGCCAAGTAGTTCAAAATCGAGCCATGTAGCTCAGTAGGAACTTTCAAGTTCACAAAATCGAGCCATGTAGCTCAGTAGGAACTTTCAAGTTCACAAAATCGAGCCATGTAGCTCAGTAGGAACTTTCAAGTTCCCAAAATCGAGCCATGTAGCTCAGTAGGAACTTTCAAGTTCGCAAAATCGAGTCGTGTAGCTCAGTAGGAACTTTCAAGTTCACAAAATGGAGCCGTGTAGCTCAGTAGGAACTTTCAAGTTCACAAAATCGAGCCATGTAGCTCAGTAGGAACTTTCAAGTTCCCAAAATCGAGCCATGTAGCTAAGTAGGAACTTTCAAGTTCGCAAAATCGAGCCATGTAGCTCAGTAGGAACTTTCAAGTTCGCAAAATCGAGCCATGTAACTCAGTAGGAACTTTCAAGTTCGCAAAATCGAGCCATGTAGCTCAGTAGGAACTTTCAAGTTCACAAAATGGAGCCATATAGCTCAGTAGGAACTTTCAAGTTCGCAAAATCGAGCCATGTAGCTCAGTAGGAACTTTCAAGTTCGCAAAATCGAGCCATGTAGCTTAGTAGGAACTTTTAAGTTCACAAAATCAAGCTGTGTAGTTCAGAAAGAAGAAGAGAGAAGGAATCATAGAGACACAAACTTCCAAGCCCTACAGCTCCTAAGAAGCCATTGAGCATAACACCAAGTCTTCTGTACTCGTCCAACCTAGTAATTTTGCTTCAAGAAGAGCATAACACCCAGGGGGAGTATATAAAGCAAAACGAGAAAGTACACAGTTCGAAATCGAAATTCGAATGTATATGAATGCTAAGCCAGCAAGGAAAATTAGCTAAAAAGCAGATGGATATTGTGAAGTAACACAAGTCCTAGCCCAAAGCAAAGTTACATCTCAAGAAAAGAAATTACAAAGAAAAGAAGTTACAACTAAAAATCCTAAGTCTCTAGAGGAGGAGTAGACATAACATCTTGCAGCTCAGCGGATGTAGCCTCAACAGAAGAAACAGAGCCCGGCAGCTCAGGAGGCAAGGATCCAGAAGCTGGAGGAGTAAGATTCTCAGGAATGTTGATCCCAGGAACCTCCGCCCTGTCTAGTAATGATCCTTGTTCAAGGGCTTCGGTCACTAGGTCAGCAGAGAAAGATGCAGCACGAGCAATCGCTGGAGGAGCAGGTACATCCTGACCTGAGGCTTCAGGGAGAAGAGCTGAGGTGTCTTCCTCGCCATCAGAGTCGGTTTCTTCCAATTCCCCCTCTGTTGGGATAGGAAAATTAAAATCCAGGTCGGGAAAGGTCTTGGAAGCTTTACGCTGAAAAGCGAGCCACCCAGAGGCCCATTGGGTGGTGGCTTCATCAGTCAGCTCGGCAATCAAATCACTCTTCTCCTTGAGCTCCTTGTGGAGAATCTCATTTGCCTTGCAAATGGTGTCGTATTCTCTCTTTGTGAACTCAAGAGAGTTACGGGCGTCAAAAGCATCCTAATTAGCCTTAGCCTAGAGCTCAGTTTTATGCTTCAGCTCATCCCCCATAATCCTTAGCTCATCACGAGCCTTCATTTCTCCCTCCTCAGCCTTAAACTTGGCTGCTTTGAAGCCCTTGAGATCAGAGGATTGCTTCTCCAGTTGTTCAGTTAGGCCTTTCACTTGGGTTCTGAGTTCCTCATTCTCAAAAGACAGCTCCGCAACCTTGAGCTCATATGCCTTCAGAGCTTTAACAGAGGGCTCAGAAGGCCGAACTCTCCTCAGCAGGCCCTTTACATGGATGGCCATCTAAAGAGGCAAAGGAAAATAAGTAAGTTGCGAATATCTATGACATAAGGTTAAGCAGATGCATGAGAATATCAAGACTTACGGTAGCTGCTCCCTGGAGAGTTGATGCGATAGACTCTTCAAGCTCCATAGAGGCAGCCCTCTTGACATCAGACTCAGGAAGAATAGAGGAAACAGCCCCTGCAGCGAGCTCCATGTTTTCAAAAAAGGAATCCTCATCTTCCTTCACTTCGGGTTGTGTCCCACTCTTGATCTCAGGACCCACCAGAGGTGTCTCAATAACTTTCCCTGAAGAGCTATATCTAAAACTGCGGGATGGGATGCGAGGGATCACTTCCAAAGCCTTCTCGATCTCCGACGAGGAAGGAGAAGCCTGATCTCCCGCTGAGGTAGGCTGAGTTTTTGGAGAAGAAAGGGGCTTCACGATCTGAGGAGGGCTGGGTGCAGGAGCCAGTTCTTGGACAGCAGAAGAAGAAGTTGGCTCCCCCAATTTTTGAACTTTGGTTTGAGGAGTAGAGCTGCTCCCAGAACCGACCTGAGTCTTCCGCTTGCTACCTCTCCCACTCTTTGACAACTTGTTCACCTTAGCCTGGATTTCCTCGGGGTTAAGCTTCATGGTGGAAGATCCTGGGAGATCTGAGCTAAGACAGTTAGACAGATGGGAATAAATAGAAAGTAAGACAAAGAAGACAAAGAAACCCTTAGGGAAGAGGGGTTACCGGCAGCTTCTTCAGGTCTGACAGCAGAAATTGGAATCGGAGCTTCAATCTCCACCTCAGGAAGGCTAAACCCTCTGTCGACCAAAACCCAAGGCAAAATGAGCTCGGAGTACCTTTTGGGGTTACACTTTGCTAATTTCAGCTTCGCCTCTTGTTACTTAGCACTGAAACGAGTACCTAAAAAACACAAAAGCAGAGCAGAGTTAGGAGCTCATGGTCCTTGAAACAAAAACTCAACTAACCCAAGCAAAGACTCACCCAAGTTTTCCGGACGAGTCCAGGCCTTGGGAATACCAAGAGTGTCCATCCTATCAGCAGGATTATATTCCCAATTGGTGCCCCCGATGAAGAAGAAATGTTCATTCCAATGCTTGTGGGAGGTCGGAATATTAGAAATAAGCTACCTAGCGTTGGCACGCTTAGAGGCATACAAGAAGCCTTCAGGAGAGGTCGGTTTGACATTGAAAAATTCTAAGAATAAAGGAAGGGTAGGAACCCCGAGGTCTAGGTCTTTGAAGAGGATCAGAAGACCCGCTAAGACACCCCAGAAGTTGGGAGAAAGCTGAGAGGGACACACGTTGAAGTGCTGCAGAATATTCTTGAAGAAAGGATGCATAGGAAAGCGAAGGCCATTATCGAAGGCAGCCTCAAAAAAACAGACTCTCTTGTTAACTTGGGCAACATAGGGAGTAAAACTGTCTGGGCTCAGGAGCTCGACGCCAACAGGGAACCTATAGCGGGTACGCAAAACGTTTAACAAGAAAGGGTTGAGCTTCCTAGGGCCCACTTGCTCGGCCTGCTTAAAGGCAGCTCCTAAGTACGTTGAGACATCAGAGATCCCAACTCCACTGACCTTGCCCTTGCCTTTGTTTGACTTAGAGGGCAGGGGAGAGGATGATGAGGGGGGCTCCTCGGTGTTGACCTCAGAGTCAACAACATCAACCCCAGGGAAATGGTCAATCTCGTCACCTACTTCCCCTAATTCAGTCTCTTCCTCGGCTGACCTATCTCCTAACAGGGAAACAGAGGAGCGAGTGGCTCCAGAAGAGGCAGACATGGTAGGAAGAGAAAAAGGAAGACTAAAAGAGCGATAAAGTGAAGGGACACTGGTCAGGCACTCTCTAATGACCCTGGGGTCAACACAGTAGCTCCCAACGATAAGGATATGTACTATAGAACTCCAATCCACGAAGTGGGGAAGAGGGGTTAAACAATGGTCGCGATTCCAAAAGTAAAAGAACCGAAAAGCCCAAAAATGCAGCAACCACCTCGAATTCGAGGGATCCAGAGCGAAGGAGGAAGTGAAAGGGGCAAAGGACGTACCTAACTCAGGAATAGCGGCGAACAAAAACCCGGAGCGGTATCGAAGGAAAGAGGCACTGCAAGTCTTCAAAACGAGAACAGGGAATTCGGTTTCGAACAAGAAGTCAGGAAATTTCAAGTAGGATGGTCTGAAATCGCAAGAAGAATGGAAACGAAGAGCAATGAAGAAGATGAACAGTGTTAGAAGGGGGTTTTTTATGACCGTTTGGGCATTTATGGCTTGAGAGGACGTGGGCTGGAACATGCGCGGGAATCGAGGAGGCCATGATTGCCAGAAAATCGTCAAAAAGGCAGTGCCCTTATACAAACCAAGGCCAGTCACGAGTGGGCTCTAGCTCGGTTTAAAACAGCTCAGCCCCTGCCCAAGCTCGCTTGAACCAAGGGCTGGGGGGCTACTGATGATACCTAAAATAAATCCTAAATATGATATCAGACACAGAGCTCAGCTCAGGAGGTCAGGCGAAGGGTTCATAGCTCAGGGGCCTAGAGCCAGAGCTCCCTACAGGTGAGACCGCAACAAGGAAGAAAAGGAGACAGTTAGACAACAGCGGATACCGGCAGAATAACTAGGAAGCAAGAACCAAGGCACGAAACTCTCGATCCTCTCCAAATATTAAGGAGGATCCCACGGTAAAAGGAAAAGATCTCGGGATATAGACCGTTTGAAGCCAGCCATATGGAGTTTAGGAAACTCCGGGATTGAAAGGAGAGATGGAGGAAGATCCCTTGATTATAGGAAGTAAAATCAGTATTAGAGGTAAGTATGAGGCTATAAAAAGGAGGGCAAACCTCCATTGAACGGGAGAGGCAATAGAGCCACAGAGAGCCCGAATTCCCCTCCTCACTACGTTGTAACATGCTCAACACGATCAATAAGAAAAGAGGAGAAAAAGACTCCATTCCAGAGTGGACTAGCCGAGCTCAGGCCGGTGAACCACTGTAATTATGTTGTGTTATTTCCCCTTCCTCAATTCCCTTAAAGCCTCAACCAGCATTGCTTGACACGAGCCTTGTAGCTCAGACACCATTCTTAACTCCACGCACATCTGACCCCTAGTTCATTTTCGGTAGATTTACACCATCAAATTTAATTCAATTGATAGCTACAGATGTGACTCGATGCTGCTGGAATTTCATTCATTTACCTCTTAAAGAAAATATTTGGGATGAGTTTTGAACTAACAAAATCAAAATAATAACTTAATGAGGTTTAAAAGTTTAGGGTCGATTCTAATAAGTTGGAATCGATCCCAGTGTTTTGGATGAATCTAACCTCGACACAATTGACTCATATAGTTTAGTTTTTTCGAATTGTTACTTAATTTGGTTAGATTTTAAGTTTTAATATGATAATAAAAAATTTGCTCATTCGGGCTTCAAATTATCTCATTAACGTTTTTACTTGGACTCCCTGAACTTTGCTTCTCATCTCATATTTACCTCGTTAACGGTAAACTTCGAATTATTAATATTGGTTTGGCGTAACTTTCACAATTATGAGTTCTCTTATATTACACCTTCAAGTTAAAAAAACTAACATCCCGCGAACAGAATGTAGAACATCCGTAATTAGGAAACCTACAAGTGCAAACTCCAGCCATATAGTTGTCAACACCTTAAACTTCTTCCTCTCCTCCTCCTCCTCCTCCTCTCTCTCTCTCTCTCCGACCCGGGGAGGGGAACTGGGGAAAGGGGAGGGTAGATATGTTCAATAAAGAGTCACTGGCAACATTTATTCTTGGCCTGACTTTGTTGGTTATTGAACACCACACATTCTTTTCTGCCTTTAAATCAATTTGAATGTAAATCACCTCAATGAAAATCTCTCATAGTCCAATGTCAATGCATAGATCATCTTGGTAATTGACTATCCGAACGTTACGTCGCACCTGTCAAGCTACCCCTAAGTGTCGGTGATGATTTTTTTAATAATTTTTTGAGGTAAATAAGATGGCTAATTTGTTTATGAGCAGGACCACAAATATGCCTTGTTTTGAAAACATGACATTACATGTATTTTCAGGAAATCAACGTTTTTAGGCCATGTTTCTTAGAAAATTCAAACTTAGAATCCACCACGATAAACTGAATGATGAAATTTCAATTGTTAACACTTCGAGATTTCAAGTTTGAGTTTCACAAAAAATTCAATGAGTGACCCAATGAATAAGGTTTAGGGCAATTACACGTATATTCAGTTTACCTTGTGACAATGAGTTTAATGTTTACGCTGTACACATTATTTCTGAAATTATCATATTTCTCATATTATACCTCTAATAATAATTATTAATTTTTTTATTTTCCCTCAACTATTACATTTCTCGTATTGCACTTCCACCTATAATTGTTACTTCGACATTACCTCAATTGCTGATCCTCATGTCTATGCATAGCTTTTAAAGTTCACGTGATAGCGAGTGAAATGACAGTATGTTAATGTTGTAACAGTAACGTACAATTTGTATCTATATGAAATGACAGTATTTTAATTTGTAACAGTAACGTACAATTTGTATATATATTGTACGAAGAAAAAATCTTGCACATGATATTGAGGGTGACATGAATTATGTGTGCTCAATTTTTGAGGAAAAATGAACAAACTGCATTTTCTTACTGCAGGGTTGATTGGTCGGAGGTACTCCGATACTTAGGTCAGTAAGAATTCTGAAAATAAGTAAGCAAATTTGTAGAGAAAGAAGTGCGTACCTTAAATTTAAGTTTTACTCGGTATTTTATAGTGGTCTTTACTATCTTCTAGGATTTTTCTCATTGACCGTACAAGGTGGTACACTTATTTTTTAGCCAAAGTTTCTTTAATTTATATAGAAATCTTTTTAGACTTTCTTTCTTACCCGTTAATTTTTTAGGCCACATGTTTTTAATGTACACCTATGATTTAGGAGAATTTTTTATTGGCTGGCTAATATTGCCTTTGATTTTTCGAGATGACCTAGTTACCAGCATATCGACTTTATCATTCAATCTCCTAGGCTTCATCCCATCAACCAGTTCGGTTTTCTAGGGATAGCCTAGTTATCTACTTTGATTCGGATAATACTTGATCTTTAGAAAATAGAGTCAAACTTCATTCAATTTCGGGTCTTGTAAGAACTCTTTCTGAGCACGCTTCATCATACTCTACTTGGCATGCACTTCCCTACTTGGGAATGTTTTCCATTGAGTAGACCATGTTCTCACCTTGCTTGACTCCTCTAGTTCAAATTCTTGTATCTCTTTGAAAGCATACTTTCTAAGGCTCTGCTCAACACACACTTCCTCCCGCTTGGGAATACTTTTCACTAAACAGACCATTTTCAATTGATTTCTTTTTTGGTCAGGTTTCTATTCAATCTATTCGGTTGAAGCCAAAATTTGCTCGGCCAATTTGTAGTCTTGTTCGATTTAGCATTTATCTGCTCGGTCATAGTAAAATCAAATTATCCCGTGTCTAAGTCCAATTATCAAATGATTATCTAAAAATTTGAACCCTTCATATATGCTCTCTTCATAAGGTCAATTTTCATTTATGATGGTGTAAGAAACCATATGGATTGTTTTTATATGTTTGAGTCGGTCCCCTAAATATTAAATAGAAGAGGCAATAAATACCATGCAACTAATTAATAACATAATTTTGGCTTCAGCCGAGTAGACGGTAAACAAGTCGATATTTCTCCCTAAGATCACTCTTCTGTAATTACCCGAGATGCATCAGAGGGAAAAACTGCAGGAGTACTAGTCTGGGTCCGAGGAACTTGCATGTGTTTGGGATTATAACCCTGGTAATGTTCAGAAAAAAACCAACTCAAATTTAAAAGAAAACATATCCAAATTTGAAAGAAGATAAATTCAAATTTAAAAGACGGTGATGAGGTCAAAATTTGATTATTGAAGATTTGAAGCGTGTTTTAGTCTATTTATACAAAATTTAAATTTGAGTTAAGATTTGAGTAAAAGTTAAAGATGGCCCAAGGGCAATTTAACGTTACACTTTTTTTTTTTTTCTTCCTGTTTTTATAGAAAAAACATTGCTCACAATTTGCATTCTTTTTCGGTGATGTTACAACTATTTCAACACCATACTGTTTACTAGAGTTAGTACAACTTCTAGTTTGACATGAATGATGATGTATCAGTTGAATACGGACAGCCCAGTCCAAATAAGGTTAGGTATGCCAAGACAATCAAGAATAAATGGCCCAAGGTTGAGCTCAGTCCAAGCAATCAGAAACGGTTCACCCCCATTTAGGCTAGGTCGACCCACTAAAAGGGAAAGCCCATTAGACACCCAAGCAACCTGATGATCTCCAGGAGGGAGAGATCAGCAATTCCACCAACCAATTCCACCCTAGAGAAGGAGAACCCATCTCTAGAGCGTTACGTCATTAGTTTCTAGAATGTTATATAATACTTAAAAAATGTAGCTTATAACAGCCAAATGTTTTCTCTCAAAATCCTAACAAACTGGAGACTACTCCATCATTACTTGAGGACCACACTATCCTAGTGTATATATATATAGGCAAACCCTTACCTCACAAAAAGGGATTGAGCAATTGTATTCACACAAAGCTGTATTTGTCTTCTTCTTTTTCAAGCAATACAAACAAGAGGAGTAAGAGACTCCATTAGAGTAAACTATCCTAACTCTTCAACTAGGTGACCACTTTTTTCTGGTGTGTTCCTAATTTCTGTTGCTACACACAAACACACACACGCACCTAACTCACTTGCAACTAGAGGAGCTCTTAAACCCTTCCATCTCGCACGTCTTAGTTTCTGCACCATCAGTTTGACACCGTTTGTGGGAATGATTGTCATTGTTCTCTGAAATTACAAAATCTCAGTTTGATTAATGGTTCAAATGAGAAGTAGGAGTCAAAACCCAGAAAACTAACAGTGAAATTCTACACCACCAGCTCCTCCAGTGAATTCGCCTTTGGTGCATGAACATGATTCTATCAAGAAACCACGCTTCGCCTTCTCAAGAAAAACTAGGAAATCATCGCCCTTCTCACTACCCAAAACCTCCAAATCTTCCTCAATGAGTAGGACCATCGAAGCCACTCTGGCAAAATTGTTCACCAGCGTCAAGCTCAGTTAGAGCATGAGGACGAGGCACATAGTAGCGCTAGGGGAGAGAGGAGGCACAACCCTCCACCACTTCCTCTTCAAAACCCTCTAAATCAACATTTGGAAGACTGCATCAGGCAAGTCTAAAACGAGCTGGGCAATGTGAGAAACGTTGTGACGAATCGAGGTCTTATTTCCATTGAGGCCCTGGTCCAGCAAACAGAGTTTCCATTCACTCCAGAGATCCATCACTTCCCTACCCCAACTAAATTCAAGATGCCATAGATTGAGACATTTGATGGAACAAATATCCATTTGACCACCTCAACACTTAAAAGAACCAAATGGAGCTTCATGGCTATCAGGATCTTGTTCGGTTTAGGGCCTTCACAATCACGCTAAAAGGCACAACACTGACCTTGTACAATAAGTTGCCACCATTTTCAATCTCCTCTTTCAAAGAGTTGTCCATGCAGTTTGTTTCTCATTTCATCAGTGCGATGACCCACATTAAACCGAGCTCCTATCTCCTCAACATCAAACAAAGACCAGACGAGTCACTAATGAAGTAAGTGCAATGATTCAACCAAGAATCCCTCCATGTAGATGACCTGGATGATAAGGTAGCCCTAACATCATTCATTACTGGGCTTCTAGCCTCTGAATTCATTTTCTCGGTCTCTAAAAACCCGCATGCCAACATGGCCGAGGTGCTGGCCAAAGCAGAAAAGTATATAAAGGGGGAAGAAGTCCTCTGAGATAGATGTAGCTCTCCAGCTATGTCAAATCATCACGGAGGCAAGAAAAGAAAGGAGACAAGTCCTAGGGAAAGCTGATAGATTGGTTGGGACCTCCCAAACTAGAGTTTCAGCCGAAGTTCATGCCAAAAAGATATACGCCAATAAACATCTTGGTGGCTCAGGTTTTGCACCAGGTTCGACATGAAAATTTCATCGAATGGACAACAAAGATAAGGTTGGAACCTCGTAAGAGGGACCTGACCAAGTATTGCAACTTCCACAAGGATCATGGCCAAGACATAGAGAAGTGCATCCAACTGAAGAAAAAAATCGAGTTTCTCATTCAAAGGGGACATTTGAGGCGATTTGTGGCTCAAGAAGGCGAAGAACGAGCTAAAAACTGCCAAGAGCCACCCCCAGGCCAGGTAGTATCACCAACAAGCCATATATGAGGTCAGGGTGATTTCAGGAGGATTTGTTGTATACAAAAAACCCATTCTGAATATCTCTTAGAGGTACATGCTATTCAAAAGGCTCCACGCCTCGATATGGAGTTAATCTTTTTTAGATGTCGACCTAGATGGATGCCAGCTACCCTATAATGACCCTCTGGTGGTGAAAGCCATCATTGCCAACAAAAATATTTATCAAGTCCTAATTAACAACAACAACAGTGCCAATATCATTTTTTTCAAAAGCGTACGATCAGCTCGGCATTGGCAGAGAACATCTCCAACCAATTAAATGCACCTTTTGGGATTCTCTGAAGAAAAGGTATACCCACTTGGCTTTATCCAACTCATCTTGACAATTAGAAGACCTCCCTACCAGGCCGTAACTTCTGTTAAGTTTCTTGTTGTTGAGGCCCCTTCGGCCTATAATTTTATTATGCGAAGATCTTCTCTAAACGCCATCAAGGCTATTCCTTTCGCCTACCACCTGTGATGAAGTTCCCTAAAGAGAATGGAGTTGGTATGGTAAGGGGAGACCAAATGATGGTTAGGAAATGCTATATGACCTCGATGAAACAAAAAGAGATAGATGCTGTTCAAGTCCATTACCTCGATATGAGGGACAAAGTGGACATGACGCCCTCACCCTCAGAAGAGTTGGAGCTAGTACAGGTCGATGAGGATCTTGGGCACGTGGTCTTCATTGGCTCCAACTTAGTGGCCAAGATCAAGGAAAAGCTTATGGCCTTCTTGAGAAGAAGCTTGAACGTCTTTGTTTCGAAGCAAGAAGACATGCAAGTGACATATCCCAAGGTAATTATTCATAAACTGACCTAGATCCCAACTGTCGACCCATTAAACAAAAGAAAATGAGCTTTTCCCCAAAAAGGCAAAAGACCATAAATGATGCTTCTCTCCTCCACCAGCGGATTCGATTTCAGATAGTTTTCCCTTCCCCTTATCTTTCGGAGGAGTAGGAAGGGAGTTAGCGAGCAACAAAGGAACCTTGGGAATAGGAGACTCCTTCTTTTAGATGTTGGTGAGGTTTAATCCTTAATCTCTAGCACCCTTAGAGCTTGAAGAAATAGAGGGAAACACCGAAGGAGTACTGGATCACATTTTTGAGTTTGGAAGAATAGTAGGAGGCGTTTGAGGGTTGGAGATTGGTGTCTTCAGCTTAGGGGAAGTTAGCCTTGGTTTTTTATGATGAGGAGACCCACTTGCTAGGTCTCCAGTTGCTTTAATCTCCTTTAGAAGTTTTTTATCAACAACTTTTGGAGCCATAACTACAGGAAAATAGAAGTCAGAGCTCAAACCACAGAAGGAAAAAGAAAAAACAAAGTGAAAGCTTGCCAGTTTGGTGGAGAAGGACTAGGTGTAAAGGGCACAACAACAGCTTTGGGGTAGGATCCAGTTGGCACTTGAACAAGGCTTGATCAGTCACCAATTCGGGCAAGCTCTTGGTATGATAAGCCAAAGCTCTCTAAACTCAAAGTGAGTTTAATAGGAAAAGGGCCAGATTTGCCTGCACTGAGCAAACACATTAGTGCAAATCCATAAAGGAAAGAGACAAATAGAAGAAAATAGTAACTCACGAAGAAGGGGGGAGGAGATCCCCACAGGCGGGGGACCAAAAGAGGCCTTCCAGTGAGTGCCTCATATAGGCCGAACTCCTAACCTGGCCCAGACACGAAGAAGAATTTATCCTTCCATTTCTTCACATTGGAGGAATAGCCGGTGAGAAGCTTGGTTTTCTCTCTTTTAGAAAGTTAGAACAACCCTTTGCTTTGCATAGAGCAAGGCGTAAGTTTGTAGCAGTCGAGGAGTTCTGCTATGGTAGGATGAGCACCAACGCCACTGGTTCTTGCCCAGAGAACATCGATGCCAACCAAAAACCCCTAATTAGTTGGAGTTAATTGAGAAATGACAAGGTTTAAATAGTGGAGGGCTTCCCTAATAAGTCGAGGCATAGGGAATTGAAGACCATTCTCAAAAATTGACTTGTCAAAACAAACTTCATTGGGTCTAAAGGAGTTTGTAATTTCTTCTAAGGAAGGATGACGAAGGCGAACATAGTGGGAATTTGATAGAGCTCCCTAATGTCATCTAATGCTTTTTCGTCAAGGGAACTCTGGAATTTCTTTGCCCCCACAACAGTAATAGATGAAGAAGAAAGGGATGGAGTATTCTCAGAAAAGGTTCACTCTGAATCGCTCATAGTGGTGACGCAGCGGTGATGGATATACAAATTAGGAAGAGGAAGACAAGAAGAGACAAGCAAGAATCAAAGACAAATTCGAGTCGAGTTTGAGAGAATTGATCAACGAAGAGGTCCAGACGATCAATGTCATAACCTTTCCACTTAAGAAAATAGAAGCGATAGAAGTGGAATTGAAAGGTGTGGCTCCAACCTAAATACTCCAGCTAGAAGAGTTCAAACAAAATAAGAAGAAATCAAGAAGATCAAGGTCAAGGAAAGAGAGGCCTACTCGGGCTCTTGGATGAGTTCTTGAAGCATGCTAGACTTTTACAGTAAGATGAGTTTAAATACTAGCCATGCAACGGCTCTTTGGCAGTTACATCCGCATGAGCCACGACGCTGCTTCCCCAGACACTAATGAACAGGGGCATTAAATGCGGACCACGTGCAGGTCACATTGAGTTAAACTGGGGGCAACTGATAATAGGGATAAAATCACGTGCCCGAAATGCCGAGCTCGATAGCTTGGACTAGCTCTAGCTCGCTAGTCCGCCATCCCCAAAGCTGGACAGACTCCTAGCTAATAAGGACTTTGACTAGTTCAACTCAACTACCACTTCCACTTAGCTAGCAAGACTGGGTCAAACAAGTGGAGCACAACTGATTCAATTCAAATAGGCAAAGTAAGGTCCGCTAACGACCTAACCAAATGACCTATAAGAGGGGAGTCCATTGAGGTAATGGAAATAGGTGAATCTAGGGGTGTCAAACGTGTCGGGTTAAACGGTTACGTGTCGGGTTAAACGAGTAACGAGTGAAAAACATGTAAACCCGTACCCGACACGTTTAATAAACGAGTGAAAAATCTCAACACGAACACGACCCGTTTAATAAACGGGTAACACGACACTACTCGTTTAACCCGTTTAATTTTTAAAAAAATTATATCAACAAATTTTAATACACCACTTTTTTTACTACCAATTGTATTTACCTCAAAAAAAGAAGAATTTCTAACCAAATTTCACATAAAAATTAGACTTGAAGGCCAAAAAAAAGAGGCAAGAGACCATTGTCTTTAATAGGCAAGACAACCATCTCCATCTCCCTTCATTTGCCGATGTGGAACAAAAACAAAAGGGATTGGTTTGTCTTTGTCATGAACTGCTCCCCATCTCCTCTCCTTTGTCTTTGAACTACTACTTTACTTTTTTTTTTTTTTTTGTATTGATTTCTTTACTCTTTTTTTTCTAGCTAATTTTTTAAAATAATTATTAATTTATTATTATATTAATTTTATTTAAACGGGTAAACATGTGATAAACAGTTTGACGGGTTAATCCGTTTACCACCCAAATCAGTTAAGATTTCACCCAAATCCGCTTAATTCGTGTTGATTTGTATCGGTTAATCGTGTCGTGTCAAATTTTGACAGGCCTAGGTGAATCTAACGACAATACAAGCTTTTCCTCATTCTTCAATTTCCCTTTTCTGAGTTAGTCATTAGAGGGTCGACCCCGGAGCCCCTCCGGTTCCTAACTTGCCTTCACAAGTACCCTGGTGGGCGGATTTAGTTGACCACAACATGGAGCTCAGTGAACATTTATAATCATCATCACTAACCATGAGTGTAAAGAATTTGTAGTTGAGATGGTTCTCTTGACTATAGTAATGACAATTAATCCTTTGGCTCCTTCAATTTTATCCCTTGTCTCACATTGTTTGTTTAAAAATACTACTTTTACATAACAGGTAACCTAACTTAGAGACTAAATAAATTGTAGTTTTTTGATTGACAATGGACTAAATTTACCATTGAAACTAATTATTAATCTAATGGTCACAATGCATTAGGTTCAATACATTGCTCTTATTTCCTCATTTGTTACACTTGTCACGTTAGATTTTTGAATTATTGTTATTAGGTTCATATTCCTTCCTCATCTATTATGTTTTTGACATGACACATCCAAGTATTGTAATTAATTTAACATTACCCCTATTGCAAACATTAAAAACATACGTTTTATCACACTAATGGACATTTTTTGTTCCAAACATAACGGATATCTAGTGTTGGAGTGATGCGAAACTAATTTACGTAATTGAGGGGTACTGTAAGAAACTCAATAGTTGAAGGGACAAAATTGCATCAGGCTCATAGTTGAGGAATGAAAATATAATATTTCCTAAAAAATCAAAGTGAAAAAAGTATTGGAAAAGGATAGGAAAACAAAGTAAGTGAAGGATGGCTTGCACTTTAAAGATGACCATTTTCTAATTTAAATGTGCATAAACTACCAACTCAACTCAATACATGACAAAATGAAGTTATTTTCAACAAGATAGGATTGAACCTGAAGATGCTGCAGATCTTATGGCCTGCAAGTTTTCATTGAAATGCTGACAGATTGAAGGCTTTCAGCAACCCTTGTTTTTTTTTTTATTCTTTCAGCAGCAACATTGGATTGAACTAAAAGCGCACACACCCACGTTCTCTCTCTCTCTCTCTCTCTCTCTCTGTCTCTCACACACACACACACACACACACACACACACATACACACATACACACACACAGAACACAATGGTTCACGCCCCAGTTAAATTTGCTTAGTGGATTTAACATAGTAATTGCTATGGGCCCAACATGATATTTTCACAGTCTATTCAACTGATCGGCGTGGACGGCTAAGTCTTTGTCTGTCCTTTTGCCTATGCATATCTTATTAATGGTCATGATGATAGAGAATGGAATGACAATATGGTAATGTTGTAATAGTGGCATACAATTATATATACTTTATTCTTAAGGTCAAATTTTCATTTAATGTGCAAGAAACCAGACGGATTGATTTAACATGTTTCAGTTGGTCCCCTAAATATTAAATGAGATAGATAGTACCATGCAACAATATTATTATGCAAGTCACATTCTGGAAGTTGCAACAAATTAGGGGTGTTCAACTTACCCTAAAAATTATGGTATTTTATTTTCTTGCCCGATATTTTGTGAATTTTTTTTTCTTGGCCAATACTATCCAATCAAGTGTACTATTCCTACCCGAATTTAGTCCAAAACAATCGGGTAAGAAGTTGAGTAAGAAATCGGGTGAACACATATTTTTTAGTTATTAATTTTTTGAATTATTTTAACAATTTAATTAAGTAATTTGCATCAATTAACTAACACAATAAATCAATAACACTAAAAAAAACACAATAAATTCGATAATACATAAACAATTACAATAAAACACAACAAGAAAGTCATAAACATCAATATATCATATATTAAAAAGTCATAAACATCAATATATCATATATAAAAAAGTCATAAACATCAATAAAACATTAGAGTTTCTAGATTTTTGAGTTTAAATACTAAAAACTCTTCCGCTTGCCTACCTGATTCTTTCGGATAGCCGATAATAGAGTCGAGTAGAAGATGGTAGAATCAAAATTTACAGGTAATCAAAAATTTGAACACCCCTCCAACTAATATCATAATCTTTGCTCAACATGTAAGGCTCCATTCAGTCCCCGCCGGTAAATGAGTTAATCACGAACCCATTGCCGAAAATTGGGGTTATGAGTTCATATTTTTCCTTGGATCACCCAATAATTTATCCTGATAATTTCTCAACGTACATGAGACGAAAAAATCATAGGGTTAATAGTCTATTGTTCTAAGAGGTCCGAGGAACTCATTTTTAATAAAACCAAAGTGTAAAAAGAAGGATAATGATACAAGTTGTCCCAAATTATCCACTTTAAGCGATATTTGGGGTTCTCATTTTCTTTTTACAATGCCTCATTTTATTTTACTCGAGGGTCGAACAAAATTTGATGGTTCTAATACCAATTTAATGTTACGCTTTTTTTTTTGCAATTTCTATAGAAAGGACCTTGTTCAAATTACCTTTTTTTTTTTTTTTTTTGTGATGTTCCAACTATTTGAACAGTCTACTATGTCACAAGACTTGGCTCAAATTCTAGTTTAACATGAAAAATAGAGAGTCAGTTTTCTGATTTGTGACACAGTAATGATCTCATGAGAGTTTACCACATGAAATCTCCCAAAATCCTTTCATCAAACCCAATTTGCATTCTAGTGGGCTCACAAATGGACGTACAGTTTAGTTTTATAGTCAATAGTGATATATTACCTCACATTGCATGGTAGTTGCTTCTGGTTGACTGCTATTTGATTTCTTCTCTAAGTCTCGTAGTTTATGCAGTATACTTTGGCCTTGAAGCTAGCTGACACAGCAGGGGTTCTTTCACACGGAGTGAATTGTACGTTTCTTCACGCCTAGCCCAACCCACCCCCCCCCCCCAAAAAAAAAAAAAAAAACCCCCAAAACCACATTAACTTGGAGTGAATTGTACTCCTCCATGCCTCATCTTTTGTGCAATAAGTAATGTACTTTTTAAGTCTTTAAGTATACTCTCTATATTATTACTTTTAAAAATTTTAATAACAAGAATACTCATTTTCTTAATTAGAACATTTATGAGTCTTTTCGATCTCTCTTTTCTGTCAATTACTATATCTCTTTTCTCTGTCCTCTCTTTTACCTCCCATTGACTCTCTTCTCTTTTTCTTTTTCTTTTTTTAAATTTCTCTCTTTTTTCTATTTCATCCCAACCACAGTGACACAGCGTAACCGTTATTTTTTATTGTTTCCATGTTGAAAATGATCTGGTCAATTTTGACCTTCTTTGACAAACTAAAACTCCTCCTAAACTTTCTACTACTACGCTCTCTATGCTTTCTCTATCCTCTTATGTTATCCATAGAACCCTATCCATCTCCTCTGATTTTGACCTTCACTTTTTTGTTCTTGATCCATAGACCATCGGCCTTGAACAGATGAACTCATGAACCTCTGGAGTTTCCTTCCGGTCCACGCTGGAGTCAACAAACGTAAGATCTTGATCAAAAAAAAAAAAAAACAAACGTAAGATCTCAGATATGAGACCTTGTTGAGATATTATCTAGGTATTAATAGAAGGACAAAGTTGTCTTTTGCATTGATGTTGTCTTTTGGACCCAAAAAATCAAGGCTTGTACTTATTAACACAAGAGTCCAAGCCGGTATACCAAATTAGACATAATTGTAAAAAAATACACAGAACAAAAAGTTTTGAACAAAAGTACACAACTGAGATACAATGACGTAAACGCATATTTTGTAAAATTTTCTTTTCTAAAAAGTGTAACAAGACATTTATCTTTAGCGCTGAAATTTAGGGTCATTTAATTCGAAATCTCTAATGCACTTTGATTCATGCGTATTTTTTTTTTTTGAAAAGTGGTTTTGTTTTCAAATTATATTTATGCATTAAATATCTCCTAGTTTATGAGAGAATTTTAATATTCCGTTTATTTTAGGATATATAACTTTGTTTGAATTTCAGAATTTATTAATATCCGAACTCCATAATAGTATAACAAAAACAGTGTAACAAAGACAATGTAACAATACACTATAACAAAAACAGTGTTAAATGATTTTGTGCATGTGAAAACAAATTCAAAACATAGATGAATTATTTTGAATGAAATTATATGAAAATATATGTTTGATAAAATGTAATAGTACAATATTTTATGTAAATGTCTTGTTACACTGTTATGAAGTTTGGATATTAATATAATTTAAAAACAAAATTATTTTTCAAAAAAAATACGCATGAATCAAGGTGCATTAAATATAATTTGAAAAAAAAATCACTTTCCAAAAAAAAATATGCATGAATCAAGGTAGGACATAAAAAGACGGAATATTAAAGTTCTCCCATAAAATTAGGAGATGTTTAATACACCACTTTCCAAAAAAAAACGCATGGATCAAGGGAGGATATAAAGGTCAGAAGAAAATATGAAAATTTCAAATAATGTACTTGTAAACAAATAAGTATCAAAATTAAGGACTTTTTATCCTATATTTTTTTCTGTGTACTTTTTTACAATTAATTCCAATTTGGTGTACCCCTTCCAATTTTCCCTTAACACAAAAGTTACTTATCTTGTACCGGCCACAAAAAAAAAAAAACCCTAAATAAAATGCATTGATGATTTAATATTATACTAAAAAAGTTTTGTGTTTGAATCTCGTTGATAATGTGATAATTATAATAATATAATAATTACATGTGCTTAGCCCAAAATCTAGACAACACCGAAAAAGATGTGTTGAGTTAAAAGTTTCGCCCAAGATTAAAAAAGAATTCAAATAATAAAGCATAGAAAGAATCGAATGACTATAATTGCAACTGTTAGTAGTAATGATGATTTTTTATTTAACAATATTCAAATGAAAATTCTATATAGAAATTCTAATAAAGAATGATGTCATCCATTAGTTTCTTTTTGGTTCTGATGATGTGTTAAATAGAGAAATGTTAGTGAGGTGAGTTGTCTGAGCTCTGTATGAAGTGGATGAGCTGTTTGTATGTGAACAAAGTAATAATAAGTAAGAACAGAAGGAGGGAAGTGGTTCACCAAGCTGAAGAGTTAGGCTAGTTCATTATAATAGAAATTCTTACTCCTCTAGTTTGTATTACGTGGAAAAGAAGACAGTTAAGCTGAAGAGTTAGGCTAGTTCATTATAATAGAAATTCTTACTCCTCTAGTTTGTATTACGTGGAAAAGAAGACAGTTACACACTCTGAAGAATACAATTGCACATTGTTTGGGCAACGTAAGGGCTTGTCTATTTATACACTAGGGTAGTTAGGGGTGTGCAACTATCTAAAAATTTGACTCTGCCTCCGTCAGAGTCAAAGTCAGAGTAAAATGTCAGAATTTGACCGGAGTCTAAAATCCTTTTCGAAAAAACTTTGATTCCTACTCCAACTCCAAATTTTATTAAAAAATAATTTTATATAAAATATAAATTATATAATGAATTATAAAATTATTTTTAGACATGGATTTTTCACTCTCATCCTATTTGGTTTTTATTCTTTTTTGGTGGTTTGAAGTGGTAGAAGCAGTTTTGAGATTTCAAATTTGTTTGTTTTTTCGATTTAAAGCTAATCGTTTCTGGAGTTTGTGGACTGAAACATTCAGGAACACTGAGGTATTTGCATTATAATTGGTTGATTTATATGTTATGAATAACGGTGTTGTGTTTGCCATTGCTGGATTTTGAATGTCACTCTGCCGGCAATTAAAGGTTACTCACCGAAATTCGTAGTGCGACGTAATTTACTATGATTTTACCATGTGCCCATGTTGTGGCTGCAATTCAAAAGAGTGGTAGGAACATCAATGAGTTTGTTGATTACTTTTATCATGTTACTATTTATCGACTTTGTTATTCTTAGCTTTTACACCCCATTCCAACACTCGATCGTCTAGATTTTTCGGCGGATGATGTTGATATGTGGCCACCATTGTCAAAAAAAACAACCAAGCCGTCCAAGGAAGCGTAGATTTAAGTCTAGAGGTGAAATTGTTAGAAAAATTCATTGTGGCCGTTGTGACCATTTAGGTAGTCATAATAAGAAGACTTGTAATGAGCCTTTGTAAAATTTGTGGCGTTTTTTTGAGTAATATGTTGCATTTGATTCAGTTTATGACATTATCATGTTATATATTGGGAATATAAATGGGTTATGCAGTGTGATAAGTTAATAATGTAGTATTTTTCTTGGATGGGACATATGATCCATGTTACTGTCAATGTCACTCTGTGTTACTAATGATATTACTGTCAAGGTTACTATTTAATAATCATTTTAGACAATAATCATTCGTGCAACAATATTTACAATTTCACTTGATAATGAATAATTATAATTGATTTTAACATATCAATTACACATACAACACAATTTCATCATTCTAAAATTGAATGGTTATATTAGTTGGAATATTTTTTACACATTTTACTATTTGAGTTACTATTGGTCTTACAAATTGGACAGAGTTTCCTTTGTTTACCAAACATTCCATTACAAACAAATTCTCAAACCTACATCAACATATTAATTTAATATCTAGATGTAACATCAAAACCACAATTCTACATGTTTGAATTAGGGGTGGCAATCGAGTCGTGTTGTGTCCGGGTCGTGTTGTGTCCGGTTCGTGTCGTGTCGAACATTAGTCGTGTCGAATAGTAGTCAATCCTAACCCAACTCATTTAACTAATTGTGTCGTGTCGAGTTGACCTGTTTATTTGTGTATCGTGTTCGTGTTCATATTCGTGTTGACCTACATAAACTTTGAATAAAAATTTAAAGCTAAAATTTTATTTTCACTTAATTGAATCTCTCCTCATACTTTTTCTACAAACTAAAAATTAACTTAATAATAATAATGAGTAATAATATCTTTTTTATACAATAATTATGTCAATGCTTGATAAACAGTAATTAATATTTTATTTCTATAATACTAATTAAATATGCTAATCGCACATCGTGCAATCAAATTAAACATCAAAAGTAATGGAAAAAACAAGCCATCAGAACATGAAAACTCATACATGCAACGAAAAGGTCAGGTCAATCTTCTTCGAGTTAAAAACTTCGTGTTGACGGGTGAATTCGGGTTAAGTGGGTTGAACCCGAACACGATTCATTAACACTTCATGTTGACGGGTCGTGTCATACACGGGTTTGTACCAAAAAATAGTCAACACAAATCCATTTATTCGTGTCGTGTTCATATCGAGTTATCGTGTCGTGTCAAAAATTGTCACCCCTAGTTTAAATACTCCATTTTAACCAAGTATCAACCAATAGACAATTACAACCAACTTCTAAAAGAGGTTACAATTAGCTAAACAATGAATATCTTTATAACATTACCAATTCTTTTTTTTTTTTTGTATTTTTTTTCCAATCTTGATCTTGTCTTGTAGTCTTCAACAGTCCATACATTCCTATGGTTTATGAATGTAGTCACCATATGTATCTGTAGAGTGATAAGTTGTGCTGGTTTTAACTTCTCTTCAATTTCCTGTCCACGGGCAAGCTGTTGCATTAAGTAACATACATACAATCCACAATCGACCCTGCATTCATAGAATTTGTTAATGGTAGTTGATATAATGTACTTAAATGTATACTATTTTGTTATTTACGTACGTGTCAGGTTTTTGTTGATGACAAAGAAAAACTTTGAAATCAAAAGAAGAAATTGTTATCAGTACAAATAAACAAGTTATAATATTTTCAAATCTTCAAATTCTCATAGTAATTCTCATAGTAACATCAATGGTTTGTACTCAGTAACAAGACATTTCAATCCACAAATCTTCAAATTTGCAAATTTTCTAATTGGTAGCACACCGTTGACAGTTAAAGTAGGACACTCAACACCGATCAAAAACATCAAGATATTGACATTATGAGATAAATTTTTTCAAATCATCACACAGTGACCTCATATATTTCACATAAACATAACCAACGAATTTCGACTGTCAAACACATCGAAAAAACAAAAAAAAAAACAAAATACATAAAACTTTTATTAAAGTAACAATGAATCTCAATTTTATTGTTATGAATGAAAAAAAAAAATTCCCAGTTGACAGTTTGAACGATATATCAGGTAAATGTTTTCTTAAAACCCTAAAATAAACATCAATATTCTTCTAAAATCAGATACCTTTCAATCTTTTTATGAATCCCAAAGATTGTTGATGATGTTTTGAATGCTGAGACAGCAACATTAACTTCTTCAATGGAGTCCAGATCAAACTTAAAGAGTAGATTCGGATTTTGCTCTTATGGTATGTAGCTTGTTTGAATTTTGAATAAGAGTGGTTTGGGTAACGACAGTTAACGGTTTTTGAAGAAGGAAACTCTGGAAGATTTGAGGAATATTGCCGGATTTCAAGGCTAGAAGGAAGGGGAAGGTTTCGGTTTATAGTGAGAGATTTAGAGGGATTTTCCGTCTGGGAAAGAGATGGTAAATTGGACGCCATTTATGGTTTTCCAAAAAATAAGGGTACAATAGTAAACTTGTCAAAAAATAGACTTAACACCAAATAAGTTTCCTTGCAGGACTTATCTCCAAACAAGTCCATCTAAGGGGACCGGCCTCCAAATTTTCTTATTATTTAACAGTAATGCTACGCTGACCTAATTTTGGGACCAAATTTAGAGTCAAAATAACATGACAGCTGACTTGGGCTTCTTTATTTTGTGTCATATCATTTGGACCCTAGTAAATACTCCAAATAATATGGTCCCTAAATTTGGTCCGAAAATTTAGTCAGCGTAGCATTACTGATTATTTAAACCCTCCCCCTCTACTGTAGTAGATCGCCTCTGTTCTGAGAGAGAGAGAGAGAGAGAGAGAGAGAGAGAGAGAGAGATAGAATAGAGAGTTCAATCCTTCAATGTCGTCGTTCCCCTACCAATGTCTAGCTTCTTCGTCGTCTTCTCTATTCGGTCAACCACCTGTTAGGCATATCCTCTATCTTTTTTTCTCAATCTAGATCCCTTCGATCCTTGGTGGTGGTCCCAAAGATTTCACTTTCTAGTTCTTGGGTTCTGCTACCTTAGATGCTTGAATAGATCTTTGGAGTCCTTATTAATTTTTTTAGAAGTGTTCTTTATTAATTAAGATACTTAATTTTGACTAAACTATGAAACGCATTTCCTAATAACAAACTGTTTGAATTCTCGTGTCATTTTCAAAAAAAAAATAAAAAATTAAGGGACGATTAGGTAAGAAATTCATATGTAACGGGTGTCCATAGAGTTTACCAAAAAAGAAAAGAAAAATAGAATAAAAGATTATAGTAGGGATACACCAAGAGACAACCTACACACATGAAGTACATACATAAGAAAATTAACTGCCAACCTTTTTTTTGGGTCTGAATTATTAGTATAAGTGAAAGGAACCATTTTAATATAACTTCCGTGTGACTTGATTTTGTTATATATCATCCCTAGACTGCCCGCCCAATGCACGAGATTTACCACCCCAACCCCCAACACCCACCCCAAAACCCCAAAGAAAGTAAAGAGATCAAATGAGTTGACAAGGACAATGTTGCCATCGAGCTTGAGTTCGAGTGTTGGGGGGTGGGACAGCGTTTGCCCTTGGGGGATTGACGGAAAGGGTGAAGAAGAATGTTGACCTTTGACCATTTATGCCCAATTTTTCACCGATTTATTTTTCTTTTTGAGTAATTTTTATTAGTTTTGACCAAATTACTTGTGCAGATTGATTTTAATCATCTGTTGGAAGTCCCATGTCATTTTCAAAATGTTAAGGGATAGCTAGACAATAAATTTACATGTAAGGGGTGTCATTACCATTTATCATAAAAAAAAAGAAGGGCATTGTGGGTTACAACCATGAGCCAACCTATCATACTTAGCTGCCAACCTCGATGCTATCTATAAGCATCTCTATAACCACTTCAAACCTAGATTCTTACTTATCCTTGCAACTATTGATATTTTTATTGTTAAATAAAGTCTCATAGAGTGGAAGTCTATATTTTTATATTACCGTTTTCAAGAGGGGAGAAAAGAAGTAGACATGATGATTTCAAGAACTTGACTACCCTCATAAAATTTGATAATCAAATCCTTCTTGTAATAATTAATCCTAATGTTAGTATGGACATATTCTATATTGTTGGCCCCATTCCATGTTTGAATGCTTCTATATAGGTGACTTGATTTTATATTGGCGATCATTAATTAGCTGAGACCGTGCAATGCACGAGATTTACACTCTTCCCTATCTCTTGCCCTAGAATCACCCTTAGACTCCACCCAAGACACCTACACCACATTCCATATTGTTGAAAACTACCCAATACTGAACTAGATAGCATTTGTGATAGAGAGTCGTAGGGAGATACGAAATGAAAAGCATAAGAATTAATTTCGTTTACACAAAAAAAAAATTAGATGAGCGATGATTATCATGAGCAACGTAGGTGGAATTTGATTAGATAAAGCTATTTTTTTTTAATGTGACAACTAAAAAATTGGAATAGCATGGAGGACTTCTCATGCACTCTTGTCATAATTTGATATATATATAGATTAAAGTTTTGCTATGATACCAAATAGCTGGGCACTCAATTTAGCTTGGGTGGATCTCTTATCTTCATCATAGCACAGCTTCTTTTTGCACTGTCGGTGTTACAAAATTGACAAAAAGAAAATGGCCACTAGAATTTTCATCATATGCAACACAAAAAGTAGTAAAAGGGCACAAGTGAGGTCCATCCACAAGCAAGGATCCGATTTTAAGGGATTGAAGCCGTTCTGCTGCCTACCACTATGCATGTCGGTCATTTTTTTGCCTTTTTATCTTTTAAACTCGTGTCTATAACACAATTAAATTCCTAGTGTTTGTAATTACTTGCAAAACATGTCTTAGATCAACTAGGATTCATATATTTTGTCGACCTTGAATTACCATTGAAACTTATTGAAAAAGATCAACTAGCTTGGAACCGTATTTGCATGTATTTTTTAAACTCGTGATAATTTATTGTTGCAAAACTTATTAAATAATACAATAAGTAAGCCTACCTACCAAATTGAAAAGAATAATATCAAATAAATATGACCCATATCATGAGCCTTGTTTCTATGGTGGCAGTTTGGCTCACTTTGCCCCTATTGCTTTGTAGGTTCAACCAAAATTCTTATTTTGCACAAAAAAATAGGAAGGCCCTAAAAACAGAAGAAGAAAAAGGGCAATTAGCTGTGTGTGACCACTAGTATTTTTCTTTTAACTTGTGTCACTTCATGATTATACAAAAATAAAAGTGTTTCTGTATGAACCTATAATTTTATGGTTGTTAGTTCGACACTTTTACTATCGCACAAGACAATAAAGATTGAAATTTACAACAGCCCGTAGTGGGAACTCTTTTTTAAGTTCTTTTTAGTTAGTTTCAGAGTAAAGTCCCGCTTTATATAGAAAGATACAGGTCCCGTTCTGTGTAATGTGGGATTTGTATCTATATATGGATTGATCCAAGGCTTTGAATTGCCTTCATTTCTTGTTTATCTTTTCTCAGAATTTGACAGATTAAGTATAAATGTGACCTTGATCTTGATCACTAGACGGTGATTAAACATCTCAAAACTCTGATGTCTACAAGGGAAATTATGACTTCTAAATTCCCTTGGGCAAGTTTTTGTAGCCTAAAAGAGAGAAAGTAATTAAGCAATTTGTTAGAGTGTATTAGACACAGCTCTGATCTAACCCAGTTTTACAATTATTATGAGTTATAAGGGTTGACAAATCAAGCTAGTTGAGATGACAGAACTTTAATAAATTGAGCTTCCAAGTTCAAGCACCACAAGAGAGTCCGGCTTTTTAGAAATTTTCAGTACATCCCGATTCTACAGTCCAAAAGGTGCATGATTGGGACAGTTGATGAAAGATTAAGGAAAAGAAACGCTAGAGTCAAGCAAAAATACAACCGCTGGCCCAACATACAACAATGAAAAGCCAAGAAAAAGAACAAAATACAGGTACAGTTCCTTATGCGCTAATTATGCTTTTACTTGGACTTTGAAAGCAAAATATTTCAATCTCCAACTTGTTCTTCAGACAGCTAAATCACATACAGAACTTCACCAAATTGACCAAACCCTTGCTCTTGCTAGCTAGTTGATTGAATTAACTAATGTGGTTGTCCTTTTCTGCTGCGGTCCAGTGCCTATCTCTCACATGGAAGACAGAAAGGATCATATATATATATATATATACACACACACACAATAGAAGAGAGAGAGAGAGAGAGAGAACGTATGGTCTACAATAAGACAAACCACTGCAGTTCTTCACATACTAAACAAATCACATTTGACACTTGTTCCTAGTAAAAATTAATACAGAAAATTGTAACTATGTGATATGGGGACATGTTGACTTGTTCTCGCAGATACCACACAATTTCCAAGAAAGAGAGAGAAAATAGAAGGGAGACATAGGCACATTCAAAGTGAGTTTCCATACCATAACCATAACCATAACCATAAGAGAAATACTATGTAATCTGAATTTGTAATTCAAATTTGTATCCCAAATGAATGAGAATCATTAGATTAGATGAGTGGGTTCTATCAACTTTTTTAATTAAGACCCACTGATTCAACCATTCTTATTGATTTGGGATACATATTTGAGATACAAATTTGAGATATATAGTATTGCTCTAAACATACACAAATCAAACGGGTATTGACCTTTTATAGATCTTAGCTTGAACGACTATTGAAAAGAGCATGGGTGCTTGATCTTGGAAGATAAACAATGGACTCTGAAACCGCACAAGTGCTTTTGCAAGAAGCATTCATGGCTGTGAACCCGAGACGATCACTTAATGTTCTTGTTACCTTTGAGCCCTTCCAAAAACTACCAATGGTGTCAATTTCATGATCATCCTTAGAACACTCCACCAATGCCGCGAAAAACGGATCCTTTCGAAAACTTTCATTATTGTACTTCTTCGGGTTTGGAGAAATTTTTTGGTAATTGAATTTCTTGGAGGGGGTCGGAGTTCCAGCCGGAGGCAGTGGGAGGAGATTTGATGAATGGTCCTTTTTCTTGAGAAGTTGTTGCTTGGGAATTCCGGGAAGATGTTCCCAAGAAAACGGAATTCCGGAGAATCTAAAAGGAGGGTTGGTGGGACTAGTTGGAGAATGATCATCATGGAAAGAGAGTGATCCTAGAGATGAATTGGAGGAGAGAGAAGGAGATGAAGAGAAAGACGGACTCCGGCGAGAGGATGGCCAGAGAGGAGATGAAAACGGTGTGTCTGACTCATTTTGAGGAATTTGGGCACGGCCACTATAGGCTACAGTATTGGAAGCCATTACTTCTGAGGAAGGAAGGAGAGTTTCTTTTGTGCTGTGCTACTTTTCTTTCAAGTTCTTCTCTCTTTATAAATATGCAAACTCTCTCTCTCTCCCACACACACATACATACACACACACACATACATACACACACACACATCATTAACTAAAAAAAACGACCCCATGGCATTATGGCAAGGATTGGGAGAGGGGGAGAGGGACTGAATGGGAAATGAATAAATGGTGGTGGTGGTGGGGATGTGGACATTTCCTGGGGGCTAAATGTTGAAGAATTACACTATGCAGTGGTTGGGATTGGATGACTTGAAGGTGACCGGTTATGACATTTCACCCGGTTGGGTCCCATCCTTTCAATTAATATATCTATATAATAAAATAGCTTACAATTCAAATCTCAAAAGATAAACAAAATGACTTTTGCTATTCGCGGTTGAGATCACTTTAAATTTTACTTTAAAATTAATCTAACGGCTAATATTAACACCCTAAATTTAATAGGAAATATAGGACCCTAATGGTGTGTTTGAAGTGACTTTTTAAAATTATTTTTAGAAATTATTTCTCATAAGTACTTTAAAAAAAAAAAACCGCTCCACCACTACCTCTACCCCCACCACCACCACCACCGTCGTCGCCGCCGCCACCACCACCATCGCCGCCGCCACCACAGTCATTGCTACCCACCACAACCATCACCGTCTCTTACCACCACCTCTCACCCCCACTATAAACCGATGCTTAAATTCTTTTATCTCTTCTCTATGTTTGTGATTTCATTTTGAATATGAATACAAATATGTTTATTGTTTACCATTTTTTATTACATTGTGCCTTCAGGCACAGGCAATAACTAGTCTATATAATAAAGTAGCTTACAATTCAAATTTCAAAAGATAAATAAAATGACTTTTGCTTTTCGCGATTGAGATCGCTTTAAATTTTACTTTAAAGTCAATCTAACGGCTAATATTAACATCCTAAATTTAATAGGAAAAATAGGCCCCTAAGGGTGTGTTTGGAGTGACTTTTTAAAAGTACTTCTAGAAATTATTTCTCATAAATACTTAAAAAAAAATAATAATGTTTAAAACCGCTCCACTACTACCTCTACCACTACCACCCCCACCACCACTACCTCTACCACCACCACCGCCCTCGCTACTGCCACCACCACCACTGTCGACGTCGTCGTCGCCACCACCACCACTGCCATCACCACCGCCGCCGCCACTCTCCCCACCACCACCATCACCGCCGCCACCACCACCACCACAACCATCACCGTCTCCTACCACCACCACCTCTCACCTCCACTACAACTAATGCTTAAATTCATTTATCTCTCCTCTATATTTGTGATTTGATTTTGGATATAAATACAAATTTTCTATTTTATTCCTAATTATTATGATAAAATCAATTATACCCACATATATACTTTCATCTAATTTTTATTTTTTACTCATATTTGATTTTTAACTTGTTTTGGACTCTTCTATAAGGACTTTTAAATTTTTTTAAACTTATTTATTTGTAGTACAATTACATATAATTTTATATATCTATATTAAGAAATAAAGTTCTAAATATGTTAAATTATTATACACAAGTAGTTATCAGATTGAATTTTACTATCAAATATATATTTTATTTTATTTTATTTTTTAGTGTGTAATAATATAATAATATTATAAGTGATCTAATCAATCTATTTAACAAAATAAAAAGAGATTTCTAAATAAATAACAGAATAAGTACTCAAAAACTTATAGAATAAAGTAATAATTAAATTTAGCAGTAATTAAAAAATGGATTAATTATTCAACACTTAATTTACTATTTAATTTAATTGCACATGTAATTTATGTCTATAAAAATATCATTTAAATTTATTTACGTGCAACATACGTCGTGTATTACTAGTTAGATAAATGAAGTGTCATTAGTAATTTATTATTAAGGTGCCCTCTAAAAGTTAGAGAACACAACGTTGTGCCAAGGTCTTCGTACAAGAGAATTAAGATCACGAAGTCAGGAATTTATATGTAGATAGGTACTAACTACAAATTTTTATTTTTGGTTTTCTAGTTATTAAAGTAAATTACATATTAAATTTATTTAATATTAGGGTATAGAAACAAAAAATTTAGAAAAAAAATTTTAATTCGACCCTTTTACAAAGATATATATGAGACTAAATGTAACTACTTATAATTGACCTCGACGGGTTTTCATATTTTGAAAGCATTACATAAAATCTCCATTATTGATGCAACCAAAAATGTCATTCTCTCTATGTACACAATCAAGTTATGTGTCATCCACTGATCACTCATTTCACACAACTTTAATATCTTTATTGCGATCAACAAGAAATCTTAGAAGCTCAAAGAAATTTCCTTCATTACTTGAATTCTCATATTCATTGTGACCGCACAATGCAAGTGTCACACCGTGGTCTTTATAACCTTGAATTCTAAGGGGTGAAGTTGATACAAATTCAAATTTAAAACGGAAACAATAGCGTTTTTTTCAACTCATTACAAAATTTTCAGAACAAATAATATATGATTTATGAACCAATTTTTCTCCCAATCCATACTCGTCTAAACAAGTCTGACCACCGAACCAAATATTCCAAATGCTCTCAATAAATTCTAAAAAGATATAAACATCGTAGGGTGAGCATGATAAGCTCAATAGGTAAGTCATGTTTCAAAATAACATAGTTTGAAAATATAATAATTGTTAGTATCCAAAAATTCGCACTTAATACATAATAAAAATTATTCTTTATTGGGTATTTTAAATACAGTGCCACATTATTGAACAAGTAATCAATCCTAAGATATCACAATGTCAATTTAATCATACCAATCTATTTAGGGACTTTTACCTAAGAAGATACGCTTCTTCGTGTGTCAACCGCAACCCAAGCCCGAGGGCCATTAGGCCTCCGAGACCAATGAATGAACCCCTTGACACCCACTACGGTATCAACGCCATTCATAAGCCCTCCGCTATTCAATCCATGGGCACATATCAAATCAAAATTCATTTTCTGAAAAATTGAATCCGAAATATTACAAATGTATAAATTTTCAAAACACATAATCGAATCAGGTTACTCATGTCTCAATTATCAAATCACTTCTTAAAAATTATATAATTATGTAAATAACATAAAAAAGATTATGTAAAGATGGAGAAGTCACGCTTGTCTCGGAATAATAAAAACCTATTTCGGATCAGTTTTTTCAAAATCGGTACCAGCATTGTAAATAAAACAAATGAGATTATTTCATAAAATTCATTTAAATAAGTCAATTAATATTATTAAACATGAAATAAACTCAATTCAAAAAATCTCAAAGTTCTATGTCTGAATTTAATCAGAAACTATGTAAAATTACTTTTTTAGTTCTATATCCGAGTTAAGTCCAAACGGGTCGTATAATACCTTTTTTGGAAAGTTCGTTAAACAAGGATTAAAATGGTCTAAACCATAGTTCCAAATCGGGTCCTCCTTCAAAACAAAACGAGTATATCTGAATTTAAAGTTTCGGCCATCAATACCTAGGAAAATTCAAACCTAAAACTTCAAAATTCACTATCAAAACATTATTATTTCTAAAATTAAACATCATATTTGATTTCCTGGACTACAAAAACATTGGACTATGTCCTCTTTTCGAATTAAAAACCCCCATTTCAAGTACCAGAAATTTCAAGTTTTGTCGAATTTTTTGATCATACTATTGGTGTGTTTTGGGACCAAATCTTTACAACCCTATTGTATATAGCATTTTTAGAACCATTTCGATGTATAAGATCAAAGAAAACTCAAAAACTTCATTTTCGTCAAAGTGGATTGTATCCAGTCCTGTTCAATGTTTGGGTAGCACAGCACATTTATGAGTCCTATGGATAAAGGTGATGTAATATAGTTTCATTGACTATTATTTCGTTAGTCTATTTAATTCAGTACCATATTTGGTTTATAAATTAACCTTTAACCAATTCCAAACAAATTTTTTTTTTTTTTTATGTGCTGGTCGTCCATGGTAAAACACAGAACAGTGCTAGAACACCAGTTCGTTTCTGAGTTTTTCACTTCACAAAAATTTCTGAATTTTTTTTTATAATTATTAAAAGTCTCGTGTGCATAAGAAAAACTATGAAATAGTATCTCTTTAAGAAAAATTCTCTTTAAACTTGACAGTTATAAGTGAAACAGAAAGAAAGATATCTCCAAATTATTTGGAAAACATAGGAGAGTAATATAAATATTGATGATGAACAAAATTGACTTTGCACACCACTAGTCAAGTAATTTAGAAATTAAGGTAGCAATTAAAGTAAAAGAGAGAGAGTTTATAGTGGTTCGGTTAATATGACCTACGTCCACTTTGAAATGGCAGATGGTTGCCGGTATTTTATTGATTCCGGTGAGTAATGAGAACGGAGAGTTACAGATTGGAGGGAAAGAGGAGTTTTATGCTTTGTAGGGTGTGTTCTCATCCGATCTGATCTGATCTGCCCCCCAAGTGTTGGTAGGGCTTACATTTTATAGTCGTCCCCCAACAGATTGGGGCGACTTAATAGCAACTGTCCAACTATTCTGGTGGGGCTTGCGACTTCTTCTCAACGGGCGAGACAATTGCGGTGCTCTCCATGAGACTCGGTCAAATGATGAGATGAAGGTTGACTATTTCCAAGGTGGTGGAGGTGAGGCTCCTGGGATGACCTTTACTCCATGGTGGCGAGGAGGAGGGCTGGGCGCCTGATGAGGAGACCTGAGTGCCTGAGGAGGAGGGCAGGGCGCCTGAAGAGGAGACCTGGGCGCCTGGCGTGATGGCCTGGACGCCAGGAATGGTCTGGGCGCCCCAGCTTGGGCGCCAGAGGGTCCTTGGATGACCTTGTGTGCTCCCTGCTAATGTAGCTCCTTGAGCTTGACCGGATTGACCATATTGGGCTTGGCTAGCTGGACCTCTTGAAGTTGGGCCATTGGGCTTGTAACATGAGTTGGGCTTTTGGGCTTGGCCCATCAAATATAAATACCCAACTATACATGGCTGAAAAGAGATGTTGTTGGAGGATAAAAGTAAGACCAATGGCTTACGGCTTTAGGCAAATATGTCATTTTTTTCACTTATCGAGTCGTTGTAAAAAATATCTCTGTCTCTCCTGGGTTTCATTTAATCTACGTAAATAGGTTAAAGTTGACTTTTCAAACCGAGTCAAGTTAAACTTGAGTGAGATTTTCGATGCATTTTTTTATTTATCAAACTCATGACAAATGGGCCCCACGTATTTTTTTCTCTTATCCTATTGGTGTTATCTCCTTTAATGTGTGATCCAAACATACCCTAATGCTACGTTTTATAGGAATGATGAAAAATATGAGAGATATACTTTTTATTTTTCAAGGAAGGAAAATAGGAATGATACACTTTTCTTCCTTTGTACTTGGTAGGATGGATGAAAAATAAAAATGATAATTTTTTTTTTTTTGTGCTTGCTAAAATTAGGGATGACATTCGAGTCGTGTCGTGTTAGGATCGTGTCGAGTCATTGCGGGTTCGTGTCGAATATTAGTCAAACCTAACTCAACTCATTTAACTAATCGTGTCGTGTCGTGTCGAGTTGATGGTGTTAATTTTGGGTTTAACGGGTTAAACTGAATATGAGTCGTTTATATTTCGTGTTCGTATTCGTGTTCGTATTCGTGTGTCAGGTCATTTTCGAGTTCATGTCAAGTTATAATCAATTTCGTGTCATAAAATTCGTATCGAATTCGAGTCGTATCATTGTGTTAAATCGAAAATTTTCATCTCTAGCTAAGATGGAAAAAATATTTTTTTTTTATTTTTAAATTTTTAAATTTTTTTTGAAAAATATAAATACATATTTTATCATTGTATTTATATATGAAATTAATGTATACATAATATATGTATATATATATAAAATAATATATAGACAAATAAGATATATTTCAACAAAAATAATTAATTTTTTATCCATTTTCTTTCCGATTTTGGAGGGATTGATTTTGGTGAGTTGGAAGGAAAGTTTATTCATTCACTTTTTCATTCTTTCTATTTTCTTTTTTTACCAAATATGATATTTTATTTATCCCTCTAATTTTTCATATTCCTAACTTTTTATCGTACCAAAGGAGGATAAGATAAGGCAAACCAACGGATGCCATATTTCTCCCGTTAAAAGCAAATCTTTGTAGTGTTAACTTTGTATTCAAATAAGTGAGGGTCCCATCCATACCACCAAAATTAAAAAAACAAAAAAGCAAAAAAGCAAACTAAGGCCCCGTTTGGTAACGTTTTCGTTTTTCGTTTTTCGTTTTTATTTTTTATTTTTAGAGTAAACAAGAAAAAAAAACTCGTTTGGTAACCGAATTTTTTTTTTTTTTTTCTGCCACCGTTTTGTAAACGAGGGGCGATTTTCAAAAACCAAAAAAAGTCGTTTTCGATTTTCGTTTTTCGTTTTTCAAAAACGAAAAACGAAAATGTTACCAAACGGGCCTAATTAATCATTTTCCCAAGTTGCAATTTAATGAATCGACTAGAATGGGATCATCTGTAACACGGATATAACAATGAACCCCGACCCAAATAATGCGGGTCTGAAACCGGACGATCCAGTAATTGGTTTTCGGACACAATAGAATATGTGCACTTACCCAAATTACCCTCCACAGTTACTTGAATGGACAAAAAAGTCTGACTATTCTACGCCTCACCACGGGATTTCTATTGCAGAGAATGAGGACAAAAAGGGCACACGAGCTGTCTCTGTGGGCACTTAATAGGAAGCAGAATGAAGGCTCACGTGCACATGATGAAGCTTCTGTTTGCTGCTGGCATGTGATTTTGGGTCCCCATGCTTTCTTTTCGTAATTTGTCACTTTTGTTTTTCTTTTTTCTATTTTCCTTAAAGTTTGAAAATAAAAAAGTTTGGAATAACATAAATCCTAGGTAGGCTCGAGATGATTGGAGTTCTAAAACGACAAATCTAAATGAGATCTTTTATATATTTTTAAGTGAATTTCTTTTCACTTTTTAAAGTACAAAATTATTAATAAAATATTCGTATTAAACTAATGGTATCATATTATTTTTAGTTAATAGTATGATTAATTTACTTAATCTTTCTTATGACACAAAACAATTTGAGGCAAGATTTTATTAATTTTATTCTTTGAAATCTTTTTTTTTTTTAGAAGTAATTATTAAAGGTATTGTAAGTAATATATTATAAGCAAAATATTAACTTTAAAAGAATTTAAATTTAATATCGAATTTAGTACTTCAATTAAAAAACTTATTATTTGAGTGCTCGGAACAGAGTGAGAAAAAAATGAGTTGATAATTGTTTCTAACTTTTATGACTTACATGACAATAGTAAAAAGTCTAATAACGATAATTATAAAATAACGATAATTTTATCAAATTATTAGATTAAACTTTTATAAAGCTATTTTTATTGAACTTAGACTATTAGTCATTATGAAATACTAACATGAAATGTAGTGCATAACAAAATTGGGGCCTTATTTTTTTCATGGTGCCTAAAGCCATCGCTTTGATGGTCTTAGGCTCCAGCCGACCACAAAACCTCACGTTTCATGGGCCAGGGGAGGCAACATCACCACTTAAGTGGTAGAGGCAAACATATGGGCCAGGGGAGGCCCGGGCCCACCCTGGATTTTTTTTACCTATTTATATTTGGTTTTTTTTTTTTTTAATGTCTTCAATTGTGTTCATCCTATAAAATGTTTCTAGCTCTGTCACTGCCAACATCACCCCCTCAAAACAACCACCACCACTCCCCACCACTATCATTGTCAATCCTCCTCCACTACCAACTCTTCATCATTGTTATCACTATGCTAAAACTACTAACCTTGCCCCTGCCCCCATCATTGCCACAAACTCCCCCACTATCTCTACAATTACCAACACCACTATTAGCTTGATCACTACCACCCTACCACCACCATTGTGGTGCCAAATGATGTTGATATGATGGCGGTAGTGGTGGGATAAAGATTAAGGCAATGGTGGTAGCATCTATGGTGGTAACTGCAACAATAATAGGCCATGGTAATTGTGATGGAGGGATAATGGTGGCAGTGATGATGGCAACTGTGGGGGTAATGGGGGTGGTAATAGTGATGGAGGTGATAGTGGAGTTGTGGTGGTGGTTATGGCAAGGGAGTTGGTAACGACAGTGGCAGTGGGGTGATGGTAGCTATTGTAGAGTGACAACAATAAAGGTGGCGGTGCTGGTGGTGCTAGTGATGGTGACAACGATGATATATATTTGGTGGTGGCAGCGGCGATTATAACATGGTGGGGAATAAGTAGTGGTGGTGGTATGGTAGAGAGAAAGACTAATTAATAAAAAAAATTATCATTCTCAAGCTTTAGCTTCTTGTATTAATCAAATAGTTTGATTCGTGTTAGTACTTAAATTTCAAAACATATCAAATAATTTTTATATTAAATTCAGCATTGAGTACTTAATTTTCTATTTTATCAAACATCACTTAAAAGGTATGCAGATCTATTTTCGAGTACCATCTTCTTGTAGTTGCAATTTTTCATCCTATATATTCTAAATAATCATCAAACCAAATCGTTTAGATCTCGAAAAAGATATCAAAATTTAAATTTCAAATGAATAGAGATGCTTGAATAAGCAAATTTCATGAAGAAAAAAAAAAGTGAATATGACCCTCTCATCCAATCATACATTGATTTCAGTTACAAAATTTGGGAAATGTTTTAAAAAGAATGGCATTGCTGATACAATACGTGAAAATTAGGCCCCAACCCACTTGCTACCTTGGAGTTTTCACATCACTCACATGCAAAGAAATTTGGCCGGCACTTTTTGCTCGTGATGAGCTACGTGGCCCACTCAAAATCTTTACACTATGCCATGATAAATACTTGGCAGAAACTGGGCTTTGGCTTGAAGTGTAGAAATGTGGAATATTTTTAATGAGGGATCAAATTTGACGCAGCCGTAACGAAGGAAGACGAGGACATCACTGTCTCTTCTAATTGTATAGAATAACAACATTTTGATATTTACAAAGACAACAAGACAATAACTCTGAAAACTATATATTATTCAATGAATAACTCATATTATATAGGACAATATATGTAAGAGCGATCAAAATCTTAATCATTCTTATAATATAGTACCAATATTCCTAATTATACAAAATTTATCAAAAATAAAAAAAATTAAAATTTAACTAATTAACATAAAATCTCGTGTCATCTGTAGTCTAATAAAATCGAGTGCACTAAATTCGGATTATCCTATTATTTATTATTCATTTTTAAAATCTTTCCAAAAACGATAAAAATGGAATTTTGAATACCTAAACGATGGAATTCGGTCCAAAACTGAAGGAGCTCATGACAAAATCGATGAGTCTTGATCATTGACCTGATCTAGATCAAACACCACAGGTCTCACTGAATTTTAAGTCTGACCAATTTCGTCTCTACTGTTACTTTTTGACTTTTCACTATATTTTGTAGGTGTGTCAGTCATTCTGCTCCAAGTAATCTGCTGTCATATATTCTACATCAAAATTTTAGTTTTGGTATATAATTTAATTTAGTTTGACAACGGGATTATTTGAGAAATTTTTCAAAAAAAAATTCACAAGCAAAAACAAGGCTTAAAAATATTCCTTCTAAAATATTTGTGAAACTTTGGCCTAAACATTCCGAAACAGTTTCATAAGAATTTTGGGTCATGTTTAGCTTATGTCTCAAAAAATAGTATCCAAAAATTATTTTTGGAAAGAGTTTTAGAAATAGTTCTACAGAATACAAAGGCAGGTGTTTTGGTATTTTTTGTGACGTATAACTTGTTTAACTATATGATTCTAAAAACTGTTCTACATAATATAAAACAGTAAAACTTATTTAAACAATAACTCATAAAATAATGAAAACAAATATGTGGTAGTGATGAACGTGGTGGTAGTCGTGGTGGTGATGGAAGTGTGGTAATGGTGGTGGTGGAAGTATGGTGGTGGTGGTGGAAGTGTGATAGTGGTGGTGGAAGTATGGTGGTGGTGGTTGTGTTTTCTAAATTCTCGAATGATTGTTTTTAAAAATAGTCATAATTTGTTCTCTAAACCTATTAACATTTTGTTCTCAGTTTTTAAAAAATAAAAAACAGCTGACCAAATAATTTTTTTTTCAAAAAATTGTTTTCGAAAATAAAAAAATAGTTTTTAAAATAAAAGCCAAACAGAGCATTGGTGTTCTGAAACACTCAAAAAGCTGTTGAAATTCAACACTGTATAACAATAATTCCGGAAACGTTTGGGTTGAAACAAAATGAAAGTTTGATTCTTGATCTTCATTGTAAGTTTGGATGTTGAGCTTATGGATAGCCCAATTATGACCCGGCCCAATATATTGTATTCAAAAGGTTATTTGAAATAATTTGGGCCGTCAAGTTGTAAATTGACAACAGACACCAAGTGGGCTTACTAATGTTCTAGGTGTACCGAATATAATAATTGAAATGGATCAAAATGGACCAATAAGCAAAACTACAAAGATCCAAATACAACCCTTGTAACTCTTGTTTTTAAGTTTTCGAAAACGTTGTGGTTGTTAGAACCCTTGTACCGTTCAAAATTAGAACATGGGATCAAAAATTTAGAATTAATCACTTGCGCCTAAGGATGAAACCAAGATTTTGTCGTGAGATGGATCCAAAAAAATAATAATGGCACGATAAGTACTTTTATTTAATGGGTTTATTGAACAAGTTATTATTAATTAAAATTTTCCTTTACCTCCTTCAATTTTATAATTCAATACAACACCTGCACTTTCTTGGGTGGAAGAAGGTTCATCTCAAAAGTCAAAACCGACCCAACGAGGTTTTCAACCAACATCGTGGACATGTTGACACTTGTTTCAAGAGAGGTCACTTTGGCATGAAATCTCTCAAGTAGAGATCTCAAGATTTTCTACTTGATTTTGGTATCTAATGCCAAAGAAGAATTAATAATATCGCACAATTTGACATAAAAAATACCAAAAGTTTCTTCCTCTGACATCCTCAACATCTCAAATTGTGAGATGTACCTTTGGAGATGAGACATCTTGACCATTGTAGTTTCTTCATGTAAAACCACAACAATATCTCATGCCTCCTGTGAAGTTTCACGATTAGCAACACTTTGGAACTCATTGGATGTCATGACATTGAATAATGTATTCAAGCCTTTTGAGTTCTACCCCGTCGAATCGATCTCGGTCTTTGGTCGAGTCGTTGGGGATTTTAATTCAACCACCGCTTCACCACCTTCACTTGTGTGGTTGCAGTGGGAAGGCTCCAACCTGCTTGGACAATCATCTACACCCTCTCATCAATGGATTAAGAAATGCTCTCATGTGAGTTTTCCAATAAGCAAAGTTCGATCCATCGAAAAGAGGTGGTCGTCTAATTGAACAACCTTCCTTTTGAGAATCCATCGAATAATAACTCGTAGTAACAATAAATTTCTTGAAGGTAAACAACTAGGCAAGTAAGCAAAAATAAGATATGCCTACTTAGTGTCTATAGACTTAGGGCAACCACGCTCTGATACCAATTATTGTTTCAGGAGGGGGAACTCGATATGGATCTTCCCTCACGATTATGGAGACCAAGACACTATACTTAAAGGGGGATGAATTAGTTTTTCAATTTTAGCCCAAATTAAATGTCAATTAAAACTTATATCTATCACAATTACCTCTTCTCAATTAAATGCAAAAATTAATGATGAGAACTCTTTTTCAAACACCACTAATCATTTGAACCATGACGATTGATTTTAATTAATATACTATTAATTCACTCCAGTGTGTATAATAGAAAGTAAAGAATACAAGCAATTTGTTAATGCGAAAAACACTCTTCAAGAAAAATCGCAGGGATCCTCGATGGGTTCACCAAAGTCTAATCCACTACTCTCCAAGTCAACATACAAGTATTCGAGATTTATATTTCAACCAATACCATGGTTAGACGCTCCTTTCCTTGCTACGTCTCCCCGCCCAAACTCCCTCTCCGATATCTGGTATAGTTTTACTTGGACCTTTCTGCCGCATGATTCGTTTAAGCCTTAAGTGATTATGGACACACCAACAATCCTCAGTATACACATGCCAATGAGTTTGTTTAACCAACAAGTTCTTCAACACCAGTATGTGAGGTTGAGTAGAATCACTATTGGTAGTCTTTGGATTCTAGGGATCTAGGTTGTGGTGGAAGCTCTCAAGGTACAAAGATAGTTTTCTCTCTTAGAAATCTCACAAGGGGTTTAACCTTGGTCTAGGAAAGGCAATCCATATTTCCCTTTTTATTCCTAGTCATACCACTTTAGAGAAGGCTAATAAGTATAGGGTGGTCCCTATAAGTTGTTAAGCCTAAAATCATGTAAAAACTTGTACTATTGAGCACTAAAGGGTGTTGCTCAAAGAGGGGTCCGATTGTGACTCAAACTATGTTTTCAAAACTGATAAATGGTTTAGAAAAACTTTTCTTTTAAAATCACCTAGGAGTTATAATCAATGCATTGTTATAGAAGTATATAAAATTCAATGCATGATTTAGGAGTCATATAACTTTTCAATGCATGATTTAGGAGTCGTATGATAATCAATGACTAATACTAATCAAATTCTAGGATCTATAAATTCTTTTGTGTCTCCTACAGTATCAATGACATTGGGTGTGGAACTCGAATCACTAGAGTTTGATTTCATTATGATGTACCCATGGTGTAGGGTATACAATGGAGAGCATCAGTTATTAGTTGATTTAGTATTCTTAGACCTTAGTGGTTTTGGTGTGATATTAGGTATGGACTAGTTAGTCACGCACTATGCGACGATTGTTTCACAAAGAGAGTCATGTTTCATCCTCCTAATCATAGAGAATTTAGTTTTGAGGGGACATGAATTATTTCGGGTGTGTTTTGGGACCAAATCTTTACAACCCTATTGTATATAGCATTTTTAGAACCATTTGGATGTATAAGATCAAAGAAAACTCAAAAACTTCATTTTCGTCAAAGTGGATTGTATCCAGTCCTGTTCAGTGTTTGGGTAGCACAGCACATTTATGAGTCATATGGATAAAGGTGATGTAATATAGTTTCATTGACTATTATGTCGTTAGTCTATCTAATTCAGTACCATATTTGGTTTATAAATTAACCTTAACCAATTTCAAACAAATTTTTTTTTTTTTTATGTGTTGGTCGTCCATGGTGAAACACAGAACAGTGCTAGAACACCAGTTCGTTTCTGAGTTTTCCACTTCACAAGAAATTTCTGAAATTTTTTTTATAATTATTAAAAGTCTCGTGTGCATAAGAAAAACTAAGAAATAGTATCTCTTTAAGAAAAATTCTCTTTAAACTTGAAAGTTATAAGTGAAACAAAAAGAAAGATATCTCCAAATTATTTGGAAAACATAGGAGAGTAATATAAATATAAATACCCAACTATACATGGATGAAAAGAGATGTTGTTGGAGGATAAAAGTAAGACCTATGGATTATGGCTTTAGGCAAATATCTCATTTTTTTTCGCTTATCGAGTCGTTGTAAAAAATATCTCCGTCTCTCCTAGGTTTCATTTAATTCACATAAATAGGTTAAAGTTGATTTTTCAAACCAGGTCAAGTTAAACCTGAGTGAGATTTTCGATGAATTTTTTTACTTACCAAACTCATGATAAATGGGTCTCACGTATTTTTTTCTCCTATCCTTTTGGAGTTATCCCCTTTAACGTGTGATCCAAACATACCCTAATGCTACATTTTATATGAATGATGAAAAATATGAGGGATATACTTTTTATCTTTCAAGGAAGGAAAATAGGAATGATACACTTTCCTTCTTTTGTACTTGGTAGGATAGATGGAAAGTAAAAATGATAATTTTTTTTTTTTGTGCTTGCTGAAATTAGGGATGACATTCGAGTCGTGTCGTGTTAGGATCGTGTCGAGTCATTGCGGGTTCATGTCGAACATTAGTCAAACCTAACTCAACTCATTTAACTAATCGTGTCGTGTCGTGTCGAGTTGATGGTGTTAATTTTGGGTTTAACTGAATATAAGTGGTTTATATTTTGTGTTCGTGTTCGTATTCGTGTGTCAGGTCATTTTCGAGTTCATGTCAAGTTATAATCAATTTCGTGTCATAAAATTCGTATCGAGTTCGAGTCGTATCATTGTGTTAAATCGAAAATTTTCATCCCTAGCTAAGATGGAAAAAAAAAAAAATTTATTTTTTTTTTTATTTTTAAATTTTTTTTGAAAAATATAAATACATATTTTATCATTGTATTTATATATGAAATTAATGTATACATAATATATGTATACTAGTTATTACCTGTGCCTGAAGGCACAGAGTAATAAAAAATGGTAAACAATAAATATATTTGTATTCATATCCAAAATCAAATCACAAACATATAGAATGGTTAAAATAATTTAAGCATCGGTTTGTAGTGGGGGTAAGAGGTGGTGGGCGGCAGTGGTAGTGGTAGGAGACGGTGATGGTTGTGGTGAGTGACAATGACCGTGGTGGCGGTGAGGGCGGCGGCGATGGTGGTGGTGGCGGCAACGACGATGGCAATGGTGGTGGTGGTGGCAGCGGTGGCGGCGGTGATGGTGGTGGAGGCGGTGGTGGTGGTGGCAACGGCGACGACGGTGGTGGCGTTAGTGGCGGCGGCGACGGTGGTGGTTGTGGTGGTGGCGACGACAATGGTGGTGGTGGTTGTGGTGGCGGCGACGACGATGGTGGTGGTGGTTGTGGTGGCGACAGCGGCAGTGGTGGTGGTGGTGGTGGTGGCGGCGGTGGTGGTGGTGGCGGCGGTAGTGGTAGTGCGGTTTCAAACACTATTATTTTTTTAAAGTATTTTTGAGAAATAATTTCTAGAAGTACTTTTAAAAAATCACTCAAAACACACTCTTAGGACCCTATTTTTCCTATTAAATTTAAGTTGTTAATATTAACCGTTAGATTAACTATAAATTAAAATTTTAAGCGATCTCAACCACGAATAGCAAAAGTCATTTTGTTTATCTTTTGAGATTTGAATTGTAAGTTACTTTATTATATAGATATATATGAAAGAATATATAGACAAATAAGATATATTTCAACAAAAATAATTAATTTTTTATCCATTTTCTTTCCGATTTTGGAGGGATTGATTTTGGTGAGTTGGAAGGAAAGCTTATTCATCCATTTTTTCATCCTTTCTATTTTTCTTTTTTACCAAATATGATATTTTATTTATTCATTTAATTTTCCATCTTTCTAACTTTTTATCGTACCAAAGGAGGATAAGATAAGGCAAACCAACGGATGCCATATTTCTCCCGTTAAAAGCTAATCTTTGTAGTGTTAACTTTGCATTCAAATAAGTGAGGGTCCCATCCATACCACCAAAATTAAAAAAAACAAAACAAAACAAAACAAAAAAGCAAACTAATTAATCATTTTCCCAAGTTGCAATTTAATGAATTGACTAGAATGGGATCATTTGTAACACGGATATAACAATGAACCCCGACCCAAATAATGCGGGTCTGAACCGGACGATCCAGTAATTGGTTTTCGGACACAATAGAATATGTACACTTACCCAAATTACCCTCCACAGTTACTTGAATGGACAAAAAAGTCTGACTATTCTACGCCTCACCACGGGATTTCTATTGCAGAGAATGAGGACAAAAAGGGCACACGAGCTGTCTCTGTGGGCACTTAATAGGAAGCAGAATGAAGGCTCACGTGCACATGATGAAGCTTCTGTTTGCTGCTGGCATGTGATTTTGGGTCCCCATGCTTTCTTTTCGTAATTTGTCACTTTTGTTTTTCTTTTTTCTATTTTCCTTAAAGTTTGAAAATAAAAAAGTTTGGAATAACATAAATCCTAGGTAGGCTCGAGATGATTGGAGTTCTAAAACGACAAATCTAAATGAGGTCTTTTATATATTTTTAAGTGAATTTCTTTTCACTTTTTAAAGTACAAAATTATTAATAAAATATTTGTATTAAACTAATGGTAATATATTATTTTTAGTTAATAGTATGATTAATTTACGTAATCTTTCTTATGACACAAAACAATTTGAGGCAAGATTTTATTAATTTTCATCTTGGAAATCTTTTTTTTTTTTTTTGGTAGAAGTAATTATTAAAGGTATTGTAAGTAATATATTATAAGCAAAATATTAACTTTAAAAGAATTTAAATTTAATATCGAATTTAGTACTTCAATTAAAAAACTTATTATTTGAGTGCTCGGAACAGAGTGAGAAAAAAATGAGTTGATAATTGTTTCTAACTTTTATGACTTACATGACAATAGTAAAAAGTCTAATAACGATAATTATAAAATAACGATAATTTTATCAAATTATTAGATTAAACTTTTATAAAGCTATTTTTATTGAACTTAGACTATTATTCATTATGAAATACTAACATGAAATGTAGTGCATAACAAAATTGGGGCCTTATTTTTTTGGGAAATTTGGAGGCCGGTCCCCCTATATGGACTTGTTTGGACTTAAATCCATTAAGGAAACTTATTTGTTATGAAGTCTGTTTTTTGTCAATTTTACTATACTATCCCTTCCCTTTAGAAGTGAAATAAAACTAAAAATTAAAAACTCCTAAATCTTAGGAGTTTGACTAACATTAAAATCTTTTCTCTCTCATATCTATCTATATCCATATATAGGTTAAGAGTTTGACTAACATTAAAATTTTCCCTCTCTCTTATCTATCTATATCCATATATAGGTTAGATGTATATATATATATATAGTAACATTAAAAATAAAAAATAGTAACATTTAAATACAAAAAAAAAGTTATCATTTGGATACAAAAAATAATACATTTAAACACAAAAAAATAGTAACATTTAAACATAAAAAAAAATTGAAACATTCAATATTAATATTTTTAAAAAATAACAACAGTAAAATGTTCAACAAAAATATTAGCATGTTCAACAAAAATAGTAATATGTTTAACAAAAACTGTAACATACTTGACAATAATTATTTCTCTCAAATTCAAATGCAAAAAATAGTACCATTCAAATATAAAAAATAATAATATTAAAAAAAAAAAATTGTAACATTGAATATTAATATTTAGTAAAATAATAGTAGTAGCATACTCAATAAAAACAGTAACATGCTCAACATAATAGTAACATGAACAGTAACATACTCAACAAAAGCAGTAACATGAACAATAACATAATAAAAAAAATAGTAACATGAATTTGAATATATATATATATATATAATAACCCAACGTATATATATATATATAAAGAGAGAGAGAGTTTTGAATTTGAATTTTAAATTTATGATAGAGATTATATAATATAGAGAGAGATAGAGAGCGCTTTGAATTTGATATATATATATAGAGAGAGAGAGAGAGAGAGAGAGAGAGAGCTTTGAATTTGAATTTTAAATTTATGATGGAGATTTTATTGGCATATTTTAATTGACCTTGAATTAAGGGATAACAATTTCTAAAATAGGAAATTAATTTAACTTCCTTTCAAGGAAGGGTATTTTTGAGATAAAAAAAAAAAGTGGACTTAAGTCATTACATATAATTTTAAATATGGACTTAGTCTCTTATAAGTTTCCTTACAGGACTTATCTTCAAACAAGTACATCTAAGGAGACTCACTTCCAATTTTCACTATTTTTTTCATGGTGCCTAAAGCCATCGCTTTGATGGTCTTAGGCTCCAGCCGACCACAAAACCTCACGTTTCATGGGCCAGGGGAGGCAACATCACCACTTAAGTGGTAGAGGCAAACATATGGGCCAGGGGAGGCCCGGGCCCACCCTGGATTTTTTTTACCTATTTATATTTGGTTTTTTTTTTTTTTAATGTCTTCAATTGTGTTCATCCTATAAAATGTTTCTAGCTCTGTCACTGCCAACATCACCCCCTCAAAACAACCACCACCACTCCCCACCACTATCATTGTCAATCCTCCTCCACTACCAACTCTTCATCATTGTTATCACTATGCTAAAACTACTAACCTTGCCCCTGCCCCCATCATTGCCACAAACTCCCCCACTATCTCTACAATTACCAACACCACTATTAGCTTGATCACTACCACCCTACCACCACCATTGTGGTGCCAAATGATGTTGATATGATGGCGGTAGTGGTGGGATAAAGATTAAGGCAATGGTGGTAGCATCTATGGTGGTAACTGCAACAATAATAGGCCATGGTAATGGTGATGGAGGGATAATGGTGGCAGTGATGATGGCAACTATGGGGGTAATGGAGGTGGTAATAGTGATGGAGGTGATAGTGGAGTTGTGGTGGTGGTTATGGCAAGGGAGTTGGTAACGACAGTGACACCGGGGTGATGGTAGCTATTGTAGAGTGACAACAATAAAGGTGGCGGTGCTGGTGGTGCTAGTGATGGTGACAACGATGATATATATTTGGTGGTGGCAGCGGCGATTATAACATGGTGGGGAATAAGTAGTGGTGGTGGTATGGTAGAGAGAAAGACTAATTAATAAAAAAAATTATCATTCTCAAGCTTTAGCTTCTTGTATTAATCAAATAGTTTGATTCGTGTTAGTACTTAAATTTCAAAACATATCAAATAATTTTTATATTAAATTCAGCATTGAGTACTTAATTTTCTATTTTATCAAACATCACTTAAAAGGTATGCAGATCTATTTTCGAGTACCATCTTCTTGTAGTTGCAATTTTTCATCCTATATATTCTAAATAATCATCAAACCAAATCGTTTAGATCTCGAAAAAGATATCAAAATTTAAATTTCAAATGAATAGAGATGCTTGAATAAGCAAATTTCATGAAGAAAAAAAAAAGTGAATATGACCCTCTCATCCAATCATACATTGATTTCAGTTACAAAATTTGGGAAATGTTTTAAAAAGAATGGCATTGCTGATACAATACGTGAAAATTAGGCCCCAACCCACTTGCTACCTTGGAGTTTTCACATCACTCACATGCAAAGAAATTTGGCCGGCACTTTTTGCTCGTGATGAGCTACGTGGCCCACTCAAAATCTTTACACTATGCCATGATAAATACTTGGCAGAAACTGGGCTTTGGCTTGAAGTGTAGAAATGTGGAATATTTTTAATGAGGGATCAAATTTGACGCAGCCGTAACGAAGGAAGACGAGGACATCACTGTCTCTTCTAATTGTATAGAATAACAACATTTTGATATTTACAAAGACAACAAGACAATAACTCTGAAAACTATATATTATTCAATGAATAACTCATATTATATAGGACAATATATGTAAGAGCGATCAAAATCTTAATCATTCTTATAATATAGTACCAATATTCCTAATTATACAAAATTTATCAAAAATAAAAAAAATTAAAATTTAACTAATTAACATAAAATCGTGTGATATCTGTAGTCTAACAAAATCGAGTGCACTAAATTCGGATTATCCTATTATTTATTATTAATTTTTGAAATCTTTTCAAAAACGATAAAAACGGGATTTTGAGGACCTAAATGATGGATTTTGGTCCAAAAAAACTGAAGGAGCTCATGACAAAATTGATGAGTCTTACTGAATTGAGTCTGACCTATTTTGTCTCTACTATTACTTTTTTTTCGCTATGATTTGTAGGTGTGTGAGTCATTCTGCTCCAAGTAATTTGTTGTCAAATGTTCTTCATCAAAATTTTAGTTTTGGTATATAATTTAATTTAGTTTGAAAACGGGATCATTTCAAAAAAAAATTCAGAAACAAAGACAAGGTTTAAAAAATATTCCTTCTAAAATATTGTGATACTTTGGCCTAAACATTCTGAAACAGTTTCATAAGAATTTTGGACTATATTTGACTTGTATCTCAAAAAATAATATTCGAAAACTATTTTTTGAAAGAGATTTAGAAATAGTTCTACAGAATACAAAGGCAAGTGTTTTTATATTTTTTGTGTTACAGAACTTGTTTGATTATATAATTCCAAAAATAATTCTACAAAATAGAAAATAGTAAAATTTGTTTAAACAATAATTCATAAAATAATGACAACAGATATGTGGTAGTGATAGACGTGGTGGAAATGTGGTGGTGGTGGAAGTGTGGTGATGGTGGATGTAGTGGTGATGGACGTGTGGTAGTGGTAGTGGTGGTGGTGATGATGTTTTCTAAATTCTGAAAATATTTCAAAAAGAATGATAACTTATTCTCTAAATCTATATACTTTTTGTTCTCAGTTTTTAAAAAATTAAAAACAAAAAACAGCTGGCTAAATAATTTTTTTCCCACCAAAAATAGAAAAATAGTTTCTAAGATAAAAATCAAGCAGAGCCTTGGTGTTCTGAAACACTCAAAAACTGTTGAAATTCAACACTGTATAACAATAATTCCGGAAACGTTTGGGTAGAAACAAAATGAAAGTTTGATTCTTGATCTTCATTGAAAGTTTGGATGTTGAGCTTATGGATAGCCCAATTATGACCCGGCCCAATATAATGTATTCAAAAGGTTATTTGAAATAATTTGGGCCGTCAAGTTGTAAATTGACAACAGACACCAAGTGGGCTTACTAATGTTCTAGGTGTACCGAATATAATAATTGAAATGTGTTGGAAAAGTGGATCCAAATAAAGTGAACGACAGGGTGAGGCGCGGACTAGGTCGCTCTCTTAAGACGATTCGCGCCCCTTTATGAAAGAATCACAGCACAGAAGGTATAGACGCGTCGTCCCCAGGATACAACAGCCCAGCCTATTGACTGTTGCTTCACTCAAATCTGCACAATCGAATGAAGCAGAAGCTTCACACACACCTTTGAATATTGCCCAGAAACTTATCTAAGAAAATATAGCTGATATGATATATATCTGTATACTGAATATATGTACATATATATACTGATAATATATGTGTTTAATAGGCCATAATTACTTTTATATTTAATTGGATAATAAATTAAAATATGACTGTTGGAATACTAGCCGTTGGAGGCTTTTGGTATTCAGCAACTGAAATTTTAATATTGAAGTAATAACAGAAAATAATAAAAAGTGGGTTTAATACCAGTTAATATTTTATTTTAGGCGAGTCAGGGGGACCCACTACCCGGGTCGTGGACTAGGTACAACCATGTGTTTCGTAGATGGTAGAAATCCGTATCTCCTCCGCCAGTCCCCCCCTGCGCACGTGAGAGTCCCAAGACCTCTCTTTGATTCAAAGGCTAGATAACACTAGTCTATATATATACTCAAGTATCTTTGGTCTTTTAGTCGATGTGGGATTGAGTTCCCACACAAGACAAAACCCTCTTTTAGTTAAAATATTCTAACAAAATGGATCAAAATGGACCAATAAGCAAAACTACAAAGATCCAAATACAACCCTTGTAACTCTTGTTTTTAAGTTTTCGAAAACGTTGTGGTTGTTAGAACCCTTGTACCGTTCAAAATTAGAACATGGGATCAAAAATTTAGAATTAATCACTTGCACCTAAGGATGAAACCAAGATTTTGTCGTGAGATGGATCCAAAAAAATAATAATGGCACGATAAGTACTTTTATTTAATGGGGTTATTGAACAAGTTATTATTAATTAAAATTTTCCTTTACCTCCTTCTTCAATTTTATAATTCAATACAACACCTGAACTTTCTTGGGTGGAAGAAGGTTCATCTCAAAAGTCAAAGCCGACCCAACGAGGTTTTCAACCAACATCGTGGACATGTTGACACTTGTTTCAAGAGAGGTCACTTTGGCATGAAATCTCTCAAGTAGAGATCTCAAGATTTTCTACTTGATTTTGGTATCTAATGTCAAAGAAGAATTAATAATATCGCACAATTTGACATAAAAAATACCAAAAGTTTCTTCCTCTGACATCCTCAACATCTCAAATTGTGAGATGTACCTTTGGAGATGAGACATCTTGACCATTGTAGTTTCTTCATGTAAAACCACAACAATATCTCATGCCTCCTTTGAAGTTTCACGATTAGCAACACTTTGGAACTCATTGGATGTCATGACATTGAATAATGTATTCAAGCCTTTTGAGTTCTACCCCGTCGAATCGATCTCGGTCTTCGGTCGAGTCGTTGGGGATTTTAATTCAACCACCGCTTCACCACCTTCACTTGTGTGGTTGCAGTGGGAGGGCTCCAACCTGCTTGGACAGTCATCTACACCCTTTCATCAATGGATTAAGAAATGCTCTCATGTGAGTTTTCCAATAAGCAAAGTTCGATCCATCGAAAAGAGGTGGTCGTCTAATTGAACAACCTTCCTTTTGAGAATCCATCGAATAATAACTCGTAGTAACAATAAATTTCTTGAAGGTAAACAACTAGGCAAGTAAGCAAAAATAAGATATGCCTACTTAGTGTCTATAGACTTAGGGCAACCACACTCTGATACTAATTATTGTTTCAGGAGGGGGAACTCGATATGGATCTTCCCTCACGATTATGCACATGGAGACCAAGACACTATACTTAAAGGGGGATGAATTAGTTTTTCAATTTTAGCCCAAATTAAATGTCAATTAAAACTTATATCTATCACAATTACCTCTTCTCAATTAAATGCAAAAATTAATGAAGAGAACTCTTTTTCAAACACCACTAATCATTTGAACCATGACGATTGATTTTAATTAATATACAATTAATTCACTCCAGTGTGTATAATAGAAAGTAAAGAATACAAGCAATTTATTAATGCGAAAAACACTCTTCAAGAAAAATCGCAGGGATCCTCGATGGGTTCACCAAAGTCTAATCCACTACTCTCCAAGTCAACATACAAGTACTCGAGATTTATATTTCAACCAATACCATGGTTAGACGCTCCTTTCCTTGCTACGTCTCCCCGCCCAAACTCCCTCTCCGATATCTGGTATAGTTTTACTTGGACTTTCTGCCGCATGATTCGTCTAAGCCTTAAGTGATTATGGACACACCAACAATCCTCAGTATACACAGGCCAATGGGTTTGTTTAACCAACAAGTTCTTCAACACCAGTATGTGAGGTTAAGTAGAATCACTATTGGTAGTCTTTGGATTCTAGGGATCTAAGTTGTGGTGGAAGCTCTCAAGGTACAAAGATAGTTTTCTCTCTTAGAAATCTCACAAGGGGTTTAACCTTGGTCTAGGAAAGGCAATCCATATTTATAGGCTTAGAATAATAGTAGTCTTGATAAATAAGAAAATTTAGATTCGTAAATGACCACTCAATCGGTGAAAGGGTCATCATAAGGCGGTTGATACTGAAATGAAAAATAACGTCTGAAGCCAGCGAAGGACAAATTATGCTCGAGCGATCCCCCTCGGCCTTTTCCCTTTTTATTCCTAGTCATACCACTCTAGAGAAGGCTAATAAGTATAGGGTGGTCCCTATAAGTTGTTAAGCCTAAAATCATGTAAAAACTTGTACTATTGAGCACTAAAGGGTGTTGCTCAAAGAGGGGTCCGATTGTGACTCAAACTATGTTTTCAAAACTGATAAATGGTTTAGAAAAACTTTTCTTTTAAAATCACCTAGGAGTTATAATCAATGCACTGTTATAGAAGTATATAAAATTCAATGCATGATTTAGGAGTCATATAACTTTTCAATGCATGATTTAGGAGTCGTATGATAATCAATGACTAATACTAATCAAATTCTAGGATCTATAAATTCTTTTGTGTCTCCTACAGTATCAATGACATTGGGTGTGGAACTCGAATCACTAGAGTTTGATTTCATTAAGGAAACTCCTACTGGTGTTTTGAGTTAGTAAATTTTGTGTACCCATGGTGTAGGGTATACAATGGAGAGCATCAGTTATTAGTTGATTTAGTATTCTTAGACCTTAGTGGTTTTGGTGTGATATTAGGTATGGACTAGTTAGTCACGCACTATGCGACGGTTGTTTCACAAAGAGAGTCATGTTTCATCCTCCTAATCATAGAGAATTTAGTTTTGAGGGGACATGAATTATTTCATTTCCTAGTCTTATCTCCACAAGTGAAAGCCCGAAAAATGTTAAGGAAAGATTTTTAGGGGTACATTGCTAGCATTATTGATATACAGAATGAGGGGTATTTTTGGAAGAGATACCAATAGTGAGGAAATTTTCGGATGTAGTCTGGGAGGTATATCAAATTGCCACCTATTAGGGAGATTGAGCTTGCCGTTGACATGGTACCCATTGCAGGTCTTATTTCTAAGACTCCTTATCGCATGGCACCAGTGGAGTTGAGAGGACTGAAGGTTTAGCTTCAAGAGTTGTTGGATTTTGGGTTTATTCGACCTGGTGAGTCATCATGGGGAGCACCAACATTGTTCGTGAAAAAAAAAATGAAAGCATGAGACTTTGCAATGACTACAGGGAGTTAAACAAAGTAACCATCAAGAATAAGTATCATCTTCCCCGCATAGATGATTTGTTTGACCAACTAAGGGGTGCTAAATTATTCTCGAATGTTGACCTTTGAACGGGTTACCGCTAGTTGAAGATAAAGGCGAAAGATGTGTCTAATACTGCTTTCCGTACTTGTTATGGGACTATGAGTTTCTTGTGATGCTGTTTGGGCTAACCAATGCACCAGCAGCTTTTATGAATCTCATGAATAGGGTGTTTAAATAGTACTTGAATCAGTTTGTAATGGTATTTATTGCTGATATCTTGGTGTACTTGAAGAGTTCTGAGGAACACAAGCAACATTTGAGAATCGAAAGCTTTATGCCAAACTCAAGAAATGTGAGTTCTGGTTGACCAGTGTACCATTTTTGGGACACATGATTTCTGAGGAAAGGGTATCAGTTGATCCTCAGAAACTGAGAGCAGTTAAAAATTGGCCTCAACCAACGAATGTGGCTAAAGTACATAGTTTCTTGGGTCTGGAAGGGTATTATAGAAAATTTGTGGAAGGTTTCTCCAAAATAGCTATTCCATTGATCCAGTTGACATAGAAGAGGGTAGTTTTTCAGTAGATTGATGATTGTGAAAATAGTTTTAACGACTCAAAGGAAAGATTAGTCTCTACTCCGGTTCTTACCATACCTGTAAAGGGTGGTGTGTATGATATCTACTGTGATGCTTCAGGTAAAGAGTTGGGTTGTGTATTGATGCAACGTAGGAAGGCTATGACTTATGCTTCTAGGCAGTTGAATCCCTAAGAGCAAAACTATCCAACACATGATTTAGTATTGACAAATGTGGTGTTTGCACTGAAAATATGGAGACACTATTTTTATGGAGACATGTGAGACATATACAGATCACAAGAGTCTCCAGTATTTATCCACACACAGTGACCTGGACATGAGACAACGGAGGTGGCTAGGGATAATCAAAGACTATGATATGAAATTGCATTATCATCCAAGGAAAACAAAGTGGTGGCAAATGCATGCACCAAGTAGAAAATCTATAAGGAGCGTGGTTTATTTGCCATAAATGCTTACCCTGAACTCCAATTGAGTTTATTCTTATGGAATTGGAAAGTAGACTTCAAGAGTTATAAAAGTGTATTTCATTAACATTTTGTGAATCGGCTTCTAACTTGGTCAAATTCAACCCGGAATTCTAGGACAAAACGCGCGTTTAGACACACGAGGCAGAAATTTGTCCAACCCAGACCTTTTTTTAGTGCGTTTCTCCTATTTTGTCACTATAAATACCCCAGAGACTTCTTTTAGAGTTCTTATTCATGTTGTTTCAACCCCCAAGAAGTCTTGGAGAGAAGAATAGGATGAAGATGAATAGATTGGGCGTGCTCTTGAAGGCATCAACGTGTTACTTCGATTAATCTCATCTCCAGTCCGATCAAAGACAAGTGATCTATGTTGGGACTTGGGTATTCATGAGGAATTTATCCCTTATAGTCTGTCTTCAAAAAATTGTCAAGATTCGAACTCATGACGTCTAAATTTACAGCTCATCTCTATTACTACTTAAGCTATCTCTTGGGGTTATTATTTCAGCTTTCTACTAAAGGAAATGGTGAGAATAAATCAGTAAACTTTTTGATTAATCAACGTACAGCAGGGCCAAGTTCAATCAAGACAAGGGGTTCTTACCAAAAATAAAATTAAGGCAAAAAGTTTGTTTTTCCTAATGCCGAGGCCCCCTATTCTTAATTAAGTATGCTTTTTTTTGACCAAAAAAAATAATAGATATATCCACAACTCGTTTGGTTCATGGAATATATCCTGCTAAGCACAACTTATTATAAAGCGAGTTAGATAGATTAAATCATATTTTGTTAGCTAATCATGCCATGTTAAATATTCTTCAAGAACATCTAACCGATTTGATTATGGTGCCGAAAAATAAATTTTTAATACTATACCTTTATTTTTTGCCTAATAAAAAGTGAAACGTATAAAATTTTGTTTTATTATTTATATTAATTTATTAATTTTATAATTTATAACTATCAATCAATCAACCAAGATCTATGATTATAAATTATTTTTTGTACGACAACAAAATTTATTTCATAAATGTTGTTTTTATTAAAACTTTTACCAAATTTTAAATTTCAAATGATCTGACACACTTATAGTTGTTGGATGGTTAGTAAAAATTTGTGGGACCTATTGATCCAACGTCTCACATTAGTTTGGGATAAAAAATTTGATGAATGTAGTATTGTTTATTTATTTTAGATTATTGTATTCATATGTTGGTATAAAAAAGATTTCTTCGGAGATCAACAAGTGTAATCCCTTCAACATAATCTTTCTAGGTGCCTGCTTGAATAGGGTTCAGCATTTTCTTAAATGAATTCAATCAATAAAAGTTATGAGGATTAACAAAAGAGAATACTTTTATTAATTTGAGTTGTAATATTCGTTACAAGAGTTTGATAAATTAGTCTTAACCATAGTACTAATTGACAGGCCGGTCCAAACCAGGCCCAGTTCAGAGACCTAGTTTAGAAATACAGATTAGGCTCAGGTCACAAATGCAGTCAAACCAAGATTAGAAATAGAAGACAACAAGGATCAAACCTACCGTCTTGAAAAATTCAGTCTACTAGTGACGTACGTGATATCTTAAAAAGAGAATCAGACAAGCCTCAACCACCTCGTCCGTTACGCTAACTTCACAGAGTAACCTACTTCTGTCACAATAGTAATGCCTTAATCAGGGCTCCCCGCAATGGCGCATCCATCAAAACCCGCTCAGGGTTGCTATGAAGACTGTACTCTCCTATTAATTAGGAGCCCCACTTATACATGAGGGGTATCACACACATCTCAGTACATTACACCTCTCAAGTAATAAAATTCTCTAGTCACCATCGGCATTTACAGTGGAATAGGTCAACCAGACCGGACTACCTAATATTTGTATTTATTTGTGTTGAGTCATATTTATTTCATCCTTGATGATACCTAAAGTAAATCCAGACACGAGCTTAGATAGTAAGCTCAGCTCGGGAGCTCAGGTAAAATAAACAGAGCTCATCCAGCAATGGTCTGAGCTCTGCCAGCTGGTACTAGAGCTCCTAGCTGAAGACACGAACTGAGAAATAACGAGAGGGCAGCAAAATGACAGCAGATACCCTCGTAATGGGAATTAAGTTAATCCAAGGCGAAAAACCCGTTGTCAACCAGGATCCTCTCCTAAAACCAAGGAGAGGATCCCATGATAAAAGGCAAAGAACTCGCCATTCGGAGCCAACCATAAGAAGTTTAGGTAACCCCGAGATTATAGATGAAGATAGGGCACGATCCCTTCGATAAAGGAGGTGACTTCGAATTAGAGGTAAGCATGAGGCTATAAAAAGGAGGGCAAGCCCCCATTGAAGAGGACGAGAAACCCTAATACCCTAAATACTCTACTGTAACACGTTCGACTTAATAAATAAGAAAGAGAGGAGCCAGAGACTCCATTGCAGAGTGGACTAGCCGAGCTCAGGCCGGTGAACCACTATAATCTTGTTATCCTCCCCTTTCCCCAATTCCCAAAGCATTAACCTGCTCTATCAAGCACGAGCCTCGTAGCTCAGACACCGTACTTAGCTCTACATAGATCGATCATATCAAATAATCCTGTTCCATAGCTCATTCGCGTAGATTTACATCATCAGTTTGGCGCCGTCTGTGGGAACGACTGTTCCTATTACAAATAAGCTGATTCCTCAGTGACTGATGGTAACAACTCGAAATATGAGCAGAAGTCAAACAAACCTACCACGAATGCAAGATCAGCAGGAAGCCACCAACGGCAGACAACTTGGGAACGTCCAAGAGGCTAATTCCCCCATTAATAACGAGTTGGAGGCCCTTCGCCTCGTCAACCAACGCTTGCTAAAGGAAAATGCAGAGCTATCAAAGCTCATACAGTGCCCACAGGAGGCACGACCGGCCCAAGAAGGCCAGAATAATCCCCCACATAGGGAACAACGACACTGGGACCCCCTTAGAGAGGTCAACGAAGGAGGAGAAAGCAGCCAGACCAGGGGGCATGCTCCTTACCTACCCCCTAGGAATTACCACAATGAGGAAGTGCAAAGTCAGAACGATGGGGGTGAGAGGGACGATTTCTTCCCTTACCCGCAAGACAGGAGAAAACAACACTGGGAGCAACGCTTCAAAGACATCCAACAAGAGCTAAGCCATATGAAGGAGGCTGTAAAGAGCAAGGCTCCGGTTACAATGGATGTCTTGGTTCAGCAAATCGAGTCCCCATTCACCACGGGAGTGCTACACTTTCCTCTCCCACCAAAGTTCAGGGTGCCACAAATAGAGGTCTTTGACGGAACGAAAGATCCCGTAGATCATCTCAACACTTACAAGAACCAGATGGAGTTGCATGGATACCAGGATCCTGTACGCTGCAAAGCTTTCGCCATCACATTGAAAGGCTCCGCCCTAGCCTGGTTTCATAGGCTTCCACCAGCCTCGATCTCATCCTTTAAAGAGCTCTCCATCACTTTTGTATCTCACTTTATAGGAGCCCGGATATACAGAAAGTCAAGCTACCACCTGCTGAATGTGAAATAGGGGCCCCAAGAAAACCTGAGGTCTTACGTCCAAAGGTTTAACTCGGAGACACTAAAGGTAGACGTCCCAGACGAAAAATTCGTCATAATTGCTTTCATTGCAGGGTTGGGGGTGCAATCAAAGGACCTGATGTTCTCTATATCAAAGAATCCTCAGGCAAGTATGGCTGAGGTGTTAGCCAAGGCAGAGAAGTATATAAATGGTGAAGAGGCACTCCTTTCTAAAGTGGGAAGTACATCTTCACGAAAGGAGAAGGAAAAAGAAGAGAAGAGAAGGGACCGAAGTCCCAGGAAGGAAAAAGGGCGAGAAAGGTCCCCAAGGAGGGATAGAGATCGCTCGCCAAAGAGAAGAGGAAATGTCAGAGATCGTCTGGGCCCCATGCAGCCTGAACTACAGCCCAGATACAGACCTCAGCGGTTCACCCCACTTACTGCCGCTGTGTCACAAGTTCTGTATGAGGTCCAAAATGAGAAGTTCTTAAGATGGCCACCTCGGATGAAGGCAGATCCGGCCAAGAGAGACCCCACGAAGTACTGCGACTACCACAGAGATCATGGTCACCACACTGATGACTGCATTCAATTAAAGAAGGAAATCGAGTTCTTGATCCAGCGAGGTCAGCTACGTCGTTTTGTAGCCCATGACAACCAGAACCGAGCTCTTCCACCTCCACCGCCCCAACAGCAGGCACCTGCACCACATCAGCAGCCTCTGGGAGAGATTAGAGTAATATCTGGAGGGTTTGCGGGAGGCGGAGAGTCCAGCTCAGCCAGGAAAGCACACCTCCGACGGATCAGAGCCGAAGAAGCTCTCGAAGTACACGCTGTATCCAAAGCACCACGCTTAGATACCGCTATTACTTTTTCAGATGCTGATTTAGAGGGATGCCAGTACCCTCATGATGATCCGTTGGTGGTACGAGCTGTGGTGGCTAATAGAACCGTTCATCGGGTTCTAATTGATAATAGGAGTTCAGCAGATATCATTTTCGCACCTGCCTTCGACAAGATGGACATAGGAAGGGAGAGACTTGAACCTATAAACACTCACTTGCTGGGATTCTCCGGGGAAAGGGTGCTTCCCCTAGGCTCGATCCAACTCGTGCTCACCCTAGGGGACCCACCTTGCCAAGCCACCACCACCGTAAAATTCCTAGTAGTCGATGCACCCTCTGCATACAACATCTTGCTTGGAAGGCCATCCCTTAATTCTATGAAGGCAATCCCGTCTTCCTATCACTTAGTCGTAAAATTCCCTACAGAAAATGGAATCGGAGTAGTCCGAGGAGATCAGCGTGTAGCAAGAGAATGCTATATGACTTCTGTAAAAAGGAAGGAGGTTGAGAACATCCAATTGGATGAACTCGACATGAGGGATGAAATGGAGACAAGACCAATGCCATCAGAAGAGCTGGAACCAATTCAGCTTGATGAAAAGCCAGAACACCTCGTTTATGTGGGTTCCAGACTGAACGCTGAGCTCAAAGGTCTCCTCATCAAGTTCCTAAAAGAGAATATAGGAGTGTTTTCTTGGAAGCAAGAAGACATGGAAGGAATTGACCCTTCGGTTATTACATATAAGCTAAGCGTGAACCCAACTTGCAAGCCCATCAAACAGAAGAGGAGGAGTTTTGCCTCCGAAAGACAAAGGGCAATCAATGAGGAGGTCAGCAAACTCCTCGATGCCAAGGCCATCAGGGAGGTTGATTACCCCACCTGGTTAGCAAATGTGGTTCTTGTAAAGAAAACCAATGGAAAGTGGCGACTGTGCATTGACTTCACAGACCTCAACCGAGCATGCCCCAAGGACAGTTTTCCCTTACCTCGGATAGACCTGATAGTGGACGCCACAGCCGGGCATGAGCTCCTTAGCTTCATGGACGCCTTCTCAGGCTACAACCAAATCAGGATGGACCCCAGCGATCAAGAGAAGACCTTCTTTGTAACTGAACAGGGAACGTACTGTTATCAAGTCATGCCCTTCGGGTTGAAGAATGCTGGAACTACTTACCAGCGGTTGGTGAATAAGATGTTCCAAAAACAAATAGGAGCATCCATGGAGGTTTACATCGACGACATGCTAGTAAAGTCACTAAAGGCAGAGCTCCACATCGAGCACTTGGCCGAATCATTCCAGATCCTAAAGGAGTACAAGATGAAGCTCAACCCTGCGAAGTGTGCATTCGGGGTCTCGGCAGGAAAGTTCCTTGGTTTTATAGTTAGCAGCCGGGGAATTGAAGCTAACCCAGAGAAGGTTAGGGCAATGGTGGAAATGCAATCACCATCCAACACAAAGGAGGTGCAACGTTTGACTGGCAGGATAGCTGCCCTAAGCCGTTTTGTGTCTAGATCAAGCGATAAATGCCAGCCATTCTTTCAGATCTTGAAGAAGGCGTTCCAGTGGGATACCAAGTGTGAAGAAGCATTCGAAGCCCTAAAAATTTATATGAGCTCTCCTCCAGTTTTGGTGAGCCCTTTAGAAGGGGAAGTCCTCACCCTCTACCTAGCAGTTTCAAATTTTTCAACAAGCGCAGCGCTGGTTAGGGAGCGAGACAGAGCTCAGCAACCAGTCTATTACTGTAGCAGAGCTCTGAGGGGGGCAGAGAAGAGATATCCAAAGATGGAAAAACTCGTTCTAGCATTGGTTACAACAGCCAGAAGACTTAGGCCCTATTTCCAGGCACATACTATCGAGGTTCCAACAGACCAGCCGTTGAAGCAAGTGTTGCATAAGCCAGAGTCCTCGGGGAGGTTGGTTAAATGGGCCATAGAGCTCAGTGAGTTTGACATCAGATACAAGCCAAGAACTGCCATCAAAGGGCAAATTTTGGCGGATTTCATTGCAGAGTTCACAGCAGCAGCGCCTATGGAGACCACAGATTTAATACCAGACCTCCCCATCTGGAGACTTTCAGTAGATGGAGCTGCCAATGCTCAGGGAAGCGGTGCAAGAATGATCTTGACCTCCCCAGAAGGAATAGATGTCGAGTATGCCCTTAGATTTGGGTTCAAGGCTTCAAATAACGAGGCAGAATATGAAGTTGTCATTGCTGGGCTCAATCTTGCGTATTCTATGGAAGCAGAGCAGCTGGAGATCGGCAGTGACTCTCAATTGGTAGTAAAGCAGATAGAGGAGTCCTACGAGGCGAGAGGCGAAAAAATGGTCCTTTACCTCAGAAAGGTACGAGAACTAATGAAGAAGTTTGTGTAGGTTAAGGTCAGACACGTGCCTAGAGCAGAGAATGCACGAGCAGATGCATTGGCGAGGTTAGCAACTGCCTCACAAGAAGATTTGGATAGGCTAATACCAGTAGAGCACCTTCCAGAGCCTTCAGTGGGTATCGAAGAAGAGGACATACAACCAATCGAAGCTCAGCCGAGCTGGATGGACCCCATCATAGGGTACCTGCAGAGTGGGACTCTGCCAAGCGATGCCAAGGAGGCATCCAAGCTGAGGACCAGGTCAGCCAGATTTTCCTTGCTGCAAGGAAATCTGTACAAACAAGGATTCTCAACGCCTCTCCTTAAGTGCGTGGGAGATGAAGATGCTAACTACATACTCAGAGAAGTACATGAAGGGATATGTGGCAATCACATAGGAGCTCGGGCCTTGGCAGGAAAAGTACTGAGACAAGGGTATTATTGGCCCACCATGCTCAAAGATGCCACCGATTTGGTCAAAAAATGTAGGACTTGCCAAGAACATGCCAATGTTTCCCATTGTCCACCCGAGCTGCTAACCTCGGTGGTTAGCCCATGGCCTTTTCAGCAGTGGGGTTTGGACATTCTTGGACCCCTTCCCATCAGTGTGGGACAGTGCAAGTTTGCTATTATAGGGGTGGATTACTTCACCAAGTGGGCGGAGGTCGAACCTTTGGCAACAATCACCGAACAAAAAGTCTAAAACTTCGTTTGGAAGTCGATAGTTTGCAGATTTGGGGTTCCCAGAGCAGTCGTGTCTGACAATGGGAAGCAGTTTGACAACTCAAAGTTTAAGAGCTTCTGTGCTGAGCTTGGGATAAAGAACTATTTCTCAGCTCCTGCACATCCTCAATCCAATGGGCAAGCAGAGGTCACAATCAGAACCATAAAGACAGCTCTGAAGACTAAATTAGAAAACCTAAAAGGCAAGTGGTTGGAGTACATCCCTGAGATATTGTGGGCCTACAGGACCACCGTCAGGTCAGCAACTCAGGAAACCCCCTTCGCTTTGGCCTTTGGAACCGAAGCAGTAGCCCCTGTTGAGGTAGGGCTCCAATCACCAAGGGTGGAATTTGCAGATGCCGAACACAATGATGAGTCTCTCTTATTAAACCTCGATCTCCTGGATGAAAAGAGAGAAAGAGCTCTGCATCGTGTCCGACTTCACCAAAGGAAAACTGCAAGATATTACGACAGGAAGGTAAGGCACAAAAGTTTCAAGGCTGGAGACTTGGTACTTAGGAGGCTTCTGCTTGCAAGGAAGGATCCCACGCATGGGAAATTGGGACCCAACTGGGAAGGACCCTATATCGTATCAAGGGTAATCAGACCAGGGAACTATGAGTTGCAAACAGAGGAGGGGAAGGTCCTACCACACTCTTGGAATGCCGAACACCTTAAGAAGTTCTTTCAGTAAGTGTCACTTGTAGTAGAGCTGTTTTAATAAGAATAAGCGAGTTTTTATTCACCCTTATATGGTTTCCAAAGTAAAGGAATGTGCAGTAAGCTTTACAGCTAATGATAAGCTTCTTAGCTTATAAAATACAAGATGAGCTCTTCAGCTCATAAATAAACGATAAGTTTCTCAGCTTATAAAATACAAGATGAGCTCTTCAGCTCATAAACAAACGATAAGCTTCTCGGCTTATAAAATACAAGATGAGCTCTTCAGCTCATAAACACACGATAAGCTTCTCGGCTTATAAAGTACAAGATGAGCTCTTCAGCTCATAAACACACGATAAGCTTCTTGGCTTATAAAGTACAAGATGAGCTCTTCAGCTCATAAACACACGATAAGCTTCTAAGCTTATAAAATACAAGATGAGCTCTTCGGCTCATGAATAAGCAATAAGCTTCTCAGCTTATAAAGAACAGAGCGAGCTCTTCAACTCATACAAACGACAAGTTTCTAAGCTCATAAAATTCAAAGCTGATCTCTTCTTGGAGACACCAACAGTCTTTCCTCCACGACTAGTAGCCCTTGTGCACTGCCTACACACTCGAGGATCCCAATATGTTTAGTACAGTAGGGATCACCTACGAAATCAGGTTGGAATTAAGGTCAGCGCAAACATGATCTTCTGTTTTCCATCCACGTTTGTGTTCTGAACGCAAAGAGTGTGCTGAAATAACCTTACAGAACTCGGAATGAGCTCCTCAATTCGTAAGGAGTTGTATATTTCAAAAATGAAAGATCAGGTATTCAGAGTATCCAACAATACAAATGTTCAGAAAAATATAAGGAAAGTCATAGTTCGACATCACTCAAGAAAAGAAGAAAATACAAGGGTAGAGCTCCTAATTCTTCTTAAGCAGCGACTTCAGCTCGGCCACTTCCTCCTTCAGGCAAGCATTCTCCTCTTTCAGCTCGTCTCTTTCTTCCTGAGCCTTATGGAGTGAATCAAGAAGCTGTTGACCAGCGGGGGTGAGGAAGATAGTGGACAGAGAGTCAGGGGAAAAAGAGTCGTCTCTCTTACGCTTCTTTGAGCTCGCACCAGTATCCCCATCCTCGTCAGAATCCCCTTCCTCGTCAGAATCAGAGAAAGAGGTCCAGGAACAGTAGGGGACAGAGGAAAATTCATACTCCGTGGCCAGGCCCCCAAGCAAGAAAAGGTTCTCATCCGTCATCAGCTCAGAATAGGTCTTGGACTCCGCAAGCAGCAGCTCATTAATGTTCACCATCTGAGGCACGTCCAGATCAGGTGGACCTGTGCAACAAAAAATTTTTAAGAATGCGTCCTCAAAAGGAGATGCTCAAAAGAGTTCAGCTCGAACCTACCAGTGCGAGATAAGTTCTTCCAGGACCGTGGGACCCTAGCTTCGCGGCAACGATCCTGAGTGGACCTCCAAGACTCTCCAGAAGCGAAAAAGAAGCGTTTAGACCATCCTTCGGGATTGGAGGGAAGGCCTAGAACCAAAGGGCGTAATTTGAAATTCCTCCAACGAAAGAAGCTAAAGCAGGGGGCATCGTCTTCTTCGATCTCAAAGAAATACAGAAATTCAGAGACAAAGGGGAACCTGCCAAGACCATGTAAACGGCAAAACAGGAAGAAGCTTACCAAAGCGGCCCATCCCCAAGGGGAAAGGCGAGAAGGACATAGGTCATAGTAGGCAAGAATTCGCCCTATGGTCGGGTGGATGGGAAGGCGAAGCCCCATGTCCAGAGCACCTTCAAAAAAGCAGACTTCCCCTCGAGGAAGGTAGTTGCAGGGCTCGTCCGGAGTGGGGACTCGCAAAGGTAGATCAAGATCAAGAAGGAACCGTTTCTGGATAGCTTCCAAATCAGAGGACTCTAGGGACGATAGAGATAAATAGCGGCAATGCCACTTCCAGTCAATCCCGAACGAAGTCCTTTCTTGGAACAGAGAAGAAATAGGGGCAGCCATTAAAGTTCACGAAGAAAGGGTAACCACGAAGAATCAAGAAGAAAATCAGGGTTTTTCGCAAGAGAAGAAAGAAACTTAGCAGGTTAGAGGAAACTTAAAGAAGGCTGTAAGTTTTTAGGAAACCAAGAGACATGCGAAAGGAAATCGGCTGTCTTTTTGGTTTCTTAATTAATAAAGGCGGTTATGGTTATGGAAAGCAGTTGGAAAGAAAAGGCGGGAAAATGAATCAGCACAAGATCAACTCTCCTATCGCACTCAAAACGACCGAAGAAAGTTCTGACCCCACCAAAATATTCCTCATATTGGAGCTCAGCCCGGTTGGCAACATTGCACCTCAGAATGATCTCCCAGACCTGCGGCTCCTAGAGCCTTGCCCACATCAGAATGATAAAACTCCTGATGGGTTCCTCAGTTCATCAAAAGAACTTAGCGACTCATGAAGTCCATAGTCTTGCATGAAGAAGGGCTGAAGTACTTCTCAAAGCGCAGAAGAAAGTTCAGAAAAATGAAATTTGTTATCTATTTCAGAAAGGGTCCATTAAACAAGCCATGAAGCTCAGTAAGAACTTTCAAGTTCACAGAAAAAGCCAAGGAGCTCAGTAAGAACTTTTAAGTTCACAAGAAGAGCTGTATAACTCAGCAGAAACTCCCAAGTTCACAATATCAAGCTGTGTGGCTCAGAATGGAAAAGAAAAGAGAAGGGATTCCTAGGATACCAACTACCGAGCTCAATAGCTCAGGAGAATCCATTGAGCATAACACCAAGTCTTCTATACTCTTCAAATCTAGTAATTTTGCTTCAAGAAGTGCACAGCACCCCTCAAAGCAAAAGGGGGCAAGGGGAGTAGTATACAAAGCAAAACGCATATAAAGCAAAACAAGTAAGTGAGCAGTTCGAAATTCGAAGATATATATGTGCTAAACCAGCAAAAGAAAAACAAGATGAAGATTACAAAGAAATTACAACTAAAAAGTCCTAAGTTTCTGGAGGGGGAGTAATTGAAGGATCTCGCAGCTCAGTAGATAAGCCCTCAGCAACAGAAGTAAGGGAAGAGCTTCCAGAAATGCCTTGGGTCCCTGCTTCCGTTGATTCTGGATCTTGAGCAAGGGCTTCAGTCACCAAGTCAGCTGAAAATGGTGCAGAAACAGGAACAGCAGGATCTGCAGCAAGGAGCTCAGGAGTCGTCGTTGGAGGCTCAGGAAGCACGATAAGAGCTCCAGAGGTCCCAGGGGCAGGTATGTCTTGACTCAAGGCTGCAGCTGAGGGAACCGAGACATCCTCCTCATCATCAGAGACAGACTCTTCCATTTCTTCTTCGGTGGGGATAGAGAAATTGAAGTCAAGGTCAGGGAAAGCTTTGACAGCCTTGCGCCTAAAGGCAAGCCATCCAGTAGCCCTCAATGTGGTGGCCTCATCTCTTAGCTCAGCAATCTCTTTGTCCCTCTGTTGGACCAAACCTTTCTGCTCCTCGAGCTCCTCGCAGAGCTTGCCGTTAGCCTCGTTGAGGGCGAGATAATCTTGATTGACCTGGCTGAGCTCTTTCTTGGCATCAAAAGCCTCTTGGCTAGCTTTGGACCATGCCTCAACCTTAAGCTGCAGGTCCTCCTTAACTAGCCTTAGCTCATCTCGAGCTTTCTTCACCCCTTCCTCAGCTCTGACCTTGACGGTTAATGTGTGTTTGAGGTCGGAGGCTTGCTTCACCGTTTGCTCTTTGAGGCTCTCCACCTGAGCCCTGAGGTCTTCATTCTGAGCCCTGAGGCCTTCGTTCTCAAGGGATAATTCAGAAACCTTGACCTTATACGTTTTCAGAACCTTGAAAGAGCTCTCTTGAGACCGAACCCGGTGCAGCAGACCTTTTGCATGGAGGGCAGCCTGAGAATATAAAGTTCAGTAAATTACGCCAGATCACTAAATAAAAACAAGTAAAGGGGGGAAAGTGCTAGCACTTACAGCAGCTGCTCCCTGAAGAGCTGAAGAGATGGACTCCTCAAGGGGCATAGAAGCAGCCTTCAGGACATCAGACTCAGAAAAAATAGAAGAAAGAGCTCCTGCAGCAAGATCCATGTTGTCAAAAAAAGAATCCTCGTCTTCTCCCTCAGATTTTCTCTCTTTCTCAACCATCTTCCCAGAAGCAGTGTATGAGAACTTTCTGGGTTGGAGATCAGGGATCACTCCCAAAGCTTTCTCAACCTCAGAAGAGGAAGGGAAGTCTGATCTCCCACTTGAGCAGACACCAACCCAGGATGGGCCACCGGAGGGGAAGGGGGAACGGCAATTTGAGGGGTGCCGGATGAGGAAGGCGGTGCCTTATTGGGAACCAGTTCTTCGGTAGCAGAGGGGGGTGAAGGCACCTCCAATCTGGGGATTTTAGCCCGGGTGTTTGGACCACACCCAGAGCTGACCCGGGCCTTGCGCTTGCCAGATCTGCCTCCTTTCAACAGTTCCTCAACCTTAGCCTGAAGCTCCTCTGGAGTAGACTTCATGGTAGAAGGACCTGGAAGGTCTGAATAGAACAAGGAGTAGTAAAGAGAAGAGGAAGAGAAGGAAAGATAATGAAAAAAGGAAGAGAAAGAAAGTGACAATGAAATTACCTTCTTCAGCCCCTAAAACAGATAATGGAATAGCTAGGGTCACCGCAGGAGGACTCAGACCTAGCTCCACCAAATTTCGAGACTCAATCAGGTCGGCGTACCTCTCTGGCTTAATCTTCCCCAACTTCACTAGCACCTTCTTATCTTCAAGGCTGAGCTCAGGACGATCACCTGAAAAGAAGAAAGTGTGCAAATAAGAGAAAGGCAAGAGGCCTATAAGTTCCAGATCAGAGCTCAGTCGACTCAAGTGAAGACTCACCCAAGTTTTCTGGTTCTGTCCAAGCCGTAGGGATACCAAGAGTATCTGTCCTATCAGCAGGATTGTACTCCCAATTGGTACCCCCAATGTAAAAGAAATGATTTTTCCACGACTTGTGAGAAGAGGGGAGGTCAGTAATAATTTTCTTAACTTTAGTTCGCTTGGAAATATACAGAAAACCTTCAGCGGAGGTCAGTTTGACATTGAAGAGCTCCATAAGCAGAGAAATGCTAGGAACCCCGAGTTTATGCTTCTTAAAGATGACTAGGAGACCAACCATGACACCATAGAAGTTGGGAGAAATCTGGGAAGGGCATACATGGAAATGTTGCAGAACAGCCTTGATAAAGGGATGCAGAGGAAAGCGAAGACCGTTCTCAAAGGCGGCAAGAAAGAAGCAGACCCTATTGCGTACTTGCTCTACATAGTAGATGGATTTATCTGGACACCAGGGTTCAACCCCAGGAGGAAAACCGTATCGAACCTTATAAGTTTTCATTAAACCAGGGGCCTCTCTACTGTAGCCCACAGACTCGGCATGCCTGAAGGCAGACCCCAAATATGAGGTCTTTTCTTCAACCCCGACTCCACTCACCTTAACCTTGCCTTTATCAGGTCTGGGGGGCATGGGAGAAGAGGTAGAGGGAGGTTCCTCGGTGCCAGCCTCGGCCTCTCCAGCCTCCACACCGGGAAAGTTATCAATCTCATCGCCAACATCCCCCAGATCGGTGTCCTCAGATCGATCCCCTAATAGGGAAACAGAGGAACGAGTAGCACCAGAAGAAACAGACATATTTGGGCAAGAAAAGGGAATATTAAAGGAACGGTATAGAGGAGGAACACTACTCAAACTTTCCCTAATAACTCTAGGGTCAGCACAGTAACTCCCAACAGCGAGTACGCGCACGATGGAACTCCAGTCCACGAAATGGGGAAGGGGAGACAAGCAACAATCACGAGACCAGAAATAGAAGAACCTATGGGCCCAAAAACGCAGCAACCACCTAGAACACAGAGGGTCCAGAGTTGGAAAAATCTAAAAAAGGATAGGGAAAACGTACCTAGAGGGGGAAGAGCAGCGAACAACAAATTCGGAACCGAATCAAGAGGGGAAGCACTGCTAAGCCTTCGAATCAAACACAGAAAGGCTGATTTTGGGCAAGAATCAGAGAGCTTCAAGACTGGGGCTCAAGAATTCACAGAGGCAAGGAATTCGGAGAAACAGAGGAGAAGATGAACAGTGCAAACAAACGGTTCAGGTAGCCGTTTTGGGTATTTAAAGCTTGAAAGACGTGGGCTGAGGCATGCGCGGGAATCGAGGAAAGTCATGATTGCTGCAAACCGTCAAAAGTCTTCAAGTCACGTGCCAAACCAGGGGTAGCCACATGCAGATCTAACTCGATTTTGGGAAGCAGGTCAGCCCCTGCCTAAGCCGACTTAAGGCAAGGGCTGGGGGGCAACTGATGATACCTAAAGTAAATCCAGACACGAGCTTAGATAGTAAGCTCAGCTCGAGAGCTCAGGTAAAATAAACAGAGCTCATCCAGCAATGGTCTGAGCTCTGCCAGCTGGTACTAGAGTTCCCAGCTGAAGACACGAACTGAGAAATAACGAGAGGACATCAAAATGACAGCAGATACCCTCGTAATGGGAATTAAGCCAATCCAAGGCGAAAAACTCGTTGTCAACCAGGATCCTCTCCTAAAACCAAGGAGAGGATCCCATGATAAAAGGCAAAGAACTCGTCATTCGGAGCCAGCCATAAGAAGTTTAGGTAACCCCGAGATTATAGATGAAGATAGGGCACGATCCCTTCGATAAATGAGGTGACTTCGAATTAGAGGTAAGCATGAGGCTATAAAAAGGAGGGCAAGCCCCCATTGAAGAGGACGAGAAACCCTAATACCCTAAATACTCTACTGTAACACGTTCGACTTAATAAATAAGAAAGAGAGGAGTCAGAGACTCCATTGCAGAGTGGACTAGTCGAGCTCAGGCCGGTGAACCACTATAATCTTGTTATCCTCCCCTTTCCCCAATTCCCAAAGCATTAACCTGCTCTATCAAGCACGAGCCTCGTAGCTCAGACACCGTACTTAGCTCTACACAGATCGATCATATCAAATAATCCTGTTCCATAGCTCATTCACGTAGATTTACATCATCAATCCTTAATTGATTTTACATCATCATTAATAATTCTTATTCTAAATTATACTAATCACTGCTCCTTAAAAACATGCAAATCATGGGTCTTTGATGATTTGATCATGTGTTTCTTCTTGTAATTGATGCTCATTTTGTAGGCATCCCCAGCCGGTATCATTGCTCAGTTTTTTAATGGCACCTCAGCCTTATAGTCTAGATTGCTATGTACCTGAACCTCAGAAATAATGAAAGATGAGGGTAGGGTCCGTATTTTTGTTCAGAAAATGGAGTTCAAGCAGTACAATGGGTTGCTCTTGCGTCACAGTCGACGTAAAGCTCCTGTCGCTTTAGTCTGAAACCCACTGAAGAACACAGAAGAGCAAACGGTGTATCACCCTTGACGTGTCTCCTCTGGAAGGTACCCTCGGAAAAGACTTATATTCCGGTGCCCTTTTTTAGGTTTCTCACACTTTTCCAATACCCAACACCCTGTCTCTCTCTCCCCCTCTCTATTCAGCCAAAAAAATTTATGACTGTTAAAAAATAAAAAATAAAAGAAAGAAAAGATAATTCTGAAAAATAATTTTTCCACATTATAGTTAGACCCTTATTGATTAATATCTCTTAATTTTGTCCCATGAATTTAGTAGTCTGTTAGAGCTCTAACGTTGCTCATCTTAGGTTATAGGGTCTTTAGTTCAGATAATGTCTCAGCTCATTAATAATTGAAAAGCAGAGAAAAAATTGATTGGGTGTTGTTATAATTTTGAAAACTACAATGCTACTATTTAAAATTATAAAAAAAGGATAGGAAAATTTGTCCCAAGATTTTCCAACTTTTTTTTCATCTCTCTCTCCCTCTCCCTCTCCCTCTCCCTCTCTTATGTAAGAGAGAGATGGAAAAGATATCTGGAAGTGGAACGGCGCTTAATATTGGCTAGTTTTCATGAGCGCAAACTTTAACAAAGAAGGGACAGGTGGCTTTTGGGTCTAATGCCACGTAGCATGTGCTGTGGGAATTTCATATTGACGTGGCAACCACTAGGGGCTCAAAACCAAATAAATAGGCCTCCAAGCTAGAGCCCTCTGTTCTGTCCATCCAGCTCGCTCTCTCTCCTCCCTCTCCCAAAACTCTCCATCACTCTCTCCCTCTCCCTCTCCCTCTCCCAAAACTCTCCATCACTCTCTCCCTCTCCCTCTCCCTCTCCCACCCAACATTTCTTTCTCCTCTCCTTTTCTTGAGAGAGTGCCAGCGAAAAAATGCCAGGGTTTGGTGAAGTAGAAACACCAAATGGAGATCTGTCCAGAGAACCTTGTCGGGCTTCCAACTCCCATGACTTCCAATCCATACTTTCTTCCTGTTATCCTATCACCCTCAAGGTATACATAACTCCGAGGGACTGACCTAGTAGTAATTCATTGACTTGATAAACGTCTCACTTAGGAGTTGGTCAGACAAACATCCAATATCTAACTTTTTTATATATATTCTTTGGGGCAAACATCCAGAATATAAAAATGTAGGCACTGTGATTTAGCGTAGTATTACCAATAAAAAATAAATTGACTCTGAGTTAACCTGGTTGACTCGGGCACAGAAAATCAGGAGACTCAATTGACCATCAAAATTGACTTTTCTGTTTGCGTTTTTGTCATGCAGTTTATGGACGTGTGTTACAGGGTAAAGCAAGAAAACAAGAACAATGGAAGTTTTAAAAGGGTGTTCAGTAGGGGACCCACGTGTTCCGTTGATCAAAGATCAACGGTCTCAATTCAAGAGCGGACGATCTTGAACGGAATCACCGGAATGGTGTCCCCAGGTGAAATCCTAGCTGTTCTCGGCCCATCCGGCAGTGGCAAATCAACGCTCCTTAACGCACTTGCAGGGAGACTCCAAGGACACAACCTCACCGGAACAGTCCTCGCCAACAACCTGAAACTCAGTAAAACGGTCTTGAAACGAACCGGGTTCGTGACGCAAGATGACGTCCTCTACCCACATCTCACAGTACGCGAAACCCTAGTTTTCTGCTCTCTTCTTCGCCTGCCAAACTCTCTCTCCAAGGCAGAGAAAATATCCATGGCCGACTCAGTGATTTCCGAGTTGGGTTTGGTAAAATGCGAGAACACAATCATTGGCAACACTTTCATACGAGGCGTTTCAGGAGGAGAGAGGAAGAGAGTGAGCATAGCACATGAGATGCTGATAAACCCTAGCTTGTTGATCCTTGATGAACCCACTTCGGGGTTGGACTCGACGACGGCGTATCGGTTGTTTTCGACGCTGGGGACGGTGGCTCAGAAGGGGAAGACGGTGGTGACGTCGGTTCACCAGCCATCGAGCCGGGTTTACCAGATGTTTGACTTGGTTCTGGTCTTGTCGGAGGGAAAGTGTCTGTATTTTGGGAAGGGAAGTGAGGCCATGAGTTACTTTGAGTCTGTTGGGTTCTCGCCGTCTTTTCCCATGAATCCTGCTGATTTTCTGCTTGATCTCGCAAATGGTACGTAATTTTTTGTTTTCTACTTCAACATACATACATGCATTCATACTATGTTTAGGCAATTTGCATTTGTTTAAGAAAAAATAACTATGACGGCTAGTGGGTCAGATTTGTTTCCTGTCTAATTATTTATTAAAACTAAATTTATACCTTGTAGCTTTTTTGTTGATTTTGTATTAGGCAGACTAAGATTTATCAACCCCAGAGAATTGTCCCTGTTACTGTTCTTTAGAGTTGTTGTTGTTTGAAGGGATACATTATTCTAAGAGAAATACAGTGTAACCTAAATTTCTAATTCAAATTTACATTTCAAATTAAGGGAATCATTAGATGAATGGGTCTCATTAACTTTTTAAATGGGACTCACTGATCCAATTGTCCTTTTTATTTGAGATACATATTTGAATTACAAATTTATACTAGGTAGCATTACTCTTATTCTAAACCCCACACACTGAATAAATTGCACTCGAGCTTGGGTTCTTGTCGAGGGTTTATCAGCCGTCGAATTTAACCTTAAGCGACTTAAGGTTGACTCCAAAAGTAAATGTTTGTTCTTTTCCAGAGCCAGACTCGAGATATTTCTTCATGACTTGAAAGCCCAGCGAACTGTCTGAGTTTTCCTTGTACTATGGTGAAGAAAAATTTAATAGCATTTAATTTGAAAGCTGTTAATACATCAAAAAAAGCAAAGGACCAGTGGTACAGGAGCTAGTGTGGGCCTTTCTTAGAGAAAATGTCAAAATAGGTTTGTACATTAGCCTTGGTCCTAAATGTACTAAATTAATTGATCATGAACCAAATTCCATTTTTGGATCATATGGTACTCCAAATGACGTTTACACAAGGCATAGTACACTAGAAAATAACATAATCTATAGTTCCAGTGGAATATGATAAAAACATAGATATATAATTCAGTGGATGAGATTCTCGTTAAATATAAATTTTGAGAAGGTTAAATATATATATAATCTTGTTCACACATGTATAAAAATTATTTTTGTTATCCAAATCGTTAATACTTAATTCATAATGACAGAGCTTTACTATTGAATCCTATCCTAATCCGAGATTATAAGGAGTATTTTAGACCCACTACTATAATATAGAATATAGATGGATGAAACAACTCATCGTATCATGTAGATTGGATGATGAACAATAAGACTTAAACTTAAGATTTCCAAATCGAAACGTTTGATATTTTATTCCTCCCAACTATTTTCCACTCATGGAAATATCCCAATTGATTAGAACACCAATTATGTGGTGGTTGGGAGGTGGCAAACTAGGGGTGGTGAGTGGTGGGATAGTGACCATAGTGGTGAATTTTGTGTATAAGACTAGTTTATTGTTTGGTGAGGTGGAAAGCTGACCACTTTTTTCTTGAAAATTTTAGTGAATAAATCGATTAGAAACGTAAAAGACTTTGAACCCTGAAAGTTCGGTTAGTGGAAAATATATTGTTCTGTGGCTCTTCTCCACGTGTCCTCTTAGCTCAGCTGGTCGGTATTCCCCATTTTCTCTCTCCTTCCTTTTTGAGCTAAATCAACTTCTATTTCAGTCTATTCACTCCTTTGGGAATGTGGAGGGGAAAGAAAAAGGGCAATGCTTTCTTTATAGAGATAAGTTTTATCTATTTCGATCAAATTCAATTATTTCTTATAAAGTTTTTAATTTTTATTATTAGATGTAAGCAGTGAATTCCATAAATTTAATGATCAACACTTGATCAAATTAAAAATATTTTAAATTCAAGAGGATCATAATCAAAGATTAGTAGTGCCGCCCCATTTGAAAACATAAATCTCGAACTAGATGCATAACATTTGGAGTCTAGCTAGCATTTGAGATGAATAAGACGTGAAATATAAAGATGTCGGTAGCGAATACTTATCCCATTGTATCTCAGTGAATTTGACAAAAGAAAGCTTTAATCTGTCTTAATAAGTACAAGGCCTGTTAGTCAAAGTTGTAGAATTTTAGACCCTCGTGGGTTGAAATAAGGGACTCAGTTTAATAAAGATACCATCCAACTAAGATTGAAATTGATGGGAACGGATCATTTTAAGCCACTGATAGTTTCCAATCTGGAATTCATTGATGGGAGATGGAACCCAGTATATGCTTATTATTAGACAAAACACAATTTACCAATAAACTAAGTTTATAGTATGGTTTCATGACAACAGTTCAGATGGGGAAGTTTTCAGTGATTGGAATATCTAGGAAGAAACGACATGATTGATTTCGATAAACATTCTTTGCAGGTGATTGTTAGCTTTTTAGCTTCTTGTTTAAATGAAACTTGGTTGGGTCGATTTTTGGTTATTAAAAAAGTAGAAGAAGAAGAAGAAGAAGATGATTATAGGATTGATTGTGGACCCTGCAGTCTCATCTGTCAACTTTGTAGTACTAATGGTCCTATCCTATGGATTATTGAAAAAACAAGACATTTGCCAACTGTCTTCTGATAGAAATGCAACAATGAATGATTTGATTTGAGCATTGGATTTGAAAAGGAAGCCAAAGTAAGAACATAGCATACTCTGGTTGACCCTATAATGAAGGATTGTGAAAGTGACATGTTATGGTTCACCTTGAGAAGAGGACTTTCACAACACATTATCTTTGAGTTTGCAGTGGGTGTGGCCACCACTTCTCAACTCCATACTCAAGAGTAAATACTAATGGTAAGCATTGTGATATTGTGATCATTTTAGAATGAGTTGTAGACTGTTTTGTTCAATTTTCTAACATTTCAAATGACAGTCTATCTATTCAATGTGGAGGTATGGTAGCATACACTCCAAGTGCATATCCATTCCCTCTTTCAAAAATCACAAGACGGGATTATAAATTTTCTGACTCTTCAATGACTAGAGTGTCGTGTATTAAGTGGTCCTTTCTTGGGGTTGGATTGTGACTCAATAGGAAAGTTTTCCTATTATGATATGGACTTCATTGAACCAAGAATATAGTATTTTTGTGTATGATTTTGTAAATCTGATCATGTTTAATTAGACCGTGCAGTAGAAAGAGTTTCGTCACTAGATTATCTTTTTTTCCCGTATGGCTTTAAATTTTGGAGATACAGCTTTGAAATTTGAAGTTCAACGTAATATAGCGTGAGCTCAGAAAGTCATTTAGACTGAATTGACACTTTATTAGTATTTAGAAAACAAAATTTATTAAATTTAAAGTTAAAAAATATAAAAGTGAAAATTGTGTCCAATTCAAATATTTTAAAATCCTAACTATGTTGACTCTTCAAGGTCGGGTGTAGTATCTTATGTAGAAAATCTAGGGAAGTGTTTGGAAATCTAGATTTGAATTTTGGACCTTGGGACACAAGGGTTTGTGGTCAGCATATTTTTCCCTAAAACAAATAGATGGGACATGTCACTAAGCCAAGTCTATAATTAAATAATGCTTTGGTGGAGAGCATGTTGAGATGGGATTATCTTTTTGGGCTATTGTTTAAGAGCTAGACATATGCAAGTTCAGAGCATTAGACAAACCTAAAGTGGGTATTGTTCCTTCAATATTTTATCACTGGACACAATGATGGTAGTATGGTAGCATATATTAAGGGAAGGTGACAACATTGCTTGCGTGAGATAGCATATCTATCTTTTATTACATACTTACCTTTATTCATTAACGATTTTCAATCATAGTCAAAGTTGATTTGTAATGTCCATAAAATAAATAGATCGACATAAAATCATACTGATTGAGTCAATTTGTACACGACACGAATTCAACACAAATTATTATCAGCCTTAAATCTCACCAAGAGGTGGGTACTATGGTTCAAGGGAAATCGGCACACTTATCTGAACTTTTACCTTGATATCTTTTCTTTCATGAACTCTAGCATTTACACATATAGTTTTCGCATTCATGATATCTATATAATAAGATAGTTAGATTTTTGAATTTATGGGGGGTATATTTTTCTCCCAAATTTCACAAACCCAACACAAACACTCCACAACACACAGCTACACACACTCATTATCTACACACTTCAGCTGTATATATACTCCAATTAGGGGTGGCAATCGAGTCGTGTCGTGTCGAACATTAGTCAACCCTAACCCAACCCATTTAACTATCGTGTCGTATCGAGTTGATCTGTTTATTTTCGTGTCGTGTTCGTGTTGGTATTCGTGTTGACCCACATAAACTTTGAATAAAAAATTTAACGTTAAGATTTTATTTTCACTTAATTGGATTTCTCCTCGTACTTTTTTTACAAACTAAAAATTAACTTAATAATAATAATGAGTAATAATATCTTTTTTATACAATAATTATGTCAGTGTTTTATAAACAGTTACAAATAATTAATATTTTATTTCTATAATACTAATTAAATATGTTAATTGTACATTGCGCAACCAAATTAAACATCAGAAGTAATGGAAAAAACAAACCATCAGAACATGAAAACTCATATATGCAACGAAAAGGTCAGGTCAATCTCCTTCGAGTTAAAAACTTCGTGTTGACGGGTCGTGTCATACACAGGTTTGTACAAAAAAATAGTCAACCCAAACTCATTTATTTCGTGTCGTGTTCGTATCGAGTTATCGTGTCGTGTCAAAAATTGTCACCCCTAACTCCAATACATGCATAATGTCATAATTTAGTATATAATGACTTTAATCACGGGATATCGCTAGTCTTCCTATATATTGTCTGGGGAGTATTATGTATTCAAATCTATCAAGCCATGAAGTTAGGACTTGTGGGCCAAATTTTATAATTAAATGTTCGACCCAATTTTAAATGATCCAAATTCCACAAAAAGAGACATTCTCTATTCCCCTCGTATCCTTAACATAATTATCCATAGCTGTGGTTGAAAATGAATACATTTTCATGACTGAATCTGAGGAAGCATTGATACCTCCACAGGTTTAGACTTTAGAAAGTGTTCTCTTCCTTTTGGTACCTAGAACTTGAGTGTGTATTGAGAGGCCACCACGTGTTGGGTGGGTTTACAAATGAGGACCAATTCATACCTCCAAAGTGGACTGTCTGCTCTTTGAATATTTTGAGAACAATGAAAAGAAATGAAGTGGGGGTGGTGGTCCAATCCATGAGCAGCACCAACTTCAGTGGACTCCCACCTTACCACCACCATTGGATAGCTTTAACTAATTACCTCTTACGTGCTACTTATTACTTGCTAGTGCAACCCACTAATTCTCTATTTATCATGTTATTAAAATAATAAATTAGATATTCGCATTTTTATAATGCAATTACGACTTCTTTATTCTACCATATAATTAAAACGCCGTACTTTAAATGGCATATGATGCCCTGCTCCCTTATGCTAACACTGCCTCTAATTGTTTGCCTTAATTGAAAAAAGTACCAAATCAGATATGGTTGGACCAGTAGAATGAAATACACCTACTTGGAGCAAGGCACGGGCAAGGAACTGCATCCCCCGCCCGTAGAGAGTTCTAGAAACTATTTTTCATCTCACTTCCATCATAGATAAGCAAGGATCTTCCTTGATTATAAAACTCGGAAAAAGAAAGAGTTAAGCGCTTGTAATGTCTAACACCGTACCTCTGCTTCATAAATTTTGCACCATGTAGTTGGGGCACTAGTACTCAACTATATCATTGGAAGTCGGACATTACAAAAATCTATGATACATTCTATTTTTGTGAATGGTAGCTAACCTGGTTAATAAATTATCTAGGTGTGAGCCACCTTGATGGTGCAAGTGAGAGAGAAAGGCCCAATGTGAAACAATCCCTTGTATCATCCTACGACAGCTTGCTAGCTCCAAAGGTGAAAGCTGCCTGCATGGACACCTCAAGTACTGTACCAAAAGAAATTATGATAATTGAAAGCCACAAAAAGCACAGAATCAGGTTCATCAATGGCTTCTCCACTTGGTTTAATCAGTTCAGCATTCTCCTCCAAAGAAGCCTCAAAGAGAGAAGGCATGAAACCTTCAACTCTCTCAGGGTCTTCCAAGTGATTGCAGCCTCATTATTAGCCGGTTCCATGTGGTGGCGCTCGGATTTTCGTGATGTTCAGGATCGACTCGGGCTACTCTTCTTCATTTCCATCTTCTGGGGAGTGGTCCCATCTTTCAATTCTTCATTTGCCTTCCCTCAAGAGAGAGCAATCTTCATGAAAGAAAGGGCTTCGGGTATGTACACTCTCTCGTCCTATTTTATGGCACGAATTGTGGGCGATCTACCAATGGAGCTCATTCTCCCGACGTTTTTCCTCACCATAGCCTATTGGATGACGGGGCTAAAACCCGAATTGGGGGCCTTTCTTTTGACACTCTCCATCGTGCTCGGGTACGTGCTCGTGTCTCAAGGGCTAGGCCTTTTTCTTGGAGCTCTGATCATGGATGCCAAGCAGGCTTCAATGGTGGTCACTGTCACAATGCTAGCATTTGTTTTGACAGGTGGGTATTATGTGCATAAAATGCCCGATTGCATGGCTTGGATCAAGTACATTTCCTCCACATTTTACAGCTATAGGCTTCTGATTAATGTCCAATATGGAGGAGGAGAGAGAATTTCATCTTTTCTGGGCTGTTTCCACCAGGGAAGCAATAATGCAAGCTGCAAGTTCATTGAAGAAGATGTTGCAGGGCAAATCCACCCTGCAATGAGTGTCTGCATCTTGGTTTTCATGTTTGTTGGGTACAGATTGCTGGCTTACTTTGCCCTGAGGCGTATTAGAGCTTAAACCCTTTTTTGACATTGCAAAATAGGTCCATTGGATTGGCATAAACTGTGGTCAAGATATGGGAAAAATAACAGTACTTTGTGAGACTAAGTGTATAGAATTGCACGAGAGCAAGTCCTTCAAGATTTACTTGCACTTGGCAAATGAACCCACATTTATTAATGTTATTCAACCTTTCGTTATTAGTAAACGGATAATTGTTTTTATTACATGTTTTTGGACTTGTGATTGCAACATAATCTTTTGATGCACACAATATCTAACAATCAACATCAGTTAAACCAAAGTTCTATCTCATCATTTGGTCCACGATTGGACCACCTCATTTGGGTTTATTGATGATCCTCTGGAACAATGTAAAGCAGGAGGTACACGAGCAATACTATGTAACTCAAATCTGTAATTTAAATTTGCATTTCAAATAAAGGAGAACCATTGGATCAGTGGGTCCTATTTAAAAAAATTGATGGTACACATTCATCTAATGATCCCCTTTCATTTTGGGATGCAAATTTGGGTTACAAATTTAGGTTACATAGTATTTCTCGAGGTACACTCCCTTGAATATCCCATTAGAGGGAAGCATTAATAGACTGTGTATACAAGTATTCGTGACAGACCCAATAGTAAAGTCCAAGAAGAGACGTTAGCCTCCTTGATTTAACTTGACTTAGATTAATTAGGTTAAAATGGAATCGGTAATTAATTTGTTAATAACTCTTAGGTGTTCTTGAAAAAAATCACACTTCGCTTAGTCCGATATTCATACAATATAGGCATTGCCACACTATGCAATAAAACCGCATCTAATATTATAATCAGTTTAGAACAATAAGACAAACTCAAATACACAACATAATAAGTAGGTGAAACAATTACAAGGATATAACACTATTATTTCTGCTCCCAAAATTCAAACTTACCTATTAACTCACACACACACACACACACATTATAACCCTTGTTTTGTGAAAATTTCATTCCGAGTATTTTATCTTCACAGAAATAGATTTTCCAGCACCCTGGCACGATGATCTGACGCTTTGGAGGATTCGAGATCCCTGGATTTTCTTAAGGTCGTCTTTAGCTCCTCATTTTCATGCTTCTTGTGCGTACAGATTTTTGCACAATATAAATGTTCGAGTAGAAGCAGGACTAGGGCGAACTCGTCTTGACCGTTGACGTCGAATCCTAGCGATGAAGTGGATTGGCGTGACGTAGGCCAAAAGGAACTGGTTGGATTGATGGTGGCTCCTCCTTGTGGAACGGTTGAACTAAGCCTCACAAACGGTGTTGGATTCCGGCTTCTCCTGGACAAGAAGAGAAGAGTTAGAAGGGCGCCGGAGTGTCTCCGGCGTTTCCCCTCCGACGGACAAGTCAGTAGTCGTTTTTGAGAGGGAGATTATTTGGAGCACACTTGTTTGCATGTGTTGCGTACCTTCGATTTGCCTCTCAGAGAGCTATTTATACCTTTGTTGGTAGTAATCATTGCGGGCTAGTGCACAATAGGAGATTTCAGTCATGGGGAAGCGTTTTTCCCCTTTTGCAGAGATATTTGAAGGCTCTTAACTGCTCGGAGTCCCGACCAATCAATGCCCCTTCCCTCGGGCGCCCGGGCAATAAATGCTCTTATCCCTATGCAAATGTATTGAATGCTTGATCTTCGTAGCACTTAATGCGCCCCTTTCCGGGCTATCCCAGTCATCAAGGACATCCCATCATACTGAATGTTTATTAAATGATCCCCTGTATACCCGGACAATGACTGGGACCTTTGTGTAAAGCTATGTACTGCTCTGCCCACAGTACTACGTGTCCTTATCCCCTTGGTTGCCAACTCTGCTTACCCTGCCTGCCTTACTGAGTTGACGGAAAGGACAAGCCAGTGACTCCTTCCTCACCTTAGTCTCCATAAGCCGAAGACGTCGGGGAGCTTTTGGAGCCGAGATGACGTGTACCGGGCCTCATATCCCGAGAAGACATATGCGCCGAGGACACGTGTGGGATGAGGCAGCACCGAGGTTCATTGAGTGCCGAGATTACGTGTCATCAATCTAAACCACCAGTGGTATCCGGACGCCGAGGACACGTGTCACCATTCTAGTACCGGGATCACACGACGCCGAGGACGTGTGTCGTGACATCAGTCGTCGGAGCACAGTGATCCCCCGAGAACACGTGTTACCATCTGCTGAACCCACAGAATGTCCCATCAACTGCCCCCCAGCCCTTGGCCTTCGTACGACAGAGGACACGTGTCGTGGAGAAGGTGAGAGGGCTCACCAACTCCGTCACTTCTGCAGCCGCAATCCCCTCTTCGGAGATCGTGCGCATTAAATGCGCCTCTCATCGTGCTTCGTGCGCAATGATGGGGACAGGTACTATATAAACAACACTTAGCTCATCCGTGCTTCGTTCTCGAAAGCTAACTCTGCAGAGCTATTCATCGCCGGAAAGTTCGCCGGAGAGTCGCTGCAACTGGTTCACTTCGCCGCCTCATTTGACGCTTTTTTCTGAAGACCACAGTCCTCTGCCGCCACCGCTTCCTTCTTCATTCCTCATTCCGGTGAGTCTCCTTACATTACTCGTTTTCTTTCCTCTATTTTCATCGTTTTTCCGGCGACCAGTCGCCTTCTTCTCCTTCGTCTGTGTCAAGAGTGACCCTGCCTGTTCATACTCCGTCCACCGGTCTTCCTTCCGTTGAGTCCAGTGAGTGTACCAAGCAGAGAGAACACCCCCGAGGACCATCTTGTCCCCGAGGACATGACTAAACGTCGTCCCAAGAAGGTCCCCGAGGCAGACGAGGCTGGTTCCTCTCGGCCTCGCAAGTACACCGTAGAGGGCAAGCAGCAAATAGTAAATTTTAGGACCCACTATTCCATTCCCCCCGAGGTCACAATAGATAAGTTTGACCCAAAAAAGCACAAGGTAGATGTCGGCACCGAGGCTGAGATGCCCTTCTATACGAAGGCCATAATGGAGGGCGGAGTTAGGTTCCCTCTCCACCCTATCCTCCTCCGTTTCCTTCACCGTTTTCGACTCTTCCCGGGGCAGTGTTGCCTTAACACCTTTAGGATCATCATGGGTGTCATTGCCTTGAACGAGCGCCATGACCTTCACCTCGGCTTGGACGACATTCTCTTCTGTTATGCCTTGGTGAGGGTCATGCCCCAACAAATGTACTACCTCAAGGCTCGGGATACCACCATGTACCTTGTCACCCACCTTCCAGATTCCGACAAAGGGTACAAGGATGACCTCCTCATCTTCGGTGGTCAATGGGAGAAAGGGCCTGGTCCAGAATACGCCGCTGACTTGTGGTGTCCCAAGCAGTGGAGGACTACGAGTACGTCGGCCCTTCCCTTGTCTACTTTTCTGCTTTTCCTCCAATGTTCTTCGGCTGATGATTGTTTTGTTTGCAGGGATCCCCGACTCCGAGACAGCTGCTCTTCCTCGGAACCAAGTGAACATCGGTGACATCAGCTTCGTCTGGAACTTCTTGGGGAACAAGGGCCTGGGTCGTGCTGCCCATCTCCTCCTTGACTACACCCCGGGGTACAAGAAGTTTAGCCAAACACCCCACAACTACGATCCCTTGGCAGAAGAGGAGCCCACTGAGGCGAACTTGGAGAACGACCCCGACAGGGCCACTGAAGCCGAGGTAGAGGGGGTCACCGAGGGTACAGCTGCTGAGGAGGAAGACGAGGTCGTTGAGATAAGGGGTCCTGCTGCTACCACCGGTGCTGAGCCCAGCACGTCGGCGAGGGAGACTTGGCCAAATTTCGAAGTTCTTGAGAGCTTTAACACAGAGGACGCTCTTGAAGTTGCGATGTCTGGCTATCGCTTGGACTTGAACTTGATTAAGAAACGAGCCGCCCTCAAAGACAGTCGGGGCCGAGGGACTAGTTCCAATGAACCTCCCCCCCCACCGCCAAGAGGGATTCCACCAATCGATCCTCCTCCACCACCGAGGGGGACTTCTCGTTCCAACCTTCCTCCTCCTCCTTCCCCTTCTGGACCTTCGGGGCGCGGCCGGGGCCGAGAAAGAGACCCCCACCCCGAGGAGGAAAGGAGAGTGAAGCAGAAACATGATGTGGCCGGTCGGGGTAGGGGTACTCCCGCTCCTACTTCGTCATCATCAACTCCTGGCACAACTCCGCCTTCCCCTTCAGTGCCAATGACTCAGGCGGCGGAATGGCGTCCTCGGGTTCGGGATCGTGAAGGCAATCCGATCCGAGATTCTGATTCAATCATCCATTCTCCTTACGTGGCCTATGCTGTGAGTGAGACCCTCCTCTTTCCTGGCGACATGGAGGAGCACCGAGGCAGGCCACTGAATCAACTTCTACGTAACATCATCCAGAATTCCTTGGTGGTGAGTGTCTAAGTCGATTTTCTCCTTTCACTTCCTTGTTTCATTAACTGTGCTGACTTCCCACCTTCTTTTCAGACTGCTCAGCAAGTCTCTGCTATTGCCGACCGCTTCTACTCCCAACGGGACGTGCTCCAGGACTCAGAGAAGCAAAAATCTGAGGCTCAGGCTGCTCTTGCAACGGCAAAGGAGGAAGTGGCAGCGAGGGACAAAACTTTGTCTTCTCAGTCTGCACAAATAGCTGCACTTCTGAAGGAGGCCGAGGGTGCCAAGGCCAAGCTTAAGAAAACCAATGCGTCCCTAGCCGATGCCGAGAAGAAAATCACGGAATCCACCAAGCAACTCTCGGCGGCGGAAGCCAAGGTGGCAGAGTCAGAGCAGACTTGTTCTGCACTCACCCAGGAGCTGGACAAGGTCCGGGCAGCATTGGAAGCTGCTAACAAGACCCAGCAGGAGATCGTTGACCAGTGCGCCGACGACATCCTGGTGGCCTTCGAGGAGCAGAAGAAAGAGTTTTTCAAACTGGGCTGGGATGCGGGTCTGAGAGCCGCCGAGGTGCCTGAGGACTCTCCACTTTTTCAGGAACACAAGTACGTTCCTTCTGAGGAAATAGCAGCCGCCTCGGGGGAAGTTTCTGCCGACGGTGCAAATGTGGAGCAGACGGCTGCTAATCCCCCGGCTCCTATTTCTGCCTCTGTGCCCCCCGCCGACGCCCCTGCTGCGGACACTCTATCTGCCAGCATCGATGAGCTCTTTGGAGACATAGGGGGCAACATCGGTGGAGAAGTGACTGAGCCCCCAGCGCAGTAGTTTAGGCTTTTTTCCCTTGTTTATGTAACTTTTTATTTTCAATCCTGTAGCTCGGGGGACGCAAAGCCCCATTTTGGAAATGAAATTTGAACTTTGTTTTCCTACATACTTTTTCCAATGTACTCCTCTTGTGAACTCCAGGGATACACACACTAAGTACTTTATTTAAGCAAGAAGTGTCGGGTGTTTCTTCCCATCGGGGTTTGATTTTCTTCCATTTGGCACCTGCTCGGGTACCACCCCGACGCGTCTGTCACTCGGGATAACGTTCCCCTCGGGGCCATGTCCCCCTCGGGAAACTTTTACTTGTTTGTTTGTTTGGAGACAGGGGTTCGGGACTCCGTACCCTCGGGGTTATGCATTTTCCAGGAAAATGATTACTATAAGACTTGAACATCAAAAGAAATACTTTTTCAAATTCATTACATTCCATGGTCTTTTTACATTGTTTCCTTCCATGTCTTGCAACTCATACGACCCGGAGCTTCCTGCTGACGTGATCTTGTATGGACCCTCCCAGTTGGGCCCCAGCTTGCCATCCGCCGGGTCTCGGGTGTTTGCCACCACCCTCCTGAGCACAAAGTCACCTACCTTGAATTCCCGAGTCTTGACCTTTCTATTATAGAGCCTGGACACCCCTTCCTGGTATTTGGCCAGCTTCAAGGCTGCCATTTCCCTCTTCTCCTCCACGAGGTCTACATCCAGGCCGAGTTGGCGGTCGTTGTCTCCTGTGTCAAAGGCCAATGTCCTTATAGTGGGAAGACCCACTTCAAGAGGGATGACTGCTTCAACCCCGTATGCGAGGGCATATGGCGTCTCCCCTGTTGACCTGCGAGGGGTGGTTCTGTACGTCCATAGGACGTTGAGGAGCTCCTCCACCCACTTTCCCTTGGCTTTTTCCAGCCTTTTCTTGATACTATTGATAATGGCTTTGTTCGAGGACTCGGCTTGTCCGTTTCCTTGAGGGTACGCGGGAGTAGAATAATAGTTTCGAATTTTGAGGTGCTCACAAAAGGACTTGAAAGGTCCACTGTTGAATTGCGTTCCGTTGTCAGACACAAGGGCGCGGGGGATCCCGAATCTTGTAACTATGTTTTTCCACACAAACTTCTTGGTGTCCACATCCCTGATATGAGTCAGAGGCTCAGCCTCGACCCATTTTGTGAAGTAGTCAGTTCCCACTATCAGGAATCTTTTGTTGCCAGGGGCCTTAGGGAGCGGCCCAACCAAGTCAAGTCCCCACTGGGCGAACGGCCAGGGACAAGTCAACGGATGCAAGTCCCCGGCTGGCTGTCGAATAGCCGGGGCGAACCTCTGACATTGGTCACATTTTTGAACGTATGCCTGTGCATCCCTCTGCATTCGCGGCCACCAGTACCCCTGTGACATGATGCGGTGGGCCATGGTTCGTCCTCCTGAGTGCCCCCCACATATGCCTTCATGTACCTCATATAAGAGTGGTTCAACCTCGTCTTCACGGACACAGAGTAAATACGGCCCGGAAAGTGACTTCCGATACAGCCTCTGATCCGGAGAAGCCCAGAACCTTGGGGCCTTCATCTTTATCTTCCTGGCTTCCTTTGGACACTCAGGGAGTATCTCGGAGAGGAGGAACCCAAGCAATGGATCCATCCAGCTAGGAGGCTTTTCCCCCTGCTCAATGACAGTCACCAAAGGAACTGGATCTATGGCAGGACCCGGAAGGTACTCCACGGTGATTCTTCGCGTCGTGGTGGAGTCCAGGGCCGAGGCCAGACAAGCTAAGGCGTCGGCATGAGCATTCTCGGCCCGGGGTATCTGCTTGATTTCTCTTTTCTCAAATTTGTGGAACAAGGCCACGGCTTTGCGATAATAGGCCTTCATTCTAAAGTCCTTTGCTTCGAATTCTCCGCTGATCTGATTTACCACTAACATGGAGTCGCAATGGACTATCAGCCTTGCCACCCCTGCAGCGTCGGCGAGTTTGAGCCCCGAAATTAGAGCCTCGTACTCCGCTTCATTATTGGATGCCTTGAAACCTAGCCGGACAGCTTGTTCCGTGACTACTCCCTCCGGGGAGACCAGCAATGCTCCTATGCCGGAACCTCTGTTGTTGGAGGATCCGTCCACGAAGAGATTCCAGGAGGGTTCCTGGGATGGAGATGTAAGTTGCCTGACCGTGCCGGGGAGTTCCCCTCGAGGGGAAAGGAGTCTTTCCTTGGAGAATTCCGCTATGAAATCCGCTAACACTTGCCCTTTTATGGCAGTACGAGGTTCATAGCGGATATCATGTTCCCCCATCTCTACTGCCCACTTGGCGAGCCTCCCTGAAAGGTCGGCTTTCCTTAGTATAGCCTTCAAAGGTTGGTCCGTGCGGACCATGATTGGATGGGCTTGGAAGTAATGCCTCAGCTTCCTCGCAACTGTGATTAATGCTAAAGCCAACTTCTCCAGTGGTAGGTACCTTGTCTCAGCGTCCAACAAGGCCTTACTTACGTAGTACACTGGCCTTTGCTCGCGTTCATGCTCGTGTACCAACACTCCACTAACTGCGAATTCTGACACCGCCAGGTAGAGGAATAGTGTTTCCCCTGGCATCGGGACAGACAGGGTTGGGAGGACCCTAAGGTACTCCTTGATCCCTTCGAGTGCTTCTCCACATTTATCGTTCCAAGTCCCCTTCCCGGACCTTCTGATAGCATCGAAGAAGGGCTTGCATTTGTCTGACGACCGAGACATGAATCGGTTTAGGGCTGCCAGCATCCCCGTGAGTCTTTGGACTTCCCGAACCGTCCGGGGGCTTTGAACGTCTAGGACGGCTTGTATTTGTTCTGGGTTGGCTTCGACTCCTCGCCGGCTCACCAAGTACCCTAGGAACTTCCCGGATCCAACTCCAAAGACGCATTTTGCCGCGTTCAGCTTCAAACCATACTTCCGCAGGGTGGAGAAGGTATCCTCCAGGTCCCTGATGTGATCATCCTTCCTTCGACTCTTCACCAGCATGTCGTCGATGTAGACTTCCATCGTGTCCCCTATCTGCCTCTTGAACATCCGGTTCATAAGTCTCTGATAAGTGGCCCCAGCGTTCTTAAGGCCGAAAGGCATGACCTTGTAGCAATAAACTCCCATGGGAGTAATGAACGCGGTCTTCTCCTGGTCAGATAGATGGAGGGGGATCTGATGGTATCCTGCCCTGGCGTCCAGGAAAGCCATGCGCTGATGCCCTGCCGTGGCGTCCACCAGTTGATCCACCTTTGGGAGGGGGAAGTCGTCCTTGGGACAGGCTTTGTTCAGATCCGTGAAGTCTACGCACACGCGCCACTTCCCACCTTTCTTCTTAGCACAAACGGTGTTGGACAGCCATTCCGGGAATTGAACTTCCCGGATGGTGTCGGCTTTCAGGAGCCTCTCCACCTCCTCGTTTACTGCTTGGGCATGATGCGGAGCCATGCGTCGTGGCTTCTGCTTTACCGGTTTGTGGGAGGGGTCAACATGGAGCTTGTGAGTGATAACGTCGGGGCTTATCCCCTTCATCTCCATGGAATCCCATGCAAACACATCTGCATTCTTTCTCAAAAAATCCGTCATCTCCCTTTGCTCAACATGGGACATGGTGGATCCAATCAAAAAGCATCTTTCCTCGTCTCCTTCAACCAAAGGTATCTTCAGGAGATCCTCCATGGATCTGTCTGCCGGATCGATCCGCGGCTCGTCGACCCCGAGCCGCCCGGACTGTAATTGCTATTTGTTTAGCAGTTCTTCTGGGGGCCGCTCCTTTTCCTTGGAGGCGACTCCCGCCTTCACAGCGGAGTAAAAACATGTCTTGGCGGATGCCTGATCCCCACGGATTTCTTTTACCCCCTCTGGAGTTGGGAACTTTAACATTTGGTGGTAGGTGGAATGCACCGCTCCTAGTGCATGCAGCCAGGCGCGCCCCATGATTATGTTGTAAGGCGAATCAGAGTCTATCACCACAAATTCTGTGTTTATTGTAACTGACCCTGTGACGACGGGTAGCGTAATCTTGCCCAAGGGCAGGGCGTAAGAGCCATTAAATCCAACAAGGGGTGTGCCCACTTTGACGAGATCCTGGGGGCCAAGTCCCATGCGCTTTAGAACTTCGTAATACATCACTTCAGAGGAACTCCCAGAGTCCACCAGGATTCTCTTGACATCAAAGGTGCCGACCTTTAGGGTGAGGACCAAGGCGTCCTCATGGGGCAGCACGACGCCAGTCAGGTCGTCATTAGAGAATGTGATGTCCTTGTTGCTTTCCCGGACCCTCTTGCTGGGTCGTTCCCCCTTCTCCTCGTCTAGCTTCCTTGTGAAAGTCACTCTCTTAAGATCCGATCTGAGGGTATTTGACGTTGGGCGATCCGTGGGACATACGTGGATGACATCGATGACATTGTCCTGAACGTTTACCTGACCATCGGCGACACGGGTCTCCTTTGGTGCCGCTTCCTCAATGTACTCCCTCAGGTGCCCCTCCCGTACCAACTTTTCCAGGAAGGACTTGTAAACCCTACAGTCCTCGGTGAGGTGTCCCACATCCTGGTGGTATGAGCACCTTACTTTCTGATTCCTGGTGGACGGGTCACCCAGCATCTTAGGCGGCCACTTAAAGAAGGGCTCCCTCCTAATCTTGTTGAGCAGCCTGTAAATGGGCTCCTTGAACACGGTTTGGACCCCTTTGACGGAGCCACTAGATGAGGGCATCAATCCCTTTCGGGGGAGGTCCCCTTTCTCAACTTCTCTTCTCCTTGGGGCCAAGAGTTTTCCTTTGCCCCCCAGCATTTCGTCTTCCACTCTGGAGTACTTATTTATCCGGACCATCAACTCCCCCATGCCAGTAGGCGTCCTCTTTGTCAAGGATCTGTAGAGGTCGGTGTCCCTCGAGAGGCCAAGTCTGAAGGAGGCAGCCGCCATGACTTCGGAGCACCCCTCTACCTCGTTGACTTCCTCCCAATAGCGGGTAGCATATTGGCGGAGAGTCTCTCCTTCCTTTCGTCTCAAAGTTAACAACGACCCGACATCTTTCGGGCGTTTACTCCCTGTAATGAACCGAGCCAAGAATTGCTTGGTTAACTCCTTCCAAGACCCTATACTGCCGGGTGGAAGGGTCTCAAACCACTTCATAGCAGAGTCGCCTAGACTCATTGAAAATACCCGACACAGCAATCGGTGGTCCGAATGGTAAAGAGACATCATTTGCTTGTACTGCCTTAAATGAGCTTCGGGGTCTGATCGCCCTTCATAAACTTTAAACCTTGGCACGACAAACTTCTTTGATACCTCCATATTCGCGATAGCCTCGGTGAAGGGCGACTGAATGACCTCGTCATCCGCGTCTTCTTCTATCATGGTGTTGCCCCTTCGGGTGGAGTTCAAATGTACCCGGAGATCTTCTTGGCACCGAGATCTTACTTCTTGCTCATCCCGGCGTCTGATTGGACGTCCTGACCTATTGTTCCTTACAGAGAGTGTAGACCCCTCCTCGGATTCCTCCACGCCCCCTCGCCCGGAGAGTCTCCGACGGAAGTCGTTCCACGCCAATGACTTTGTCTTCTTGGCTGGGACCTCCGGGAGCTCCCTCCTGGCCCTCGGGCGCTTAGAAGCCCTGGAGCTATTCGATCCACCGCTGAGGCGATCTCTGAGGTCTCGAGCCTTCATTCCCTTGACAGGGGGCTCGTGTGATTGCCTCTGGTCTCGAGATCCTCCGCCGGAAATTGTGAACTCATTGAGCCGGTTCAGGACATTGACGTTGTCCTCTTCCAACTGCCTCAGGCGATCCCCGAACTGGTCCTCTATCACTTCAGCAAGTTGCCGTGCCAACGGGGCTGCCTTTCCAGAGCCCACACCCATGTTGGTCTGGTGGGTCGGTCCTTTGGAGTGAACAGAACACTCCCTATTCACGCTTTCCACGCGATCCTTCGTTCTTGACATGGATGGGGCTGTTAACTCAACGTTCCTTTGCTGAGTGCTCTTTCCCTTTTGACGAGTATTCACCATGGTCACTGATCTTCGGGAAATATGATCTTTCCCACAGACGGCGCCAGATTGTGCGTACAGATTTTTGCACAATATAAATGTTCGAGTAGAAGCAGGACTAGGGCGAACTCGTCTTGACCGTTGACGTCGAATCCTAGCGATGAAGTGGATTGGCGTGACGTAGGCCAAAAGGAACTGGTTGGATTGATGGTGGCTCCTCCTTGTGGAACGGTTGAACTAAGCCTCACAAACGGTGTTGGATTCCGGCTTCTCCTGGACAAGAAGAGAAGAGTTAGAAGGGCGCCGGAGTGTCTCCGGCGTTTCCCCTCCGACGGACAAGTCAGTAGTCGTTTTTGAGAGGGAGATTATTTGGAGCACACTTGTTTGCATGTGTTGCGTACCTTCGATTTGCCTCTCAGAGGGCTATTTATACCTTTGTTGGTAGTAATCATTGCGGGCTAGTGCACAATAGGAGATGTCAGTCATGGGGAAGCGTTTTTCCCCTTTTGCAGAGATATTTGAAGGCTCTTAACTGCTCGGAGTCCCGACCAATCAATGCCCCTTCCCTCGGGCGCCCGGGCAATAAATGCTCTTATCCCTATGCAAATGTATTGAATGTTTGATCTTCGTAGCACTTAATGCGCCCCTTTCCGGGCTATCCCAGTCATCAAGGACATCCCATCATATGTACGCACAATATAAATGTTCGAGTAGAAGCAGGACTAGGGCGAACTCGTCTTGACCGTTGACGTCGAATCCTAGCGATGAAGTGGATTGGCGTGACGTAGGCCAAAAGGAACTGGTTGGATTGATGGTGGCTCCTCCTTGTGGAACGGTTGAACTAAGCCTCACAAACGGTGTTGGATTCCGGCTTCTCCTGGACAAGAAGAGAAGAGTTAGAAGGGCGCCGGAGTGTCTCCGGCGTTTCCCCTCCGACGGACAAGTCAGTAGTCGTTTTTGAGAGGGAGATTATTTGGAGCACACTTGTTTGCATGTGTTGCGTACCTTCGATTTGCCTCTCAGAGAGCTATTTATACCTTTGTTGGTAGTAATCATTGCGGGCTAGTGCACAATAGGAGATGTCAGTCATGGGGAAGCGTTTTTCCCCTTTTGCAGAGATATTTGAAGGCTCTTAACTGCTCGGAGTCCCGACCAATCAATGCCCCTTCCCTCGGGCGCCCGGGCAATAAATGCTCTTATCCCTATGCAAATGTATTGAATGCTTGATCTTCGTAGCACTTAATGCGCCCCTTTCCGGGCTATCCCAGTCATCAAGGACATCCCATCATACTGAATGTTTATTAAATGATCCCCTGTATACCCGGACAATGACTGGGACCTTTGTGTAAAGCTATGTACTGCTCTGCCCACAGTACTACGTGTCCTTATCCCCTTGGTTGCCAACTCTGCTTACCCTGCCTGCCTTACTGAGTTGACGGAAAGGACAAGCCAGTGACTCCTTCCTCACCTTAGTCTCCATAAGCCGAAGACGTCGGGGAGCTTTTGGAGCCGAGATGACGTGTACCGGGCCTCATATCCCGAGAAGACATATGCGCCGAGGACACGTGTGGGATGAGGCAGCACCGAGGTTCATTGAGTGCCGAGATTACGTGTCATCAATCTAAACCACCAGTGGTATCCGGACGCCGAGGACACGTGTCACCATTCTAGTACCGGGATCACACGACGCCGAGGACGTGTGTCGTGACATCAGTCGTCGGAGCACAGTGATCCCCCGAGAACACGTGTTACCATCTGCTGAACCCACAGAATGTCCCATCACTTCTAATTATGAATCGAGCTGTAATTGCTCAGCAAGTTGTACCCAAATATCAACATAATTCTGAGGGAGGCTGTTGATCCACTTCATTGTCGATCCCCCCAAGTTGTTTGGAAACATTATACACAATAGAGCTTCGTTTTTCCTGTGGATTGCCATCCAACTTTTTGTAATGACGAATGTGGGAGGTTGGGTTGGTTCTCCCACCGTAGGGCTTAAAGTTCGGGATGGTGAATTTACTTGATACTCTTTCCTTTTTTATTCACCTGCTAAAGATGGACGCCTCGATTCCCCTAATATATTCACTCGTTGCTCTTCTGGCTAACTCTTTAGTAGATTTTTTTTCGGACCTCTTTAGCTTGCTATCGAACTCTTTTGTTATGAAACGTTTCCAAACGTCCTCTTGTGTCCTCAACTTGAGTGAATTTCTTCCTTCTACTTTTTGTCTTGGTGTCCTTTCTTTGCCTTCCTCTATGCCTTTCTATGCCTTTCTCGGCTAAGACTCGATTCTGCGCAGAAGGGTTCATGTTTTACCCTAGTATGACAATTTGACGTTTCGGAGGCTTCCCAATCCCTAAAGTTTCTTAAGGTTGTCTTTAGCATCTCATTTTCCTACCTTAGTTTTTCGGTTCTTAGGAATTTTTCACCATATCGTCATGGCCATCCAATCGGTCTTGGAGAGATTAGACTAGTTTCATAAACGCTGAGATTTTCCCATCAGCACGTGAGGTATTCGTTGGTTTCCTGGGCTTCATCTTAAAGGTAGTATCTCCCTGATGACATGTTGTGTGGATCTTCGTCATACTCAGTAGCATCCTGATTGTTGTGTGATGATCCGATTATACTTCATAGATTTGGCATGGCTCTTTCATTCACAATTTGTCCACAAATGATTCCAATTGTAAAAGGGAAAAATCTCTTACCTCCCAATGATTTAATTGGAAAAAGAGTGAACAAGGGTTGCACTGTTCCTCCTACAAAACGAACAAGTTGTAGAGACCAGGGGTGAGCCAATCGGAGGCACTCTGATACTTAAGTTAGTAAGGGTCCTAAAAGAAAGGAAAGAGGTTTGCTGGATTAGAAATGCATATCTTAGACTCAAGTATCACCCAATATTTATAGTGTTGCATGGCAACTATCATGCCAAGATTTCAGTTGTCGCCTATTATTAGGTGGCACATTTAATTATTTGCTAGATTACTTTTCATTGATGCTGGAATTTCTCCTAGATCTTTTGTTATTTGCACATTAGTTAGGGTACGCTTATAATGCTCACCTAAGATTTAGACAATGTTCTTATTATTTCAGCCCTATCTCTAATTTATCGGGATAGCCTAGCTATCTTATTTACTGAATGATTCCATTTGGAGGGTTGATTGTGAGCTCTGCTCAGTCTTGCTTACCATTCGATTTGTTCGAGCATTACAACCATTTATTTAGTCGGTTGTAATGGAGACAGTAGTTTCCTACATTCCTCTTGCACGTTTTTTTGTCACGTGTTTTAGGACACGTGGTCTCATTAATTGTTTCAATCATGTGTGGTTGTTTTATGCTCCTTCATATATGTTATAATGTCTTTCCAGGAATAAGAGTTGAATAGTTGGATTGATTAGTAAGGAGGACTTTTGGACTAGAATTTCAATCGCGATTAACGGTTAGTCTAATAGCCACTACTCTCATTGTTGAACTTTAAGGTCGCATGTTCAAATCTCATCGTCTCCCACCTTTTAATATCGACAAACCAAAAAAAAAAAAAACTAGAGTTTCAATTATAATAAGATTAGTTCCACATTGGTGTAAAGTTGGTAACAATAATCCTTCTCACAACACAAATCTAGACAATCGATTGCTCATTTGGACAAAAACATTTGTATGTCTGATGGGCCAAGCTCAATGACCCAACTCATGTGACAAGTCCAAGGGCCTAACTCCAAGAGATCCAGCAAGTCCAGCCCAATGTGGTCAACCCGATCAAGCTCATCAGGTTCAAGGAGCTACTACATCAGCAGGGAGCATGCAAGGTAGCCTCCTCTTAGTTACTTTGGAGTAAGGGTCATCTAAGAGTCTCCTTCTAGCCACCTTAGAGTAAGGGTCATCCAAGAGCCTCCTCCTCGCCACCCTGAAATAACGGTCATCCCAAGAGCCTTATCCAAGCCGCCTTGGAAATAGTCAACTCCCCACCTCATCCTTTAACCGAGTCTCATGGAGAGCACCGCAATTGTTTCACCCGTTGAGAAGATGTCGCCAACTCCACCACAATAGTTATTTAGTTACTATTAAATCGCTCCAGTCTGTTTGGAGACGACTATAAATTGTAAACCCCACCAACACTTGGGGGGCAGATTAGATCACACTCAACAGAGCACATATTTCATCTCCCTCTCTAAGCCTGTAACTCTCTGTTTTTCCTACACTCTTGAGCTAATAAAGTAACCCGGCAACTCTGGCCATTCAAAAGTGGGCGTAGGTCACATTGACCGAACCACTATAAACCTTGTATTTTCTCTCCCTCTACTTTAATTACTGTATTTTATACTGCTTACTTGACTAGTGGTGTGCAAACCAATTTGTGTATCATCAATGTCTATTGTATTTGTTTATTTCACTCGATAAAAATGTTATTGTGTATTTCAAATGAAATAGGGTTTGTATATTTAAAAGGCTATTGATTTTACAATTTTACATTTGTAGATATTAATTTAAGTAATTACTTACGAGCAATGCTATGAGACTTAATTTCATACAGTTATTGAATTAGTTGTGAGTTCCAATGTTAAATGAAGCTCACTTCTAATCCAAAGATTATATTAAATCATGTCTCGAGATTATATCTTCAAATTAGGTCTCAATAATATTTTTCATTACTAAAATACCAAATTCAAAACCATTCAAGGCCCATTTATGACCTATTAGAACTGGGCCAAAAGGAAGGACTGCTGCTTTTGGTCCCAAGTAGGCCCGGACCCGAATGAACTTTAGTGGGCTGGTCCGCTTGTTGGCGACCCTTTTATTTGCTCGCTTTGAATTTCGCAGGGAAAGAGCGAGAAAAAACACAGCAAGATCTCAACTGTAAACAGCGACAAATAAACCAAACGAGAATCAAACCCTAGGTGAGAGAGAAAGAGAGAGAATCGGTTATGGAGAAACTGTCCTCAAGTTCCAGTGGCTCGCGAGAGCTCCAGTGTATTGGGAAAATGGAAATCGTCAGACCAAAGCCAGTTGGTTTCCTCTGTGGCTCCATTCCTGTCCCCACTGATAAAGCTTTCCACGATTTCAATTCCGCTCTTATTCCCTCCACCCAAACGTAAAACAATTTCCTCTCTCTACACATACATATATTGTGTATTATGTATGTTTACACCTGTATTTAGATGTATGCACACCCAAAGAAACACACACGTGTCCTTTTATTTGTATCTGCTCATTCCTGTCTCTTAATTGCTTGTTGTTTGTTTGAGTAAATGTGTATGTGGTACGTTTTCAGTTTTTTGACTGCTTGGTGTTTTGATAGACTTCTGGAAGTTAGGTTTGGTGTGTGTGGGGGCATTTCTATTTCTCAATTTCTTGTTGTTTGGTGGGGTTCGAATGGTTAGGTGGTGTGGACCGTGTGGTAGTGGGTTGTGCGCGTGCGCGTTTATTTATTTTAGATTTTGGCATGCCTGCGCGAGTGGATGTGTCTCTTTGTGGTTGCTTGGTTTTTGATGGAAGTCTAGAGGTCAAATTTGTATGTATGTTTCTATGTGTGCATTTCTATTTGTTGCTTCGATAGTGTCTCAATTGAATTAAGTTAGATGTGTATGTGTATGTTTTTATTTCTTACCACTGGTTTCTTTTCTCTTCTGTTTTTCTGTTAAACTTTTTTTAGCACAATGGAGTTTATTTGTGTTAATCTCGAATTTGACTTTTTTTAGAGAGGGAGTTCCGAGGTATCGGATGATACCAACTGAGACTGATCTCAATATGCCGCCCCTGCTTTCGACTCTGCCTGAAAAGATGCTTCCAATAGCTGCCGTACAATCAAGGACCACTGGAGGTATAAATTATCTGTTTGAATGTATGGTATTGATAACTTTATAATGTCTGTGTTGAATGAGAGTACTTTAATTAAGTGGTACTGTCCCATGCTTTGAACTTTTTGTGACACGCTCAGCTTGGACGGTGAGCTTTTAGGGGAATAGTTTGATACTTTGGATAGGAGTGAAGACAAGAAAAATGAATTCACATGCATTGTTTGGAGTATATTACATATTAGACATTAAATGAACGGAAATATCAATGAGCAGTGTCAAAAGATTGTCCATTGTTTCATAAAGCAATCATTCAAATAGTTTTCTACTTGTTTTTAGCTTTTTAATAAGAGAGACGAATGGCCGAAGAGAGTTTTCTGTAACAAAAAGAGATTTTTATAGCTTTTCTCACCCGTCGAAATCCCCAAATAAACTGAGAATTGCATTTGATAATCACGCAGGACTGGTATTTAAGCAATAAAAATAGGTTGGGCCAACGATTTGCCTCTAGGATCCTAAGATCCTATGATTCAGATCAGGATTTTGATAACAATGGTCTTTATAATTCTACAACAACATATTTAGCTAGTTGCCTTGAGTAAATTCCTCTGGTAGTTCTTCATAGTCTTATGGTTGACCATACCTTGATTACTATATTCTTAAGATGTTCTTCTCGTGGGAGATTTTTATGAACAATGGTGGACCCCAAATTTAGCTTTTTGTGTGTGTGTGTTGGGGGGGGGGAGCATATGTGCAATTTTTTCTCTTGTTATAATTGTATAACATTTTATTTAAACTTTAAACATTCAAATTTGGCTGGAAAAAAGGTCATATAAGATGTTAACAAGTAAAAGTCAATGAAACTATGGTAATTTCTATTCTCTGGAAGAAGTTTGTAATTCCAAGCATATAGAGTTTTAAGAAATTGGATGCAACAAAGCGGGGTTGGAAAATATGCATTAATTGAATTGAACCTACTAGTGCTCTAGCTTCACATAAATAGAACATAGATGCAAGTGGATGTAAAATCCGCTATTACTTGCGGCCTTTGTTATGGAGATGAATACTGAATGCCTTGTTGGATATATACCAAGGAATGCTAAATCACATCTCATATGGAAACCCTGGCCTACTAAAATCAAAGCAAACATGGGGATTTAAAAAAAAAGTCAAATGAAGTGGGGTCCTACTGGTGGAACAGAATGATGAATCTCCCATTGTATTTGGAAAGAAATAGGGGAATAATTATGATAAACATATGCACAAACACAGTCTCCCAGACATAGCCCTTGGCCGCTTAGATCTAACTACTTGGAAATCTAAAATCAAGATTTCTACACTGGCATTGGCTTTGAGTTGCTCAGTGTGAGGTTAGCCTCTCAAGTACTTAGATCTTCCTTTAGGTGACAATCCTTTGTTTGAGTCTTTTTGGGTTTCGGTCATTCAGAAGATTAGATGGATGGAAGAAAAACTGTCTCTCTCCCCGAGGGGGAGGATTAACTCTTGTTTAGGATGTATTGGCAAGCATTCATGTCTATTTCATATCTCTCTTTAAGATGCCATGTATAGTGGCAAATAGAATTGAAGGGATGATGAGAGAGTTTTTGTGGGAAGGAAAAAGGGGGGAGTAGAAATGATCATTTGGTTAGATGGGAGACTGTGTCTTGGCAAAAAGCAAAAAGGGGTCTTTTAGTATGAAATTTAATTGCTCGGAATTTGGTTGGAAAATAGCTATGAAGATTCCTTCAGGAGCATAATTCATTTTGATATTCGGTTATCAAGAGGAAGTATGGGTTATAGACTAATGGGTGAAACCCTAATAGGGTAGATAGGGGAAACTACCAAAATCCGTGGAAATTCATTTCTTAGGGACTATGTTGTTTCTCTCAAACGATTAAGTTCATTATGGTAATGGGATTAGAGTTCGATTTTGGGTGGATACAGATTATGGAAATACGGCGTTTTCAAGGTTATTTTCTTAGGTTATTTTCTCGTTGATTTCGACTTTCTTGTTATCATGAGCAGAGCATTGCGCCTTTGGTCAAGTCTCATTCTACTCCACTTTCTTGTAATTTTAGGTTCCATAGAAACCTTAATGATAGGGTAATCTTCGTATGTGGTTTTGATTCTTTACTTGCATAACTCGTTCACTTTGAATCTTAAAGTGGTGGATAAAAGATGGTGGGTCATTGACCCATCAGGCTTATTTTCTCGTAAGACTTTCTTTGACTCTTTAATTGATGTTCCTCAATCCCTCTCTTTTACCCGATATTGAAGATTTTGAAGGATAAAGTGCCATTGAAAGTGCAAGTTTGCACATGGGTCATTGCTCATGGTAAAATTAATACTTATGATATGCTCCAAAGAAGGAGGCCTTCAATGTGTCTTTTGTCTACAATGGTGTGTCATGCGTAGGGGAAATAGTGAAAGTATAGATCATTTATTCTTGGCATAAGTTATTTGAGATGGTGGGGTTTTTGTTGGGTGGCCCCGCATTCCATTTCTTCCATGTTTTGTCATTGTACTTTATTTGCCCTTGTTTGGAAGGAAAGAAACCTAAGGATTTTTGAAGATAAAGTGGAAGTGATGGAAAGACTATGGATCGGGTTTATTTCTTGGTTTCTTTTTGGGCTTCAATGACAAAGGACTCTAAAAATGTTCCTTTTTTTTACATTACATTAAGTTGGACAGCTTCTTGTAGTAGTTAGTGAGTGGAAGACTGGTACCTTGAGGTTGTGGCTGCTTTGTATTGTTGCATTGAGGATGCTTTTTTTTTTTTTGGGGGGGAGGGGGGGGGGGGGGTTGTGTTGGATGTCTTGTCCAACTTTGCATGAATGATGTAACTTTTCATTTAGTTCATTAATAAAATTGTTGTTTCTTATCAAGGAAAAAAAGATAATATTTTGGAAATATGTGATTTGTATTATGATTTGAGCACTATGTTTTTATTTTCTTTCTTATTGGTGCACGTCATGTCCCTCGTATGTTTTTCTTAAAAAATAAGTTTTTTGGAAAAGACCAAATAGTCTTCAAATTCATGTTTATGGTTATCTCACGTCGAAAGTAGAAAATCCTTTGTTTCAGACTTTCAGTTCAAGCACACTCTACTAAGATGTATACTAACACGATCCTTAATGAATTGATGTAATTGAATTCATCTCAAATATTAAAATTCGGGTTCAGCGTGAATTTATGTAGAAAACAAAGATTAAGTCTCGTCACTGTAGCTACAATCCTCTTCACTCCTTAAACCTTGTTCTTTGTATCTCTTACTCAGGCTTTCATTCTCTCACCCAGTTGTAGTAGTACATCTTTCTGTCCCTCTCAGATCTAATCTCCTTTAGCCAGATGTCCCTTTTCTCAATCACCCTCGAAATCTTCCGAAATAAATCGAGTAAGAATTTTTTTTGATTTTATCTAGCTTTCTCACCAACCAAACACTCTCTGATGTCTTTGTTTGCACTTTCTACAACGTGCATTGACTTATTCTTCATACTTCTAAGAGAATAATGGAGCTTGAGCATTTTGGTTACGAGGGTGAGTGAGACTTGGTTTCACTTCGATTGATGTTTTGGCGAAAGGTCTGAACCATCATGGATTGAATGAGGTTCAAAATTTGGGAAGTGCTCTTGCACTATGAGTTGAGACCAATCTTCTCTATGCTATAACAATATTATCATATTTTTCTGTTTGTGTTTATTTTTGGAATGCTACTAATTGCGTGGCTAAGTGGTGATAATGGGTCATTTTAGGGTTTTCTATACAAGTGTTCATGTGTGGGATTTTGCTTAATGTTTGGCTTAATTGAGATAATGGTGATCTTTTAAGAAAAGAACTCTAGTTTAATCTATGAAGCACGGAAACGGGCACGGGCACAAGCACGGACACGGATATGCGAATACGATATTTAAAAAAAAAAAATAGGACACTGATACGTGGATAAATATATTCAAAAATATTTTTTATAAGACTATAATAAAAATCCAACATTTTTGGATAGATACTAAAACAAGCAAACCACCACATTATCATAAAATACCAAAGCCATTAGATAACAATAAGCATAACAAAAAGATCATTTTTTCATTTAATCATCATCCAATATTCATGGTTCAACTTCTTAAAATCATAATAATCAATATCCAACACTTAATACCTTTACACATAAACCAAAAATAAAAAAGATTGTTCATCCCATTCATACAAAATGTCTCATTTGATTCATGATCATTAACCTTCAATTGCCTCACCACCACCACGGACACTACTACCTCTTCTATTACCATCCTCAGTAAAAGTTGTGCAATCTCAAGTTCTCTTACAACCTCAAATGAATCAAAAGAATCTTTAGTAATATCTCACATCTTAGTTTCTCCTTGCATATATTGTGGAGTTCTTCTTGATACAAGAAGAAGATTAAAAGATGGAGATTGTTATGAATGAAAACCAAGTGTTCGGCACGTTTTGGTGCCATCTTATTCCTTCTCACGAAATGCACAAAAGAATAAGGAATCCAATTTCTATCACAACTTGATGAAGAAGGTTGCAAAACTAGCTTCAAAGCTAAAATTTGAAACAAAGGTGCACTTGCCCCATGGGTGACCCACCAATTTTTAGGGTCCATTCTGTAGCGATCATGAATTAAGTCAATATCCCTAAACTCTTTTGACTTCGTTGAGAAATTGCTATATTCCTCATGTACCTTTGCACGTTCCTCCGGAGTAGAAAAATATTTTTTATGCATTTCACTCTTTTAGAGAAACCTCCAAATCTTTGTGCGTGGGACCTCGAGTACGATCCTCATGAAGCCATTAATCGCTATAATACCTTAACTAAAAGAAGTAAGAAGTAAGAAATAAGAAGCAAGAAGCAAGAAGTAGTTTATGATTAAGAGGGGAAATAAGTCTAAGAATTAGAGATCACCTTAGATTCAATGAATGGGCTAGGCAATGGAGGGTGGTGTTGTTTTTATTCCAACGATCAACAAGGATTTTATGCACCACATCATAAAACGTGGATAACTCCTCAACTCGCTTTCCTTTATGCCTATATATTGCAATCCTTACTTTTTCTATCATGGTATCCAACATGTCATATACTAAGTGAAGACAAGGCTTGTCCGTATCATAAGCCCTAAGCATATCAGACATAGGAGCTATAAATGCAAGTGCGTAATCAATGGAATCCCACCAAATGTCATCTAACACCTTCTCTTTCACAATCTTAGATTTTCCCACATAATCTTCTTGATAATCACTTCACATCTCAATAATAATCATGGTTTGAACACTACCTTTTATGAACTTAAATCTGTTGAGCATTACGAGTATCGAAGCAAAACGTGTACTTGCAATGGAAAACAATTTCAAAGGGACAAAATCTTAATAAACACAACCTCATCCGCAATATCCATAATCCAAGAACACACATCAAAAGTTACTTGATGATTTTCAACATTTTTTCCCTCACAAATATTTTGCAAAGCAAGGTTAAGTGTGTAAACCACACAAGGTGTCCAAACTATATCCTATATCCTTCAATTAGATGGCCTGCCCCCGAATAATTGTTAGCATTATCAGTGCTCACTTGAATCACATACCAACCTCATCAATCAGTTCTTTCATCAAATTGAAAATAAAAAACTTATCTTTAGTTTCACCCGAACAATCCATTAATTTAAGGAACATAGGCCCACCTTTCGCATGGCTATAAAATTGATCAAGGGCCTCCTTTGTGAGTCTCTCCATCCATCACTCACGATACTCGCACATTTTTCTTTCCATGTGCTTTTAATGGGTTGTAACAATCTCTAAACATTAGCCTTTTCTTGTTAAAGTGAAGTCGTCCTTAGAGAATTATACCTAGGTGGCAAGTAACCCGGAAGAAGATTAGATGCGGCAAATGAAAAAGAACTAACAAAATATGGGTTCCTTGCAAGGTGAAATAGTAAGGCTCCGGAGTAAAACTTTCTAGCAATAAGTGCATTTAAATGATCATGAGTCTTCAGGTTGAATGCCTTTTCAATAGTCAAAGTACTTCCCACTTCTAGTCGCCTTTTTTTTTTTTGAACTTAGAACCCCCTTGATCAAATAATATCCAAATTATCACCAAATAACACACACACTAGGAGGTAATGGTACTTTCTTTGGTGCATTTTTCCTCAATCTTTCTTTGACTTCCTCCTCTAATTTGTGCATTCTACAATATCTTGGCTTGTAACTTTATGACATGCTCCAATCCCACAACCACTCAAGTCCAAGTAAACAGAACATTTCATAGAGATTGAAAAAAAAACCTCAGCAATTATAGCTTATTGAAGAAAAAATAAGCTTTGATGGAGAAACTTGCTAGTTGTTGAAAAGTGGCCCAAGTCTAGAATAGAGAATAAATAATCTTTCATGTAGTGTATAATAGCTATCTCGCGACTTGTTAGAGTGAAGGAAGGTCCCCGGAGTGATGGAAAGTCGCCGAAGTGAATGGTCCCTCCTCTATTGGTTTGACAGAGAAGCCTTGGTGGCATTGTGTCGATGATCTGATGAGAGAAGTTCTCTCGTTAAATGATATATATATATATATATCAAAATAAGTTTTTATTCAAGTCTTAACTATTGGGCTTTTTATTTTCTGGCCATTGTAAAATACCCTCAAAACGTGTTCCTCGCGTGTCCGTTGCATGTGCATTGCTTGTCCAAAATTCAAATTTTTTTAAAAAAAATTGGAGAAAAGACTAATTGACTCACAACATGAATAGCATAAGCAATGTTAGGTTGTGTGACAGTGAGATAGACCAAACTACCAATAAGAACTCGATACAAAGTAGGATCAGCAAAAAGAACACCATTAATAGAAGTGTAATGCACATGATGCTCAAGAGGAGTTTCAATTGTCCGAGAATCTGTTAATCTATTTTGTAGATAACATCAGTTGCATACTTTGTCTGATAGAAAATATAACCCTTCGATGAAGCCACTTCAATTCCCATAAAATAGCGAAGGGGACCAATATCCTTCATCCCAAATTACTGCTATAAGTGAACCTTCAAAATTGAGACATCTTCATAATCATTTTCAATAACAATCATATCATCAACTTACAAGAGAAGAATACTCTAACCAGCAAAAGTAGAATAAAGAAAAAGAGCCAAATTATGATCACTTGAGCGAAAACCTAAGTCACATCACATTAGAGAATTTCTCAAACCAAGCTCGAGGAGCTTGTTTGAGACCATACAAATCTTTTCTGAGTTTGTATACCTCACCAGGAGCATGATATAGACTAGTGGAGGAATCATTAAGACCTCTTCAGCTAAATCAACATTCTGAAAAACACTCCTAACATCCATTGGAGATAGTTTCCATTGGTGAACGAATTTTATAGCAATCAATGTACGAACGGTGGTCATCTTTGCAACAAGAACAGATTTCTCTTCATAATCAAAGACATATTCCTGTGCAAATCCCTTAGCAACCAATTTAGCTTTATGTCCTTCAACAAAGCCATCAACTTTAGTTTTAATCGTATATACCCACCGACAACCAACAACACATTTACCAATAGGTAAAGACACAAGATTCTATGTCTCGATTTTATGCTGTGCAAAAAGTTCTCTATTCATAGCCTGTAGCCAAATAGGATCAAGAGTCGCCTCCATATAATAGGTAGGCTCAGGCAGAGAGTGAATAGAAGATAAAAATGAACAAAAATCAGAGGAATGACAAGTGTTAAAAAAACCAAAGTGATCCACATCATCAGAAGCCAATGGAGATGTTGCCGAAAGAGGTAGAGGAGTTGTACTTATAGAGGATATAGCCCTCTACGGCCTGCCTGATCAAGTTCTTGAAATGAGGATCTTGCACAACACAACCAGTGGAAAAGAATTGAACAACGTAATCAAATAGAAAACAAGTTCAAAGATAATTGAGGGATATAGTAAACATCAAGAAGAAAGAGAGGTGAAGTCATAATAAATCTAGGGCCTACCAACTGCATGGAAGTTCTATTGGCAGCTTGAAACAGTAGTAGAGGGAGGTGGAGACAAGGTATTAGAGTTGAGCCTTAGGTGGTCAGTAGGACAAATCTCTTACTCATTTGAATTTTTTGGTATGCATGGTTCTTTGTTTGTTAGCCTCATGTGCGAGAACCCAGGTCCCAGGTGAGTGAGGGTGTAAAGAGAGCTTGTATCCCGCATCGAAAAAATAGAATCATCCAAGGTTGGTTCATATGTTTGAGAGGGCTAGTACACTCATTGTCAATTGATTTTGGATTGGATACTCCAACAAAGTTAAAGAAAAGAATTTTAATTTGGTACTCTAAAGTTATTTGATCTAGAAGCCTACCATGGATTTAACCTATTGCAAACATGTTTGATTCAGCTAATGGGGCAGATTAATTTACCTTGACATATATTTCCATCTTGACTTCATTGTGCTCAGTGAGTCTGGCAGGTCTTTCAGTTTTTTGTACATAGTTTTGTTCCTTGCCGAAGTATTAATTAAGTAGTGAAAAGCTTCTATTATAGCAGTATTGTAAATGCTATTTGGAGTCTAGAGTCTAGACCCTAGAGCTAGCCTCATACTATATCAATGAACCCACTATTAATGAACCCACTATTGGCAATAACCCTCTTCATTTAAACTCAAGTTTCATGGGTTCCTCTTATAGATATACAGCAATACAAGAAAGAGAGTCAATTCTTTTTGATAGCCACCAGATAGAACTGAAGATAGTTACACATCAGCAAAAGGATCGTACCTTGACATTGCTGCCAAGCCTGTAATGCCTTACTTATGTTGAAGGATGACAGTAGTGCATATAGTTGTCTCATGTAGTTGAGAAATTTGAGATTAGGCTTTACTGAGTTGTGTATTTAATTGTCCTTAGAAAATTAATAATTTGGAATAATGGCTGCATTTAATTGTTCTACTAAATCAGGTAAATGGTTGCATTTGTTTCTTTCAAATTAATGGTTGTCGCCAACTTACTAGGTTACATTCTTCAAAGCAGTCAATTTTTGGGACAAAAAAAAAAAGATGCCTCTAAAATATTTGATCTCCCTTGTGACTCATGCCACGCCTCCTGGAAGGATGCTTGTTTACCTGCCCTTGCATATACTGGCTATACAAGTGAACCACATTTACATTTATTTATGATCTAAGAGTCAGATATACTTTTCTTCCGATAGTGGGTGTTCCAATAGAGATTTCTGCAAAATAGATATTTTAGACGATTTGATTCTACTCTTATATTATGCTTGTATATATGGAGATGCAATACATTAAGGTAACAAGTGTTTTCTGACCCTTGGCAGATTTAAAATGGGAAAGTGGTGCTATTACACCAAATCTTACGAGGAAAGGAGAGGCCCTTGCGGTCTCTGGTTTGGTCGAGTATGGAGATGAGCTGGATGTCATAGCTCCCACCGACATTCTAAAGCAAATCTTTAAGATACCATATTCCAAGGCTCGATTGTCTCTTGCAGTTCGTCGTGTTGGCCAGACTCTAGTTCTGAATACTGGGTATGTTTCTGTGTATTTTCTGCGTTGCTTCTTATAAGATTCTTACCATCTTCAAATTTTTGTGAAGCACAGGCCTGACTTTGAAGAGGGAGAAAAGTTGGTTAGAAGACATAACAACCAATCAAAATGCGCAGATCAATCTTTATTTTTAAATTTTGCCATGCATTCGGTAAGAATGGAAGCTTGTGATTGTCCTCCAACTCCTCATGCCCCAGCAGAGGAGCAATCAAATTCCTCCGTTCTTCCTGGGCCATTTGAGTCCAAGGAGGCACCATATGAATCTTCTGACCATCCAGCACAAAGGCATGCATCCCAGTTTTTTGGACACGGTGACGACTCTCGAGAAGAAGGATTCAACCATCAGGATAATTTATTCTATGGGAAAAAGAAGAATAAGAGAAACAAGGGTCAGGATGCTGTCAAAAAGGTCTCACAAGTTAAAGAAAAGCCAAGATGTTCAGTGCAAGAGTCTGAAAAATACAGAAGAGTCAGTACTGATGGGTTCTTAAGGGTTTTGTTTTGGCAATTTCACAACTTCCGTATGCTTCTAGGCAGTGACTTGCTCATATTTAGTAATGAAAAATATGTTGCAGTGAGCTTGCATTTATGGGATGTTTCGCGGCAGGTTGATCCCATACCACTAGATTTATTTCTTTGTGCGCATCTTATTTGCATTCTTCATATTTCCTATATGCTTGACAGGTCACTCCCTTAACTTGGCTTGAAGCTTGGCTTGATAATGTCATGGCCAGTGTCCCCGAATTGGCCATCTGTTACCATCAAGATGGTGTTGTTCAGGGTTATGAGCTTTTAAAAACAGATGATATATTTCTTTTGAAGGGCATCTCTGAGGATGGCACTCCTGCGTTTCATCCCCATGTTGTCCGACAAAATGGTCTCTCTGTTTTGAGGTTCCTACAGGAAAACTGCAAGCAAGACCCTGGTGCTTATTGGGTACTGCTGTGATTTATTTTCATGTGACCTACCCTCTTTTAATTTATTCTTATGTTGGTCAATGGACTTATTTCTGATTTTCTGACTTTGTATTTGACAGCTACACAAAAGTGCAGGAGAAGATGTCATTCAACTTTTTGATCTATCTGTCATATCCAAAAACTATTCCTCTGATGATTGTGACGATAGCTCAAGCTCCTTACCCACTCTAATTCATAGAGGAAGAAGTGATTCCTTACTTTCTCTAGGAACCCTCTTGTATCGTATAGCTCACAGACTTTCACTTTCAATGGTGTGGTATAGCTGTTGTGTTTATATCATTTGGTTTCCCATATTTAGCTGTCGCTAATGCTAGATGGTTTTGCTGCAGTCTCCCAATAACAGGGCAAGGTGTGCAAGGTTCTTCAGAAAATGTCTCGATTTCCTGGATGAACCAGATCATTTGGTACTTGCCTTCTCTGGAATTATGCTTAATTAAAGGGTTTCTTAATTTTCATTTTTTTAGAATCTTAAAGAAATCATCAATAATATAAGCGTATATGGCTCAAATTTACAATCAAAGGTTATGGTGGATAGGTTGTACGTGCATTTGCTCATGAGCAATATGCAAGGCTCCTTTTAAATTATGAAGGAGAACTGGATTCAACATGTGAAGCACTTCCCGTAGAGTCTGAGGTTACACTTGCTGATGCTGAAGAAGAATGTGTTGAAAATTTTAGCGGTATTTCTATGTCGGTTATCCATGAAATGGAACAGTCTCCAGTTGCACAGGATGAACCTGGTGAAGATGCAGAAACATTTGAAGATTCTGGACCAGAAGTTTCTGTAATGATGGCTTTGAATGGCGAATTATCACTGGTAGCATCAAGTGAGTGTGAAGCAGGAAATCTGGGAGATGTGCCAAGTGCTAGTGATCAAAACTTTGCAGTTTGTGAAATGTCAACAACTCCTGCTCATGTGGTACAAACTGTTGCTGATCCAATCTCATCTAAGTTAGCTGCAATACATCATGTTTCTCAGGCTATTAAGTCTCTAAGATGGAAGCGACAACTACAAAGCACTGACATGGAGCTGGATCATGGAAGCAGAAGTCAAGATAAGCCATCTTCATCTGTGGAATTTTCTGTTTGCGCATGTGGGGATGCGGACTGTATTGAAGTTTGTGATATTCGGGAATGGCTCCCAACGTCCAAACTGGATGATAAGTCATGGAAACTTGTTCTGTTGCTTGGAGAATCTTATTTGGCACTTGGACAAACCTATAAGGACGATGGTCAGTTCCATCAAACCTTGAAGGTTGTGGAATTAGCATGTTTAGTTTATGGATCAATGCCGCAGCATCTGGAAGATGCAAGGTTCATTTCATCTATGGTTTGTAGCTCGCCATCCCAGGTGGAAATCAATGGTAGAGGTGATAAGACAAGTTCCCATAAAGCTGATGAAACAAAAGTTAACTCTGGTAGAAAACGTGATTGCCTTACTTTTGATAGGTTCTCTTCTTATCTCTTCTGGGCCAAGGCGTGGACCCTAGTTGGGGACGTGTATGTTGAGTTCCACATGATAAAGGGTAAAGAGATCTCAGTACAAGCTGAGAGGAAGTCTTCTACCAGAGAATTGAGAATGTCATCTGAAGTTTTGAAAGAGGTCAAGAGGCTCAAGAAGAAGCTGGGACAGTTTAACCAGAACTGCACTTCATGTTCTTTGATAAACTGCAGTTGCCAGAGTGAAAGGGCCAGTAGTGGCAGCAGTGCAAGCAGCAGCACTGGTGATACACGCCCGTTGGGTCATGGCAGAAAGCATACCAGAAAACTACATGCCAAGAGCACCTCCTACTCTGAAAATGCCGAAGATGACCAGGTTTATCACAAAGGGGAAAATGGAAACTATTGGGAAAGTAGATACATAAAGCACAGTAAAAAGGATACACTAAATGAAGCTTCAGATCAAAGGGCAGATGCACTTGAAGAAAATACCTTGGCAGCTACTGAATCCAAAGTAATTGAAGGTACTATGGAAATGCATAATGCAGGGTCTACCATGGATGCTCAATCTGAGACTTCTTCAATGGAGGCGACCAAGGTGCAAAATGGTGGTATATTTAAATACCTTAGCGGTCCTGTAATTGGAGATGCAGATAACAATCTTTCAGCTGCCCTAAGCTGTTATGAAGAAGCTAGAAAAGCACTAGGTGGGCATCCTACTGGTTCAGCAGAACTACAATCTGTTGTTAAAAAGAAAGGGTGGGTTTGTAATGAACTTGGCAGACATAGACTTGAAAGAAAAGAATTGGACAAAGCTGAACTCGCATTTGATGATGCTATCAAGTCATTCAAAGAAGTTTCTGACCACGTCAACATTATATTGATTTATTGTAATTTGGGGCATGGCAGACGGGCATTGGCTGAAGAGATGGTGTCGAAGATTGGAAGTCTCAAGAAACATTTAATCTTCCATAATGCATACAACCGAGCACTCGAGACTGCAAAACTAGAATACGGTGAATCACTCAGGTATTATGGAGCAGCGAAGATAGAACTAAATTATATTGCAGATGAAGCAGGGTCTGTCTCAAGCAACTTGAGGAATGAAGTATGCACTCAATTTGCTCATACGTATCTAAGGCTTGGCATGCTTCTGGCAAGAGAGGATACATTTGCCGAGGTTTATGAAAATGGAGTCCTGGAAGACTGTACCAGTCCTAGCATCAGTAGGGCTAAAAAAGAGCTCAGAAAGCATGAGATGTCAGCCAATGAGGCCATTAGGGAGGCTATATCTGTGTATGAGTCAATGGGTGAGTTGCGCAAACAGGAGGCTGCATATGCATACTTTCAGCTGGCCTGCTTCCAAAGGGATTGCTGTTTAAAGTTTTGGGAGTCAGATCAGAAGAAAACCAATTTGCCCAAAGGTGGAAACAGTGTTCAGAGGGTCAAGCAGTATGCTTCCTTGGCTGAGAGGAATTGGCAGAAGTCCATTGACTTCTATGGGCCAAAGACGCATCCCATGATGTACCTAACTATTCTAATAGAGAGATCAGCTCTGTCATTAAGCCTCTCAAGTTCTTTTCACTCAAATACGGTATGCTTTGGTCTTTCTTTTTTCCCCTGTTATGTTTACTTTTTATATTGTCAGAATTGCATATTAGTATGATATTATCAATCACAAATACCTGAGTTTCCGTGTTCCAACCAATTTCGACCCATTGTCCCCGAACCTGTTTCTTCTGACATTTTTGTGAATTATTTGCTGTTTCTGAAACATGAAAGGTGTTGCTAAAAATGCTTTGGTGTGCCATCTTTGGATTATTATTTTTAAAATCTTTTTGTGTTTTTAAAAATTAATGGTTAGTAAAAGATTGGAAGAACCTGTACCAGGGAGATCAGCTTTGTCTTTTTGTGGATTTTTTGCTACTATTTAGGTTATTAGTTTGACAAGGAATCTGACAATCTTTGAGATAAATGTGAGGAGGTTGAATGTTTATTGGAGTGGATTTATTCCTTGGCCTCCTTTTGGGCCTTGGTGTCTAGGGAGTTTAAGAGAATGTCCCTCTTTTTTGCATTATTATTTGTTGAACTACTTCGTGCGGAATATACTATGGGTGTGTTTGGATAGTGGGATAAGGTGGGTTAACACAATAAGGAGAGGTTAACAATGCAGTGGGACCCACAAATACTTTGTTTGGGAAGACAAAAATGAGGTAGGATATATATCCCGGGTCCAAGCATGACCTGACCGCTACAGTAAATATTAACCCTCTTACATGGGTTAAAATTAACCCACCTCCCCCCTGGGTTTAAATCCCAGCTGATAGGTTTTCTATGGGTAATGACATATTTACCCCTCTTCTTTCTCGTTCCACTCGTTTCAAGCCATTTCTGGGTTTGGTCGCTCTGTGAAGGCGACGATGAAAACGAACGAGAAGCTGCTTCAAGCCATCTTGGTCTCTCTCTCTCTCTCTCTCTGCTTGACTGGTATACTATTATAATGAAGGTCAAGGGTTTTTGAATTGGTTTTTTTTATTGTGGTTGGGGATGGGCTGATTTACAAAAAAATCAGCATGTGTGAGTTTATATATATATATCTGTGTGTGTGAGTTTATATATAAGTTGATCTGTGTGTGTGTGTGTGTGTGTGTGTGAGTTTATATACCCAACTGCCATGGAGAGAGAGAGAGAGAGGGTTTGGGGAGGTGGAAATGGATATATATATATATATATCTCTGTGTGTGTGTGTGTGAGTTTATACCCAACTGCCATGGAGAGAGAGAGAGAGAGAGGGTTTGGGGAGGTGGAAATGGATGGTTCTGGACGAAACTGTATGTGGCTGGGACATGGATGGTTGTGGATGTAAATTGATGTTTGTTGGAGTGATTTTTCCCCAAAAAAATGTTGAGGGGTACAATGGTCAAGTTAACCTAAATAATGTTTTTGATATCATTCATATCTATGAGTCCCACAAAAATGATAAATTACTTACCAAACATCGGATAGGACATATATCCAAACCAAGGCAAGTGAGTGGTGGATTAGGCATGGATAGGAATGGATATAAATTTGATATCCTATTCAATTCTTTCCGAGCATCCAAACACACCCTATGGTTGTAATATCCGTAATTATGTTTTGTAAGATTCTCTTTTTGACCTGTCATTGGTTTGGAGGACTTGTCTACCTATGATTGGTTTTTTGTAACTCTTTTATTTTATTAATAAAATTACTCTTTCCTGCCAAAAAAACTGATATTTACACCAGTGTGGTGGTGGTCGTTTATTTTTCGAGGCTAGTTCAAGGCTGCAATTTACTGATTAGGGCTTTTGTACCAGATGTTGGAATCCACACTGATTCGCCTGCTTGAAGGGCGCTACGTTTCTGATAATGAAACATCAGATTCTTTCAGCAGTGAGAATCCAGAAATCAGTGCTAAATTTTGGAGTCAGTTGCAGATGATACTGAAAAGAATGTTGGCCATGACACTTCCGACAAACACAAACAAATCTTCTGTCAACACCCAGCAAATTCCATCTACTAGGTCTGCTGATGTTGGAAAACTCAGAGAGCTTTACAAGATGTCTTTGAAGTCCACTGACTTCAGTCAGTTGCATGCTATGCACAGGTTGTGGACATCATAATCTTAGGGACACTTTCCAAATACCTGGAAATCTTCTGGAGTCTTCCGAAGAATGTTGATATGCTATTGCCTATTTGGAGGACTAGTGTTGTGTTATGTTACTCTATGCTGCGTATAATCATCAATGAATGCCCATACATACAGCCACACGAACAGCATGGGAAGTGGAGGATCCTAATTGACAAGATTTTCAAGAAAGATGAATGGCATGCCTTTTTGCGGTACTGTGTTGGATCAGCAAATTCAAAAATCATGGTATAAAAGACTCTTCTCTAGTGGTCGGTTACATGGTTTTTGGGTATGGATATTCTCTTCCTCCAGCCTTTCTGCCTTGTTGATGTTCTTTTGTATTTGTATATATTGATTACTTCATCAATGGAAGCTGAGGGTTCTCGATTGGGTTCTCTCTTCTTTTGGTGGACAAGTGGCTAGCTACATCATTGGTAATTTAGATGTCTGTGGAACTTGCTAACTACTTTTCTTGTCGTGTGTATATTCTGCCATGAGCTGCTCTATTTTTTTTTTCCCCCTCGTGTATACATGTATAGTTTATTGTAAAAGAAAATAACTTATTTGTTGTTTAATTGTAAGTGGATCTTTCACCAATAAACGATGGGTAATGTCACATGCCTTTGCATTGCAGTGTAGAAGCATTCTTATTGACCTGTTAAATTTTGATCGGTTCGATGTTTGACCCTTTCTTTGTCTAAACATTGTGACATGTTACGAGGATTTATACCAAGAAAAGAACTTGGAAATCTTAAGACAAAAAGGCATGACTTTTTCTTTGCCATCACCATTTAAAATATAATATGTGACCGCGATGGGAAAAAAAATAAATGGAGGAAAATGAGGATGAAAGGTATGACCCTTTCTTTGTTATACACACTAATTAACAAGAAAGTGAAATCAACTAGAAAAGAAAACAAAAATACAAAGAAACAAGGAAGAAGAAGAATGTCCTTCTTAGACAAAAGGAAGCTGGACCATGTAGATAACACCAAAGTAATTAAAGGATTAAAATAGATGTCAATTATACTTTTTACCCCTCAAATATCACCCACTTCCCACTTTGGCCCTTAATCTTTTAATTTTTCAGATTTTGTTAGTCATGTTTGTTTTGGGGGGGGGGGGGCATTTGATGTAAACATGACACACAGGCGTGGAAACAAGAATTTTGTTCTGGGTGAGTACTTTAATTATATACTCTAATTTTTTTTCTTTTTTTTTAGTGAGGTAAGGAAGAAGATGGGCTAATGCATTTACATTTATTATATCACTAGTAGTAATCCCGTGTTTGAAAATGTCCTATAATACCAAAAATTAAACATTGATTGTGTAATATTTATACTTTAAATAGTAATTTATTTTTTATTTCCTTTTATTTAATTACACAATTGAAAACTAAATTGAATAGAGAGAAAATAAGAAAAGAGAGATAAGGGAAAAAAGAAGAGAGAGGTAGGTGTTAATGGAATTGTTTGACATTAGAGAGTGTGTTGGTTGATTTTTTTAATATTGAGAGCTGTGCATAACAGATGCAATTTTTTTTAGCAAAAAAATAATTTTTAAGATGAATTTTGTTTGATTGGATCAATTTTGACCATTGGTGTGTTTTATAAGTTGAGAATTCGATTTCTTAGCTGTAATATTAAATGGTTATATGATACATAAATTCCGCTCAACATAAAAAATGGCCAAAAAATAATGTATATTTTGTTTATACCAAAAAAAAAAGAGGCTAATTATCATCATTGTAAAAAAAAAATGGGACTAATTGATGTTTTGTGATTAAAAAGTTTTTTTGGTCAACCACTGACCATCTTTATGCAATCAATTTTTCACTATTTTCAACTTTTTTACTTAATTCGATAAAATATCTTTCAAACATTATCATTGAGATATTATAATAGCAAAGCCACCAAATTAAAATTTAAGAACATCGATTGAAACATAATAAACACTACAATCAATAGCTGAATAAAAATATAGACGAGATCTTACAAAAAAATAAAAGTCAATTGAAGATAAATTGCAAGCACTTTCATTTTTAAAATAAGAAGGTATAATAAAAATTATAAATATGAATAGTAAGGCCAACAGTAAAAAAATCTTAACACAATAAAAACTAAAAAGTACTAAACGATTGAAACAAGAAATTGATAGGATAAACATAAGTAAAATATTTAAAATATATATATATACACACACATAATTTTAAAAAAAAAAATTGAGGGTGGACCCCGTGCCCACCCCTACCTACGCCTGTGCAGCTCTGCCGGTGATGACACATCTTGAGGAGCATTGGCATTGTCATATGATATGATGATGCACATAATTTTTGTATTGTTCAAAGTTTGGACGACAATTACCAAGAGCGAGATTTCAAATTAGGTGATACCTTGTGGTCAAAACTACAATTAACCAAAAGTTGGATCTCAGCGTAGACCATGTGGCATAAGAAGAGAGGATTTGGATTGCAGGTCAAGCCAGCTGTGCGAACCAAAAGCGGAGACTTCGATACACATGAGATATACCATACTTCGTCCTTGAGCATATAAACGTCACGAAAAAACACATAAATATCTCTCTCTCTCGATCTGCCCACCGGAATGCAAAGAGGAAGGAGTTCATTCTCAATTCTGTTGTTGATTTGCTCTCTATCTTGGATTATAACCATTTCAATGACGAATTCACAATCATCGTCATCTGGGGCTGCTGTTCACATTGTTTATACTGAGAAGCCTGAAGGCATAGAACCCGAAGCACATCATATTAAGACCCTCGCTTCTGTCCTCGGCAGGTCTCTCTCTCTCTCTCTCTCTCTCTCTCTCTTGAATCGTTGGTATTTGAGTTATATTGATTGATAATATGCATATAATTGTGTATGTATTGATTGCTCTAGCGAGGATGCGGCAAAAGAGGCGATCGTGTACAGTTACAAGCACGCTGCGAGTGGATTCTCCGCCAAACTTACTCCGGAGCAAGTCTCTGAACTTTCAAGTAAGTTTCTGTTTTCCCTGTTGTTGGTGAAAATATAATCTATGTCGGTCCCTCTTATAATGTTCTTCCTTTTGTATTGATCGTGCACAATTGTCAACACAAAGTGCTAAATAATAGTGCCCCTTTATCCTATATCGTTTCTTCTATTCCTAAAAGAAGTAAATCTTGGCTAAATCAGTGGTTATGCTATTACCGCATAGGAATGATCGATGTTGATTATTTTTGGTTCTTGCCCAATTCATATCAAAAAATTGTGTAATAATGGAGATATGCTTTACAAATACAATTTTTAACAAGCAAATGACACTTGGCGACATCATCTTGTATGTTACCTTTCTTATTGGACACTTTTATGTTATATATGCATTGAAGCATTGATTTATCTTCACGGGGAGTTAAGTGTAGATGTAGTGATGGTTCTCAGTTTGTTTTATCAATAAGAGTTCTTTAGCTATCAACTGTCGTTCAACGTGGGTGGTGTTGACAATCATTTGTGACTGCTATTTACTAGGGTCTATGAGTACCGTAGTGTTTTGACATCAGTCATTGGGTCTTGTTGCATGATGGTCGGCTTATTTGAGGTCTTTGAGGTCTTCTACATTTGCTTCTAAGGCATGCCTCGTGTTGTTGAAATGGAACTTAGGCTTGTTCTCGTTTTTATGTTGTTTTACGTTGAAGATGGAGAAAGGGGCAGAGGTAGGAACATTTTATAGTGAGGGCAACCTAAAATTCATTAATAAATTAAATTACTAATATTAACATAGTTTTAAAAAAAATATTAATTCTTAATAAAGTTTTTATGTTACAAATTTTATTGAAAAAACACCATTAAAGATGCAATTCATATACGCGAGCAATGTGCAACAAGAGGCAACAAAAAAATAATAAAAAATATATTTTCGTCATTTCAATTCTGTAAGTTATCCACAAGGGTGTAACTTGGTCAAATTAATCTAAATTCAATTCGGAAAATTCAATAATTAGATGGAAATCTTTTCTATTTGGGCCGAGCTTGGGCAAAAAATTTCCAACTCAATTTAAATTCAAGCAACATTCGAGTTAGGGTGTCAAAGGTTTAACCCAGACCCGTTCGGGTTTAATGATTGCAGGTTCAACCCATTGTATGCATTTAAGTGAGAATATTTCTATGCACAAAATGGTGTTTGAATAAATCTCCTGAATATGTGGTCAAAATAAGCTTTGATTACTTCTTTTCTCACATATAATCTCTTATGAGTTATGACTCATGTCCATCAAATGTGCATGCATATCATATATGTATGTTTAGAGGTCAGCAGGGCCACTTGGTCATAGGCAAAATAATTAGAGTCTAGAACCTCCATTCCTTGTCACAATTTTTTTCTATTTTTTCCTTATTTCACTCCTCCATTTCCTTACACATGCCACCCCCTCTCCCCCCCCCCCCCCCCCCCCCCCCCCCTCTCCCCCCTTTCAAACCGTTTCCCTCTTCTCGTCCCACACGCTCGTTCATCTCTCTTTTCTTGTCCCCCCCCCCCCTCTCTTTATATCATTTTCTCTCTCTTATCTTCCTTTTCCCAACATCAACAGGAAGCCCAAAAAAATATCTTTACCTTATCCTACAAAGCAAGGAAGTTAGGCAGGCTGAGCTGCCATTGAAGGTTGCACGACTCCCCTTCTCCTTTTCTCTTCTCCCCCTCACACTAATTTGTTGGCTGATTTTGGCTGGTTTATAGTTGATGCATCTCTTATCTTTGAGGTTGTAGTGGGTTTGGATGAGGCAGGTGGTGATGGTGGCGACATCCTACATGTTTTGTAAAATATAAAACTACTCCTAAAATTTTTATTGGAGGCAAATTTTTAAAAAATCAAGTATACCCCAATTATTTTGGAAAATTACAGCGGGGACAGTTGGCCCTACTATAAATCCGCCCCTGGATGGAGATAATTAGTTTTCTATGGTGTTGTGATGTGCATAACAACAAGACAAAATACAATTATAATAATAAGGGCAAACTTCACTTTATCCCCATGTAGTTAGACCAACTTGCACATCACCTCCCTGACATTAAAAAATAGCCACATGATCCTTATGTGGTTTGTGGACCTAAGTGCATATAGTTAAAGTGATGATGTGGCATGTAAAAAAAATAATCTTCCTAAAATTAATATCGTTAAAAGACAAAACACCCTCAAAAGTCAAAACCCAAATAAATAAACATCCAACCCAACTTTAAATTAACCCAATTCAAATCCACCCCATCACTTCTCTCTCTCTCTCTCTCTCTCTCTAATGAACGGATTGTCGTCTTCTCTGGCTTAACTCCGGCGAATTCCCAACCAAGACAAAACCCCCGAAAATTGGTTGATTCGATTTGGTTGGTGCTCTGCTAAATTTTTTGAAGAAAATTGGAAGCCATTAGATGTTGCAGAGAACGGTGGCACTCTATTATTATTGCTAGGCTTCTCCAGTCCTCCTCAAATAGCTTCAAGTCAACCAAAATACGGTTTTCAAAAGAATATATATATATATATATATAAGAGATGTTCCAGCAAGTTGCATTGCTAGGGGCCTCTTCTGGCTCATGTCTTTTACTTTTTGTATAAAATTTTCTAGTTGGCAGTCTTGCCCATCTTAAACTTATAGAAAACATTTTTTAAATGCGGTTTTTCTTTTGTTGCCCCAAAAAGTCCACTTCCTTCATTTGGTTCGTGGAATTCATCAAATATCCACAAATTATAATAATTATGTGCCCCTATAAAATATCTAGGTTCAAGACCCAAAATTTGTGGCTTTTTGGTCGTGGCGTGGGTAGTTTGTTGGTGATGTGTGTGAGTGATTGGGTGTATTCTGGGTTGGGCCCGCCATAATTGAGTTGGGGTTGATCTATTGGGTCTAATTTTACTTTTATAGTAAATTAAAAATAAATTGGTAGCGGGTATTAAAGTCTTTTTGTGTAGTTTTATTGGTTTTGACAAAATTTTTGATTGTTCACTTTAGTCATGAAGGAGGGTCAGTGCTAGAATAACAATCAAGAGTTAGTAATATACGAAAGCCTTCTCTGTTTAATGAGTGTACTCTTTCCACAATATATAATATTTTCCATTAAGCAGTAAAATTCAATTTCATATTTTCAATTTAAAGCATTGTAAGTTCCATGTCTATCTTTTCTAAATTATTAGTTGTGTTATTTCTTGATTGTTTGGTCTTTTGCTATTGCATTGCATATGTGCGCCTAGGATTACTTTAGTTCTAGTTTGACCTTAAGTCGTGTAACCCTAAATGTCAGGTAAAATGGCCATAAGAATGCCCCATGGGCATAAATCGTTGATAGTCCGTAGAATTTAATTTAACGCAAAATGAGATAAAGAAATTGGTCTTCTCCTAGCCTTATCATCTATAAGTACAACACACACAATAAATACTCATGAATATAATATTTCCAAAATTTAGAAATATTTAAGAAATTGGAATATATCAATAATGTCAATTAATACAGTTGTAACTTCTTATCAAAAAAAATTAATACAGTTGGAACTAAAATAATTGTATGTTAAGATTAAGGAAAATAAAGAGAAGAAGATAGTAAGAAACAGAGTATGAAACAATATTGTGTGTAGTGTGTATGTTGCCAACACCTTATCACCTATTTATATTAAATTGATGTTGAATTTATAAGGAAAGTAGAACATAATAGGAAAGTAGAAAATAGGAAAGTGGCATAATAGGAAAGAAACATTCTAACACTCTCCCTCAATTTGGAGCATAAAGATCACAAATGTCCAACTTAGAACAGAGGCTCTTAAAGGTGGACCATACTAATGGTTTGGTGAGAAAATGATTGAGTTGACCGCAATATCTTCACGTAGACAATAAGGATGATAAAACCAAGCTCTGGTGATTATTTTAGACTATTTAGGGACTTCTTTAATCGACAAACACTACCACGATATTCCCCAGAGCAATACATCCAAGTGGTTGCTTCATGTGAGTTTAAGACATCCCTTTGATTCTCTAGATAAGCAATTAATGAACACACTAAGATAAGTAATAGTGAACAATGATCACGACAGCACAAAGGAAAATAATATGGTGACAGCAAAGGACAAACACAACCACTCCAACAATACCGGCACGAACGAATACACCCAACAACACCACAACAAACCACGAACAACAACAAATTGAACAATCAAAAATATGGTAGACTAAGTAGAACCAATGTTGAATCAACCGAAGAAGGGCTGAATCAGTGCTGAAAACCACAAAATCAATATTGAATTGGGATGAAAACTATAAAATTGGCATTGAATCGGACTAAAAACACTGAATTGAAAATGAATCGGGATAAAAATGACTAAACTAGTACCAAACTGTGCCAAAAATTTCAGAATTGACACTAAACCGAGTTGAAAGCATTGAATTGAAATAGAACTAGGCTGAAAACACTGAAATGGAATTGAATTAGGATGAAAACTACCAAACTAAAATTGAGCCGAAAATAACTAAATCAATAATAAACCGAGAAAACACTAAAATTTGCGCTGATGATTAGACAGGGAAGACACGAATACAGATTCAGGCGTCCTATAGTAATTGATAATGATCATAGCAGCCGATGAATAAACACAAAAGATTACACCTTGATGTGTGTTGGGCCCGCCCAACCACTAGGCGAGTTGAAGTGCTTGCCTAGGACTGGGCCCACTCACCCAACTATCTTGCTCTTTCCAAGTTGAAACTTGAATAATAATATGTTAGGGTGAAGGAAAAGAAAGAGAAAAAGAGAAGGTGAAGGAAAAGAAAGAGAAGGAAGAGAGGGGAAAAGAGAATATGAAATAATATTGTGTGTAGGGTGTATGTTGTTGATACCTGATCACCCACTAATATTAGATTGATATTGAAGACACTAACAATCAGAGACATAACTACGTGGAGAACAAGGGGGGCCATGACCCCGCTCATATTTTAAAAATTACCTTATTCCCCTTTTAGATTTTAAAGAATTATAATGTCCTTGTAGGTTTTCAAAAACTTCTTTTGTATAAAAGATATTCAATTAGTGTATTAAAAAAGCATAATAGCATCACATTAAACATTTAATAACCAGATAGGGAATACTGTTCATATGGACGAATGGGTTCTTACAGAAGAAAATATTTACTTGGATAAATTTGATGACCAACAAAAAAAAGAAGAAAATTTGCTACAAAATCATGGTATAGAGAACGCAACTTTATATCATCAATAATGCACTAACTCATAACTAACGTTTACAATAGTATCATGTGAATATTTGTGATGGTATATTATTCAAATTTTTTTCATCATGTCATAAATGAGGGAATAAGTGGTCATGAAATTGTCACAAATTAAATTTTTCAATGATAAGTAAGAAACAGTTTTTCAATTTTATGAACTAAGTTTTTGTGATAGTATCATATAGTGATAGAGTCTTCATAATTAAAAATACAAAACTAAAAGTAACTTGTCGGATGATCTCATTTTATTAAATACTTAATTGTATCACTGCTTTTATTTGGCCCCCTTATGATGAATTCCTAGTTTTGTCTCTGCTTACAATAAAGTAAAACATAAAAAAAAGAGTAGAATAATAAGAAAATGGCTTAAGAGGAAAGTAGAAAAACAGGAAAGTAACACTCTAACAAGTAAAATATATCAAAAGGAAACTTCAAAATTATTTACAGATTATAATATTAAAATATCAAAACAAAGTGTACCTTTAAAAAGTCAATATGAAACAGTTGAACTCTTAAGTCCTCAATCTATAAAAAGGCATAGAAAAAAATGTCAAGATTTACATTTTATTATTTTATTAACAAAATAATTTTTTTCTTATGTGTTATTATTTCTTGTTTTGTTTGGTCTCAAACAAATGAAGCCTTCTATCATCTTCCTTTTCTCCTAACATCCTTTTCTATTTCTCCTCCTCCTTCTTCTTTAAATAGACAAAACCTTAACTGTATTTTAATCTCTATCTTTAAAACAAATAGTTGTCTTTCTTTCAGTCTCTATCGGAAACACGCATTATACGAAATGATAAGTGAATTGGAATGATATTTATATTATTTGGGGCACTATATATTTATGTATTTGTAGGTATATATGCATATATATGTCTAATATGCACTTAAATTAAGTGTATCTTACAACGAACGATACGTTATGATGCACGATACATTATTTTGCAAAAATGCAATGTGTTGTGATACACTTTTTGGTAACATTTCTTAGAAAACATATGGTCGTATGACCATCAAGACAAAATCAACTTGACCTTGATAAGTGTAGTATTTTTGTTGTAGGATGAAATTTGAAATTGGGAACATAGTTTAAGCTTGTAGTCACTTTGGAGCCTCCAACTGAAATTTGTTAAGTCTGTTGCCTTACATCCCTTGACCATATGTACATAAGATTGTGTGCATACATATACGGATGTACACGCGTACAAGTTCTCTCCTCCTCTCCTTGTCCTTCTCGTTCTCCTTTTACCAATCTACCTCCTCCTCCTCCTTCTTCTTCATCTTCTCCTCGTGCTTCTACGTCTTTTTCTTATTCGTCGAACCTTTTTAACTATTTCACCATAATTCGAGCATATGGATGATTCATGATTTGTGGTACTTGTTTTTCTAGACAGAAGCGAACTTAAAGACTAAGAAACATGAACACTATCAGGAAGATGACGTATCCATGTCTGATATGTGTCAGACAAATACAATTTGTAGGACATTCTCGAACACGTGTCTGCAACTCTTTTTGTAGTGTCCATAATTGAAAAAATAAACTCTTAATTTTGGGCACGTGTCTGACACTTCTTTGGTGATGTGCCCCACACTTATTTAGTTCGTGCCTACGATTAAAACTAAACATGTGTCAACATATAATTGACAAATCTTGAAAATTTTGAAAAATCAATATTTCATACTATGAAAGAATATAAAGATTGCTAGGACTAATCATGTTAAAGTTATATTTAAATTTTACTGATAAGAACAAAAGATATGTAAAAGTTTTACTAAAGAAGAAGACTTGGAAAGATGGAGCTATAATTGTAATTTTGCATATTTGCTACTCATAAATAGATGGTTGTAGACTACTACGATCCATTATTCAAAAATTTCACATCAGTGGACAACACATTAGATTTATTGATTATAAAGTATTGATTTCTTTATTTTGCATAATACTATTATCAAATCAATTTTTTGTAGTGACAGGTTACATCACTTGATATATAAAATACCATTAATTATAGCGTGTCCCCCGACTTGTCATTGTTTTTACTTTTTTGAGAAATGACGTGTCCCCTTATATGTTCATATCGTATCTGTGTCGTTTATCCGTATCTGTGCTTCTTAGCTTAAAGATTGTGGTATCCTGACTAATTTGTTTTCATAAATGTAAAAGAAATGGTATTTGATGCTATCTTCTAGTGCATTACTTATCTATTTGTTGAATAATTGGACTATGAACGTGAGGGCAATATGTTTGGGTCTAGAATCTTGACCCTATCTATCTTTCAGGGATGTACAGGCTCATATCATATGTACATTTTCTTTGATGTTCAACAGAGTAATCTCTAAATAGACATAAGTTAATAGGACCTCTATTGGTCAAATTGAATAGAAACACAATTTATTTTTATGGTCATTTCTTTGGGGTTTGATTTAACTTTTTGATGTGGTCCATACAGGCAATTTTATTTGCTGGCTTAAAAAAGAACATAACCTGACATGATAAAACTGATGGAATGGACTTAGGTCTGCCATTATTATATCTAAGCCTTGCGGCTGGTTCCAATTGATTATTGAACTTGGAATCTTCATTGAATGATTCTTTCTAGAAGTCTGTGACATTCTTGCTTTGACTAGGCATTTCTTTTTTGGTACATAGGATGGCATTCTTGATCGTTATAATTGAAAGCTGGCATTTGTAAGGATTCAATACACTTAAGAGTTTATAGCCTGCTACTCTTTATGATGTGCCTTTGGACTGACTTAATGTATCTTTCAAGTAAAGATGAAACTCAAAAGCAGGATGATATATAAGAATGGAAATGATTGTGAACTATCTACAACATAACAAGAAACCTCCCGTGTTTAATTTCAAGAAGTTTGTACACAATTTAATGACCTCCAACCTTCCTAAGGTCAAGCAGCTCTAAGCCCCCAGTTCTGTTTTCACATCCGCTTTTGTTTCAAGCTTGGGCTTCCATGGTCAGTCAAATGTAATGTATTGGGGTTTGCTTATGTAACTTCCCAAGTTGCAGCCACATTGGAGATTGATGGCTCCTTACGAATATAAATGCGACAACTATACATTCATATACATAGAACTAAAGATGAAGCGTTGTTTATGGCTTATCATTGTCTTCAATTCCTATGAAGTACTTCTGTTTATGACTTGTGTCTCAATCAAGGATTAAAATTTCGTTTCGGTGCATTGTTTCGGTCACCTAGGAAACGGAAGCTTTTTGACATATTTCGGAAACGTTTCGACCCATTTCGAAAACATAATAAAAAAAATAAAAAATTGAAGAATTATTTTTTCAAAACATTGGTCGAAATATACCAAAATATCTTGACATACCTTGAAACATTCCGAAATAATTGTGCAAATGCATTGAAATATAACAAAATATTTCGAAATATTATGGAACACCTCGAAGTATTAGAATTTCAATTTCATCACTGATTCGTTTCGGTCTTCTTGGAAACGGAAACGTTTCGGATGTTTCGACCGTTTCGAAATGATATTTTGATCCTTGGTCTCAATTGAATAAACGGGAAAACATTGGCATGTGATTTTGTAGTCTAAGACATGCAAATACTTACAAGTCCCCCCTGTGCTGTAACATCTGCAAACATCATTCTGTGTTGGAGGCGACAAATGAATAATTAAGAATCTATATCTTCACTTGTATTGAAACATTTGCAAAATAAACAATTTGGTGAATGAATCTTGCTTTGTATAGTGTGTTTTATGTGCATGATTTACTTGTCTAGTAAATTTTGTAAACAGCGCAGTCAATGGTCTGCTATGGGAGATACAGTGAGTCTTTACATTTTGTGTTTTGGATCTCATGAGACCTTGTTTTAACACACACACACACACACACGGGATGTCATCCACCCTGGACATTCTAGCAACTAGGTTTCTGACTGATGTACACTGGCGGATCCACAGTAGGGGCAGTGGGGGCAGCTGCCCCCACTTGAATTTTAAAAAATTTTGGGGAGCAAGTATAATTTCAAAATTTTTAGAATTTATTAGAGATTTGCCCCCACTGAAATTTTTTCCTATGTTGAAATGAAATTGGGGCTTGTAGTCCTCTTTTATAGTTTATTTTTTTAGAGTACAATATTGTAAAAGATTATGCTTATTGCTTGTGTTGTTATCTAACTAAGATGTATAGGATGGTCGATAATTTGGATCTTCTCATGTATAGACTCGATATATGATTAAGTCCAATTTTTTAGGTGCAAAGTTTTTTGTTAGATCTTATAGATAAATTTATAGTTTGTTTTTTTGTTTATTGGCTCCTTTTGAATATTGCTCATGTATATGAGTTGCATTTTTAATTGGCGTTTTATTAATGAAACTATATTTTTGTGAACATTTAAAATTTTAAAATTATATGATTTAAATTGCCCCCACCGGAGAAAGATGTTTGGCTCCGCATCTGATGATGTGATGTTTTTGCAGAGCAACCTGGTGTTCTCCAGGTCGTCCCAAGCAGGACAGCCCAGCTGCATTCAGGACCTGGGAAGCTTCATGTGTGAAAGATCAAACCACCTTTATCAGTACAAGTTTGTTTCTTTTTAAGCATGTTACTTTTCTTCTGTATGAACTACTACTGGATGTTTGTTTTCATGGCACTGCATGTTCGTTCTTATTTGAGTGTTGGATCTAAGTAATGTGACGGATGGTATGTGTACTATAAATAAGGAGATGTCGACCTGCTGTGCTAGTTATAATATGTGAAATTCAATCGTTCGTGCAATATGCTTAACGTATGTAATGTGTAGGGGTGTCATTCTCAGTCATTAACACCAACACGATATGAACTCGACACGATTTTAAAATTGATACGATTGATAAAATATATACAATGAATGAGTTGAATTAATGTTTTACACTTATAATATATCAAATAATTTTTTTTTGCAGATATTTATACAAACACGACATAAATTAGAATGACATGATACGAAATTAGCGACACGCGGATCATACTATATGGCACGAATTTCATAGTGTGTTCACTTTACTGTCTACGTTTGTTTTTCTTGCCAGATTAAATGGTCTGGTCGATGTTCAAGGAACACTTCTATGCAGGGTTTATTAATTTCTTTCCGTGGTAGATCGCACGGCCCGTATTAGTGGAGACCCACTTACATATAGTTGGGGTTTATTTGGATTTGATGATTTAGATACCATGAAGAAAATTTTGAGAAAAAGTTTATTAAAGGTGATCCAAGTTCCACACACCCCTTACATTTGCTCTTAGCACCTCAAACTCTTGGGCAAATAGTACCCAACCGTTTGATAATGTTTTTAAATAACTTTTTTAAGGAAAAAAGGTTTGTAAAAAAATTAATTTTGTTTAATTACTATTTTCCAAATGTAATTTTAATTTATTTTACTATTAAAAATAATATACACACATACATTATATTTATACATTAGCGATATTTCGTGACTAAAGTCACTGTACACTAAATTATTATATTGTGCATGCATTGGAATGTGTGTTGGAGTGTGTGTATGTATGTGCAGCTGTGTGTTGTGGAGTGTGTGTGTTGGGTTTTTAAAATTTGGGGGGAGAGTGTGTGTTGGGTGTGTGAAATTTGGGAAAAAAAATATACTCCTATAAGTTTAAATACCTATCTAATTTATTATATAGATATATTATATGTGATCAAGGTTATAGGAAGAGTGTGTGCTGCTGCAATGAAAAGGTCAAAAAGCAAAAAAATCTGATTGAAAAAATCAGATAGGTTGCACATGGATATTAGTCATATCCATGTGCAACCTGCGGTCTGATTCAAAACCATTTGGTTGCACATGGATATGACTAATATCTCGGAATTTTTTTTTTACTTTTTTCGCTGATGATATGATCTTTTTTGGATATTTGTTATAATTATGGTTAATTTATGGTTTAATTTATAGATTATAAAATAAATTTTTCAAAAATATTAAACATAAGAATGACTCACATGACTTAAAGTTACGATCCACCGACCAATGTATTATCTATATTTTAATTATAGTAAGCATTTTTAGCGTACTTATATTTTTGTTATTCACTTACTTACATTCAGGTCTACTCGATACGAATTGGGGCGCTAAGTAAAAATTTAATTGTGGGCCCTTCAAAACTAAATATAATTATTTAAATAATACAACTATAATTATGTGAAAAAAAATATATATTTTTCTCACTTTTGAATATGCAAAAATTACTAGTCTTCATATTCAAGTTTTGCTAATATATACCTTTTAATAGATAATATAACTAATCCGTGTAGTCTTTTTGTGACAAAGTTGATCGCAAGTAGGATTTCCTTAACTTTATTTCTGAAAAAAAAAAAACCTTTTGTTATTATTGGATTGTTAGTTTCTATTCACAAAACTTCTTTTAAAGTTGAAAATTTTTATCTTCATATAATTTAGGTTGTTCCAATCTAGGTAGCTTGTTCTACTACTACTTAATGATTAATTAGTTCTGATGGGTCAAGCCCAAGGGCTCAACTCATGTTATGAGCCCAGTCTGAATTAATAGTCCAACTCCAAGAAATCCAAAGGTCCAGTCCAAAGTGGTTCACGCCCGATCAAGCTCATCAGGTTCGAGGAGTTACATCAGTAAGGGAACATGCAGGGTCATCCAAGAGCTTCATCCACGCCGTCTTGGAAAGAGTCAACCCCCACGTCATCCTTTAACCGAATCCTATGGAGAGCACCGTAACTGCCTCATCAGTTGAGAAGAAGGCGTCAGCTCCACTAGATTAGTCACTTGGTTACTAGTAACTCGCCTAAATCTGTTATGAGGCGACTATAAGTTGTAAGCCCCGCTAACACTTAGGGGGCAGATGACACTCAGTCGAGCACATCTCAGTAACTCTATCTCCTTGCTCTCACTATACGCCTTAAAGTAATAAAACTCCACGCGACCCTAACCCTTTACAGTGGACGTAAGTCACATTGACCAAACCACTATAAATCCTTGTGTTGTTTTCTCTCTCTCTACTTTATTACTGTATTTATTACTAATTACTTGACAAGTGGTGTGCAAACCCAATTTATACATCATCAAGTTCTAAAAGATTCTTAGGGTGACATGCATAATTGAGAATAAAAGAAAGCTAAAAAGGTGAAACAAGAGAGAAAATACAGTTAAAATTTTGCAGGATTGAGGATGTTCATTACATGTAAGCATACGCTAAATAAAAAAATTGTAGTCTATATTGCACATTATTACAGTGAAAGTTCGGGCTATGAGATTATGTGTGGTTTATTGTATCTCAATGGCGATTTATTAGTAGAAGATAATGCCTCATATCGAACATAAGATGGTATCATTACAAATAAGTCATGCAAATTAGAAAAAAAGGAAAAAAAAAATTTAAGCAATGGTAAATATGAAGAGGATTCACGTATGAGTAATGTCATAAGGATGTAATTTGTGGTTTAATTTGGGACATAATTCAATACAATTATTAGATTAGTTGTAAGTTATAATATAAAGTATATTTCTAATGTGATGGTTGCATTGAATTAGGTTTCATATAATATTTTCCTTGAAGGATAGTATGAGAATTTAATGTTTTTGCCCACTAATTATGTCATCCACATATAATCAAATTAAGTACAAGTACATGGTGAGAAATGTATGAGTTTATAGTCTCAAATATCCTAGTTGTTCTTGTGAAATTGGTATTTTCATACTGCAGGTGTGCTAAAATTTGACTGAACTTAAAATTTAAATACATACGGCCATATCTATTTGAACTGGAGTACGATTCTTAATGTAGACATTAAAAATTTAATTAACAAATTAATGTCTATAATTGAGCTCAAATCAATTAGATAAATAAAATTGGGTTGGACCTAAATTCTATAACCTAAATAATACAAGCCCAAATTTAATTAACAAAGTTTGTCAAATTAAATTAAACTGGACCTAAATTCTATAGCCTAAATAATACAAGCACAAATGCAATTAAGCAGCCTTGTTAAATTAAAATGGACTAAAATTTCATAGGCCCAAATTAAATAAACTTTTAAAAGGTAAAGTGAGTTGTACTTAAATTCCATAAACTAAGCCCACAAATTTATGGGTAGCCCATTACCTAAAGGCCATGTAAGGGTAATTAGGTAAAAATACTCTTATATGGATAACTATCACTCTTATATGAATAACTACTCCTAGCACTATAAATATAGGTCTAGGGGAAGGCTAGAAAAAGGGAGGGAAGGGAGAAGAAGCCAAGGAGGAAGGAAGATCGGCGAAGCTCTGCTCGAAGTTCACTACAGCCTTAAAGCCTTGCAAGTTCATCTCCAGGAAGAAGAACACACCGCCAAGGTCATTCTTCAAGAAATTCAAATCATCTTCAAGCCATTCAAAATGAAGAACGGTGAGGAGATTCATCAAAAACATCATCAAATTGAAGAACGAGAGATACATTGATCCAGTTCTCGTATTCATCAAATCCACCAAAGTCACCACCAATTGAAAAGTGAGAAATACGACAATCAGGCCTTCATCTTCACTAAATCCATCATCTTCATCAAATCCACAAAGAATCAGAGGACAGTGCACGTGAGAAGCAGCCCGAAGAGAGTCAACACTACATCTTTTACTCAAAGTCAATCAAATTGACTATTGTAACTTGACTTTATTTTGTGTTAATTTAATCACGAAATTTTTCGTTACACTTAAATCGTGACTATTCAGGCGATTCAATTGTAGTGAGGCGTAAGATTACCTCTGAGTTATTTTCTATGCCTTGTGAATTAAGGACTTAAACATTTTTCCAACTTCTAATATAATGGACTAGAATATAGAAAGACAAATTGGAATGCAAAGTAGTAGAGAAATTAAATTTCGTAGATGAAAAGACTATTGTCCTTAACATTAAACGGAAAGAAAAAAAATCACCGGAGTGATGAATTACATGTTAAAGTAAATTTATTGGGGAAATAAACTAAGTAAAAGAGAGGTTGGTTCTGTATAGAGTTTTTGTGTTGATCAAGGATCTTTCTTCAATAGCTTTGCCTTCATTATTTATAGAAGATAACCCATAACCGTTGAAGTCATCTTTTTCGACCATAATTGTAATCATGGTTTCTTACCTTGATAAATGCGTCTCTAACTAGGGTTCACGATATCACGTTTTTTCATTTTTTGGAATTATTAAAATTCCACTTCCTTAATCGTACTATTAGGTTTTGACATACATGTGTCACTCTTAAATTTTATTATTTTAGGCGTAAACAGAAATATACCGTGCAAAATACTAGTTGAGTGTTGCCATAATAAGAAATTAACATAGGGTTTGTGGTTCATATGGTAAAAAATGGTACATTAACTTAGTTAAAGTGGGGAACCAAGAATTTATATCTGGTTGTCTATGAATCACTAAATGGTTGTATGCTATATTTAGAAGGTGAGAGGGTGATGTGCAAATAGACAAAATTTTAGGGACTTAACATGAAGTTTTCTCAATTTATTTCTCTTGAGATATTTTAGGGACATCTGTTAATTTTTTTGAGCAATGCTATGATGCACAAATATTTGCTCAAATTTTGTATTCCATATTAATGTAGGTGGTTGGATTAGTGAGGTTCATTAACTTCACTAAATATTCAATGCATGAGATTTTGACACTTCACTTGGAATATAAGATTTAGGTAACAATTTGTGAATCACAATTTTATCCTAAAGTTTTTAGAGAATATATTCAGTTCTTATGTATCATGGCCTGTTCATATACATGAGTTTAAGCAACAAGTTTTTTTTTTTTTTTTTTGAGATTAAGGAAAAGTTGTAACCATTTACAAAGATTTAATCGTAACTTCTCCAAAATCCTATTGTTTGATGGAATTGAAGAAAAAAAACTAAAACAAAAAGGGTGGCGTCATTCTCACCCCATAAATCTCATTTTTTATTCCATTTAATTCTCTTAGACTATCTAAATGGAAATTTAAACCCTTACCCAAAATTGAGTGAAAAAAGGGTAAAAAATTTGATTTGATATAGACATCTCCAATCGAGAAACTCAAATTTAAAGGAAGAGAAATCTAAATTTAAAAGAGGGTAAAATATGATCATTAGATCATTAAATGATGATGAAATTTCATTATTAAATATTTGAGTATGAATTTAAGTAAAAAAAGAGTCTCCCCTCACCACATTAGTTACTAAACTTACTCCATTTATATTTACTAATTAAAAATTAAATTCATCTAATTTTATTTCAACCTACTATATAACAATGATCAAAATTTTGTTTCAGTGTATTATGTCAGTATGTAAATATTTCAGAAATAGAATAAAAATGAATAATTTATTTTTTAAATATTAGTCAAAATATATTAAAGTATCTTAAAAACACATCAAAATATTCTGAAGATGTTGGTGAACATATATCAAAATAGCTCAAAACACATTAAAATATTCTAGATCACATCGGAACATTGAAATTTTACTTCAATTACTATTTTTGTTTCGATTTCTTTGAAATATATGTTTAATAGTTTAATTGGATGAGTATAAATGGGGTGAACTTAGTTATTAATAGCATGAGTATAAATGAGATGAACTTAATAGTTTGATATAAGAGAATTAAATGAGGTATGAAAGGAAATTTAAACAAAAAAAAAGAAAAAAAAAAGAAAGAAGATTATAAAAAGATGGGTGAATGACATTTTGTACCTTTAAAAATTCTAAAATTTGTAATTTATCTTTTAAAAAAGAAAAAATTTACATTGCACCCTTAATGAGATAAACATATAGTTTAAACTAAATATTCATTGCTTTTTCTGACAATTTTTTTGTTGTATTTGTGATATAATCTTATTTTTATAATAATCAATTTTAAGTGTTTTAAATGAGAATTTCATACTAAAATTTCTGAAGATAGAGTATCAATTGGAGAATTCTAAGGTCGTTTAGGACAGAAAGTGTCATTTGTCACATAAACAAGTGAACCCATGGCCCACACCTAACGGAGCCCACCACAATACCCGCCAAATGGTATGACCAAAAATAGTAAAAGGCAACAGCAATTGCATTCCTACTCTCTCTCTCTCTCTCTCTGTCTCTCTCATATATATATATATAATATTTATATATTATAGAGAGAGAGAGAGAGAGAGAGAGAGATTAGTATTACCCAGTCTCGACTCTAATCCTAAAAACAAGATTTCAAGGGAGCGAAGACAAACAAGAGATCCAATCTGAGAACATCAATGGAGGAACCACCAACCTCAGTATCATCATCAAAGCCTTCCTCCTCAGTCCTTCCTTATCAAACCCCAAGACTCAGAGACCACTACTTGCTGGGCAAGAAGCTAGGCCAAGGCCAATTCGGTACAACCTATCTCTGCACAGAGAAGTCCACAGGCACCGAATACGCATGCAAATCGATCCCAAAACGCAAGCTCTTGTGCCGCGAAGACTATGAAGATGTTTGGAGAGAGATTCAGATAATGCACCACCTGTCTGAGCACTCAAACGTTGTGAGGATCAAAGGGACTTACGAGGACAATGTGTTTGTTCATCTTGTGATGGAGTTGTGTGGTGGTGGTGAGCTCTTTGATAGGATTGTGCAAAAGGGTCATTACAGTGAGAAAAAAGCTGCTCAGTTGATGAAGACCATTGTTGGGGTTGTGGAGGCTTGTCACTCTCTTGGTGTCATGCATAGAGATCTCAAGCCTGAGAATTTCTTGTTTGATTCTCCTGACGAGGATGCAAAACTTAAGGCCATCGATTTTGGGTTGTCTGTGTTCTACAAGCCTGGTTTGGTCTTGGGTTCTCTTGCATTTACTATGTTTCATAGATCAAACATTATTCATTTTTTTTCAATTAATTTTGCTTTGCGGGCTTCCATTTTCCTGTGTTTTGTTTGATCTGGAGCTATTGGTTGATGGGTTTGATCAGGGCGGAGCCAGTAATTTAACTTAGGGTGGGCCCTTAATTGCATGCTGCAGTTTTTATATTTATATTGATAAAAGCAAGATGATATGCTAATATTTATTTACAGAGCCCGATCACATGCAAACAAAGGCCAATACATGTAAATTCCAAGTAATTTCAAGTTTGATTAAGAACATAAAACAAAAGAAGCAAAAACAATATGCAAATCAACTGAATCGTAGACACATTAACACAATTAAAAAATACTAAACATTCAGTTACAAACCAAACACAATTTATATTCTAAAAAAAAAAAAAAAACTCTTCAACCAATAACAATAGCATCATGTAATTTTATTCGAAATTATAAAATGACTCCAGTGTATTCAGAATTTATTTGAACCTGCTTGAATGGTGTCCGTAACATGCCCATAGCCGTTTAGGTATATATCTATATGGAAGTAATAGGGTGGGCAGAACATATACTTGAGGGTGTTTAATACTTGTATATACAAACATGTATAAGTAATGATATTGAAGTGGCAGATTATACATGTAGCAAATGCAGATGAGGGTGGAATAGAGGTTTTTCTTCTAGTTTGAGCATTTTTTTTTGAGTAGCTAAGGGAAATGTTTAGAAAAATATGAATAACAGAAAGGGGCACCTCCCCTAGCCTTGACACAGCCCTTAGGCATATCTCTTGGCCCAAACATTATATAAAGGATATGCAATTCGATGACCAAATTTTCCCCAACCATTGTATTCCACTTGCCCCGTATAAACACACACTCCACTGCTCGTAAGTTTTAGGAATTCCCCTTAATTTTTCTGCTGTCACTACCTCTTTGTTGATGGCTTGTGGATCATGTGCTTTGCTTGTAAAAATTCTCTGATTCATCTCCTCTCACATGCAATACAATGTAGCAGTTATGTCTGCATCCTTGGCAGTCATAATGAATGATTTCCCTTCAAGGTGCTGTGTATCCCAGTCCAACTCATACATCCATTCCACACTGGTTAATTAATCAAACTAAGCTGCACTATAGATTTTAAAATCCCAGCAAACTAAGAGATGCCTGTACAAAAGACAATTTGCATCCTGCAAAGTACCCCCCATTCTGTCCGTGTACCTTTAGGGCTCAATTCTTGAGTTAATGTTTAATCCATTTTATTTTCAGAGCCTTTGGTAGAAAAGCTTCAGGAAATAAGCTCCTCAATTCTGTCAGTTCGAGTGAAACATGAAGAGGACATCACCATGTTGCATTTTGAATGGTCTTTCACACTTTGGAGTTTTCTGATATTGCAGCATTTACATAATCTTTTGACCATATTATTCTTCAAGTTTTCTGTAGGATGCCGGTTGTCCTGCCACAAGTATGTATCCTGCTTAAACCCAATCTGATGTTTAATGGATGGGCTAGCCAATTTGTAACTTCAGGACTTCTCTCCATGTCCATGAACAATCTCTAGGAATTGGAAATTCCCAAAAGCAGTAGTTCCATATCATGTACATGTGAATTTCACTGACAAGGAATCCTATTCGAAAGACCTACCAATATTGAAGCATATGTGTTTGTTCCAAACATCAAGTTTTTTGGTCCCTTTTTTCTTTTCTCATTTTTTTTAACTATATCCCTTCTTTTGTGAAAAGTATGCAATTTAGTTTAGCTTTATAAACCAATATCCATGCTGCGACTTATCAGAAAAATTGAAAAAACTTGAGTCACGTTGATTGCTTTAATACTTTGTATGAGGTTTAGTGATGATTATTAAGGTTCTTGGCATAGTGGGCCATGACCTACATTCAATTTCCTCAAACAAGCATGGTTGGTCTACTGATGGTTACTTTTCTTTTCCTTCCAGGGCATTATCTTTCGGATGTTGTTGGAAGTCCCTATTATGTCGCACCTGAAGTGTTGCATAAGTATTATGGACCTCAAATCGATGTATGGAGTGCTGGTGTTATCTTGTACATCTTACTATGTGGGGTTCCACCTTTTTGGGCAGGTAGCCCTCTTGATGAGTTAAAATGCATCACTATCTGGAGTAGCAGATGTATTACTGATGATGTGCTATTACCAGTTCTCATCATGATCTTAATGATATAAACTTTTACTTTTTGTTTTAAACTCACAGAAACCGACTCCGGTATCTTCAGAGAAATTCTCAAAGGCAAATTAGATTTTGAATCTGACCCATGGCCTCATATTTCTGAAAGTGCAAAAGATCTTATACGGAAGATGCTTAACAGGGACCCAAGGAGCAGAATATCTGCTCATGAAGTTCTATGTGAGTTATATATTTGGTAATTTGAAATTACCTCTAGAATATAGTAGCGAGGGCATTCCATTTTCTCTTAGAGCTCGTTCAGATTGTCATTAATCATGAAAATGAATTGGGCTTTTGTGCCAGGTCACCCATGGATTGTGGATGACAGAGTTGCCCCAGACAAACCTTTGGATTCTGCAGTTTTGTCGCGCCTGAAGCAATTCTCAGCAATGAACAAACTTAAAAAGATGGCTTTGCGTGTATGTTTTTCTCAATACTTTCCTGTGTTATTCGCCTTGTAGTTGCACTTCGTTTCCACATAATTCATCTCCATAAGTTCCTTGATGTCAGTTGATGCTTGTACTATTTGTCATGTGCAATCAACTTGATCTGCTTAAATGAAGATCCATAGAATATCTTAGAAAGCAAGGGCAGTTTCAAACGGAAGCTTGAAATTGGGGGAAGGCAGAATGACAAAATTGTCAGGCTCTGCAACTTTTTAGGATGCTGGAACTCATTGAGGCCTATTATATTCAATCCTCTAAGGCAGTTTTTCCTATCTTGCTTGGGAAAAGGTTGGGCAGTCCCTGTTTTATTCCAGAAAAGGTGGAAGCCTTGTGTATTGATCATCTGGTGCTCAACAAGGTAGCCTGACCATCAAGAACAAAAATCCACTTTGATTGCGGACTTCTTCACCCTAGTCAATAAGCACGAGATACTTCTCGAAAGTGAATTTGATTTGGATCTAATGGTGGTAGCTAGTAAAGGTGCAACTCGGGTGGGTTGGGTGATCAACCCTAGCCCAACCCTAGGTATAAAATGTTCAACTCTAACATTAACCCGAGATACTCATGCCTAGTACTGCCCGAATTGATTTCGAGTAAGCTCAGGTTGAAATCAGGTTACACAATTTGGGCCTAATTCGGGCTGATTTTGGGTTTGAATTGGGGTATAAACATGGTCTCATATTCAGAAACTTATTCAGTTTATACAAACGATCCACACAACAAAACACATCCCCACAAAGAAATAGAGATCTAAATATTTTTCTCTAGATCTAAACATTCTTACCCAAGTACATATTTATCAACGTTAAAGATTAATTAGCCATAGAGATTCGGCGTAGCCACAAAGATCCAAATGAGATCGAGATCGAGGTCAATGAAAATCCAGATGAGATCGAGGTGAGGCCTTTTTCTCCAGATCTATCGACTTCTTCTCCAGACCTATCGACTTTTCTTCTCTAGATCTATGGTGGAATTCTTTAGTTCTTGTAGACAACAAATGGAGTGATAGAAACCTGGGAGATGAAAGAGAGACCGAGAGGTGGGAGGCAAAATAGAAGAGAAAGTGAGAAAGGGAAACCCTAGTGGTTGATGTCTCCTATATATATATATATATAAAAATTATAAATATATAATTTTTATTTTTTTTACATTTCGGTTGAGCATGAGTTATATAATCGGGTTGAGTCCGATTTAAATATTCGGGTTAAACCCGGCAACCCGAGGTCTCACCATAGTGTTGCCCGAATTCAATTCGGGTTGGTGTTTTTCAGTTCAGGCCCAACCCTAGTCCTATTTTTTCGAATTGGGTTCGGGTTGGCCCGCCCAAGTTGTACCCCTAGTAGTTAGGAATCACGGATACTTCCCACAGGGGTGCTGTGGCAGTGTCGGATACGTGTTTGACACAGACACGGCCAGGACACGGTCGGACATGTGTTCGACACGGCTAAAAGTGTCCTGAATAGTGAACTCAGTCGGACACGGCCATGATACGTCTAGGACACGGTAAGGATACGTCTAGGATACGACCAGGACATGACCAATAATTTTTTTATTAAAAAAACAACTTTAACTATTAAAAGGAGTGCATTTTTACTTTTTTAAATATATTTTTTGTTATATAACTTATATACTATAAATGTTAATAGATGCAATGATGTTTGATGAAAATGGTGGATATTTAATTTGATTTATTTCGTATTTAACTTATATACTCGTATTCGTATTCGTGCTTCCTAGGGTGGTAGTAATTGACTACCAAGTTGTTACAATCTTGCAGAAGTCATCAGCTTTGTGATTAATTTTGAAGCCTGTCTCAATAAGATTGTGCCATACATGGCAATACATATATAATCTATCATTAACATTGACATATAATCTATATAATTATACTCTTTTTTGGATCCTCGCTAGATTGGTGGATAATGGAAAATTGTATACAAGTGACAACATCCGGAAGGGCACTTTGGATGACCTATGATGTGGGTTCAGTCAGTACATCATTATTGGGCATGAGGAGATTTAAAGATAATTTGGTGCAAAGTACTAATCAACAGATCACAAAAAGAATAGATACAAAACAGTTAGGGATGTGGAAATTAGAAAATTAAGTTTGTGTCAAAGGCTAAGTCTGTTATCTGAACCAAAATTCATGAAGCTTTTTGTTGCCAGGGTTTTGTTATTTCTGTCAAAGCTTAATTGACCATGACAATTTGACACATCTGTAATTGTGGCGACAAATGTTGATCAACAATCGTGATGACGATAGGTGATTTGTGTTATTATTCATCGTAGATACACAGGTTGGTTTAAAAACCAAGATAAAATCATTCCTATTATTCAATAGAATGATACAACAAGAGGTAATCTAGTAGTAATGGGAACTTTAAGGGTTACTTTCGGTGCAAAATTTACTCCACTGTTATGTTGTTTGGATCAATTCCCTGGAGATAGTCGGTGCAGTGAAATGTGCCCAAGTGGACACAACTACTTTTGAAAATGGTAGTTGTGCTTAAACATTAGGTGAGAAAGAAGAGGTGGCTGATGCAAGAGCCTAGCTTCCTTGGTTTCAAACTAAATTTTGCAATATAATATGGAATTTGAGGTCATTTGGTCAACAATTATTTAGTTATTTGTGTGAAGAGAGGTTGTATCCCACATCGAAAGATTAGGGTCACCAACAGTTGGTTTGTATGGTTGAGGGGCCTCTTCACTCATTGCCAATTTGTTTCAAGTTAACTGTCTTTAATATGGTATCAGAGAGGGCCTTGAATGGAGAGTGGGTTAAGTTCTTTGCCATTTGAATTTGTCGGTATGCAGGTCTCTCTAACAATTTGTTAGCCACTTGCGAACGTGGACCTACGTGAGGGAGTGTGTAGAGGGTTTGTATCCTACATCAAAAGATAAGGGTCATCCTAGGAAGTCTGGATACGCGCTGGGGAGTCGACGTGGCATTGCTAGGCACGTGTCCGACACAGATATGCGTGGGACATGGCCGAACACTTGTCCGACACTTCTAAAAGTGTCCTAAACAGAAATAAAAACAAAACTTACTCGGATACGGCTAAGATACGTGGTGGATATGGGAGGGACACGTATGGAATACTTTGGGGATACGACGATTTTTTTTTGGTTATTTTTAAAAGTTTAGGGGTTGAAAAAGAAGGAAGAGGAAGACCAGAGAAAGGGTCATCCACAGATTTGAAAGGGTCATCCACAGATTTGAAGAGACGTCAACCTCTTCTTCTTCGAAAGATCACGTTCAGATTTGGTTCAGGTATGTCTTCCTCTTCTTCTTGCTTCTTGCTTCTTTTTCTTCTTATTCTCTCCTTCTACTTCTTCGATTCTCCTGCGAACTTCAAGATGCCACCGGACCAAACCGACTCGCTCTCTTTCTTTCTCTCACTCTCGATTTGAACAAATTGTTCCTTTTTAAAATATTTTTCTTCTTTTATAGTATAATCTGTTTATTAGTTGTCAAATAGATTAGCCCACTATCTAATTTGGTGTTTAGTCCACTGCGCAATTGTAATATATTAGCCCAATGCCCAAATTGATATTAGCCCATTGCCCAATTGTAAGATATTAATCAAATATTCAATGTTAACTAGGTCTTATTATTAATGTTGTTATTTATATAATATATATATATTATATTATTTTAATTAGCCGTATCCTTGTCGTACCCATGTTCTATATTTTGGAATTTTGCTCTATCCCTGTGTTTATATCGTATTGGATACGAAACCCGTCTTCATATCTGCTCTTCTTAGGGGCCATCCAAGGTTGGTTTATATGGTTGAGAGCATCTCCACTTGTTGCCAGTGGTTTTAGGTTGGATGCCCCTAACTCTTTGCACACTTGAGAATATGCTGTCTTAATAGGATTTCCTTAAAAAGCATAACCACATGACTATTTGCTCTGGAAGAAATCAACCCTAGTTGTCCATCAGATGGCTTGAATAATATGAGGGAAAAAACAGATGAATTGGTAACTACCATCTTTCACAAGTAGACACATAACAACTGGATGAAACCAGGTATGTGAAACCTATAAATATTGTATTTGCTGTTGTTATCTTTATGCTTCTGTGGAATAGTGTATGTAGTCTTAGGAGTCTCCTAATACAAGAAGACAGTATGGAATCAACTTACAGTGTAAAGTTCTAGTCATTTTTGGTACCTTCATTTTTTGTGTAGCATGGGCTTACAGTGTAAAATTCTAGTCATTTGTTATCTCTTGGAACACTGCATTCATTTTTTTCTCATTGAAAAAACTGGTTGCAGGTTATAGCAGAAAGGCTTTCAGAAGAAGAAATTGGAGGTTTAAAACAGTTGTTCAAGATGATTGACACAGACAATAGCGGGGCGATAACTTTTGAGGAACTGAAACATGGGTTGAAAAGAGTAGGCTCTGAACTAACAGAGTCAGAGATCAAGGCTCTTATGAATGCGGTACCTAGACTATCCTAAAAATGACTAGGAATTTTTTCATTTTCAAATGATTGTCTGGTTGAATGAATGCCTCACTCTGAGAACTTGACAGGCTGATATTGACAACAGCGGCACAATTGACTATGGTGAATTTCTTGCTGCTACCTTGCACATGAATAAGATGGACAAAGAGGAGAATCTTCTTGCAGCCTTCTCTTTCTTTGACAAGGATGGTAGTGGTTACATAACAATTGATGAGCTTCAACAAGCTTGCAAAGATTTTGGTCTAGGTGATGTTCATCTGGATGAGATGATCAAAGAAATTGATCAAGACAATGTGAGTCTCTTTAGCTACATCATAATTTTAGTGCCTTGGATATTGCAGCATAATGTGTTCTTTGCCCGTTCATATGGTCTTTATTAAGTGTGACAGCATTCATGCCTCTACCTATTTACGAGGTATCTATGGAGTTACTGTTAATTTTTTCTAGCTGTATCAAAGAAGTCAAAAGCTTAGGGTTTCAACATTTTTGATTAAGTTTAGGGGAATCACTTTTTCTTTTGTGGAATTTGGGTTGGGGTGATCATTTTAAATGAAGGCCCCTGAGTGTTTGATTGATTCACTGGAATTGGTATATCAGTGATATAAAGAACTAAATTGTTCATCAGGTAGAAGTTTGCGACAGTGAGAGGAAATGGTGTATTTGGGATTTTCTTTTTCTAGTTTATAAGCTAATAATATTGGCATAACTCCCAAAGTTGCTGGAATCTTTCCTCGAGTATAAATGCCGGCCTAGTGCACGATGCTCCCACCACTGCATGGTCCTGGAAGAACCTTATTGTTGCGCGAAGGCCCACCCTCAATCTTTCCCAAGTATGAAAGATGATATTTTGTGATATAATTTACTAATCCATGATGCCATCCAAGCTAAATCCCAAGGCAGTTTGTGATTTGCATAGGTGTACTGGTATTCCAACAGAAATACTAAGCAAAATAGTAGTGATAAACTTCAACTTATTTTTCCATGTCTAGGAGCGCACTCCATTTGTTAGGAGTGCAAATGGCTAAATCTAGGACATTTTTGCAGGCAACGTCCATCATGTAGTCTTATTATGATGTAGCACGTGCTGATCCTTAGCCACGAAGCTAGTTAAGGCAGTCTGTTGCATCATCAAACATCTATGAGAATGATCTTTTGAGATAATGAGTATTAGCACATGGAGATAGCCGCAACTGCTATGTTCTTTTAATATCCGGTAGAATAAAATTTCTTTTGTCAAAGTGAAATGCCTAGGAAAAAGAAAATTAAAAAAAAGAGGTCGGGCATGTTATAGTAACCAAAGCAATACCAATATGTATTAGATATAGTTGAAATTAAAGATCTTGAATTCTACAGTTTAGAGTAGAGAAGAGTCAAGAAAGAAGAAAAGAGAGTGAAGAGAGATTAGAAAGTAGGGTATGAGATGCCAATCCTCTCATCACCCTATTTATACTAACTCATAATAAACTACAGATTACAATAATACCCTTAATTAAAATAGCTAGACTTTCTACATTACCCCTTAAGTTGGAGCATTGATATCTTTCATGCTCAACTTGCATACATCTGAATGAAAATTTTTACTACTAAGCCTCTTAATAAATGCTTCAACTTTAAAAGTGTAAACCCAAGCGCAGGTTGAGCAAAGTAATATAATCTCGGAAGTTCGAGGTCGATCCCACGAGGAATTGTAACAAGGAACAATCACACAAACAACAAAAGTAATTTGAAAGGAAAAAGATTTGTTTGGAAAATTGTTGATTGGAGAAAAATGATTTTGGTAATTAAAACAGTAATAAATAAAATACTAGAGCATCAGGTACTCCCTCTCAACTTCATACAATAATAGTTAAAGACTCAAAGCTTGACTTGAAAGAGGAATTAAATGTCAGTTAACCCAATTAACAAATCAAGTGATAAATCCAATGGTTATAATCAAAAGACTACCAGGAACCTGAATAATCATTCAATCATATTATTTTATGAAATAATGTTAATCCTTCCAGCATGGAATAACCAGTGATTTACACGCAGGGAAACTCAAGCAATTGATGTACGTGGCACAACAACTCAAGAATTTATACAGCATAAACACTTTGCTAAAATATTAGGAATTAAATTAACACAGTTCCATAAATCCTTAAGTACAAGAGTCAATAAAAATACCGTACTCCGTCGAGAGATTTTCCCCTAATCCTAGCTTAGCCTTCTAGCCAGACATGGTAACGGATGCAGAAAATAGACTAAAAACAAAAGAGAAGCCCCCGTTACAAGATTCTAGGTTCGTATTTATACAGTACAGTTGAAAGAAATTGCATCCCATTAGGACTCTAAATTCGGCAGCAGAGGTTTGACACGTGTCCGGACGCACCTCTCTCATCCGTCCGGACGCGTTCTCCAGAATGATCTTTGCTTCGTTTGTCAACTTTCTGCCAATCGCGTCCGGACGCATATATTTCCTCCGTCCGGACGCGTGTTCTAGTGTGATCCGTCCTGAGCTATGCTTCCTTTCTTCTCATAGCTTCACTCCAATTGTGCACTATTAACCTGCAAAACAACACAACTCATCTTTTATTCTCATAGCCTTAATCTTCAATTAAATCATCATAAATATCACACTTTCACAATAAAATGATTAATATTACCTCTGACAAATGTAAATATTAGACCTGAATCACACCCCCCCACTTAGACCTTGCTAGTCCCTAGTAAGGCAAACAACTAAACATATAATACTATAATCAAAACAAAACCACTTTCGTAGGATTCGCGATTGCATTTAGCATATGCAACAAGCCTTTAAACCCCTAGGTTTCCCCTAGTGGACGAGTATAGTCTCGTGAGGGTTTCCAGATATGATACCCACAAACATCACCTTGTGCTCAAACATCTGAATAACACTTTTATAATATAAGTTGCTACCACATTATTGAAATGCTAAGATACAAACTTTTTATAAGCACATGCAAAACAACATATAGAACTATGCGGTATATAACTGTATGCACTTATCATATTCTCATATAAACTCGTGTGTAGTGTGAATTAACTATACCAAGTCAGTAATTTATCCGGTAATCACCTCTACAACTATCAACTATTCGTCTCAATGCCAAATCTCACAAGATAATTCACTCATAAAAGATTCTCTCAGATTATATTGACTATTCCCTCAAATATCACATGTGAGAAGAAGATATTTAAATCAAAAACAAAATAATGCTCACATGTTCCATTAAAAAAAATGTAATCCAAAAGAAAAGGATTTGACATAGTCTCATGAAAGAAAATCAACACACAATAAATAAATAATCACCATTCTCTTCCTTATTCACACAAGTCATGCATCCATCAATACACTCTTGCGATCAAATAGGTCTTTATTTAAGGTTGTAATGGGGCCTTGGGATTAGGGTTTTGAAACGAAGGATATTCAGGAATTCAAAAGACTATCCCGAGAGAACATGTACATTACACAACCAAACTTATTTCCATAGTCTTTCACTCTCCATCCTTTAGAAGCACAATTTACATCACTTGCTCATATTTTTTTTTTTTTTTCAATCTGTTTTTTTCACAGCTAGACATATTGTCTTTCTTTTTTTTTTTTTTTTCAATACATCTAATGCAAATATTCACTAGTATGTAAAACTCTTTTTTTTTTTTTTTTTTTTCTTTTCTTAACCAACATCTCCCAAATTCCATAAAACAATAAAAGTTCAATCTCGGGATAACCAAGGGTAAAAGATATATATATTTTTTTTATTGGCTTGGTTATTATATGTTGGGTATAGGAAATAAAATTTTGCTTTAAAGGCTCAATCATGGCTTCTAGGGATAATAATATTCAAAGAATAAGGTTTAGGCTCAAATAATGACAAAGATGGCCTAAAATCATATCTCAAGAGCTTTTGATAACACACTTCTCATGCAAATAATTCAAAGTCAAGCAATCATTCACAATATTGGTGTTAACCAAAACAAAAATAATGAGACTATTGAAGAAGATTAGCTGAATAAAAATATTTTTTATTGAGTAAATGTAAATAACCCTCCAAGAAAGATTGGAACAAAACTCACTAGGGTTTTTATGCATCTCCACTATATGTTTCAAGTTCTCAAGGTAAAATACCTAACAAGTTTTCAACTTGGTAAAGTCTAAAGTGCACAAATTGTGAGTTTTTATAAGAACATGATATGAGATACAAAAATATAGAATAAAGTTCTATGCGATACTTAAACAGTTGCAAATTTAAAGTTAAGCAAATTATTTTTATATTGTGGTATTAACTTATTCATAACAACGTTATTTAGATATTTGATAACACACCAAACAAAATATGCATTTTATATCATACTGAGAATTCAAGTACAATGCATATTCAAAAGATAAAAGAAATCAAGCCTAACAAAAACTACCCAAAATAGGCTTTGATTTCACAATTACAGTAAAGAAAATAAAGAAAACAACTTTCAAACACCGGGACCTAGAAGAAATAATCCTAAGATGAGGGGCCTGCCTGATCCTGAGAACTCTGCCCTAGCCCCCTCATCTGCGCCCTTAACTCTCTCATCTCCTTCCTCATCTCCCTCTGCCCTCTCAGCAGCTCAAACAAAATCTGTCTGTCAGTCCTGGAATCAGTGTCCTCATCCACTGGTACCTCAAAGTCCTCATCGATATTGAGGAACTGATCCCAGTCCTCTATCGGCACATCACCCTCAGCTGCAGCTTCCCCCTAACTTGGACCCCTCTCACCTGGCACTGGCCTGGCTACACTCTGACTTTTCAAAAGAGTGCCAGAGTTGAGTGCCACCACTTTCTTTGCCCGCTCCATAGTGGCGTCAATCACCACTCCTGCCTGCTCGCATATTGCAGTGGCCAAACCAGCAAAAGGAAGAGATGGCTTTTTTGGATCAACGATGGCTCGTCTCATTTCCGAAAAAATCAATGATGGGAGGTCAATGGTCTTTCCGGTGCCCATCGCATACAACAAGCGAGCTCGGTCCGGATAGATGTGATTATTTCTCAGTAGATGAAGGATGTTCGATACTGAGATTAAGTTCAGTATTTTATACTTACTGGTCAAGTCCCCTTGCTGAAGATATTGAGGTTGTCCGTCCAAATAAAATCACCATCCCCCAGTAACTCTCGTCCAACCTCATTCCCGGGATATGCCTAGGGATACTCCGGGTTGGGCAACCGAGCCTGCGTCATCCCGATCAGTCTGGCAATGACTGTGGCATCTACGCTGATGTGCTTACCTCGGACATAGGTGGTCAGCTGACCATTCCCGAGGTCATCAGCGTTGCTGTAGAATTCCCTTGCCAAGATGGGGATACACACCCACTCCTTACCCATAAAACCTGCCCAACGTCTAGCGGTGATGATATCTCGGACTCCCAATCGAGTGAAGTCCTCGTATTCAATTTTTCTCTCACAGACTACAGGTTTTTGGGCGTAATATTTGAAAAATCTTACCCGTGCATCCAAAATTTGGAAACGAACGGGGTCGAAGGTGGTATCCTCCTCCTCCTCCTGAGCATTAACCCAGGGTCTCTTTGAACTAGAAGCTCTAGGTGGTGCCATGGAGAATGAAAAAAAAACGGATATAGGAGAAGAAGAAGAAGTGTATTATGGTTTTTAAAAGCTTGCAGTGCAAGAAATTCTGATCGGGCAGTCAGTATTTATAATTTTTCACACGCGTCCGGACGCATGGGGTTAAACCGTCCGGACGCGCCTTAACTGCCGCCTTAATTAGCCTTAAAGATCATGCGTCCGGACGCATGGAGTTATCCCGTCCGGACGCGTACTCTGAATTTCAAACGTTTGTCTTTCCCGTCCGGACGCGTGTTGGTATTCCGTCCGGATGCGAAGTCCAGAGAGTTCAGGCTTTTGGATCCCGTCCGGACGCGACTTCCAATAGGTTTTGCTCTATGTCCTTGCGTCCGGACGCGTGTTCCAGTGAGTTGTTTCTCAACACTTAGAAAAATTTTCATATTTTCACATTTTCACATTTTTAACACCCTTTTTCTCCCACATGGCTCCCTTCTACTCATAAAAATTCCTAAGTCCCCTAAAAAAAAATAAATACTACTTGACTATCAAAATAAACACAATAAACACAGTTGCATGTGCACACAGCTCAAAATAAATAAAAAAAAATCCAATATACATTGTATTATTATCAAGTGAATGCTTCACCCCCCCCACTCAAAAAGTTGCATTGTCCTCAATGTATGAATCCAGAGAGAAAGATTAAATAAGGGATAGACAGACATACCGGATGCGCGTAAAGTGTGCTCATGCATCTGTAGAAAATTCAAGAGAAAACAACATACACTAGTATACAACTATATACAGAAAATGGTTAGAGATGAATCATTCATAGTGAGGATCCACCAATTCGATGGATTCCACTTCCACAATACCCTCCTCCAAGAATGGTTTCAATCTTTGCCCATTAACTTTAAAAATGTTTCCATTACTTGGGTTTTCAATCTCCACTGTTCCATATGGGAATACTTCCTTGACAACGTATGGACCACTCCATCTAGTCCGAAGCTTTCCCTTAAAGATGTGAAGCCTAGAATTATATAAAAGAACTTTTTGGCCAGGTGTAAACGTTTTTCGCACAATATTCTTATCATGAAACACCTTCATCCGTTCTTTGCTAATCTTAGAATTATCATAGGCTTCATTCCTAATCTCATCAAGCTCATTCAGCTGTAATTTTCGTGTGGTGCTGGCTTGGTCAAAACTAAAGTTGAACATTTTAATGGCCCAATATGCTTTATGCTCTAATTCCACAGGCAGGTGACAAGCCTTTCCATAAATCAATCTGTATGGAGACATACCAATCGGGGATTTATATGCAGTTCGGTATGCCCATAATGCATCGATTAGTCGTAACGACCAATCTTTACGATCCGGGTTCACCGTTTTTTCCAAAATATAAGAAATTTCCCGATTGGCAAGTTCTACTTGACCACTTGTCTGTGGGTGATAGGGAGTTGTCACTTTATGTGTTACACCATATTTTTTCATCAAATTCTCAAAAGGCTTATTACAAAAATGCAATCCCCCATCACTGATAATGGCTCGAGGTATACCAAATCTGGACAAAATATTTTCCTTTAAAAATTTCAAAACAACTTTATGATCATTTGTCCGACACGGTATAGCTTCAACCCATTTAGAGACATAATCTATTCCCACTAAAATGTACATATACCCAAAAGATGGGGGAAACGGACCCATGAAATCTATTCCCCAGCAGTCAAATATTTCTATGATCAAAATCGGGTTTAGGGGCATCATATTCCTACGGGTCAATCCCCCTAGTTTTTGACATCGCTCACACACTTTACAAAAATTGTGAGCATCCTTAAAAATTGTAGGCCAATAGAATCCGCACTGCAAAATTTTTCAGCGGTCTTCTTCATAGAAAAATGGCCCCCACAAGCCCCCGCATGACAAAAGGAGAGAATGCTACTTACCTCATCGTCAGGTACACATCTCCGGATAATCTGATCTGGGCAATATTTGAAAAGGTATGGGTCATCCCAGAAGAAACTCTTTACTTCGACTAAAAATTTCCTCTTATCCAAGGTAGTCCAAGCCAGTGGCATGTTACCTGTAACAAGAAAATTCACAATGTCAGCAAACCATGGTAATGAAGAAACTGCCAATAACTGTTCATCTGGGAAAGTATCTGTGATCGGCGCTGTCTCAATGGGCACATCACTCACAAGTCTAGACAAATGGTCAGCCACTACATTCTCTACTCCTTTTTTATCCTTAATAGTGATATCAAATTCTTGGAGTAATAGGATCCACCTCAACAGTCTCGGTTTTGCATCTTTCTTAGTTAATAAGTATTTGAGAGCTGCATGGTCTGTGAAGATAATAATGGAGAAACCTACTAAGTACGACCTGAATTTGTCTAGTGCAAATACTACAGCCAGTAATTCTTTTTCTGTTGTAGAATAGTTCATCTGGGCACTATTTAAAGTTCTACTGGCATAGTAGATGACATGAGGCTTTTTGTCATTCCTTTGTCCTAAAACCGCCCCTACAGCATAGTCACTGGCATCACACATGATTTCGAAAGGACTACTCCAATCTGGGGGTTGCATGATTGGAGCGGTGACAAGCATGCCCTTTAACTTATCAAAAGCTTCTTGACATGCATTATCCCACTCAAAAGGTGTGTCTTTCCCTAGGAGATTACAGAGTGGTCTAGATATGGAACTAAAATCCTTTATAAATCTCCTATAAAAACCAGCATGACCCAAGAAAGATCTAACATCCTTAAGGGCTTTCGGACTAGGTAAATTAGCAATTAATTTAATTTTGGCCTTATCTACCTGAATTCCCTCGGAAGAGACAATGTGACCAAGAACAATTCCCTTTCTAACCATGAAATGACATTTTTCCCAGTTAAGCACAAGGTTCTTTTCTTCACATCTTATGAGTACCTTCTCCAGATTAGCTAAACAGTCATTATAAGAATCACCAAAAACAGTAAAATCATCCATAAAGACTTCAAGAAAACGCTCAACCATATCACTGAAAATACTAAGCATACACCTTTGAAAAGTCGCAGGTGCATTGCATAGTCCAAAAGGCATCCTTCTATAAGCAAAGGTGCCAAAAGGGCAAGTAAATGTGGTCTTCTCTTGGTCTTCTAGGGCAATTTCAATTTGGTTATATCCCGAATAACCATCTAAAAAACAATAGTATAAGTGTGAAGCTACCCTTTCTAAAATTTGATCCATAAAAGGCAAAGGGAAGTGATCTTTTCTAGTAACAGCATTAAGTCTCCTGTAGTCTATGCACATTCTCCAACCAGTAACTGTCCTAGTTGGCACAAATTCATTATTCTCATTAGCAACTACAGTGACTCCAGATTTCTTAGGAACTACCTGTGTGGGGCTTACCCATTTGCTGTCTGCAATAGGGTAGATAATTCCTACATCTAACAGTTTCAACATCTCTTTTTTCACAACTTCTTTCATATGTGGATTTAGCCTACGTTGCATCTCCCTAGATGTCTTAGCATTATCTTCCAAATAAATCTTGTGGGTGCAAACCAAAGGGCTAATTCCTTTTATATCAGCTAAAGTCCAACCAATTGCATTCTTATGTTCCTTAAGAAGGTGTAACAGCATACCTTCCTCTGCTGAATTCAATTGAGAAGAAATTATTACCGGATAAGTTTCATTCTCTCCTAAAAATGCATATTTCAAATCTACCGGTAATTGCTTGAGGTCTAGCTTGGGGGCTTTATCCTTTGATGATATTGGTGGATCAGTTCTTGGTGGGAGTTCCTCAAATCTCTGTCTCAACTCTCTCATTTGAGGTATCTGCAAAGAGTTTAACATATCAGTTGAAACAGAAATTTCAGAATTCATTTCATCTACCTCTAACTCAGAATATTGTTCAAGCAAACATGCTTCAAGTGGATCAAACAAAGAAGAATCATATACTCTGCTTGGAACAATAGATTCAATCATGTTAACGTCATGCACATCCTCATCAATATTCTCAGGTTGTTTGCACACATTAAAAATGTTGAGCTCCAATGTCATGTTCCCAAAGGTCAATTTCATCACACCATTCCTGCAATTAATTAGAGCATTTGAAGTTGCTAGGAATGACCTGCCTAAGATGACGGGAATCTGAGCACTAGTATTTAACACAGGTTGAGTGTCCAAAATTATGAAATCCACAGGAAAATAAAATTTATCAACCTGTACTAAAACATCCTCCACCATACCCCTAGGTATCCTCACTGATCGGTCAGCTAATTGAAGTGTAACCGAAGTGAGTTTTAACTCCCCCAACCCTAATTGTTCATATACTGAATAAGGGAGCAAATTCACACTAGCTCCTAAATCCAGTAATGCTTGTTCAATTCTGTGGTTGCCTATAACACAAGAAATAGTAGGACAACCTGGGTCTTTATATTTTGGTGGAGTTCTATGCTGTATAATGGAGGATACTTGCTCAGTCAAAAATGCCTTCTTTTGCACATTTAACTTCCTTTTAATAGTGCATAACTCTTTCAAAAATTTTGCATAAGAAGGTATCTGTTTAATGGCATCCAACAAGGGAATATTGATTTTCACCTGCTTAAAAATCTCTAACATATCATTATGCACAATAGGCCTAGTAGAAGTAAGCAATCTCTGTGGGAATGGTGCAGGTGGAACATACTTTTCAGACTTATCAATCTCAGGCAGGCTAATCTTATCATCACTCTCCGTGGGTTGAGAAATCTTTTCAGAATCTTGAGTTTCCAAAGGAATGGTTTTATTGATTTCTTTCCCGCTGCGGAGTGTAGTGATAGACTTTACTTGTTCGTGGACAGTCTCAGAAGTGCGAGTCTCATTCACAACGAATTGACCCCGTGGGTTCGGTTGTGGTTGTGCTGGAAGTCTACCTTTTTCCTGATGGCAAGGGTCAATGGTCAATTTAGTGATTGCACTTCTCATATCCTCAATAGCCTGAGTTGTTTGTCTATTGTATGTTCGCTGATCCTGCATGAATTGTGATAACACCTCCTCAATGTCTCTTTTTGGGCGTGGAATGTAGGGTGCAACATTTGAAGAGTTTTGTTGGGGTGGTTGTGATGCATGATTGTCATTCCTCCAACTAAAATTAGGATGATTCTTCCACCCCGGATTGTATGTGTTCGAGTATGGATTATTGTAAGGCTTTGAAAAAGTGTTTACAGCATTTGCTTGGTCATATACTTCTTTTAATGCAGGTATTGATGGACACGCCGTCACAGAATGTCCAGGAGTTTCACAGATACTGCATATCTCCTCAACCTGAACTGTGTCAACCTGATTAACCTTTTTGTACTCCATAGCCTCTACCCGTCTTGCTAAGGTGGCAATCCTAGCTCTTAGGTCATCCTCCTCCCTCAACTGGTATTTACCCCCACTAGATGATGATGATTGTGCAGTTTTACCCTTAGATGGTTCCTGGGATGTAGTATCCCAAGATTGTGCATTCTCAGCTAATTGGTCTAAATAGTCAAAAGCATCATCTGGTTCCTTATTCATAAAATTTCCATTACACATCATTTCAATAAATTGACGCAGCTGTGGGCCTAAACCCTCATAAAAGAAACTTATTATGCGCCAGCTTTCATAAACATAATGTGGACAAGATCTTTAAATCTTTCCCAACTTTGATAAAAATTTTCAGACTCCTTTTGGGAAAAATTCATTATCTGTCTTTTCAAAGAGTTTGTGCGATGTGTGGGAAAGAATTTCTTTAAAAATTGTTTCTGCATCTCCTGCCATGTTCCTATAGACCTAGATCTCAACGAATATAACCAAGTTTTAGCTTTTTCCTTTAATGAAAAAGGAAATAACTTCAGCCTGACTATATCCATTGCCACGTTCTGATCATGGAACGTAGCACATACATCCCCAAATTCTCTGATGTGCAAATATGGGTTTTCCTCACCTATACCCAGAAATTTTGGAAGTAATTGAATCATGCCAGGTTTGAAAACAAAATTAATGGCATTCAATGGAAAGATTATGCATGACGGTTCAGTGAGAAGTACGGGTTGTAGATACTCACGCAAAGTCCTACCCTGATTAACATTATCCACCTCATTTTCATCATAATTACTTATTCTATCAACATGATCCTCCCGTTCAGGAAGATCATTCTGCCTATGATCATTAGGATTAGCAGCCATTGTGTGCAAGAAGTGATTCGACACAGATAAATCAAATAAATTTCCAAACAAAGTATCTGAATCCTCTCTTGTTAAACGTCCACTTAAATCACGATGCCAAAAGCTCATAAAACAAATAAAACCTAGATAAATTCTAAATTAAACTAACAAGAAAAATAACTTAAATAAATAAACTTAAAATTAGAACGAAGTTACCGGATTTCCGAAGACTCGCAAATACCGCAACCCTCAATGATGTAATGGCTCCTTGTCTTTCAAGTTCCCCGGCAACGGCGCCAAAAACTTGCTTCAACTTTAAAAGTGTAAACCCAAGCGCAGGTTGAGCAAAGTAATATAATCTCGGAAGTCCGAGGTCGATCCCACGAGGAATTGTAACAAGGAACAATCACACAAACAACAAAAGTAATTTGAAAGGAAAAAGATTTGTTTGGAAAATTGTTGATTGGAGAAAAATGATTTTGGTAATTAAAACAGTAATAAATAAAATACTAGAGCATCAGGTACTCCCTCTCAATTTCATACAATAATAGTTAAAGACTCAAAGCTTGACTTGAAAGAGGAATTAAATGTCAGTTAACCCAATTAACAAATCAAGTGATAAATCCAATGGTTATAATCAAAAGACTACCAGGAACCTGAATAATCATTCAATCATATTATTTTATGAAATAATGTTAATCCTTCTAGCATGGAATAACCAGTGATTTACACGCAGGGAAACTCAAGCAATTGATGTACGTGGCACAACAACTCAAGAATTTATACAGCATAAACACTTTGCTAAAATATTAGGAATTAAATTAACACAGTTCCATAAATCCTTAAGTACAAGAGTCAATAAAAATACCGTACTCCGTCGAGAGATTTTCCCCTAGCCCTAGCTTAGCCTTCTAGCCAGACATGGTAACGGATGCAGAAAATAGACTAAAAACAAAAGAGAAGCCCCCGTTACAAGATTCTAGGTTCGTATTTATACAGTACAGTTGAAAGAAATTGCATCCCATTAGGACTCTAAATTCGGCAGCAGAGGTTTGACACGCGTCCGGACGCACCTCTCTCATCCGTCCGGACGCGTTCTCCAGAATGATCTTTGCTTCGTTTGTCAACTTTCTGTCAATCGCGTCCAGACGCATATATTTCCTCCGTCCGGACGCGTGTTCCAGTGTGATCCGTCCTGAGCTATGCTTCCTTTCTTCTCATAGCTTCACTCCAATTGTGCACTATTAACCTGCAAAACAACACAACTCATCTTTTATTCTCATAGCCTTAATCTTCAATTAAATCATCATAAATATCACACTTTCACAATAAAATGATTAATATTACCTCTGACAAATGTAAATATTAGACCTGAATCAATAAACACATCAGCTAATTGTTCCTTGGACGTCACAAAAGGCATACAAATCAACCCATTATGTAGCTTATCTTTAATGAAGTGTTTGTCAATCTCAATATATTTTGTTCTGTCATGCTAAACTAAGTTGTGAGCAATTTTTAATTTTTTATGGCAACTTCATTATCACAATGCAAGCGCATAAGTTCACCACTAGAAAACCAAGTCTTCCATTAAGGTTTTTAGCCACATAAGCTCGTAAATACCATGAGTCATAGCCTTGTATTCTTCTGCGGCACTAGATCTAGCCACCATTGCTTGCTTCTTGCTCTGCCAAGTAACTAAATTTCCTCCTACAAAGGTACAGTCCTTTAGTGGGTCTCCTATCCTTAATTGAGCCTGCCCAATCGCATTTGTGAACAGTGTTATCAGAACCGGACCGGACCGGCCGGTTCGACCGTGAACTGGGACCTCAGCTGGTCCGGTTCTTGAATTGGACCGCTTAGGCAATTAAACCGGAGTAAAACCGTCAAATCAGCCGATTTTTGATAAAAACGTGAACCAGCCGGTTCTATTGCTATTTCTATAAAATGCCCAAAATTCCTAATTTTGCACTAAATCTAGTCGGTCTCCTCCTTCTTCTCCACTCCATTTCTTCCTCTCTTTCTACAGTCCATTTCTTCCTCTCTTTCTAAATCTAGTCCCCTTCTTCTTCTACACTCCATTTCTTCCTCTCTTTCTACTGCCATTCGATCGCTGCCTTGCTGGTAATTGTTGCAAGAAGCTGCTGGGGATCCCCAACAAGAACACAACGTGCTGCACCAAGAGAAAGGGGAGGAAGTATCGCTGGCTTGAGTTGCTTCATAAGAGAAAGGGGAAGAGTAAGAGATGCTGGGTAATGGCCTAGTGGGTATTGTAAGAGATGCTGGGTAATGACCTAATGGGTATTGTCTTTTTCTCTCTCTCTTTGTCTACACGCACACACACATGGTTACAGACTACCCATTATCTATTATTACATTTTAGTACACCACGCACAATACACTTTAGTACACCACACACAGATTACACTATTTATTTTTTTATTGTGATTATGAATTTTTTAGTAAAATTATTATATTTTATTTTTTTTATTTTTTTATTATAAGACCGGTCCGACCAGTTGACCCAGTGGTTGAACCAGTGAACCATTGACCCGGTCTCTTTGCCGATTCGATGTCCGGTCCGGTTCTGATAATATTGTTTGTGAAGGCTTCTAATCTCAGATGATCTTGCTTTGAGAATAATATTCCTTTGCCTGGAGATGATTTGAGATACCTCAGTATACGATGAACTGTTTCTTGATGAGAAACTCGAGGAGCATGCATGATTTGGCTTACAACACTCACATGAATTGGCTCACAATACTCACTGCATATACTATATCTGGACGAGTGTGAGAAAGGTATATAAGTCTCTTAATAAGTCTTTGATATCTTTCTCTATCGACTTGATCACTTTCATCATTTCTCAGTCCGTGGTTTGTCTCAATAGGTGAGTCCGTAAGTCTACAACCTAGCATGTCGGCATGTCGATTTCCTTCAAGAGATCAATGATATAATTTCTCTATGATATGAAGATGCCTTTATCTGATTTGACCACTTTAATCCCTAAGAAATAGTGTAAACACCCCAAATCCTTGATCTAAAATACTTGAGCAAGGTTGACTTTCAGTATGGACACTGCCTCCACATCATCACCTGGAAGTATTATGTCATCAACATATATTATAAGAATTGAGATCTAATTGCTCCCTCGTTTGATGAATATCGTGTGATCTGCATGATTTTGCTTGTACCCAAATTTGACCATTGCCTTATGGAATTGTCAAACCAAGCTTTAGGAGACTGCTTTAGTCCATAAAGAGATTTCTTTAACTTAAATACTTTTCCCTTTGTAGCTAAAAATGAAAAGTCCGGAGGAATATCCATGTACACTTCCTCCCCCAAGTCCCCACGAAGGAATGTATTCTTTATGTCCAATTGTTGTAAATCCCTTTTGAGATTGGTAACACAAGAAAGGATGACACGAATGGAATTCACATTCGCCATAGGAGCAAATGTCTCTTGATAGTTAATGCCATATGTTTAAGTAAATCTCTTAGTTACTAGCCTTGCATTATATCTCTTCATTGTACCTTCTGCATTATGCATGGTAGTGAACACCCATTTATAACCTACTGATTTTTTTCCAGACTGGAAGAGATATAAGCTCCCAGGTATCATTTTTTTCCAAAGCTCTTATTTCTTCTACCATGGTTGATTTCCACTTGGGTTTTACAAAGGCTTTATTCCAACTCTAAGGAAGAGATATAGAAGACAAAGACAAAATAAAAGCACAATAGGAGGAAGACAAAGAGTCATAAGAAACAAATTTAGAAATAGGATTTGGGTACAAGTCCGAACTCCTTTCCGAATAGCAATAGGTAAAGATCTATCATCAAAAGGATTCCTGCAAAGAGGCTCATTACCTGATATAGAGGAAAAGATCTTAGGAGCTAAGTCTGGAGATGATGATTGACTTTGTGGCTCATGGGTGGTGATCTGCTTAGCTTGTCGTCAATTATAGCATCACAAATTATCCCTATATAATCTTCCACAAGTCGTATACTCCCCCTGAACAAGTATCTCTCCCTAAGGCTTGCCCTGACTAGATTTATCTCCCCAACTCAAGTATTGATTAGGAGGTAAGAGAAGAAATCTATCCTCCAACATCTTTTCTTCAATACATTGTTCCCCTGAAGAAATGGAGTGGAGAATTACGACTTTGTCTAATAGAATGTGACATCTATACTAACATACACCTTCCGAGACTGAGAATGATAGCACTTATACCAATAGAGTAGCCATAAAGACTCAACGCAATGCCTTTGGATCCAACTTTCTTTTGGTCCTTCAATAATCGTGTACAAAACACACACAACCAAACATCTTTGGGGGAATGAAGTAAAAGAAAACTAACCCTTGAAGCAACCCTATAGGAGTAGCAAAATCAAGGACTCTCGAGGGCATCAGATTGATGAGATATGTAGCAGGCAACAATGTATCTCCCCAAAAGGACCGAGAGACACCCATAGTTAACATCAAAGAGCGTGCCACTTCAAGGAGATGTCAATTATTCCTTTCTGCTACACTATTTTGCTCAGGTGTATCCACACAACTAGATTGATGAAGAATTCCATGTATTGTAAGATAAGCCCTAGATTTTTCATTAAAGTACTCAGTTCCATTATCAGTCCAGATAGTCTTAATTTTGGTGTCAAACTGAGTATCTACCAATTTTATGAAAATTTTTGAAACAAGTAAACACTTCATTCTTGCTATGCAACAGATAAACCCATGTAACCCGAGTGTAGCGGTCAATAAAAGTAACAAACCGTCGATATCCAATAAGAGAAACAACACAAGATGGTCCCCAAACATTAGAATGAACAATGAGTAGTGTTTCTATTATTATTATTATTAGGATAAGAAGTTCTTGTATGATTGTCAAATTCACAAGTATTACAAAGAAAATTATATTTATTACATTGTTTCACCAAAACTATTTTTTTTTTGCTAATATTCCTACTGATGGATGACCAAGTTTTCGATGCTATTGATGTAACTGTTGGAGAGCCACATAACTAGTAGCGTGAAGTGCTTGACAAGGTTGATCCTCCAGCAGATATTACTCACCATTGCCAATCATTCTCTCCTTTCCCAGCTCTTGAAAAAACACAATGAGATGGGAAGACTGTTACAAAACAATTTAGAAATTTTGTGATGCTATTGACAGAGAATAAGTTAGTTGAAAAGTTAGGGACATGAACTGAAGATAAAGACGTAGAAGGAGAATAATGAATGAAACCTTTCTCAGATACAGATGACAATGAGCCATTTGCTACTCTAACTTTATCTTTATCGCAACATGTGAAATAAGAGGAGAAAAGACTCGAAGAACCTATCATATGGTCAGTGGCTCCGGAATCGATAATCTAAGGATTAGGGGAATGAGATACAGTAAAAGCACTAGAATGTATACTTGTGTGAGCAAAATTGAAAACAACAGAATTGGAAGTAGATGCAGAGGAAGTATCAAGCCGGGCCATCAGACGCTTGAGAGTCTGTATCTTATCTATAGTGAAACTTGCACTATCAATACCAGTAGATGGAGATGGACTGCTGCAGGTATGATCAACAATCTCAGTCAAATAGGCATATGAGTGCACATGATCAACCTTATTATAACCACGCTCCTTAGAAGGACAACCATACAACTTCCAATAACGGTCTTGAGTATGTCTCATCTTTACACATTTTTCACATTTTAACAGATCTTTTCAATGCTCCCATTTTTACCATCACCATGAGGTTGAAATGATTTAGTCTCTCTCTGTGGAACAGCTACTAGACTAAACAGATCATGAGCAGGATTATGAAGCATAGCACTCCTCCTACGCTCTTCTTACTGCACATAAGCATATGGTTGCCTCAAAGAAAGAAAAAGATCTCTACCCAAAACCAGTATACAGATCTGATCATACTCCATATTAAGGCCTACAAGAAAATCAAACTCCGCCAAACAGTAGATCGCAAAATATGACCCGTAAATTCAAAAAAAAAAATCAAAATTCAAAAAAACGCATTAGATGGTTTCAAAAAATTTCAAAAAAATCACCATCATACTCTGGAGGCAAAACCGACTCAGACCATGTCGAGTTTGGTCGTCTGCAGCGATGACATCATCTTTCCAGCGGTGACATCATCTTTTTCGGCTATAATGTCAGCAACACCAGCAGACCCCTAACACCTTCCTGAGTGGTTCAATGAAGAGAGATTAGAAAGTAGGGTTTTGGAGAATGAGAGATTATCTGCCTCTCCTCTCATCACCCTATTTATATTAACTCATAATAAATTGTAGATTACAATAATCCCCTTAATTAAAAAACATTCTAAAGTTTGAGACATCTGTTTTGTTACCCACATACAAATCAAGATCCTAAACTGCCTATGCAAGAAAGGAAATCTAGATTCATAAAGCAATTGGCGGATCAAGATTCTAAACTGAAAGAGAACTGTTTGATCTACAAAATTGATTCTTTTGCCCTTTCCTATACGTAATTGTGGCCTTGTGCTTTCTTTAACTTAGCTTTTGATTGATGTTTCAGAATAGTTTCATGAGTGTTAGTTAATTGCTTCAAGGGTCTTTCTGACTTGAAGGATGGACGTGTACAACTCTTATAGTGCTAGTGAATTTTCAGGTTAATAACAACCAAATTCAAAGCTATTGTTAAATGTCCATTTTCTACACATAGTAAGATGTGTCCAATTTAGTTTTCATGGAAGTGCTGAAATTTTGAAAAACTCGTGAACTGGGTGATCTTTTTGTTACCTTTTTGTTACAAACTATTCTCAATTTCTTCAAAAAATTTACTCTGCTGGGCCAAATAGAAAGGGTACCACCTTTACTTTTTGTTCTTTCCTCGGAATTGAACTGTACGCTTTTTCTTCTAATTCTCCTCATTTTTTTAAGTGTATCATGATAAGTCTCAAAAGCTGTCAACCTCTGAGATATTATCCACATATTCAAAAGCACGACAATTCATGCAGAGGTTGCCCCTTTTCTACATCAAATATTCTCAACATACATGAGAAAACAGTGCTCTATATAATGACTTGCCCACAATTATCAGCTTTTACAGAAAAATGGTCAATATTTCAAAAGGTATTGCACACTTCATACTTTTAATACCCATTAAGCATCCATGTTCAATAGGTCTGTTGGGAGACTAACTTATCGTTGAGAGGCTCAAATGATTTGCAAATTTTGAGTAGTTCTCAAAACCAAACCCCAAGTATTGAGCATAACACATGCAGATGGGGAACTCCCAAAATCATAGTATTGCCAATAACAAGGCCTTTTCTTTTAAAAATGGTGTAGTTTCATGTTTAAAGCTGACAATGCTTTTAGTAGGGCTACAGTTTTGGTAGTTACATTGACTAACATGCTCTCTCTCTCTCTCTCTCTGAAATTTCATCAGTTTCGTAATTCTTTTCTGAACGGCATGACGATAAACTTAGTAAATAAATGGAATGACAATGGTAATGCTTACTTCGGCGCTTTTGCTATATTCTTATACAGGATGGTCGTATAGATTATGGGGAATTTGCTGCAATGATGAGGAAAGGTGACGGAGGAATCGGGGCCAGAACCATGAGAGGCAATTTGAACTTTAACTTGGCAGATGCCTTTGGAGCAAATGAGAACTTGAAAAGTTAACTGAAGGGCCCATCTTCTGTATAGTTTCTGAATGTTTTTGCAGCAGAAACGCATTAGTTAAATCTTTCCAGCTTTTAATAAACCTTAACTTCTTCATCAGTTTATACTTGGTTTTCTTCATACATTGAAGTTTTAACAAGGCTAATGTATTTTTGCAGTTTCTGTAGTACCCTTACCTTATTTAATCCGTATGATCCCTGCTTAGAAACAATGAGATCGAGTAGGAAATGCAGCTCAAACCCAAGATTTACCCATACCAACAGAGGGTACTTGTATCATGTTTTAAATGTCAGAATTTTATTGGAATTTTAGGTACATTTAACATAATCTCATCTCAACACAATAAAATTTTGTCCCAACTATTTGAGATCAGCTACATGAATACTGTTGTGCATTGTTTTCTTCATTCTTATATAGAAATAACTTGGTTCTTCTTCTACCATTCACATTACCATTAAATAAGCATCACAACACTATTGCTTATTGGTATGGCAATAGATTTTTCATAAATAAATCACCTAAATCCATACTTATTTAGTTATTACCTATTGGTTGCAGTTATATATTTTTCACAAATATATATATATATATTCATTTTTTTATCATACATCTATCTTAACCATTGTTATTTTTGTCACATTTAGTAGTTTAAACATGTCTTCTTCAATCGGTTGTCTACCATTCAATACCTTGAAAAACATTTGATAGTATAGTTGTCTAACTTTCAGTATGATTACTCCATTAATTTTCAATCTTTCAATACTACAAGTCACACTGGCTCCAATAGTATCCTCTTTATTATAATCTGTGGAGTTGTATGACATTGAGAAGAAAGAGGGTGATGTTTTTGAGCAAAAAAATAAATTTGAGGATGAATTTTACATTATTTGATTAAATTATATAAAATTAAATTAATTTAACTATTATTGTGTTTTTATAAGTTTTGACAAAACTTATATACAAAATCTTTTATAGTTTAAAAATTGCATAAAAATTCTTTAAGTTTTATATTTCACGATGAAGACATCGTTGAATTAATGTTGGTAAAGGATAATTTTTAAATTTCATATTTATTCCCTATTGTTGTTTTTACTATCTTTTATTGAACTCTGTCGCTCGATAAATCATTAAATTAACAAATTAGATCAGATTGTTATGTCCCAATAATATTAGGTATTGTATTATTTTAAGGGATGTTTGTGCAATTTACCGAAACCCTCGGGGGTCGGGGGGGAATTCGGTCTTAACAAACGGATAGGATAAAGTCTGAAGTAAGCAGGAATGCACAAAGAGGTCCCGAAGTCTCAAACATGGCGAGCCTTTCACTGTGCTCTTCTCTCACAACACTATCCCTCAATCAACCTCCAACTACGCCAACTATTTCTCTCTCTAAACCCAACCCGACCTTTCTATCTCACTCTTTATCTTCCCTCAGACTCACCTTACCCTTTTCCTCCTCTCCCACCCAATCCACATTGCCATTCGTTCCCAAATTCTCCCAAGCCGAAGCGTCCTTGGCTGATCCTGAACCACAAACCACGGATCCTGAACCAACTCAACTAGTGGAAATTGCAAAGGAAGAACCCAAACGTGAAGAAGTCTTTGCCGTTGTCATGGTGAGTGATACATATCTAACACAAGCATCCCTCACATTTATATGCAATTTCATAGTGAGTGGTATGTATCATGCACGCAATTGGACTGCCTTATTCAATTTTAGAGTGGTTTTGCGCATACCCGGATGATTTTTTTATTAATATTTTTGTTTAGAGTAATTTTGAGGCTTCCTCAATGCTTGATTGTTTGATTATCCCATTGTTAGTATGTAGTCTTTGAGATTTCCTCTATGTTTGATTTTTTGTTTATAATTAGTTTGATTTTGCAGAATGCTTGAAACCTTCCCCTAACTTTTCTGTGGGAATATGATCTTTCTTACTAGTGTTTAAATGTTTTAGACTTATCATACCCACATGTTTTTTTTTGTTTTGCTCTTCTTCAGGTGTAACTCTTTGATTATATTTCTCATTGATGTTTTAGTTTTATTTAGGATTACTTTCCGTTTGCCCAAATGTTACTTTCATGATATTTTTTTATTATCCTATATGTTGCTCAGGTCGAAATTGTGGTTGCTCAGATGATTATTTTGATTTTCATATTTGATTTTTGATCTGTTTTTGTGTTTTGACTTTTTTAGATTGGGTCAAGACAATATATTGTCTTCCCTGGGCGATTTATCTACACTCAGAGGCTCAAAGGAGCAAATGTGAACGATAAAGTAAGTATTCTGCATGGTTCTTGGTTTTTCTGTGGTTCTTATTTCTTGTTTAGTATTAAATTGACTATCTTTATTCAAACAATTTCAAATATTAGGTCCGTATCCATTCTATTCCTCGCAGGATCCCATTAACAGGGACCAAATGGAGTGTTATGAATTTTGTCTTTCTTCACTATCTTTTTTTTTTCCCTAAACAAATATATTGATACTACTCCTTGTATGACCTTTGTTCAGTTGTTCAGTCATTCAAATTGTTAGTTGCATGTTCCATCTTTTATTTATGAAGCAATAAGCTGTGTTTAGTTCAATGTGTTGGTTATGAGTTTGTAATCTTAAACAATCAAGGCATTGCAATTTTCTATATTTTTTTTTTATTGTTGAAAAATTTTGTGGAAACTGATTGAGTTTAGGGAAGTGTTATTGAATTGACAAGAGTTTGGGAAGAAATAGCTGGCCATAATTTTGCAATCAATTGGTCATTTAGATACATTTATATTGGAAAATGAGGTTTTATGATCTGTAATACTCTTTGGGCAAGGGTCTCAGTGTTTATACCTACCTCTAGGGTATTAAGAATTTCTTCCATCTCCAATCTGCAGGTTAGTAGACTTACAATCCTCTTGCTATTAATGTCAGAAACCTGTAAGGAATGACTTTTCAAGCCACATGAGACCTTTTAGATATATGAATGATAAAACTTATGGCAGACCAATGCACTCATAATTACAATGTATTTTCATTGAGTGAGTAAACTCAGAAGTTTGTCATTTCGAGTTTAAGAGCCTAAACATCTTCCAACGAATGACATGAGGATACCATAATTTAAGGTTGCTCCTACTTTGATATCATGAAGCTGAAAAGCACCAAATTCATTTTGGATTTTTTAGTTCTTAGTAAGTATGGTAATGTCTTCTAGATTGAAAAAAAAAAATACCCAGTGCAGGTTCCACAAATGCAGGGCATTATGAGGATGGATTAGAGGCAAACCTAATGTTCTTATTTTTCGTTTAAATTGTCCAATCTTAGATTTGAACTAGCGTCTCAAGCTCACGCATTTTACTATTGACTTGGCTGACACATAACTTCTAAATAATTAGAGGTGACCAACAGAGGTGGAAAAAATGAGATATAAGCTTTGCTAGAGGCATGTAATTGTAAATAGCCTTTTATGTAGTCTCGTCTTGTATTTGGAGGTAATAATGCATCACTCAACAATTATATGAAGCATTGTTCACGATTGTGCTATTGACTCTATATTTGAAAAGGTTGCTAAAGTGGTGACAAGAATACATGCATAGTGGTAGGACAACGGTACATGCATGATGCAACGTTGTGGTATTGGCCATCGACTTGAAAGGCATTGGGACATAGTGATTGCGACATCACAAAATGGTATTAGTCGATCCGCTGACGATGACTCAGATGACTGGGAAACATCTTAGACAATTTGGCCAAGTCGCTTGAGACTCGTGGTTTACACGAAATGTATGACCATATCGGATTGGAATGTGCCTAGCCAGATATGATTCGGCCAAGTCACATCGGCATTGGCTGATACTTTGAACCTTAAGTAACTGAGGAGAGAGAAGCATTAGGAGTTGGAGTTTTCGGTTGATTCTTGAGATCAATGAGGGAGAAGCAAGAGATTATTTATTTATTTTATTTGATGGAAAGAGACAAGGGCTAATGTAGGAATTCCAAATGATAGAATTGAGCCACTTTAAAATGTGACAACTTCCTGGTGCAGTCTCATTGTTAGGACTTGGGCACTATGCTTATCAAATGATTTCCCTATTAATAAGAAGTGGAAGGTAGCAATCCTTTCATAGTTATTATTCTTCCAATTGTGCTGCCAACGTTGGACAAGATTTGGCAGTTGACTACCTCATCTTCAAGAAATGGACTAGACCAAAAAGACATGTTCTTTACTTAAGTGGGTGCTTCTCTCACCGCCAACATTGATGGAGAAAAGAGGCCAGATATTTGGGAGGCTATTTTGAGTATGATATGCGAGGGAAGGTTTTGGTTAATTTATGATTTTAGTATCTTGTGGAAAGAAATTGTGTTCTTATTTCTTTCTAATGCATTGAGTGGTGGCTTTATTATTCAAAACTTGACATAGGTTCTCAGATCTATGTTCATTTTTATCTTTTATATCCTTATTCCTTTTCCCAATGCATGGGTAGAAATTATAGTGCCACCACAATTCATGATTTAGTGGGCCACCATTGAGTAATTCACATGGGAATTAGAGCAAGAAGTGCTCTGCTTCTCCCGAGTTGTAACTGGTTGAGCTTAATGAGCCACCCTTTTTTGCATAAGAGATCAAGGACAAGTTCCCCTAGCCAGATTCATTGATCCAGAACAACAGGTCGTGATGCTAATGTTTAGTATTACTTAATTAGCAACTAGTCGAATTCAACAAATTAGGGAATTGAATGGGGGCTGAAGTAGCAGTAGGCAATGCAACAAAGTTACGACTACTGAGCACGGCATTAGGGTGGGGATAACGAAAGCTGGAGTGAGATCCCTAGCTCTATTCCTCTCCAACCTTTTCAATCGGTCATTGGAAATACGATGAGTGACTCTGTTACTTTCTTGTGAAAGAAGCGGGATAGGCGACCAGATGCTTCCTCCATATCAACGTCTTTATTTTAAAAATTATCTTTTCTTTACCAGGTCAAGACTAACTTACCTACTCTCACTCCTATTGGTGCCAAGAGACCGATGCCCTATTCCCCGACAATGTGCTAATGTGCTAGGTCGTTGTGTCTTGATATGCACAAAGTTTGGTTTCAAATTTCAGGCAGAGGTAACTTTGTCCAATGAGCTATGTGGTTGTTTCTTCAAATGAATGAAGTTTGGTTTGAATGTTAGGCAGGGGTAATCTTTGTCATTGGTTCTTTTTTTGTATTGTTATTCATCTTTGAATCATTTTCAAGCCACAATAAATTCTTTCTTACTCGTCATATTTTTGCATGCAATGGTTCCTATTAAAGTAAAAATCTTTTTCCTTATCAGCAGCCCTTAGAGTTACTTGTATATGTCATAGAAAAAGAGGAAATATAAGAATTCTTTCATGCAATGTACACTGTGTGGGTATCCTTGACATGATCTGGATACTCTTTTCCTTTTGCCGGCTGCCTTTGTTAGTGGTACTTTAATGAATGGCTATATTTGTGGTTAATCAGTGTGTATGGAAAAAACAAAACTGCAAGTCAATATATATATATATATATATATATATATATTGGGGGGGGGGGAGGCGCTGAGGAGGGGTGTTCAAGTTGTTTTCATCATTCGCCAAAGTAGCCAACTCAGTTTTAATAGTCCTCATTTATGCACTTCGCTCGCCTCTGTCAGGTCATGCAAAAAAATGCCGAAACACTGTCCCAAAGAAGGGAACTTCGGTATAAGAAACAGTAAGATAATTTAGTGCACCATTGGCATCACCAAGAAACTAAGGCAGGGCTAGGTTTGGTGACATCATATGTAGTAAGTAGATGACCTTCCCATGAAAAGCTTTCCTACGATTTTAACTAGTTGGCATTCAGAGAATCGCAAATATGTGTCATCTATTTTAGATCTACCAAAATTCGTATGTTGACTTTCTGCAAGCTGTCAGCTACAGCATCATCCCCCCTTCCCCTGTCCTTTTTCAGAAACTGCATTTCTTGTTTCAGCCACCATATGGCAGTTGGATTGAGTTACAAGGAGAAGTAAGGAAATAGCTTATATAGCATACCCATCAGAAAGAATCTCATCAAATCCCATGGCTAGGTAGCGTAGTTTGTAAACTGCAGAAGTGGTTGGGCATGGCATTAATGCATATATTAGTGTGGTTATATAGCAATTTATTATATATTCTACTAAAACTAATGACATAATATGGGTACTGCCTGTAATTTGTGATTTGATTTATGACCACGCCCCCTCTATTGATAAGCACTATAACAGAATTTTACAGTAGTTGGTTTAAAGATTAGTGTTTTATGCTATTGCCCTGTTTGTAATTGTTGCTAAGAACTAGAACAGAATTTTCTTTACATGAACTCCTGCATCATGAACAAAGGTTTTGTTAGTCAACACACACAACTACTAGAATTTGTGGTGTTGATAACAGCACCTGGGCCAGCAGGTTCAGTGGGCCAATGGATTAGTTCTGTTGTCCAATTAACCTGTGGGAAACTTTATTTTGCAATTATGCCCATAATAGTAAGACACATTTTTGCTGTCCTCTTTGTAATATACTTGTATTTAAAGTAATTGTCATATATATTATTATTTTGACACTAGGTTTGCTGCCTAAATTGAATATCATTCCAAATGGCCTGATCTTCAGGCAATCACTATAAATTTTCTACATCTCATTGGTCTGTGTTCAACTTAGATATACAAATTTTTGTTCTTCTTCAGGTTATCCTGAATAAGGTGCTGCTTGTTGGAACAAAAACCAGCACATACATAGGAAAACCAGTGGTGTCTAATGCAGTGGTACATGCTGTGGTTGAAGAACAGGTAGTTCAATGCTCCATGAGTACTCTCTCTCTCTCTATCTATATATATATATACATATATGTATATGTGTGTGTCTGTGTGTGTGTCACCTCAACTCTTAACTGTTATTCTGACCATGTAGGGATTGAACAAGAAGGTTATTGTCTTCAAGTATAAGAAGAAAAAGAACTACCGCAGGAACATTGGTCACCGACAGGTAGCAAAGAGTTCTTCACTCATATTTGACATTTGACTTAGCCAGATAGAATTCATTACATCAATACACAAATTGCTGAACTCAAAAGGCATAGCTGGCCAATTTGAGCTAGTAATTTGTCTCATTTATATATGAAATCGGGAAGGATGGTATAAATTGCATGCATACTACTTTTGCTCAACTTATTAGGTTGCAAATATGAGCAATATGTGCTAGTATTGTATCTCATTCCTATATGATTTTAGAAGAGACTGATAATTAGATGCCCTTCCCATTTCTTAACCTATTCCTAACAGTTTTTGATGTTTTGGTGACTTTACAGCCAAATACGCGGATAAGGATAATAGGCATCACGGGTTATCAGGACTCACCAGCAGTTACTCTGTCATAGGTCTTCTCTTAGAGGTTCCAAATTTCGTGCTGAACAATACATCAAAATGATTTTTTCTTTTTTATCCACTTGTACGTGTATGTTGGCTCTTTTTTGAGAATGTGTAGTTTCCTTTGGAAGCCTTGGCATGTAAGTGTACACTGCATCGAACGTTTCGAGGCTGTTTCATAATCTCGAGTTTGAGAATTTTTTTTTCTTTCAATTTTATGGTTTCCAAAATTCTGTACATTTTGAAAGACAATCACACCTACTCGTAGAAAAGTGACTATAGTTTGATGATTTCATAGTTTTAGAAGATGAAAAAGCCCTTGTTGCTGTATCTAAAATGTCTGAGGCTAGTGATGAAGTAGGTTGTGGGATCATAGAATTAGACATGTAATAATTGCAGCTTTCATTCCAGAATCCAGATGGAATCAATGGTAAGGGAAGGCGTTAGTTAAATGTCTTCCTGTATATGTGCCTATTCTAGATTGAGTCAAGTGATTGATACACCATATGTTAACCAACCGTTGTGGCTCGCAAACTTATGCTCCGTTTGGTATGAAAGGTGGAAAGTAAGACGGGTACACTTTCTATTCTTCAAGGAAGGAAAGTATGAATGATACACTTTCTTTCCTTTGTGTTTGGTTGGATGAATGAAAAATAAAAATGACTAAATTTTTTTTTTTGTACTAGCTAAGATTAGGAGTGACAATCGAGTCGTGTCGTGTCAGATTCGTATTGAGTCATTACAGGTTTGTGTCGAGCATTAGTTAAATTTAACTCAACTCATTTAACTAATTGTGTCGTATCGAGTTGCGAGTTGACCTGTTTATTTTTATTTTTTATTTTTAAATTTATTTTTAAAAATGTTAAAATATATATATATATATTTTATCATTGTATTTTTATATGAAATTAATGTATATATAATATATGTATATATTAAAAGATATATAGACAAATAAGATACATCTCAATACAAATAATTAACTTTTCATCCACTTTCCTTCCGATTTTGGAGGGATTGATTTTGGTGAGTTGGAAGGAAAGTTAATCCATCCACTTTTTCATCTTTCCTACTTTCTTTCCTTACCAAACATGATGTTTTATCTATCTCTTACACTTTCCATCCTTCCATTTTTTCATCGTACCAAATGGAGCATTAAAAATTATGACAAAAAAATATAAAAATAAAAATTGATGCCCATCGTCTTCTTCTTCTTTTTCTTCTTCTACACACACACAAACAGGTTAAACCTGAACCAACTGAACAAGAAGTTCTAAGCAACATAGCGAAGGAAATACTTAAAAGTATTTATTTTAGATAGGAAAATTGAGATCTCAAATTGCATTTTGGAAGTCATAGGAAAGGTGCTTATGATGCATTAAAATCATGACATACAAAAAAAGGGTAAGCGCGATGTGTGATTGCTGAGCAACTAAAGAGGAAAACACATGAGATTTGAAAATCACAAACGGTTTGTAGATCCCACTTTTGAGGGATATTTTGAGTAGAGGTGACTATTAAATTTTGTCGTGTTATTTTGGGTTTGTGCCACTCGTTTCAGTATTTGTGTTAAATGTTCGGATAGTAATTTTCATTTTAGTGTTGTAGATGGCTCGACAAAAATAAACTCAAAAATCTAATCCTAGAACTCCTCTCTCTCTTGAACCAAACCCACCACCCATGAGGCACCTCCTATAAACAGAAAATAAAGTTGATATTTATGGAATCAAAATTGAGCAACCAAATCCCCTACTGCTATAAACAAAGTCGTGTAAGACTTGATGAAGTAATGCAAAAATTACTTATTTCAATATTAAGTTATTCGTGTTTGACACTCATTTGAACTTTTTAATTTTTGTGTTAATGAATCATGTCATATTTGATTCGTGTCGAGAAATAGTCAATCTGAAACCACTAACATGTCAAAATTCTGTCGTGTTTACACATTGTGTCACAAATTGTCACTCCTAATTTTGAGCAGATGAGAGAGACACATAACGTGGGAGGAGGGCGAGGAGACGAAATCCTTTATCCCTTGATATGGCAATAGAATTTCAATTGGGTTTTAGTTGTAAGACACAACTGCATACCTGCATCTCAACGTATTTGGGCAAAGTATCCCACTGCTTTCATATTTGTTAATGCCCCAAAATGAATTCTTACAATGTTCTCTCTTTTTTATCAGCCACAATTGAGAATTTATTAAAAATGGAAGGAAAGTTTAGGACAAGAAGGACAAGTAATCCTTCAAAATAGGAAAGTAAGAGAGAGGGAACAACATAAAAAAGAGGGTGTCAAAGCAACCTAAAACAATTCATCATTGATTACATGAGATTAATAAGAGGGGAAACTGATACTGCAACTACTCCTTCAATATGCAATAATTCAACATAGTTTCAGCACAGGAGGGTGTTGAGTTTCTTTGACTTATAACCCAATCTCATTCTCTCATACAATGCCATGAAATCAACAGACTACTAAAGGCAAAAACCAAATGGGTACCATAGATAAACATTAATGGAGTTTACAACAATGATATTTATCCAATAGATGACTATAATGGCTGACATGATAAATCCTATATTTCCCCTACGTTTAACCATCCATAAATCAGTACAATCCAGGATCCCTGGCCCATAGTTATTCACATAATCCCTACAGGGAGATAATTTTGATAAATATACTAAGTAAGCGATGAAAGGAACCTTGTTTGTTTTTAATGGGGTAATTAACCAACCCGTGTATAGGAAGACAAGATCAACCTGTCCCGCATTCTGACGCATAGGAAACAAGGTCTTGCTCCTCAATCTTCTCAGTTTCGAAGCATACCAGTCAAGCTTAAGCTCCCATTTTGGTTCCCACCGCTTACCAACAGCCTTCATTCATATATTCGCTTCTTCTTCAAAAGGGTAGGAAATATGGCGACAGATCCAATGAGGAAAAGCACAGATAAGGTCTTAAAATCATATAGATCTTTGACAGATTTCAGATCGCCAAGAGCAAGGCCAGCCTGATAAAATTGGAAAGAAAGCATAATTAGGCGGCAAAGCCAGCCTGAAAAGACTCAACAAGAGGCACAATTAGGTTTAAAAAAACACTTAAAACAATCCATGTCGATAACCACTACCATGAAACTTCTTCAACAGCACATATGCTAGATTCTTTAGGTTAGGCAGGTTCAACCCCTGAATAATCCTAAAATCTTCAGAGAGCTCACTTGGTCTGACTATTAAATTGCCTCTCCTACTTAAGAGAGCTTAAAATAATTACTCTACTATTGCTCGCATCGAATTGATGTTAAAACATCTAAAAGCTGCCTGCCCTTGGTTTCAGGTCTAATCAAACATTCCAGACTCAAATACAAAATCCTATACGAGGAGGTGAGTCATGCAGCCAACTTAATACAAAGCATCTACATACCTGTGAGAAAAATCTTTAGAAATTTACACACTCATGCTTTATTTGATACCTCAGGTGTATTCAACACTTCATTTCTTATCTATTTACTTTCACCAAAGCGTAAGCAACGAAAATACCCAGATTTTTAGCCCCTTCCTAATTTACGAAGTCTTCCACAATTCATTCTTTAGTTATATTTTAACTACAATAAAATAAATGTTGCAAAATGAAAGCAACCAACTAGGACAAGATTTGTCGTAAGAACCAATTTTAAACCAAGAAATCAGATTTGCAGGTAACAACCAACCTTTGGTGAAACAAGTTGCATGCCAACATTGCCTACAAGTATGCAATCCTATGAAGCCAAATGAGAGGAATATGTATAACCACCAAAATATTACAGCCAAAAAAGAAACCAAAAACATTTTTTCCACAGTAAGATAAAGTCTCTCTACAGAAAGAAGATAAAATCAGACAAGTATATATAAATGTCAGCAATCAACTCAAATGACAAAATGAAATGATAGGAGAGACTTACTCTGACAGTAATATAGGAGGCTGGGATAAGACCAATAACGGTTGCCAAAAAGAAAATATGGAACGGTATATCAACAATTGGTGATGCTAAATTGATAAAAAGATTTGGCAACGTTGGTGTTATTCTCAAAAAGAGCATGTAATTGAGCAACTTCTCTCTTCGCTTTGCAATCTGAAGCCACAATGTTTACGGTTAGCTTGGTACCAGAAATAAAAGATATAGTGGAGAAGCTAAATGGAAGGAAATATAATATATCAGTACAGAAATTGGAAAAAATAGTGGCAAAGTACCTCTGCCTGGAAAAATCTCAACTTTTCAGGCCAAATCCAGGTAACTATAGGTCTGCCAATTAGCTTAGACAGAAAGTAGCAGGATGATGCACCAGCTGTAGCATTAAAGACGACCAAGAAAAGCCCTCTGATAACACCAAACAGTGCTCCAGCGAGCAATGACATGAAAATAGTGCCAGGAATCATGAATGACTGCATGAATATGTAAGTTGAGCAGTACCCGAGAATGAATTTTGCTGGGTAAACTCTCGCATATGTCGCAAGATGATCTCTGGAAAAAAAGTTAAAACCATATATTTCAGGGAAAGCACAATGGAGTTCAGCATGATCACATAAACCAGCAGAACTAAAAACAAAAATCCTTCAACAAATGAATTGGCATTAAAAACCTCTTGGGACAGACTGGAAAACTATATGTGATTTGTAATTTGATTTTATCTCTCTATTTTAACGTTTTGGTTTCTTCTTTATTGATGAACTCCTTTCCAGTCGCTCCCACGTACTCTTCTCTATTCCATAATAATTGCTAATGAAAACCTTAAAAACCTCTACTTAACATCATGTAGTGGACTATCTGGTTGAAAAGATAATCATATCATTACTTGGTATTCACAGACACAAACATACAGACAGAAATTCCCCAAGTAGTAATGCCAAAGAACTGTAACTCTAGCATGTGTAGATGGCAGGGAAAAAACAGATGAGAGAGAGAGAGAGAGAGAGAATGCTACAACCATATGAACTTGTCAGTTCTTCATCCAACATCTTAGGATCCTAACAGCCTAGGAAAGCAATTTTAGATATGGCACCTTAAAAAGATAGAGCCAACACAAAAATAACGGAATAGGATGGCTATTGTTTGACCTGAATCTGAAACTGAGACAACATGCTAACACGAATAATAAATAGGTCTAGTTCGTGTCCTGTTTCAAAAATTCTAACCCCTTGAGATTGTAGACAACATACAATTATGAAATTTCATTGAAAGGAAAGCATGATGTTGAATGTTAATTTTTTTTTTTTCTGTTCAAGAAGGACTTCCTCAATGTTTTTTTCTCGGGAAATATAGGCTTCAAAGAAGAAAAATATTTTCTTCATCTAAGGATTTTAACCAAACCCATCCGAAACAAAGAAAATCAAAAAGAGAATCAAAATCCTCCCAATTTAATACAACAGTAAACAGTACCAAATTCTGAATGAAGAAAACTTCAAACTAATTGAAAACTTCAAACTAATCTTCTGTGAATATCCTAAAGAACACTAATTTAATTGCAGACTTTCTACAATTTGTGGAGTCAAGCATCCCATAGGACTGGCTCCCTCCATGGAATCTCTTAAACATTTTTTTTTTCAAATGCATATTAAACACAATCAAAATTTATAATCAAAGTAAACCTTCACATGTCCTTACATCTAAAACCCATACAAAACCTGCTACTTATCTAAACTCTTGTTCAATTCTACACGGCAAAGAACATGGTTATACTGATATTCATATAAGAACTCTTGAATAGGGAGCTCCACACTTACCTAGCAATACTAGGTACTTCCACACAAAAATCAAACACATAAATGATATAGCAAGAACACATATGGACCACAGTACATACATATTCACTGAAATCACTAGCATGAGATAATATTATTGCAATTAATAACAGCAAGAAGTGGAAGCTAGTTTTTACATGCTACATATACACAAATTAAGTTTTTTTAGTATTACCATCTTTCATCATTTTTCACCAGCTCAATTTATAAGCTAAAAAAGGACATGAAATCTAAAAAAAAAAAAAACCACTAGAGCATTTGAAGTTCTGAAAAATATGATTGGGACAGTTCAAAGAAAAGAGGTCATTACCCAGTTTGGTTCCATGCTGGGGAGCTGGACTAGATAGAGACCAAACCTTTCATTTTTTGCACAAAGTGATAATCTCATATTCGAATTCAACGTTTGAGGGTGTTAGGACAAGAATTACACAAACTAAGTGAATTTCCACAATAAAAATGGCAAGGAGATATGGAAGATAAAATTTATATAAGCTAAAAATACGCAAAAAACAAATCTAAAAAACCCACTTGAGCATTCGTAGATCCGAAATTGTACGGGGAAGCTTTAGTTTCCCATACTCAGCAGCTGGCATTGTCAAATAAATGCAGAACAATCCCGTGGAGAAGATCAAGAACACCCCCAAAGCAGCCGCGCATTCCCATTTATTCAACGGTAATTTGCCCTCCGATTTAATGGGCTTCTTGCTAGTGGGCGAATCTTCAATTCCAACGCTCTTCTCTTCGTCGTCCCTCCCCAACCGCCCGGTATCGACAATGAGGCTTCTTGGGGCTGCCATGGAGGAAAATAACACGTCGGGAAGCGAAGAACAGCGCAGGACTTTAACCTTCATTGTGTGAATTCAAGGCCATTAGAGGTGGTTGTGAAGTGGCACTGATCTGGGGTCTAGGGTGGTTGTGAAGGTTCGATGAAGGACACCAAATTGAGGGACGGGTGGATTTTGAAGACTCAAAGATGTGGAATCGAATGACTTGAATAGAAACTGCTATTTCGGGGTTGGGGAGGAGACAGATTGGAATAAACCCTAGGGAGAAATTTATGAGGTTGATTTGAGGATTTGTGAACGAGAGTTGGTGTGGTTTTAACTTTTTTATTTTTTTTTGGTGGAGAGAGACAGAGATACGTAGAAGTGTGCAATTTTTGAAGGGTGTGATAGGATATTTATATGAAAAATATGTGTGATAAGAAGTATATCAAAAAAAGATATGGGTGGCACTATTTCCACCCTACAAATCTTCATTTTCACACTATTTAATATTTTATTATCAAATTATTAATTCTACCATTTCTATACTCATATCATTAGTAACTAAGTTCATCTCATACTGCATACACCATTTTTAATAAGTAAACTTATTTTATATTTTGTTATAATTAGGGTTTCATTCTCTATCTCTTCTCATGCACTAACAAAAATACTTTTTCAATATAAATTTTTTCAGTGAGATCCTGATTAGTATTATTTTTCAATTTAATTCTATGTTTGATTTCATGTTTGTTATATGAATTTTTATTATTTTTGATTTGTTTTGATATCTTTGTCAAGTTTAATAATTTTTTATTTAGAATTTATATGTGTGTAGATATACATATACTTTCATATTATTTGTTCTTTTTTATCTTATTAAGGTTTTGCATCTATTCTTGTTATTTTTTTTGTTAGATTTTGTGTCTGTGTTTGATGCTTATTTTTTTTTTTTTTTATATTCGGTTTTGTGTCTTATAGTTTTGCTTAGGGATGTTCAAATTTATGATTAACCGCAATTTCTTACCCTATCCGACCCTACCTGACCCTATTGAACGGCTAGACGAAAAAATCGGGTAGAAATGCGGAAGAGTTTTTGGTCTTCCGATTAAATCGAGTAGGAATGCAGAATAATCATTAATTTTTATATTTCTACCCTACCCTACCCCTATGGTTTAGGTTTTAGTTAAAATGATTTAAACTTAAAATAATTGTTATTGTATTTGTGCAATAATTATGATGGATTGATGTCTATACTTGTGTTTTATTGTAATTATTGTTGTAATTGTATTAGGTTTTAGTTTTATTGGTTTATTGTATTGTTAAATTAGTGCATGTTATTTAATTGACTTGTTAAAATGATCCAAAAATTAATAACTACAAAAATGTTCACCCGATTTCCTACCCGACTTCCTATTCGATTAATTTGGCCGGAAGTCGGGTAGGAATACCACACTTGATCGGATAGGGTAGGCCAAGAAAAAATTCTTTCACAAAGTATCGCGTAGGAAGACGAAAAACCATATTTTCTACTCGTAGGGCAGGGTGAACACCCCTAGTTTTGCTTGTTCCTTTAATCTTTGCTTGATTTTTTTTCCTTTTTGTTTTGATTTGCTTCTTTCTTTCTGTTTTTTCCTTATTTCGTTCCTTTTTTTTTCTTGTTACGGCCTTTTTCTTTCTTTCATTTTTTTTCTTGTTTCTTTCTTTTCTTTTTTCTTGTTTCAGCATGCTTGGTTTTTTTTACTTGTTTCGTTTTTTATTCTTTTCTTTTCTTGTTTCATAAATATATTATACATTCAAACTAATTCTCTTTTTTCATTATTTTTTTCTTACGATGACTTCTTTCATTAAAAAAGTATACATAGAATGAGTGAACTTAACTATTAATGGGGTGTATGTAGCATGAGGTGGGCTTAGTTACTAATGATGTGGGTATAAAAGGGGTGGGATTAGTTTGAGAAAGAGAAAGTAAATGAGGTGGGAATGGAGATTTATGGGATGAGAATAGCCCCACCCAAAAGTTATAGGTATATTCAAGGGCAAAAAAGTTAATTTGTTCAAAAATTAGATTGTCTTTAACTTTTCTCTTACTTTTTTTTCCACTTTTGGAAGGAAAAAAAAAATACTTTATGCTTATCAAATTTTTTTCCCAACTCTTCCATCCCAAATGATGTGGCACAATCTCCGTCATTGAACATTAATGGGACCCACTCATCTGATGGTAAAAAACTGTGTCACATTATTTGGGATGAAGATTTGGTAAAAAAATTTGATAAACATAGCATTATCCAAAAAAAAAAAAATAGTGGGTTAGAGGGAAACACTTTCCCTCCAATTTTTCTTCCACTCCTATTTTCATTTGGAACCAAACAATGAAGACTCTTCCTTTCCATCTTATTTTTCTTCCTTTATTTTTTATCCACCCAACTTTCTATCAAACCAAACACACTATGAAGGAAAATTGGAGGGAAAGTGTTGCCGTCCATTCCACTATTTTTTTTCAACTGACAGGAAAATTGAAGACAAACTATTTTTTGGGCAAATTGATTTTTTTTTTTTGCCTTTGAATATACTTCTAAAAATTATGCCACTATTTTAATTCAAAACCTACAATTCCTCAAGAAATACTTTTAAATATCCTATTATATAATGAGATCACAATAAGAAACCGACGATAAGCAACCTTCTCGCGTACAAAATAATAATCAATTGCAACATTTTTAGTCTGAGCATGTAAAACTGGATTAGCAGAGAGGTAAGTGGCTCCTATATTTCACATCATAAAATAGGAGGAGTGGAATCGCGTAAAAGTGATTGAAGCCAAATTAACTAAACAATAGAGTTAGTGAGAGTTCGATATTCACCCTCAGTGATTGAGCGGGCTACAGTTAGTTATTTGTGGGAACTCCATAAAATCAAATTAGACCCAAAATACAAGCAATATTCAGTAGTGGAACGATGATCCTCGGGGCAACCAGCCCAATCAGCACCCGAATACACACTTAAGGTAGTAGAACAGGAAGGATGAAAAAGAAGGTCATGATTGATGGTGTACTTGAGATAGTGTAATATACGCTTTATTGCTGAACAATGAGGCACTCTGGGGGAAGACATAAATTGGCAGACACGATTAACTGCGAAGGAGATATTGGGTTGAGTCAGGGAAAGATACAGTAGAGCGCCAACAGTACTTCGATACAAATGCGCATCAGAAAAAGGGGCACCCTCAATCTTTTCAAGCGAAAGGGAAACAGCCATGAGAGAAGTTACATGTTTGGCAAGATGCATATTAGTTTGCTTGAGAAGGTTGAGAATGTAACGTTGTTGGCAGAGATGAAGGCCACCTAAAAAATGTCAAGCTTTAACACCAAGGAAATAATGTAAAAGGCCCAAGTCTTTGATTCCAAAATCACACCACAAGCTATCAATGAAAGAAAAAATGGCATCTTGTCGAGAGGAAATCAAGAGAATGTCATCGACTTTGACAAGGATAAAAAGATGCACACTGGAGCCATCAGAAATGAACAAAGAGGAATCAACTTTGGAAGACCGAAACCCAAGTTCAAGTAGGCGGTTGGTGAGGCGAGAGAACCATGTTTGTGGAGCTTGCTTTAAGTCGTATAAGGCTTTGTTCAATTGAAAAACATAATATGGAAATTGGGGATGTTGAAAACCAAGAGGTTTCTGCATGAAAACAGCTTCAGAGAGATAGCTGTGTAAAAAGGTGCTTGACCTCAAAAGTTGATAGATAATAAAATGGGTTCCAAGCGTAGAAATATATCGTTTAGTAACTCGGTCGATTACCGAGGTCTTTTCCTTAGGAAAAACAATTGCAACTTAAATGGTGATGAATAAGAAGAAAAGTAAAATCCTTGAATTTTGAAAGTGTTCTGAAGATTATTAAACTAAAGAAACAATATTAAAAAGAACCGAACAATCTTCATAGCTCATCTCACAGTAAATAGAAATTTTAACTTAATTTATACTCATTCAAGATTGTAATCAAACGCCCTTGAACGAAAAATATTGAACTTAAAATCAAGAAACCAACAAATGTGTATTTAAATTGATTGAATTAATTTATGAACGAATTACAGTCATGTTGACTGCAGTGATTCCAAGAATTACCTGTATCAAACCTAATTGTCTACGGGTAAACAAAGAGATATACATATTAACCATATTTTCAAAATCAATTGTTCAATCAATAAAATAACTTTGACATTAAAAACCCTAGTTAGGTCAAACTTCATATTCACGGATGAGAATTCTCGATTATACCAAAAATTGACTACTCACTCATAACAAAAGTAAAACTAAATCAATTATTAAAGACATGATCATAATCAAAAGAGAAATTTAAATTAAATTGAAATCAACCAAATACCTTGTATTAAAATTAAAATTGTAAACAATTACAAGAAATAGAATCAATCTACTTTCCTTGCGAGAATTAAAGAACTAAAGAAAGACAATACATTGTAAAAAAAAAAAAAAAATGAAGAACAGAGAACTGGGAGAAAACCTAAAAAAAAAACCCTAAATGCTAGTTGGAGAGAAGAAATGAAAGAACGAGTGAAAAGAAGTAAATGATCGATTCCCTCCCCCTTGCTCAGCTCCGGTTTTTATAGGGAATAATCGACAGAATTTTCTCCCTTTTGTCCACCAATAAAAGCCCTTTAAAATCCCCAGCCGATAGACTTTCCAAAAAGATTCCTCACTAGAATAAAACAAAGATGAATTGGTAGAAAGCAGGTCCGGACCTATCGGTAGCAAAGTTATTGCCCAGAATGAACCGGTAGCTTAGCTTCAATGAACCAGTAGAAAATTTATGTTTCAGATGAATCGGTAGGTTGAACATGAATGAATCGGCTGAAAAGTTTTTGTCTTGAATGAATCGGTAGCACTTCACAGCTACCAGTAGAACTCATTCGGCTGCCTGATGAACTGGTAGAACCAATGTTTTTCTAAATTTCAACTACAATGCTCCTGGCCCAACTTCTAACTCTCCTAGGTCATCCTCAAAGTCTTCCAAAGAATAAAAATCAATGTAAAACATTACTCTTACTTCAATTCCCTATAAAACATAAAACTAAACTAAAGTAAGACAAATAAATAACAAACAAAGTTAAGATAAATGATGTGAGACATAAAATATGTAATATTATGCACTCATCAAAAGGCATTTTGAATATCAAGTTTGCAAATATGCTAACCCCGGGAAACAGCAAGAGAAAGAAGTAAACAAATGATTTGAGGTTTAACAACCGAGCTATAGGTCTCATCATAATCAACACCCCGTAGTTGAGAGAAACTTTTGGTGACCAAACGCGCCTTATAACGTTTAATAGAACCATTGGCATGACGCTTTAATTTGAAAACCCACCTGCAGCTGATGATATTCATGGAGGATGTAGCTAGAACCAGACTCAAAGTATTGTTCTGCAGTAAAGCATCAACTTCATAATTCATGGCTGAATGCCATGATGGATGCATCGCGATAGAAGAGTAACAAGTTGGTTCAGTTTCATCAAGTCAAGAAGAGGACATCATAGCACGGTGAAGAGGATAATCCATCCTTGTATTGCTTTGGTTTGACAATATTGTTACGCAATCAAGTGACCAACAGATGAATGGAATGAGAAGGAGTTGGCATGGCAAGAGTACTGTTAGAACGGAAATTTCAAGAGCCGTTGACAGCGCGTATGTATCAAATATCAAAAAAAATTCTTTAAAACCCTACAAGGCGGAATTAGGGTTTACCTTCGAGATCTCTCGGGATTGATCTCGTCTCAGCACGAACGGAGAACAGAACAACGACTACAACTCAATGAACCTCGCGGCCTTCTGTCGTATATCCCCCAACGTCAGAATCCGGATGCAATGTGGGCTGTCAAGACCTCCGAATCCTTGCTCTCTCTTTCAGCCTCCCTAAAAAACGTGAGTAAAGATAGGATGCTGAATTAGAGAACCTAAACGTCTATATATAAGTTACGACAGAGACTCTAAGGAGAAATAAGGATCGGGCTCTCAATGGGCTTATGATTCCTATGATCAACCCAGAACAAACATCCTACAACCCATTAATAATAAGTCAGTCCACTAAAGACTTATTATTGATCTCCTAGGCCTTATCCCAAAATTATATTCGAGCTCTTTATTATTATATGCTTAATAATTTTCTCACGTTTAAGATTACAGATGTCCATCAATTAAATAAATCACTGACAATTATATTTAATTGACTTCTTTTATTCCTTGAGACCTTACCACTCAACTTATTTGTCATGTCGGATAATTAAATCTATCTGCAAGATTTGACATGGACAAAACTTATGAGCTTCTTCAAGAGGACGTCATCAACTTATTTAAATACTAGGACGTGGTTTCCTTTAATATTTAATTTTCACCATACAAATAACATCGTCTCCCAATTCATCGAGCTTATTGACCAAATATGAATCTCACTCTTTGATAAATTAAAGTGACAAACATTATATGCACGTGACAATTAAATATTTAGGCATTAAGAGCATAAACAATCATAATAATCATGAGGTATTTATTATCTTATTAAATCAGTAAAAGATAATAACCTCAACATGAGTCTGTTCAATACACAAAATGTACTAGTGCAATAATCTGAGACATCAAACAATCTCCTATAGTCAAGACAGACTATACCAGAATATTACACTACAATCATACTGATGACGTGTCCAATTCCATCTACGATTGTGAACATATACTCATATTATACAAGTATCTGATAATCTGGTCTTCTGTGCATAAGCCGAACTCTACACACCATATTATCTACAATATAAAATATAAGACACACATGCATACCATATATAAAATATAATACAAACATTTTGCCCATATAGATTCTCAATAAAATGCAAAGAACAAACTTTTATTAATTAATAAAATGAGTTTCACTACAAAAAATAAACTTTTAGTATACTATTCTATCAAGTAGAACATGAGGAGTCCGATGGTGAAGGATCAGTAGATGGACAGTCCGCTGAACATGTGATGTTTGTGGTCAAACTCTGGAACATCAAGAGATGTGATAAAGGGATGTGAAAGTCTGAAACAGTAAGTCATTGAGCTGGAGTAGTCGCACAATCAGATACTGGAGCATTTTGGACCAGCTTGTGGAGAAGCTGTGGGCAAGAGCGTCAGATTTTTGGGCAATAGTGCATGAGTTGTGGCTAGAAGTGGACAGTGTGGAGGAGTCCAAGAAGGTATAGACAAATCTTGAGTATAAGTTGCAGTTGGTAAATCAATAGCAAAGGGAAAGAGAGACTCATCGAAAGTAACATCACGAGAGACATTAATGCAACCAGAGGCAATGTGCAGACATTTATAACCTTTATGCGAACTGCTATAGCCTAAAAATATACACTTGGTATAGCAAAAATCTAGTTTATGCTTCGTGTAAGGACTAAGATAGGGCCAACATGCATAACCAAAAGTTTTTGAGAAAAAGGTAAACGGAGAGGAAGGCGTAGTTAGAAAGGCCTCTTCCCAAAAATGGGAGGGAACCGAAGCGGGAGCCATTAACAAAAGACCCGTCTCAACAATATGACGATGCTTTCGTTCAATGAAACCATTATGTTGGTGAATGTGAGGACAAGTAAGATGAGGGCTTATGACAAGTGATTGATAGTATTTATTTATCTGGTGATATTCACCACCCCAATCCATTTGAAGAGATTTAATGTTTTTGTCAAATAATTGTTCGACATGAAGTTTAAATTGTCGAAAAGTTGTTTCAACATCATATTTGTGCTGGATGGGAAACAACCAAGTAAATCACAACTATAGTCATCAAATAATGTAACATAATATCGATTTTTATTATTTGAAGAAAGAGAGGCAGGACCCCATACATCTAAAAATACAAGTTCAAGAGGAAATTGAGATTTTGACAATGAAAGACAACATGAAAAACTATGACTCTTGGCACACTGACAAGAATCACACATGGCAGAGACTTTTTGTGAAGTCACTAGAAGATTATTAGATGAAACAACTTGACGAACAGTGCGAAGTGCTGGATGTCCAAGATGACGATCCAAAGATGCTCTTTCACCAAGCAAGGCAAGAGGAGCTGAATTATTGAAGGAAGACAGTAGTTTGTAGAGACCACCCTTTTTCGGGCCTAGTAGAAGAATTTTCCCCGAGAGTCGATCCTTAACAAAAAAAAACAAGGATGCAATTAAAAAAAAAACACTTTATTTTCTGAAGCAAATTGACTAACGAAGAGGAGATTGTTTTGAATGTCAGGGACATGCAAAACATTATTTAATAGAACAACAGAATGAGAAGTGAGTAATTTTGTAAAACCAATATATTGGATAGGGAGGCTAGTACCATTGCCAACCGAGATGTGATCACCCCATGTTTACTCATCAGCCTTAAGATTGAGATTGTTGATATCAGCGGTTAAATGGTTTGTTGCTCCCGAATCCGGATACCAATTGAGGTTAGAAGCATTCTGTGGAGTGGAAATAAAAACACTCAGATTACTAGGTTGCTCACCATGATAGGCATGATTAAAGCGTTGAAAGTAACAGATGGCAGTGTGCCAATTTTATTACAAACTTGACAAACTGGTCTGTTAGATGTTTGGGATGAACCACCGCGTCCATGCCCCTTGCCATGTTGCTACCCAAAACAATTAAAGGAACGATTTGAATCTGATGGATATGCAGAAGAGCAATTAGGATCCGTTGAGAGTGGGTGATTTGCCACGACTGTGATTGGTATTGTTTCGAGAGGCAATATTTGCATACTCAAGGGAGAAGTTAACAGTAACAGTATGATGCTCCAATCGAAGTTCATAGGATAGTAGATAACGATACAAATCATCAACTGTTATAGGATCAATACGAGTAGTTATAGAAGTAACTAAATAATCATAAGCCGAACCAAGGCCAGCCAAGATGTACAAAATAAGATCAAAGTCATTGAGTGCTTGCCCAATGACGACAAGAGTATTAGCAAATCCTTTGATTTTCTGGAAATAGTATGTTATTAAAGAAGAACCCTTTTTAATTGTAGTAAGCTAATAACAAATTAGTATAATTCGTGCCTTCGAGTGCGAAGCAAACATCTTCCGTAGCTTGACCCATACATCATGCGAAGTAGAATAGCCCATTACATGAGCAATAATTCCTTCGGAAAGAGCGAAAATAAAGGAACTAAGTATAATCTAATCCTGTTGCAAACAGAATAAAAATTCTAGATTGGTTATTGTGCTGGACTCAGTGTCTTGAGATGAAGGATCAATCATAGTTTCGGAAGGAATGAGTGTTGTTCCATCTAAATAACCAAAGAGATGGTGGCCTCTATAAAATATGGGATTACCTGTGCTTTCCATAGCTAGTAGTTGTCATGATTCAACTTTATGGGAAATGGGTGATTCAAGCTTCGAGGATTAAGGGTGGGAGGAATTGAGGTAGTGATTGAAATAAATAAGGATGAAGATATGTTGACCATATTGACATATGTCAATCAGGGCTCTGATACCATAAAAAAGTCAAAGAATTCTATCAGTATTTAATTTCCTCACCTTAACTATAGTTGATGTTTTGTTTGTATATTTATATGCAAATTATTTACAAGATAAATATAGATAATCCTAATCTATTTAAAAGCTTGAATTTCAAATTATAAAATTCTGCTAACTATCTCTTGAAATCTTCACAAGTACCAACTCGATATTCGTTGTTTTGTTACTTATCCTTATCCTTATCCTTATCCTTATCACTTGATGATTCAATAACACAAAATGAAGTTCTTTGTTTTTAGGAGCTGCATCTTTGGTAATGGCAATGACTAGAGTTGCCTTAGACGACTATATTTTACTTATCACTTTCCATTTTGCTCAATGTAGCGAATCATGCACACTTCACTAAACTGACAGCTTGAATATCAAAATGCAAAATAATGACAAAACAAGATCAGCTATTGCAGATTGTTTTATGCAATAAAGAAAAATTACAGTTGCAGAATATTAGAATCCAGTAAAGGGGGACTATAGAGTTCAACTTAAGGCGCCAAGCTTGTGGAAGACTCCATTTCCAATATGTATTTCATCAGACCTCTCTATCTTGCCTTTACAACATCTTCAGTATGAATTGTCTTCAAGCACAGTATGAAATATATCAATCCATCAGGGAACTTCGGGTGGCAAGGTGTCAGTAGTCAATCTATCCAGACCCCAAGTTTAGGTCTTGCAAGAGATGCCTTTGTTTGTTGACCTAGCTAATAGGCTTGATTTGTGGTTGATTGCTTGCATGCTGAGTTTACGTAGTAGCCAGAGAGTGTGGTTGTAATAGTTCTTAGTTATTACAAAAACCAAAGAGAGAAAAAGTATGGTTGTTTCGTTAGATGACTATCACTAAGATTATCTTACAATCTCAAATCTGAAAATCACGACCATTGACGCTTTGTGGCTATAATTCAGGAAAGCATCCAAGGAGATGGGTTATGTGGTTTTGAGTATCTTGCTCATCATTGTTTGGTATTAATGGTAAGCTCGGAAATAGAAACGAGGCCGGTTCAATCACTTGCAATGCAACTAGGTTGTCAAAGTTTTTCCAATCACTGTATTGGTTAGCAGCATCCCTGTTCCTCTGGTCAACATGATCTTCATTTGCCATGTCATTAAAATTGAGGCCTTCTTCGTTTGTCAAACCTGTCGAAATCATGGAGCTGTCTAGTTGTGGAAGTTCAACAAAAAGATTGTCAAATGAAGTATGGTTGGATTCACTGTCCTCCTCCAAACCAAAGGGTACGTGATGAAAATCTGTGTGCTGATTCGAAGCATGCATTGGCTTTGTTATATCCGGAAATGAAGGAGGCCTACTGATGCTGTTATTACCAATATGGTAACCATAATTCCAACCTTTGAAGCCTTGCTTTTGGTTCGGACTTGGTTTCTTGAATGCCCGACAAACGACCCATCCTTCTTCCTGCAATAACAACTTAGATTAGCTTAATAATTTCAAATGTATTGGTATAATCTATACTCACAACCATCCAAATTGTGATGTAGAAGGAGATTTGAAAGCTAAACTCCAGTGAAGGATGGATGGTCAAAGATTAACGTAAGAGGGATCTCTCACATTAGAGTTCATCCCACATTACTGTAAAATCATCTCTTAAACTATAATATATGCTTTATGACTTATGAGCGTCTCCATTGATTGCCAATTAGCTTGATTTTGCTGTCCTAACACTCACGAAGCAACTTACAGGAGATGTTAATAACTGTTTCATGAGTGGGTACAACATATTAATACTTCTATGGCTGCAATATAAAAGTGAAGTTGAACATGCCTTGTCCTGTCAGTAAATACTTTCTACCTTAGAAAGTACTTTTGAAAATTTTACCTTAGAAAGTACTTTTTGAACATGCCTTGTCCTGTCAATAAATACTTTCTACCTTAGAAAGTACTTTTGAAAATTTTAAATCGAGTGCTACATTCTTTTCTTATGGAAACAGACAGAAAATATTGCTAAAAGTTCTTTAACAGGAAGTCATATTGATTTTGCTCAAAGGAAAAAAAGTATCATGTTCATGCTTATTAGATATCACAGTGTGTTCAAAATAAAAGTGCTTTTCACAAAGCGGCACTTGCTTAAAGTGTTAAACTTTTCTTTTTTTTCCCTGAAAGAGTGTGGTAATTGCTTTTTGTATGAGAACATTCTCACTTCAAAACGCCGCCAAAAGTTTTTTGGTAGGGTGTCTTGTTGAAAGTTTTTTGGTAGGGTGTCTTGCTGAAACTGCTTATAAATCACACTTTTTTTTTTTTGGGGAGTGGGAGTGGGAGGGGGAGGGGAAAGGGGGCTTGAACCCTTGACCTCAAGAAAGTAAAACTTTCATAAGATAAGGATAAGGAGTACCATTGAACCAAAGACTCATTGGTGTCTTATAAATCACACCGGTGTTCAATATTTTGCTTAAAAAGTCACGGTTTGACTAAAATTTACTCTCTAAGATACCATTTCAGCTGTAGGTTACTGATGAACTTGCCTGAGGAGGTGCATGTTCAGATGTTTGGAGTCGATATTCATGCATGATCCAATCCGTTTTTTCTCCATTTGGTGCGCGTCCCTTGTAGAAAACAAGGGTCTTCCTCATCCCTACTAATTTTTCCTTCGACAGAACAGCCTTGTCTCTTCCTGTTGCCTTCCAAAACCCGGCAGCAGTAGCTCTATTTGTTCGTGTTCCAGTCGGATACTTTCTGTCCTTGTGACTGAAGAAATACCACTCGTTTTGTTCTTCATAACCCAATTTACTCCTGTCTGTTAGGAAGAAATTGGTTGTCAGAAACTGTCCTAGCAGTAGGTGTGCAACATGTTGATTTTTAAGTGTTTTGGAATATTATAAAAATAAAGAGCAGTCTAAATCTAGTTAGCTAGTAATTTTACTTCCCATTTGGAAAAAGTTAGATGATAGAAGAAGACTTCAAGCAGATCAAGAATTCTCATGCAAGAACGGGAACTCCTAGCTCCTTGAAGTAAAGCGAAAATCAAGATTTATGATGACATTCTTCTTAGCAGTTATACTACTTCCTCAGGCTGTGAGGAAATTTGGTGCTATTGTCTTCGATTATTCTTAACATTTTCAGATATGAGAAGACAGCTACCTAGTCTCTCTTGGTTTGTGAGAGTAATCTCACAGGTCACAAGAGTAAGTTATATCTTTTAGACTAGGAATAATGTATATCATGAGTAACTATTCTGAAATCATGCTTAGCTTAGCCATAATGTGGCTATTGAACTTTATTTTATATATATATATATATATTTGAAAATAGAATTTTATTTTTGAACAAAAATTAGATGATAGGCTCATATAATGACCATAATGCTTAGCCAAAAAGGGTTATATTAGGACCATAAGGAACTTTGGCCTGCCATGCAACTATTCAAAAAATATTGCACAGGAATTTTGTAGTCAATACCTTGGATGTCCCATGGCTCCATTCTGTAGAGATCAAGGTCTGTAATAACATCTAGATCAATTTTTAGGGAGTTAACCTTTCTCTTGAGGTAATATGCTACAAGTTCTTCCTCAGTCGGGTGAAATCTAAACCCTGGAGGAACACATGACTCCAACTCCATTGATGATCTCCTGAGAACGTAGGATAAAAACAGTCAGAGAGAGAGAGAGAGAGATAGAGAGACTTGCCGGAAAAAAAGAGAGATAGAGAGAGATGTTCAAGGTGAAGTGCCTTCTAACATCCATTCTTCTGGTTAATTGCAATAAAAATCACACATCAAGAAATATAAAGAGATCTAGAACCCTTCAAAAGCTACAATTTCTTGATGCATGTGTTGGGTACCATGAGAATTTCACATTGGATAGAAAGACAAAATTTAAATCGTCTTAATATACTATCAAGCTCCAATCTCCCACGGGCTCTTCAACGATCAATAGTCTATTTTGTTTTGTAGACTTAGTATTTTTATTTTTTATTTTTTGATGAGCTATTTTAGTGATCCGTTTGGTACGATGAAAAAATAGAAAAATGAAAAGTTGGAAGGATGGAAAGTTTGATGGATAAATAAAACATCATGTTTTGTAAGAAAAATAGAATGGATAGATGAGCTTTCTTTCCAACTCACTAAAATCAATCTCTCCAAAATTGAAAGGAAAGTGAATGAAAAGTTAATTATTTGTATTGAAATGTATCTTATTTATCTATATTAATTTCATGTATAAATACATTATGTATATATTAATTTCATGTATAAATACAATGATAAAATATGTATTTATACTTTCTTAAAAAAATTAAAAACATATTTTTTTTTATCTTACTAAGTATAAAAAAAAAAATTAATCATTTTTATTTTCCATCCATATTTCCAAACACAAAGGAAAAAAAATATATCATTCTTACTTTCCTTTTTTGAAGGATAAAAAATGTATCCCTCCTATTTTTTATCCTTCTTACCGAAACATTAGTATTGAAGAGATGCCAGTGCCACAAGATTCGTGGCCCCCCTGCTTTCATTTAAAATCAATTCTGGGAGACATGCTTCTCGATGAAATGAAACTGAAAATGCTTACAGAAAAAAAAAAGAAAAAAGAAATGAAATTGAAAGCTCATTTCTACATTTGTCATGATTCGAATCCATTCGTGAACATAAGGCTATGATGAATTGATCTCATTCCAATGGACCCAACAAGTTGCAGCATGTGTTTTAATTGTTACACAAGGAGAATGGCAGGTACTGGTACCCACCAAAACAACATTGATTCATCTTTAACATAACCATGATTTCCATGTACTCAGGCAAGTCTATTGAACACAAAAGAAGCCGAGAAAATTGATTCATCTTTAACATAACCATGAATTCCATGTACTCAGGCAAGTCTATTGAACACAAAAGTAGCCGAGAAAATTGACTTTCTGGACACAAGCATGCTAGTTTCTTTGAGTGCAGTCCACTCCCCATGGTGATTGAAAACGTTTTCACACCCACCACATACCACAAATTTATTTTTATTTTTTTTGATAGCAACGGTAATGGGATGCACCAATAATGCTAGATACACAGCTTCTTTCAAGTCGATCGGATGGACCGCTGGTCCCACACACCACATATTTATGAGCAGAAGATTATTGAAGGACAGTCCCTCAAGTCTCAATGCTATGCAGTGATGAAGATATCCTACAGCTTCTCCCTCTCTCTCTCTCTCTCTCTCTCTCTCTCTCTCTCTCTCTCTCTTGTTCGAAAATAAACTTGTTTTCGAGTTTATTATATTACTAAGGTGTGTTAATTATGTGTGTGTAAGTGGACAAAGAATATGCAAATAGTGGAAGACTTGTAATAGTGGTGTCTTTATATTTTAAGAGTTACAAGTGTTAGTGGTAGACAAATGTAATACTATGAATTATGGTTTAGACCTATATAAATAAGATATATATTCTAGTGTTTCAAATTTCAATGAAGAAGAGTTGAGTGGAAGAGTCTCAAGTTGAGTATGTGATTGAAATCAACTTGTATGAATTTTTTTTTTTTTTTGAGTGTTTATATCCTCCTATACTTCCTTCTATTTTATTTATAGTCCTCTTAACTCCAATAAATTGGCATTAGAGCTATTTTCTAATTAGAGTAATTTCAATATATATATCTCTCTCTCGTGCACACATGCATTTGCATGCAGGTTCACTATAACCATCCGAAATAGAAAAGTTAAAAAGTAAAACTCCCACCTTAACAGAATGGGATTCTAAGGTTTTAGCTTCATCAACAGCATGGAGGTATATATTTTGGCCAATTTAGATCAAGTTGTAATGACATATATACTATATGACACAATTATATATATGATGCTCTAGCAAAAAGCATTAGAGATTCATTATCAACGATAAACTTTGAAACTGTTGGCAGCGGTTTGTCAGGATACCACTTGTTTGGAATTGATCCATTTTAACACAAAAAAAGAGAGAAAAAAAAAATCAAAATTCCCGTAGATAAAACATTGACTTCATAGTCTATGTATCAACACTTTACAAAGAACATATTCATTAAACAGCAAAATACTAACCAGAAACTCTGCCCTTGTCGTGTTCTTGCACAGCACTGCCCTCAGAGAGAGAGAGAGAGAGAGAGAGAAGACAACTTAGAATGAGAGAGTTTTATTCGCTGGTGGGTGAATGTTGTTGCAAAGAGTTGTATAAATAAATGACACAACAAGCGAACAAACATATAAATAGGATGCTTACAGAAAAAACATATGAATATGACGAAAACAAGGTGATAGAGACATATATATAAGGTAAAAGGAAATATAAGAGAGGTGGAAGGGTGACTGCTATTGATTGCGCATGGGGATGACAGATAGATGGAAGGTTTGTTTGGACGGCGTGCCACCAAATTTTCACGCCACCCCCCCCCCCCCCTACAAGTATTGTGCACTAAGATTCCATCCTTTGTATAAAGAATAATAATATTGATACCTAACAAATCGACTTAATTTGTTGACTTAATGGTATGATAGTGACATGATCTAATAGTATTGTTGTCACTGTAACGATTGAATTTTTGCATTGAGACTTTATCACTTAATAAATTATTATGTCAAATTTTTTAGGTTTCAATAACATTACTCTTAATTCACATTATAATCCACATGGGTTGATTTAGTTTCGGAACAAGAGACGAGATATAAACCTACACATTTTAAATTGAAGCTTCACTGCATATTTTAATCAATGTGTATGATTTAAGAGGATTTATATCTAAAATTTATGTTGCAATCTTGAATACATGAATGTCGGAAAAGACGACCCAAATACATTATCTCCTCCCCGAACCTAACTTTTTTGTTGGAGAAAATATTAAGTGTTTGTAACACATTAGATTACGTGGTGTTTATATCTAATAAAAAATTACAACAATATTTTTTTGTTAGACACATTAATTTGTTAAAAAAAATCTATTAACTTTATAAATAATAATAATTGATTGATAATATAAAATATTTTATAGATGATGTATTATAATAAGGTGACTGGTGAGCACCGAATATCTTCTTCTTCTTGTCTCTGTTTGGTGCGCCGCCCTTCAACACTTGTCATTATGGGTCGGTGGCCACATGGACAACGCCGGACTACATCAAACAGCCAATCATTTGTGTTCACAAATAAACATGTTCGGAGAAAGGGACATGTCTCTCAGAAAAAGCCATGAGTTTTGTTTTTTTTTTTTTTCCGGCTTTTTCTGGCTTTGCGTCATTTGTTCTTGCAAGAAGCAGTATTAAATAATTAAGGACTAAACCTTAGGTCATTCGCAAATTGCTAGATTATAAACAAGATTATCAATTGCACTTGGTTATTAAAGAAAAAAAGAAGGGAAAATACTTGTAAATGATGCATCACTACTAGAATAAATAATTAATATTATTATTATTAATAATGTATTTACAATAAAAGAGAAAAATTATATAATAGAATACAATACAATTTAAATTTTAAAAGATAAACAAAATAATTTTTATTTTTTGCGGTTAAAATCTTTTTAAATTTTATTTTAAAGTTAATCTGACGGTTAATATTAACACCTCAAATTTAATAAGGAAAATAGCCCTCTAAGAGTGTGTTTGAGTAATTTTTTAAAAATGTTTCTTGAACTTATGCTTCTCATAAATACTTATAAAAAAAGTAGTGTTTGAAACCGTCTCTACACCACCACTACCCCACCATCACCATTACTACCATCACCGCCACCACAACTACCCCCCCACCACCACCACCATGGCACCACCACCACCATGGCCCCACCACCGTCGACACCCCACTACCACCATCATCATCGTCGCCGCCACCCTACCACCACTTTTGTCACAAAAACAATCACCCCCACTGCCCCACAACCACCATCCCCACTACCATCACCATCATCACGACCACCCCACTCCCACCATCACCACTGCTAAACTACCACCATTATCACTGTCTCACCATAACCTCGACCCCCACCACCCCACCACCACCACCACCACCACCACCATTATCACTGTCTCACCATCACCCTGACCACCACCACCCCCACCGCCCCACCGCCCCACCCACACTCACCACCACCACCACCACCGTTTTCACTCACCACCGATTGTTACCATCGTCGTCCACCATCCCCACCCATCATCATCGTCATCTAATTATTATATTTATTATCACTACCACCATGATCTCATTACCACCATCATCCACCATCAACACCCACCACCATCCACCGCCACCAACTATACTACCACCCACCACAACCATTACCGTTTTTCACCACCACTGTCGCCAACCATCGCTCACCCCACTATAATCAATACTTAAATTCATTTCTCCTTTATGTTTGTGATTTGATTTTTGGTGTGAATATAAATATATTTATTGTTAACTTTTTTTTTATTATTCCGTGTCTTCAAGTACAGACAATAACTAGCATTAATATAAAGGCGAAGAGATCACAATAAAACTCTTAAAAAGAGGGACATAAGAAATTAATTTTGTTATCTTACGAGAATTGACCCCTGAACCACTTAGTTGTCAGATTTAACATTAAATAAAACTGGAAAAAAATATGTTGGTGGGATCTAGATCCGACATTCTTTACCCTCGCGAAAGGTTTGTGCGAATTTTACTTCATTTGCAAATATTTTTCTTTCTTCTTTAATCTCTTCCCTTGGAAGTTTACCAAAAGACAAACATGCACTAGGATTTAAGGAGGGTGGGACAATGAAATCCATACAATGTTTTCCCAATGCCTAGTGACTTTCCGACCATATCCAACTTCCCAACCTTGTCGGAAAAACCACTTTTATTTTTGTCAATTACTAGCTTTAAATAATGTTAATAATATCATTTTTCATAAATATATTGCCTCTGTGATTAAACTCCTATACAACAGTACTGTGCCCCTCTATCCATAGACGGCAACAGGTTGGGCCGGGCTGTCGCAGCCCATATTGTTTTGGGCCCAAGCGGACATGTCATTGGTTGGGCAATTTTTGTTTGGAAAATTTAGAAGTCGGTATAAAAATTTAGATTTAATTGAGCTAAACTACATTAAAAAAATTTATTTGACTTTAAATGCATTATTTTGGAAAAATAATAAAAGACTATTCATTACTCTATTCCTCTCTCTCTCTCTCCATTACTCTCTCACTCTCTCTTCCCTATTTTCTCTCTATCTCTCTCTCCCTCCCTGTTACTTTATCTATCCCCTATTTTCTCTTTCTTTTTCCCTAGTACTAATGTATTTTCTTTTTAAATATGTAAAGATTTAATTTAATTTTTTCATCTCTCTCTCCCTATTTTCTCTTACCGTTACTCTTTCTCTCCTTATTATCTCTATCTCCTTATGTCAACTTATAACAACATAATTATACAAATTAGTTACACCGATTAGTTACAATTACCTTATAATACACTGAATAGTTACTCGTATGTTCTAATAAACCAAACAGTTACATCAAACAATTACACAAAATTACAACACCAACCGAAATTGTCATTCAATTGTTTACATAAATCAAAGAGTTACACTATTTATTATCACGAGATGGTTACATCAATTATATACATCAAATTAGATTTCTCATTACATAAAAGAGTTTACCATTACAACAAATTTGGTGTATTTAATTAGTGTAACCATGTCATGATACTAAATGGTGTAACTCTGAAAATTGAAAGTTTTGATTAGGCACCACAAGTGAACTCACTGTTTTTAGCTCACTGTCTTAAATTTATTGTTTTTAGAGTTCACTGTTTATAATTTTTTTAATATTTTTTGAATTCCCTGTTTTTTATATATATTTCTCAATTCAAATTTTTAATATTTTTGTAGTTCACTGTTTGTGAAATTTTTGGACAGTGAACTTGAAGCTTTATTCTATTAAAGTTTACTATTTTTGGGGTTCACTGTTTATTATATATATTTCTCAATTCAAATTTTCAATACTTTTGTAGTTCACTATTTGTGAAAATTTTATACAGTGAACTAGAAGTTTCATTCTATTAACATTCACTATATTTTATTTTATTAACAATAACTTTGTTTGAACTAAAAGTTTTATTATATTAAAGTTCAATGATTTTTTTTTCAACATTTTTTAGTTCACTAGTTTTTCACTATTTTGGATGATGTGTTTTGGGCGGTAGTGGGCAGCGATAGTGGTTGTTCACTATGTTTAGTTCACTATTTGAGTTCACAATAAACTAAGAGTTTCATTCTATTAACATTCACTATTTATAAAAAAAAAAAATTGAACTAGGAGTTTTATTTTATTAAAATTCACTATTTATGTTTTTTCAATATTTTTGAGTTTGTTGTTTTTATTATATATTTCTCAATTCAAAATTTCACTATTTTGTAGTTTATTAATCGTGAAAATTTTGGACAGGAAACTATGAGTTTCATTCTATTAAAATTCACGATTTATGTTGTTTTCAATATTTTTGAATTCACTAGTTTTTTGTTGTGGGTGGTGGTGGGCAACAATGGTAGGTGATGGATGGTGGCGACTGGTGGTGGTGGTGGTGGTGATTAGGAGTGCAACTTGAGCGGGTTGAGAGGTTAACCCTAGTCCAACCCTAGGTATAAAATCTTTAACCCTAACACTAATCTTACCCAAAGTACTCAACCCAAGTATTGTCCAAGTGAATTCGAGATGTTTCGGGTTGAATTTGGGTTACCCAATTTAGACTTATTTAGGGTTTGAATTTGAGTTGTGTTTGAGCCTGTTGTTCTAAATCTAATACATACTACATAGTATTCACTTGAAGTAATAACCAACAAATTCAATCAAATATTTAACATAAAGACTATAGTATTTAAAGCATAAAAAAGTATATTGGATAAAAACTAAATTACACTTTTCTTAACATAAAGACATGATAATCATAATAGCCAAATTAACATAAAAATGAATATTTGACTCAATTTTTAACCATAATATATGGGTTGGGCCCATTTTAATATTTGGGTTGAACCCGAATATAATCGGGTTGAATCCGAAAACCCGAGACATCAATTCGGGTATTGTCCAAATTCAATTCAGGTTGATATTTTTCAACCCAAACCCAACCCAAGTATTAAAAACCTCAACTCAAACCCTTTTTTTTTGGTTCAGATTGAATTCGGATTGGCCCACCCAAATTGTACCCCTAGTGATGATGGTGAGTGGTGGTGTTGGGCGGTGGTGGGTGACAACGAGTAATGGTACTGGGCAGCAATGGTGTGGTGTCGATGGTTGTGGTTGGTGGTGGTGGTTGGTGGTGGTGGTGGATGGGGATGGGTAGTTGTGGTGGGTGTGTGGTGGTGGGTTTTGGATGGTAGTGGCTGGCGGTAATGGGTGGTAGTTGCGGCAGTGGTGGTGCGTGGTGGCAAATGGTGATGGTGGCGGTGGGATAATGATGGTAACGCTAATAAATATAAGAATGTGATAATTGTGAAGATTTTTAAATAATCTATTTCATCAAGGGTAGTTTTGTTAATGGTTGATTTTATGAACTTTTGGCCTTTAAAGTGTTGTGGCTAGACTTAAAATCAAAAAAATCCTTGGGTGTGTACCTCTCGCGCAAATCTCCCAATACAATTTGAACAGAAATATGGCATAAGTGTCATTTATAATTTGGCTAATCTCACTTTGTATACCGAAAGATGTTTTGATTTTTAATTTGCACCTTCAGATATTAAAAATCTTAATTTACATTCTCAGTGTTATGAATTGGTAGTAATGTGGACATAATCTAGACTACCATTCAACTTTCCATCATAAATTGAAACAAATAAGTTGCAAGTGCTTTGGGTATGGGCTTATGTGTAAATTCATAGACTATTGGAGCCTTATATGAGTTGCACATAATAGGGTTAACATTTATCTAATTAATGAAATCCTATTTTCGATAAATAAAATGATGTTAAATTGATCGCACACGAAGATTTGGAGCGATTGATATACATCATCCTTATGTCTGAAACACTTGCACTTTACGTGCTTCAATTTATGATGAAAAATTGAACGATAGTCTGAATCAAGTCCACACTGCTACCAATTTATAACATTAATGGTATAAATTGAGATTTTTAATGTTTGAGGGTACAAATTGAGAATCAAAATATGTTTAATGGTGGAAAATGAGATTAGCCCTTTATAATATAAAATCAAATCAAGCTATCGAGCCAACCCATTGGACCATCCCGTCGAGCCTTCTTGTATATATATTTTATTTTCTTCAAAAAAGTTGTCTTCTTTACGTGCCTTTTGATTGGTGGCCAAAGTATACCAATGAATTTGTTCTTTAAGAAAAAAAAATCCTTTATTAAGGACTTTCTGCACTCATCTTGTAACTGACTCAATGACCCAAGCAACCCACAAACTAAGTGTGGCGTGTGCAAAGTGGTCAAATTTTTAATATGCATTATTTTTTCACTTATTGCTATCATCTATATCTTCATTGGTAGTGAGATGAAAAAATAGTTGAAGGAAAAAATAACTCCCCTTTATTCTCTATTTAAAAAGCATATACACTTGACGAATAAATAATTATGGTATCAAAAAATTATTTTTTGTACCATTTAAAAAAAAAATGTTACAATTTAGTAAGATCAAATTGTGACCAAGTCAAGTCAGATTTATGAGAAAAATTGAAATCGGTCTCGTTAAGATGTTACTTAGTATTTTTAAATCGTTATATAGTCATATATTTAAAGTAAAATACTCGAATAACAAACCAAAATTTTAGAAGTTTATCGATGTACATTTTAAAGTAGGTTGAGGCATTAAAAGATTTCTACAAAAGAAAAACTTGGGGGATCTAGACATTAGTGATAACTATAAAGACGACATTGGTATGATTTAAATCCTTTCTTGTTCTACAAATTAAAAGAGATGAAAATTAGAAGGAAAACAAAAGTTGTCAAAAAACAACAGAAAAGGTCATGTACTTGAGAGACCAAACAAAGCCCGTGGGTGGGACCCATACTCCCAACCAATTAATGGTAAGTATCATCAAACCAATATGCTAAAATCATGACAATCATATGTAATCTACCGACCTCCCTTTTTTTAATCTTTCTCCAGATGTTTATTTACTAATCACATATAATTAATATACCAAATGACTCTTTTTTTCTCTCTCCTTAGATTTGTTTAGATAAAGTAAGATGGATTAGATATGTTTTTCATTGACATCTGAAAAAAAAACTCATAAGTTAATTGAAAGAAAACGAAGTTGTAATCATAGCTATTGAGGAAAACAAAACAAAACTTGTAATGAAGTGTGAGATGATGGTGAATGAAACGAGAAGTGTGAGATGGGGGAGTTGAAGAGCTCTCCAGTGACGTAGTTGAGTTGAGTGCGAGTGTGTGAATGTTAAAGGTATCAAGAATACAAAGAAAGTAAGTGATTCACTAAGCTATAGAGCTATGCTAGTATACTCTAATGTAATCTATTACTCGCTGATTTGTATTATTTGAAGAAGAAGACTGTTACAGTTTTTTTGGGATACAGTTGCATATTGTTTTGGCAAGGCAATGGTTTTATTTATACACTAAAATAGTGTGGTCCTCAAGTAATGATGAGGTGGTCTCTAAGTTTTGTAAGATTTGAGAGGAAATATTTGATTGTTAGAAACTATATTCCTTAAACGTGATGTGGTATTGATGATTTATCCTACATAAGATTTTACACAGTAATTCTCCTTTTGTCCTTTCTCTTGTTATTGATTGAGCTGCTTTAGGCAAACCAAACTTGTTTGGGAATGGCTGAGCTGGTTTCAGCCATGACCAAGCTGGTTAAGGTTCAACCAGACATGAACTCTTGCCGGCAAGTCAGGCACTCTGTCCTTTAGACGTTTAGTGATGATGGATCTAGAGGACAGGGCGATTATTCTGCAAAAGTTTAGAAAATTATCCTTGTATTTTTGATATAAGAGATTATGTTCACCTAGCTCAGTTTAAATACACAGGAAACGAAGCATATTAGGGCCAAGATAAAGAGAGTCTAGAAAGAAATGATTCTGAGGGAGACTTGCATCTGAGCTAATTAAGTATGGTAAGTGTCAGTTACACGTAAGGAGTCAATTAAAAAAGACTTTAGGATCATTTAAACTTGAGAATCAAACGTGGCTAAGAACAAAAGTCACTCTTACAAAATCAAACAGTTGCTACTATCTCATCTACCCACTCTCCAACGGTTACATTAAGCCTCTTGTCTATATGAACAACGTAGACAGAAGAGTTGTAAGCACATATGAGTTAGAGGTTAGTGTCGTTTTATATCTCACAAAATCTAACTTGAGTGTCGAAAAATCTTAGGCCGACACTGCATCAGTACCCCTTACACCCAAATCTTTGTTTGTTACCTATTCTACAGATCTCGAGAGTCTCCAACCAACTATCATTTTTGCATCGACAATAGTATTATAACTTTCTACATATGTTCAAAACTGTATAGTCAGTCTTGTCCACTGAAATTCTTTCAAAATTTAGCAGGTAGTCCTTCCTTGTATATACTTTTGACCCTGTTTGATCAAATACTGCATCCATATAGGACATCATATGTGTTTGTATGCATACAAAAAGAAGAATAATAATTAAAGCAATGCCTTTTTCAGGCTTCGCGTGTTAAGATTTACTATTCATTATACTGTGACATCTTTAGACCTTGACTCGTGCTTAATTTCGGTGTTTGATTTCTTTGTTAATGAACTTTAGTACTGCAAGACAAGAGGGAGTGCATGACTTTTTTTCCATGCAATCAAAGTTGAAGTTAGTAGTCAGAGTGATTTTTTCAACGTGTTATTTTCTGTGCAATTTATTTTCTTATAAAAGGATGACTCTTGACACACCGATAAAATTACTCTATTATGATTTGAGTGTTTATAATTTAAGTCACAGAAATAGTCTCTTAGTATACAGAGGTAATATTGCGTATAACATCTAACTTTCTTTATACTTCACAATGATAGAAGCCTCATTCTTTGAACTACATAAGAGAGATAGAGGGAGAGAAGGGGAGAGAAGGAGAGAGAAGGCAAAAAATTGATGCCCAGCTAGAGAGGGAGAGAGAGAAGGCAAAAAAGTTGATGCCCAGCTAGAGAGGGAGAGAGAGAGGGTAAAAAAGTTGATGCCCAGCTAGAGAGGGAGAGAGAGGGGGTAAAAAAGTTGATGCATTGAACTACATAAGAGAGAGATAGAGGGAGAGGAGGAGAGAGAGAAGGTAAAAAAGTTGATGCCCAGCTAGAGAGGGAGAGAGAGGGGGTAAAAAAGTTGATGCCCAGCTAGAGAGGGAGAGAGAGGGGGTAAAAAAGTTGATGCCCAGAGAGAGAGAAGGGTAAAGTTGATTGCAATGTCTTGTTGAGTCAATTACCGTTGCGCATGCATGCATGAATTTGCACTTCATTCATGTCAAACATCACAACCTAAAAGTCGGTGATACAGGAAAAAAAAAAGATTTCTTTCTGAGAGCACTATGACAGACATCATCCGATTTAAGTAAAGGGTTGGAACAAATTTTAGTAGGTTTTTGCTAATACTTTAATGCTAAGTATTATTTATCTAAGTATGGATTGGGGATGCTGGCATCTTCATATCAACGTAGCAACATCTGATTGCTTTCTGAGAGAATTAACTTTCATTTTGAACTTTGTATAAAAGAGTTTCTATTAGACTTTCAATTCCAATAAAATTGTGTTAATTCTTTCCATAATGTAACTTTCTTTCACTCTCGAAATATTCATCGATTATCGTCACCCGGTGATACAATACGAGTTGTTAATGACAAAGTGCACACATACTTTCGGATGCAAATTTAGATCCCTTGCATTGTATTTTTTCTAAATTTTCTCAAATATTACATTGAACACCATCTTTTTGTAGAGGTCCATTTAATATAAGTCAATCCCCGTTTGAATACATGATGAGTGATCTACTATTTAGCACAATTAAGGAAAAGTATGCCAAAAAGAATTGAAAATCCCCCAAGATGCCCAATCCAATCTTTTGCCTCCTACCAAATATATTTTGTAAGCAAATTCACCACCCTGACCCTCACAAGTTTACATGTAGGCATACTATAATGAAAATGTCCAAAAAAGTTGGAAGCTTTTGAAATGACTCAAATGCTTCACACTAGCTGTAAAATCCTACCATCTTAGCCACACATTTGTTGGACTCGTGATTGATGCATTAACTCGAAATCTCGAAATCTGTGTAATCACTCTAAATCATACGCATCATCAGATCAATCAATATTTTGAGTGAATTAATTATTAAAGTCATGTCATCCGAGCTACATTGATAAGCTTTATGCACTATTTTACGGAGAAATTACTTATAAGATAACCTACAACAGGATTGAGGTGGATAGATCTTAGGAGATTTATACACCATTGGTAGTAGCATAAAGTGGCTCAATTATCTTTAGAAGGGTGGCAGTGGGGTTGCTTTGGCAAACGAGAGTTAGTGCAAAGCAAGCAATGTAGGTGTTTTGGGGCGGTGTGTGGGACCGAGGAGGTTGTGCTACGTTCTCCACACTCTAAAATGTCCTAAACAATGCTGTCAACCCTCATCATATCTTATCTATCTATCTATATCATGAACAGACGAGAGAGAGAGAGAGAGAGAGAGAGAGATTAACCAAGCTTGATGATAACTTTACAAGCTTCTAGAGAAGAGGAGGGGCCATAAACTAAGGCTGATAATGACATGTCCCCACACGCAAGCCATGGTTGTCTCCTCTTCCATTTTAATCAGATATCAGACACAGATTTTTTGATGATTACTCTTTAGGATTTATTCCATTTGTCTGTTCTTCTTCAATTATTTAATCACAGTAATGACAATTGCTATCTTTTAAGGTTAAACTTTGCTATACATTGCTTACACATTCATAATCAACAAAAAAAGGCCAAAAATTCTAGTGATTATGATACGGAGCTACAAGCATTACGAAATTAACATTCTATATTTATGTTACACTCTTCTCTATTATCTTAAATTTTTAAATGAGATAATGATGATATATATCATCAAAGCCTAAAGAATTTCGAATTCAAACCATACCAACGATACCTCCCTTTATTGTACAAATACAATAACGTGGACGAGCCACACGTGAGAGTGTTAGATACATATTAATATTATGTCTTCTTCTTCAATTTTAACTTTAGTGATTTAACACTTCTGATCTCTTAAGTGATGTTTACGATTTGGATCCTCTTGATTTCAAATTTTGTCAATGTCGATCAAGTTTTCCATCTATCATTAAATATATTGGGTTCTATAACATTTTATTGGGACCCATTGAAAATTTTCTTATGGTATGATTTGGACGAAATTGCCAAAATATCAAATGCAAAGTATCTTTCATTGGCCATTGCTTGCATTGAAAGTGGGACAATGCAGGCAATGATCTAAAAATAATAATGGCAGAGAAATGGCGTCCTCCCCATGATTGCTTTAAGTAATGTGTGCCCAGAAATTTTGTAAAACATTTACTTAAGCAGCTTAGATTTTCTGAGAATATTGTGTTTTTTTGGGGGGATGCTCAATTAGTTTCAAAATTCCAAAATAGATGCGTATGAAAAGGATAACATAATAAGCTAGAATAGACAACTAATCACTCACTTTCACCAATAATAAACCGCTATATAGGGATATTTGGAGTTTGCCAACCTATGGTCTATAGTTTATTATTGAACAGTAATATTGTATGTCTATAATGGCGTGGTGTGACGGTTACAGTGAATGTTTATGTTTACGTGTGGGGGTAAGGGTTGAGGATGCAGGGTGAGGGTTGGGGGATTGTTGTTGGGCAAAGGGGCGAGGAGGAGTGGGAGGAGGGGATGGTGGTTTTGTACCAGCAACACTGAAAGAATAAGGGGGAAAAGACAATGTTCTGATAAAAATTCCTCCTACCTATCAGACAAACTGAAAAAAAGAAAAAAGATAAGTTGACTGGCGATAATCTTCCAAAAAATGAAATCAACAGGTTGATCTGTCAGTTGGCATTCCAACTACACTGAGTGCAGCCAGTCCAGGTGAGGCTGACACCCTCCAGTGAGAAGTTCATAAAAGATTCAATCATTTGGATGATTGTAATTCTTGATACCTAGTAAAAATGAAGACCGGCAAGTTTTCTAATTGTACTCTTGACATGACTGAAGCAAGATTGTCCAGGCAAATCAGATATACATATGACTGGCATAAATAAAAATAACCCCTTTGATCTGTGGCCTATAGGAAGTTTCTCTGATATGATCCAGAAGAAAATCTGGAAGACAGACCTTGAGCCATGTTTTCAGCATCTAATTTGACGCTCTGCCGTCCAGCAGTCAAATCCTTTTCCCGATCCCAAGGCTTCCACGGGTGGTTCTCCTCCCACTCTTCTTTCAGCGCCTCCGGCCTTGATTTTTTCTTCGAATGGCTCCGAGATGCCTCTTTATGCTTTTCTACCATAGATTTTGACCGTTTTGCTTTATTGTACTGATCCACCAGTGCAGCATCTGAATTTGTTCTTTTCTTTTCTTCTTCATTCGACGCAAGTGCTGAAGCCTCATTGTAGGCTTCTAGGTAACTGCCATGTGAAACAAACTAAGTTACAAAATTCTTAAGGCTTAAAGCATGTTGACCATCAAAAGGCATACATACTTCATTTTAGCCTTTTGAGCTTTCTCAGAAGGAGTATCTGTCCAGATGCTAGTATCACCCCGTCCCTCTTTAGAACTCCGGCTAAACTTTGTTGCTTGCGTAGTCATACCAGGCTGAGAAAAGGAAAACAATAGGAGATTGAGTTACCAGCTGATAAATTATGGATGTATTAAGTTCAACATCGAATAACAATGAAGTATCAAGATGTCTTACATTAGCCAGTTTATTTACAACTTTAGGAACTTAATACATTGAACTACAATGAATAATATGAATTATCAATATGTTTTACATGAGCCTGCTAATTTTACAATTTTAACTTCCTAATATGATTCCAATCACCAATATGCTTAACTACCTAAACAACTCCAATAATCACATATGACTAATTTACATTCTCAGTGACTCCACTTTGAAGGATGGGTTAAGACCTTCGAATGAAATCAAAATGGATGAAATATTAACAGCTCCTCGATGACTGACTAACTAGTAACTATAGGGTATTTGTCTTCTGTAGTGTCTCATGGAAGATGAGCTAATTCCATGCACTTTCTCTAGCAGCAATGACACGATATCTGGGCGCCTTACAAGCAGCATTCACAAATTGAATATTTCAGGTCCTAAAAGGAACTTATCAAGGCTCTTGACTCGAGAATTTTCTCGCCCTCACTCATGCGAATACGCCCCCACCACGGTTACAGATGGATCAAATGTGAGCTCTTAGGTTAAGATCATGCATCAAGAGCCACTGTCTGACCCAAAGGTTGTTGCAATGGAAGAGAAAACACTTACTATTCATGTAAACGAAGAACCATAGAATAATTTTTCTATTTGGCATAACATGGCTATGCAAAAAAAAAAAAGGTAGTGAAAGAGGACCTTACTTTTCTTTCAGGAGGTAGAGTTGTCATCCATTCCTCTCTTTTTGGAGCCACTTTGACATCTATGTCTGCCAAGAGAACATCATCACCCTCCATGGATATACCTGCCAATCGACGGTTTCCTTACATTCGCCTCCAGAGAATCATGTACTAAAGGGAAGAAACAGCACTAAAAATAAAACCTATTCATAAGTATAAAAGGTCCAAAATTTCATCATTCAACGAGCCAAAGCAAGCTACTAATAAAAATTAATCGACTGCCAAAGTACCATGCAGGCCTAGTGCAAGCAATATTCAGGCCTTCCAAAAGTTTTAAGCACAGCAAACGTATAGCCCAAAATCGATGAAGATGCAGACATCAACCGCAGAAGTACCTTTAGCCAACAAGAAGAACACCCTCCCCCCTTCCTCCCACCCCAAAAAAAAAAATAAATAAATAAATGGGAAGATGAACAGAGGAAGTAGGAGTGTTAATGTGACCATATGATGACAAATTCTATTAGTCATTGATTGTTGAATTATGGATGTTTATGAGGAATGTGTATCGATATATTTGATATTGAATTTTTTATTTGATATCATGACGTAAATTGTTAGAATTCAGGAAATGATGAATTACTGGATTATTATTGAAATATATTTATTTCATTAAATGAAATAAATATATTTAAAAACCTATTTAACGTATCCGTATCCTATTTTTTTGAAAAATTTCATGTCAGCGTGTCTATGTCATGTCATGTCATGTCATATTCGTGCACGTGCTTCTTCGAGGGAGATGCAAGAAGTGTGAGAGAAAAGGGACTAAAGAGTTGAAAATTTTACATTCAGGAATTAATTATGAGGAGAAAACGTTATGAAGATTGTTAGAAGGGATGGGGAGGAAACGTTAGTTACTTATGAAGATTGTCAACTGAAACGTAAGAGGGTTAGGATCGTGAAGCAAGAGGAGAGATAAGGATATCGAACCTGATGTTGTTTTGCAGGAAAGAAAATTGAAAATGATAGAAGAATTATTAAGAATGTTTGGGGGTCTCAGTTTAAAAACTGTTTTTGCCTTCTATGGTTAGGTTTGGAGGAACTGTTATAATATGGGAGGAGAGGTATGTGAAGGTGGATACTCTCTCAATTAGAGATAGACATGGGGATGGTTTTAATTGGTGGCTCACCAAGGTGTATGAACCAAATAAACCTAGGCCTATGAGAAGAGTTAGGGGGTTGTTTGGTTTGTGTGGCCCTAGAAGGTGCACTGGGGGGATTTTAATGTTATTAAATACCCGACAGAGAAGTTCGGTGGGGGTAGAGTTACAAAGGGCATGGGGGATTTTGATACTTTTATTATGAAAGTCGAACTTAGGGATTTGCTTTAGTTAATGGTGCTAGGGTGGTGTGTAAGCGTTTGGTAGAGTTTTATTTAGTATTGGGTGGGAGAACTGTTTTATGGGAGTTCGACTGCAGGTTTTGCCTAGAATTCTTCCAAACCATTATACCATTATCATTCAGGATTCCAAATTTAGGTAAGGTCCTTATCTATTTAGAATTGAGAATATGTGGGTGGAGCATGTTGATTTTAGGAGAAAGGTTAGGGAATGGTGGTCTAAAGGGGAATTTCATGGGTGAAAAGGGTTTAAGTTCATGAAGAAACTTGAGTTTGTAAAGCAAAAACTGAACATATGGAATAAACAAGTGTTTGGGGATGCTCGAAAAGCTGAAAGGACCATTGAAAATAAAATTGGGTAATTTGATAGGCTAGAAGGAGAAGGGGGAATGGGTGAAGTTCTAAGGATGGAAATGAAGGACCTCAAGAATAGGTTTGCGCAGGTGGTGCATAAAGAAGAAGTTAGTTGGAATCAAAAGTCTAGGGTGAAATGGATGAAAGAGGGTCACAATAATTCAAAAATTCTTTCATAGGGTGGCTAATGGTAAAAGGGTGAGGAAAATCATTGATAAATTAGATCTTGATAATGGTGATTGTGGAGGATGAGACATTAATTGAGAGGGAGATTGATCATTTTTTCGGTAATTTTTTGTCCGTCGAGCGTCCTAGACCTACTTTGAAGGGATTGCAATGGTGTCCCATTGGTAAGAATGACGCTTTGTGGTTGGAAAGGCCTTGCGAGATTGATGAAGTTGGGAGAGCTGTTGAATGTAGTAAAGACAAAGCTTCTGATCCAGATGGTTTTACTATGGCAATCTTTCACGTTTGTGGGGAAGATGTAAAGAATGATTTGATGAGGGTATTTGTGAAATTCTTTCAAAATGGGGTGATGAATGCAATCACAAATGCCACATTTATTTGTCTTATTCCGAAAAAAAATCCATTCCTTGAAGTTGAGAGATTTTAGACCTACAAGTCTTGTTACTAGCTTCTATAATATTATTGCTAAGGTTATTTCACTAAGGCTTTTGGAGTTTTTAAGTAAGACTATTTTATTCTTAAAGGGACTTTGTGAGAGGGAGACAGATTTTGGGTGTAGCTCTTGTTGCCAATGAGATGACGACTATAGACTGAGAGGTAAGGAAAGTATTCTCTTGAAAATTAATTTTGAGAAAAATGTTTGTAGACGATGAATTTCTTTGTTATGATTAATGAGAAACCAAGGTTAAAAGTTAAAGCTTCCGGAGAGTTGAGACTGGGGACCCCTTTGTTAGAGTATTTTAGTATTAGGGATAGATTAGTCATTTTCTAGTATTATTTTTCCCTACTATAAAAAGACTTCTATTTGCATCTTTTATTATGTAGTTGCAATCAAACTATTAGCCATAGTAATATATTCTTTCTCTCTCCCCTTCTTTTCTCTTTACTTTAACGAAATTATCATGGTATCAGATTGGATTTCAATCCCTAAAGATAACTAATAAAACAATAGAACTCAGTTGAAGAATTTCTGATTGCACATGATGACGTCATGATGATATCATCAAACTAGAACAGTAGAGACCACCATCCTACTCGATTTTTCATGGGCTTCACCATGGTTTGCCTCGTTTTTCATTTCGTGGTTATTTGTTAGGGTTTTTTTGAATTTTTGAATGATTTTGAAGAAATTGTGTCGAAATTCTTCGATCTAAAAATTTTAATGTTTTCTTCGAATTTGATGCACGATACTTTGCTTGAGGGGTGCAATTAGGTACCATTGATACTCCATTTAGTGATTCAAGCCATTTAGGGTGGATTTGGTTTGATATTTGGGCAGATCTGGCACTCGGCAGCACTGTGCACCAGCGTCACTGCCCCTGTTTCTTTGCCTTGGCTAGTTTTTTCTTGTCTTGTGGCATTGGATCTGTCTGCTGATTTGGAGGGAGGCTAGTCTGGTTTGTTGGCTTGTTGCTACTGTTTTGTTTTCTTCTTCTTCCTAGCTTGTTAGGTGATTTTTGTTGCTGGTTTGCCTTGGTGGTTGTTCCGTTGTTGGCTAGCCTCTGTTGAGTGGTTGTTGAATACTTGCACAAGGCTTAAGGCTTTAGGTTTTGATTTTCTGGGCTATTACTAGTTTTCTGTGATAAAGGCTTTGGGCTTGGTCTTCTCGTGGACCTTAATTCTCTTGGACTCTGCTGGTTGTTGGTCTTTACATTGAGCTTTGGATTTGGAAGTCTGGGATTCAGATCTGCATTGTGGGGCATCGGATCTCCCTGTAGCTTGCTGATTTTGCTTCTTCATGTTGCTGCTTCGCTCCTCTTGTACTGGTTTTGGTGGGGGTTGTTTTTTTTGTATTGGACTACTTTTAGTTGCTTGTTGGGCTTCATTGGGCCTTGTTTTGGACAATTTGGGTCCTTCCTTTGGGCTATTTTTGTTGTGGGTTATTTGTGAGGGTTGCCTGGGCTATATTTCTTCTCTGATTTGATACCTTGCTGGCGTTAGTCTTGGACTTTTTGATAGTTTTGAATTTCTTTTGTTATGATTACGGCTAGTGGAACATCCAATACTCTTCAAAACCTCAATGTAAACCAACTCTCAGGTTGGCCATGATAGTTGATCAATTACAAGAGTCTCTCTCCTTTCACTATCCAGACGCTCTTTCAACATCTTCTTCAGTAGTTTCGTTCACTTTAGGTCCATCAGGTATACCTCGAACTATTTCGGTATTTGACTAAGTGCTATACATCACATGATCAGTTACTCTTCTCTAACTCTCAGATGTTTACTATATCCCTCAGCTTATTTTGAATTGATTTCAGTTAATTAGCTCTTTGATTCAAGATTTTCAGTCCACTTTTCTTCTTCCGGTTGTGTTGTTCAGGATCCATGTTTCAAGAAACTGATTAGGACAAGTTGTAGAAAAGAAGGGTTGTATGTATTGACTGAGCTACATGTTCCAGATATTACTGCTTCTACTGTTGATTTGTCTTCTTTTTATCTGAGTCCACAATCTTTTAGCTTTTATTTGTGACATTCTTGCATTGGTCATATTTCTCATTCTCGTTTAAAGTTTTTAGCCTGGTAGTTTGGGTAGTTTAGAGTGGTCATGACATTTCTAATTATAATGGATACAAGTTAACTAAGTTTACTGCATTACCTTTTACTAAAAGTTTTACAAGCCCGCTTGCACCTTTTGATCTTGTTCATTCTGTGTGGGGAGACCTACTCCTATTCCCATAAAAGGAGGGTCCAGATAATATATCTCCTTCATTGATGATAGTACCAGGTCCTGTTGGGTATATTTAATGAAACATCGTTCTAAATTCTTTTCTATATTCACTACTTTTCGTGCCATGACAGGCACCAATATTCCTCTATTATTAAATGTTTCAGATGTGTCATGTATTGACACACCTAAACAGAATGGTGTAGCAGAGCACAAACATCGACACACTATGGAGACAACATGCTCTCTGTTGTTGTGCAAATGCTCCAAGTTATTTTTGAGGGCAAGCAGTTCTTACTACACTTTATCTGATTAATTGTATTCCCACAGTTCTCACTTCTGAAATCTCTCCCGTTAAAAAATTGTGGTAAGCCACCTAACTATTTCTCCTTATGTGTGTTTGGATGCCCCTATTTTGTCTTGCTTCCTAGTGTTCATTGCACTAAACTTTCTCCTCGTTCAATCTTGTGTGTTTTTATTGGTTATGATGAGGATCAGAAAGGGCATCGTTGCTATAATCCTATTACACACAAACTTTATATTTCTCGCCGTGTGGTTTCCATGGAGCACATTCCTTTTTTTTCTATTCCATCTGACTCTTCACACTTGCATAAATATGATCTCATTTACATTGATCCATTTCTGGCTGATGTTCCCACCAACACTTATGTTTGTTATATGACTATCTCAGATGTATCTTCCTCTTCTAATTTACCTTTCACTCGTTCTCCTATTGTACATACCTATGCTCGCAAAACTCCAATTGTCTCTTCTATAGATGCGATGCCTCTCGCCTCCTCTACTGCCACTCAATCAGGTTCTGACAATGTGGATCGTGTTCCTCCCTATCCTCAACGACCTCATAAGTGTCTAGATAAGTTTGGTTTCTCTAACTCTTGCTATTGTACTTATTTTTTTGTTCTTTCTTATCTTCTCTCTACTCTATTTATGAACCTACCTCCTATAAGAAGGTTGTTTTGGATCTTCTCTGAAAACAGACTATGGATGAGAAACTTGCTACTTTATATAAGACTGAGACTTAGGAGTTGGTGTCATTACCCCCTGGCAAACGCACTATTAGTTATAAGTGGGTTTATAAAATTAAGACCAAATCTAATGGTTCTATATTTTTTTGATAGAAAACAGAAACAAATCTAATGGTTCTGAAGAACAAGACAAAGCTCGATTGTTAGCCAAGGGATTTGCTCAAGAGTATGACATATACTATAAAAAGCCATTTGCACCAGTTGATAAGAAGACCATTGTTCGCACTGTGATTATTTGCAGTGGTTGCTATTCGTCAATGGAGTCTCTCTCAGATGGATGTGAAACATACATTTCTTAATGGAGATTTGACTGAAGAAGTATTCATGGCTCCTCCTCTTGGATTACATTATAGTCCTAGTTAGGGGTGCAAACTCCACAAGGCATTATATGGTCTTAAATAGGCTCCCAAGGCATAGTTTGTCAAACTTTCCTCTATCATCTGTGATTTGGGTTTTCATGTTAGTAATCATGACTCTACTCTCTTTCTGCGATCCTCACCCATAGGTTTTATTGTACTTTTGTTATACATCGATGATATGATCATTACAGGTAATGACTAGGGGGGGCGGGCCAACCCGAAAAAAATAGGGCTTGGGTTGAAATTTTTAATACTTGGATTGAGTTTGGACCAAAAAACCCTAACCCAAATTGTATTCGGGTTGATGCCTCGGGTTTTCGGGTTCAACCCGAACCCGACAAATTAAAAAAAATTATATATATACAGCTTTACCACTAGGGTTTCATTTTTGCTCTCTACATTAGCGCCTCTCTCATTCTCAGCTCTCCATCTCTCAGCCTCTTTCTTACTCTCTCTCGGCCTCCCTCTCACTCCCTCTATGTGCCAAAGACCACAACAATGGTTGCATATCAGATCTGGTGGAGATCTAGTGGCTAGCGCTGATGACCACAACGATGGTTAGATCTGGTGGTTCTGGTGTGGTGGCTGTGTGGGAAACGTCTGTGATGTGGTGGCTGTGTGGGCAGCGACATGGTGGCTGTTGTGGCGGTGGGCAATGGTTGTGGTGGTAGTGGTAGTGGCTATGGGCAGTGGTTGTGGTGACAGTGGCAGTGGCTATGGGTAGTGGTTATGATGGCAATGGGGTGGCTATGATATTTTGGACTTTTTGGTTTAATTTCTTTGTGTTGTGATTGAGTTGTGTAATTTTTTTTATCTGATTTGTAACCCGAATTTAACCCTAATTCAAAAACCCGAATTCAACCTGAACCCGCCCGAATTCAACTTGGGTAGTACTCGGGTTGAGTACCTAGGGTTGAAATCGGGTTCGGGTTCGGGTTCGGGCTAAAGATTATATATGTAGGGTTGGGCTAGGGTTGACCCTTCAGCCCACCCAACCCGCCCGAGTTGCACCCCTAGTGATGACGCTGTTGGTGTCTTGTTGGTCAAGAATCCGTTGCAGGATCACTTTGAAATGATTGATTTGGGTCAGCTCCAATATTTCTTACATATTGAGGTTGCCACTTCTCCTAAGGGTTATCTCCTTTCTCAATCCAATTATATATCGAATATCATACAGCAAGCTCGATTATCAGACACTCGGGCAGGTCAGACGCCCTTAGAGCTTAATGTTCGTTATTCTTCTTTTGATGGCACTCCCTTATATGATTCTACACTATATCGCACTATTGTTGGCAATATGGTGTATCTTACAGGCACGTGCCCAAACATTTCGAATGCACATTATTAGTCAGTTTGTTACCTCACCCACCACTATTCTCTTCGGGGTACCTTACATCAAAGTCTATTATTTTCTTCTTCTTCCACACTGCAACTTAGGAGATACTCGGATATTGATTAATCTGACCACTCTACAGATCACAAGTCCACCATTGGCTTTTGTCTCAATCTCAGTGACTCCCTTATTTCATGGAAGAGCAAAAAAGCAAACTATTGTAGCTCGTTCTTCTATTGACGCTAAGTATCATGCTAAATTGCTATGGCTGCCACCCTTGTTGAGATAGTCTAGTTGAGATGGTTACTTGCTGATCTTGACATCACTTTGTTTGCTCTTACCCTTATGTATTGCAACAACACGACTGCAATTCAAATGGCCCATAATTCAATGTTTTATAAGTGTACAAAACACATTGAGATTGATTGCCATTTCGCCCGCCATCATCTTCAGCTAGGCACCATTTCTCTTCATTTTCTTCCTTCTACTATGTAGTTGGCAGATTTCTTTACGAGGTCTCACACCATTTTGCGATTTTGTTTTCTCCTTGGTAAACTCCTAATATTTTCTAATACCACATCATGAGTTTGTGGAGGGGTGTTAAAATATTTTGGTATTAAGGGCATATTAGTCATTTTCTAGAATTGTTTTTCCCTACTATAACAGGGCTTCTATTTGCATATTTTATTATGTACTTGCAATCAGACTATTAGTCATAGTAATGTATTATTTCTTTCTCTCCTTCCTCTCTTTACTTTAACGAAATTATCACCCTTATCCCTTTTTTTGTTTACATTGGTTGTGGATGGGTTAAGTAGACTTGTGTAGAGGGCAGAGAGATACAATTTAGTTGATGGCTTTGTGATTGGTAGGAATAGAGTTATAGAGTTTCACACTTGCAATTTGCTAATGATAATACTTTTTCTCTTCAGGGGATGAGCAAAAGCTCAAAAACTTGAAGGAGATTGTTGATATTTTCTGGATTATTTAAAGAGTTTAACATGAAAAAGAGTATTGTTGCGCGAATCAACACGAGTCAGGATAAAATTGAAGGTTGGTTGTCAATATGGGAAGCTTTGTAGATGGGTGGCCTTTGAAGTATTTTAGAATTAGGATTACAATTAGGTAGTAATCTGTTGTCTAGGTTCTTATGGGATCCAGTCATTGAGAAAGTTGGGAAAATGTTGAATGGGTGAAAGAAAACCTTTATTTCTAAAGGTTTACCTATTTTGGTAGCTAGGAAAATCGAAGGGATGATGAGGAATTTCTTAAAAGGGAAGGAAAGGGAGAAGGTAGGAAAGATCACTTGATATCTTGGGAGGTGATGTTTAGATCTAAGGCTAAAGTTCGACTTTCTGATGTAGGACAACTTTGTAAAATAAAAATAGGGGTGATTTAGGGACTGTGAACAGTACTCGTGAACAGTAATGGGACTGTGAATAGTAACTTTGACTAGGAATCACACCTAGCGTTAAAATTGCATCACACAACTCAAGAAGCATGTAATTGCTGAAATATCTCTCTCTTATCTTTTATTAAAAGTAACATTAACTTTATCTAAGTACTCCTAATCCCAAAAGATTAACATTCAAAAGTCTCTAGTACTCCAAAAACTCTAGGTCCCTACAAATTAGAAAACTAAAATTAACTAGAATTAGGACTTTAAATTCTAGAATATTCAACACTAGAATTTGCCCAAAAATATGGCCTGTTCCAGAAATTTTAAAAATTATAAAATTACCCCCGACTCTAAAAAATATAAAAAAACCACATAAAACACTAATACTACCAAACTAACTCAAAGCAACTAACAATAAGACTCCATTTATGCATATGCAAGCTCCCAAGTAGGCTCTGCATCATCCAACATGTGCCAAATTAAAGCTTGAGCCTTGGAAGCATCTTTTCATCGCCTTTTATAAACTTTATAAGGTTGTTGTCATTTGTCCCCATCACTTTCGGCTGGGAATTTGTTAAAAAGAAATGAAGCTCTATTTGGAAAATGACTTTGGAGGTTTCCTTTGGAACAAAATTCGTTGTGGTGTTCTGTTACTAGGAGCAACTATGGGTTATAGTCTAATGGATGGGAAAGGAGTAGTTTTTGAAGTCCATGAAAGTGTATTTCTCAAGGGTTATCTCTCTTTTCCCAAAAGCTTAAGCTCTTAATGGGTGATAGACTATGAAACACAAATACTTGGTTGATGTCGGCATACCTATATCAGATACGATCCTCATTGGATACTAGAGGATATACCTCCTACGTATCTTATAATAATAAAATATTTTTGAATTCAAAACATATATAATTTTTGAATTCAATCTTTAACATCTCCTGTCGAATTCACATACCACACAATACATCAACAAAAATCTGTACTACTTTGAAGACACATGAGTGTTTTTCAATTATTATCTACTATTACATGTCAAAAGAGCATAAAAATAAATCTATTACATTATAATCTTAGCAATAAATGTTTCTAAACAAACTAACTAAATAAATATTAGTTTTGATTCCTCTAATTAGTCACTTCACTTTATGAATATACCAATGATGATATGATATATACTTTTTGGAAAGTAAAAAAAATTACTAATTTTCCTTATTGTGTTAAAGAAATACAAAATATATAAATATTAAGTCGATAGATAATAGTAAAAATATGAATTTTATTTTAATATAGACGTATCATGGCCGTATCCATATACTATTTTTTTAGATTTTGTCATATCACCATATCCGTATCATATCGTATCATACCCGTATCTCACATCCGTATCCGCGCTTCATAGATGATGGATCTCGAGTTCGTTTTTAAGAGGATTTATGGGTAGGAGAGTCTTCTTTTTATGATCTCTTTCCTTGCCTTTGTCGAGTCTCTAGGGCTCATGGTCAAAGGATTGATCATTGATTCTCTCATTTAGTCCTATTCAAATCCTATTTTATGAGATTTCGGTTTTAGTAGGAATCTTAATGATAGGGAATGTGCGGAGCTGGTAGATCTACTTCCTTAGCTTAATAGTGTCTCATTCACACACGATGTAGTGGATAGAAGATGTTAGACTATTGACTCTACCAGTGTTTTCTCATGTAAATCTTACTTTGAGTCTTTAATTGATGATCTCTCTATTCTCATGATTCCTCCATCGAGGATGGTTTGGGAAGTTAAAGTGTCTTTAAAGGTGCAAATTTGTGTATGGATAATTACTTATGGTAAGATTAACACTTATAATATCCTTCAAAGAATAAGACCTATGGTTTGTCTTTTACCAAAACGACGTGTTATGAGCAAAGGTGACAGTGAAAGTTTGGATCATTTATTCTTTACATTGTCCAGTAGTGCAATCCTATAGAACAAGTAGTTTATTAATGCGGGTATTAGTTGGGTGGCACCAAGAACTATATTATCTATGATTTGCGTGACTGTTATCGGAGAGGGGAGGGGAATAGAAGGTGGAGAACCCTTTGGGCCTATGCTTTTTTTGCTACTCTTTGGGTCATTTGGTTGGAAAGAAACATAAGAATTTTTTAGGATAAGAGCAAGGAGATTGAAGCTCTTTGGGAACGAATTTACTTGTTGGCTTACAGCTTACTTTTGAACTTCCATGACTACGGAGTTTGAGGATGTCCCTCTTTTTTGCATTACATCGACCTGGACAGTTTTTTGCGCCTAGCAGTTTTTTGTTTCTTTTTATGATGTATTTATGTTTATCTTTCTACTGTTCAACTTGCCTTTGGTTGGGACAATTTGTCCACCTTTGACATGCTTTTTGTAACTTCCCCTTTCCTATTTATGATTAATAATATTATTGTTTCCCACCAAAGAGAGAGAGAGAGAAAGAGGGGGGAGCAGAAGCCCTAACTATACATTCGTAGCTACTGCAGCTCATAACGAAAGCCCAGGGCCCAGGCTATCTAATATGAGCCGTCCGTTTCCCAAATGGCCCTTACTCCAGCTAGCAGAAAAAGTGCTAATCATTAATCATATGACAAGAGGTGTACTCAGTTCTTCCATTAGTGACCATGAAAGCTGGGATGCAATTTAAATAAACCTCATAAGTGGTCCAGTACTAGTTCAATCCCAGAACCCAGAAAGAAGTCAAAAATTCTCTTCTTTTCATTCTAGGGGAGACTGGAAAGAGGGAGAGAGAGGAGGCGGGGGAAGAGGAGGGAAAAAAAGATTTTTTTTTTTTTTTGTGGGGGGGGGGGGGGGGTTAGTTTACATAGAAAAGTGACTATATAAAAATCCTTTTATTTTAGAAAAAAATTGCTAACCTTGCAAACGTCTCCACTGTGCAGCCTCACGCATAGCTTGCAGCTCTGCCTGCAGAAACAAAAACCTTGTGTATTGAACAATATCGACCAGTAGCTAACCCTATATTAAGCAAACAATATGCACCTTAAACTCCTCCTGTTCCTCCTTTTGTTTGATTTTGTCATCCAGTGCTTTTCGCTACAAAAAGGACAACGTGGTTAAAAACAAACCCTGAGTTCAGATACTTGACCGAAAAGAACTTACTGATATTTGTTAAAAAAAAAACATCCACGTACACATCTTATAAAGAATCTACAGTCACTATAAGGCAGTATATAGCCATGCTTAATGCTATCAACACATAAAAGACGAGCAATGAATCATGGTTTTCTAAATTAAAGAAGCAGTAATGGGGACACTGATAAACCACTATTTCTCTATGAAATAACAATGACACAAGCCCTAATTCACTGGATGAATAAGAGAAAAACACTAAAAATATATTCAAAGATAACTGCTACTGTTCAACATGTAGAGTTTATGATGGTTCCACCAAAACCCTATATCTGTGACAATTAGGAATTAAAAGCCTAACTAAACAAAAATCACCCAAAATGGGAAGTCTTGAGCTAACTTAAGGAAATAAATTGTATTCTGCGAGGACTCTAGGAGAGGTTATATAAATTGAACAAAAAGATTATCAACACAACTACTAAAAAACTATGCAATGATCTCCGTAGTCCCTTGCCCCTGACGTAGGTAGTCATCAAGTGGATATCATTCGAAATACATGACATATACAACAATTTTTCATAAGTGAGACCTTTATAAGGAATTTCTTTAAGAATTTCATGATGAGAGAATCATCATGAAACAATGTGGAAGGAATTGGGTAACAAGGGGCCAAGGGATCTCATGAGACCCAAAAGCCCTGAAATTCTGGAAGTTACTGTTTGCAGTGCCAGAACAGCCATCAAACAACCACAAAAATTTCATTTTCCTTTTTTTTTTTTTTGGATAGGAAACAAAACCATTTTATTGATTTGAAAGTAATACAACGAGTTAATGGGATGGACAAGATGCCCAACCACGAAATGCAAAATACAAATCTCAACTCAAAAGACTTATGGGGCACGAGGCCCTCCAATCCACCAATATACAAACGAGCATAACGCCATAAAAATCCTTAGAAACAGAAGGCCCATCGCGATGCCAAAAAAATAGATGTGACCCCATAAACTTTCCTTCCACCCCCCTCTAACCTAAAATATAATATTGTCGTATAGTGGAGAAAAAGTCAAGTATCAAGTTGGCACAAGGTTTGTATCAACTTGTGCAATCAAACAAAAGTTTGAACCCCAGCCCCACAAACCAAAAGAAAAAACAAAAAGGAGAAAAATAAAACGAAATGTAAAAACTCACTCTCAAAGCACTTGAACGACTCGAAATACCACAATTAATTAAGGAATAACTTTATTAGAATATTGATGACAACCCATAAAGTCACGTAAAAGAATATACTTTTGTATTATTTTGTTACATCATACATCATAAGCTCTGTAAACATTTTTATCATTAAATGCAAAGACAATTAAGATACTTGGGGGCAGTGCCGCAGGATGTGTCACACTTGGTGCTGCGGTACTCCGTCACCGAACCATAGATCCACCCGATCTCACCCTCGTACCATTCCCTTCTATTGCTATAGCCTCCATGGAGAAGGTTAGTAGAGCATGATTCTTACTGCTAGAAAGAAAGAAAATAAATGAAGTGAGCCAATCTCCTATTTATAAGGTATACGGTGTTGGAGTTAGGACTCTTGAACTTGAAAGTGGGATTGTACTAGTCGATTGAACGATGGGCACAAAAATCCTTTTAAGTGCGCCTATTTACTAATCTATTTTACTGGGCTTGCTTGGCTTTCTCTTAACTTCCCCTCACTTGTTCCATATACACAGAGCAAGACGAATTGAGTTCGGGTGAGAAATGAATCTACGCAAAGCATAGTTTGGAAAGGTCAGCTGAAAGGCGGTATACATCTTAATTCAAGTCTATACCTTTGTAGTTGGCTCCAGTGCTTAAATGTCATATTGCCTCCACATATGAAAAGTAAATCGGTTGTATTAGCTCATCACTCGCCTTAACGCACCCTCACTATATTGGTCAGGACTTGCATATGCTATCTCTTATCTAACAGTAGCCAAAAGCATAGAAACTTCAATGTTGCGCCTTCCCTTCCGCTTACCATTTCTTTAATTTCGTTTTGACATATAGCTCAATTCAGAAATGGAAACGTTTTGAAAATATTTGAAAATTTATTTCTGAAACATGGCAGAAACCCATCGAAACAATTTAAAACGTTCCAAAACACCTCAAAACATCTCGAAACATAGAATTTTGATATTAAATCCTAGATTCATTTTGGTTCCAACACAGTTCAGTCATTCTGATGGAAACAAACTAAGAAGCACAAACACGCTAACACAAATTTTTTTAAAAAAGTAGGACCTGGACACGTTAGGAAATATGCTAAAATTATATATTTAATTATATCTAGATAGATACAAATGAGACACACTTACACCTTCACCACCCACTTGTATCCTCTATTTCTATCCTACCTCTTTGCTCTAATAATCATCTTATTCCAAAGTTCACCCACCAAGTCAATATGTAAATATCATGTGATAAAATAAGCATATTTTGTTATCATTCAATTCATCCCATGCTATGAAGCACGGATACTTCGTTAAAGTCAACGTATTCGTATTGAATACGATACTCGTCGGATACTTGAAGATACATATCAGATACAATGCAATACATCAACAAATATTTCACATGACTTGGAATACAAATGGGTGTTTTCCAAGTGTTATCCATTATCACATATCCAGAGTTTAAATGAATTGAGTACTCTATAATCTTAGCAGCAAATATTTCTAAGCAAAAAATATAATTAAATGTTAGTTTTTATTCTTTTAATTAATCACGTTCACTTTGTAGATATACCATAGTGAGAAGATAAGTAACTTTTTAAAAATAAAAAATTGGCAATATTGTTTATTATTGATAAAATAATCACTAAAAATTATTGCTATTAAGTCATTACATAATAATAAAAATATAAAATATATATTTTATTCTCGTCTATACTCATATCCTATTTTTTGGAATTTTGTCGTATTGTCTTGTCCATATCGTATCGTACCAGTATCCATATCTATACTTCCTAAATCATATCTATACTTCCTAAATCATATATATACATGACCATGTGATAGAATAAATATATATTGATAACAATCATTCCATTAATCATGTCCTTAATTCTAAAAATCCATATCATGATATCGAATAAAAAATACAATATCACATATACCGATACACATTCATCATAATGACTATTGCAATTCCCATTTTAAAAGATATCCCACTTCAAAATCCTACTTCTCATCAATTTCAAAGAGCTTCAATTTCAGAAGAGTAATGTTATTTAGACTTAAAAATTTGACCTAATTTACTAACATAATGACGTGGCTTCTTAGGAATCATTGGATTAATACAAAATTCCAATGTTTGATGGGATATATAGTCAATCCAAATGTCACAATGAATTAGGTCCCAATAGCATTGCTCATTTCATAAACCTTTCATCACATTACTTTCATATAGAAAGTTTATTCTTGTGATATATAATTTCGTTTGTGCCCAAAATTATGTATATTCATGTCCTATGTTTATGTAGTGATTATAACTCTTTTTATATTATGTCTTTTGACTTATATCTCTTTAAAATTACAATATAACTTCCTTAATTATGAAGTTATTTTACGAGTTTTCAAAATTTTCAAAAAAAATCTCAAAACTTGTCCTCCACCATGTCAGTCGTGTGTCCCCAACATGTCCCGAGCGCGTCGGTCGCGTGTCCTTCAAAAATATTTAACGATAAAAAAAATTGGACACTCATTTTAACGTATCGACACGTGCTGAGCGTGTCCGTATCCTAGACATGTCTGACACAGACAAAAATAAAGTGTTTGTGCTTCCTAAGAAATGAAAGGAAATTTTCATCCTTGCATGCAAGCTCTCCAAGCAGTAACATGTATGCATGAAAAACAGTCACAATTTAGTTGCACCGGTTTGGCATTGAATTCAAGAACTAAACAACTCAAACAAGATGAAAACATCAGAAAAAAAGAACACTTGAGTTTACTTAGAAGCCTTGATATGTATAGCACTTACCTTTTCTGGATCTTGTAAATCTTTAAAAGCTTTGTTCAATTTGATGAATGCTTGGTGGGCTTGAGGATGAGAGCATTTGTCTGGGTGCACTATAAGAGACAGCTTCCAATACCTAAGAAGACAATGTGATTAGCAATTAAAAAAAAAAGAACTAAAGCAGATAGCAACCTAATGTAAAGATATACATGTCAATTAATTAAGATAACAATGTCAGATATCAGGCAACTCGGTTTTGTGCTAAGGATTTCAAAATTTAAATCACACTGGAGGGCATCATAAAAAATTCCCACTGAATGGTTACAAGATGCATCCAAGTACATATTGTAGTATAATAGGAACATATATGGTTGGTATTTCAACATCTAAACCTTAATATAGGCTTAATCCAAAGACTGGTGAGTACAAATACTTGTGGAAGACTTGAATCACTCTAGCATACTGCTACTTATTTCAAAACATACTTTTTGCAGCTCTGTATTATTAAACATACTTATGAAAGAATTAGAATGCAAGTAGTGGTCAAACTAGGATCCCCTTTTTCTACATTATGCACCATCCATTCTCCATTTGCAAAATAGAAGATTATCTTGAAGAAACACAAAAGTTAGATATAAGATAGCTTACATACATGGTGTCAAAACAGGTCCCACAAATAATGATAGGATTAAATGTTCACATCAATCTACCTCATAATACTGCAAAATACCCATTAGAAATGTTTGGACGCCATATATTGACAATAACTGTGTACTAAGAATCAACAAAATATAGAGGAACAGGCTTCAGTTTTTTGTTAAAGAAATATAAATAACCTTACCTTTTCTTTACGTTATCAGATGACATGTTTCTGTTTACTCCTAAAACATCATATGGACTATCAGCCTCAACTCCCATTATTCTTGTAACCTGACCAAATAAAATAAACAAGCTCATAAGTTATTAGTCATGATAAGTAATTCAGTCACAATAAAGTTCACAAGCTCATAACTAGGAACCTCTTCAAAACGCTCAGCTTCGTTTGCTGATTCAGCTTCTTTAACCATCGCAGGAGGTGGAGGTCCTATAAATAGTTCTGTGTCTTCTTCGAACTCAGCCTCTCTATATATATTCAATCACCAAATGTTAACATAGCAATCATATTAAGTAGAAGGTATATTTGGATAACAAAAGCACCATATACGAAGCAAATACTGATATATATCCACATCAACTGTTTTGTATAAAAAAAGGGATTTGCATATATACTTTGCAACAGTGAATATAATTTGCAAATACCTTAGTTCGGCCTCCGCTTCTGTTAATTTGGCTGCTGCAGCAAGTAACTCAGCAGACGGCATTTCTGGTCCAATCATCCTGGCCAATGCAATGAATTGAGAAACATTAAACTCTAATTCTTAAATAATCAGATGATTGCATCACCAATGATAGATAGTACATGGTCTGGAACTCCAAAATAGTTCAAATCAAGCACAAGTTCACCTTCAGGTTCAGACTGAAATGCCTATTTGATCAATGACTATTCAGTTTCTCATAAGCAACAGCATTTTGAGTTCTAAAGAACATGCAATCTTTATTCTTCCAGAAAGTACAATGCCAGTAAGTCCATTTAACTCATTCTTCTTGGTTGTAATTGGAGAATTATAAATGCTTTCCAAGGATATCAGAACACACTTAATAGACAATGTTAATCCTCTCCGCCAAATGTAATCTCCCATCCCACATGATGTGAGTAATTTCCTCAAAAAATCCCTATGGATAGCCCCAAGGAGAGACTTGAACTAAGTAGCTCCAGCTTCTTGAAGTGGGCTTATGGCTGTCTTGACTACTCCTTGGTAACTTTAACAGACTGACTTTCACAATGATCAAATGTCTCTGAATATTGTAATAAATCAAAACCAAACTCCTGATGTTCCAAGCAAAGTCAGGAAATGAAAGCGTGCATAGAAACGAAAAGACAGTTAATCGTACTTATGGAAAATGTCAACTATGCTTAACAGTAACTAAAAATGGTGATAGGCAGCTTATTCATGCCTTGATAAACAGAAATATTGGGGAAAGCCTTCCCCTGGAGAACATGGATCAGTGTTCTCTAGCGTATGTGCACGTGTGCGCGTATTCCCAAAGGGAGAGGGTGCGCCTTGATACAACAGAGAGGTTACTCCATTGTAACTTGACATGGATTCGAATCATGGAAACGGAGACTAAAAACATCTCTCTCTCCAAACTCTGCAATAGTAGGAGCCTCATGCAATGAACTAACCACCGAGAGAGCAAATGTTTTTTAGGGTAATCTGAGAGATCATTAATATTGCTTCAGATTAGTGGATGTATTCATCAGTGATCTCTTTATTAGATAAAAATATTACATTGGTTGAAGTAATGTAGCATCTTGTACTTAATTCAATTCCAGTTTCAATGATTAACTCTTAACATATTGTCCTATTTCAGACATTTGATTGTATCTGGTTTCTATACTGAACCAACCTTGACAGCATACATGAGAAAGACTTTAATTATATGAAACAGCATAATTGTTAACGGAATCAAGGACTTTAGATCACCAAACATAGAGATATTTAATTACCTCTTACTAGGAGCAGTAACATCTTCTTTTGGACCTGGTGTCGTCAAATTAGAGTCAACAGGCACTTGCCTGCAGTCCATATCTGGTGGAACTGAACGCATGTCATTTTGTGATACAGAAGAATCAAGTTGTTGCCGTTGAGGTTCTGTACTAGAACAAATGATGGGTCCAATGATCTCCAAAGTAGGACAAACTTTTGAAGGCAATAAAAAGACATTATCGCCATTTTCCTTTAGCTTCAATGATAGGAACAACTTTCTCAGATGCTTAACCAAAGATCTTTCAGATAATCCACTAATATCAACAGCTTGTCCGTCATCAATCATTTGGAGAAGCTAACCAAAAAACATTGGTTTCGAGAAAGAATCAGTATTGCCCCATGATATATAAAAACTTTGTCATACACATATTGCAAAGGCAGAATTGACATATAAATGTAGAAATTGGAAAAATAAGCTAACAGTACATAAATTTCTAAAATCACAGATTTGGATATGCATCCTTAAAAGGACTGGTTAAGTTATACGTCTGGTTGAATATGTGCAAAATCTATGTTCAAGCTTTAGCCCACACGTATAGTTGGCACAAGTCACTATTTCCATGCAAAAGATAAAACCTAGTAAATATTAAACAATTTGTTACATGAATCAGCATTAAAGGGAGAAAACAAATAAGGAAAATAACTACTACGCAGAAGACATAAATAAATAAGAACTGCAAAATAACAACTTTACAAGCAACTTCTAGCTGTCAAATACCACTTCAGTAAGTGTATATATACAATTCAAAGACTGAGAACGTCTAAATTGTTATCCCAATGACGTGAAAGGTATGTCAAGAAAAGCTAAATATTATCAATTGGTGTTTTTGATTGTGTCTAGATTCCTTACATTAATTGTTTAAGCTCACTATCTATTTGTCTTAGGTTTGGTTAACTATTGTTATTCTTGTTTCTTGAATTAGTTTAGTTTCAAGTACAACTCCATTGAACAAAACTTAGTCTGACACTGTGTGGTCGGTACAGTGATCCTTCGTCCAAGTCAACTCTTTGTGAAGCCATATGTCCTTATGTATCAGTATTAGTGGCAACCATGTCCTTTCTCCCAATTTCAACCTATGTTATTTGGCCTTCTTCTATCTAATAGCCTAGTTTCTTTGAAGTTAAAAAGATCCTTTTAAGCAAGGATTTTATAAAGTTTACAACATAAATATTAGGTTAAATATGTTTTCCTAAGGGAAAAAGTATTGTCGAGGCAATTCAACAACTTCATGAATAAGAATGTGCTAAAAAATTCTAGAGTCTTCCAATGGTGAAACTTCATTGATTTGTTCCGGCGAATGACTAGAAGGTCGTTATCTATAATATAAAACAGGAAGGGTTTCAATAAACATATCTGACAGTCTCAAATAGATTCATCCAACGGCCACCAACATCCCTCTTAAATTTTCACCGTGCCTTCAGGCACGGGTTACCCCTAGTAAAATTCTAAGGGAAATCTTCTCCTTTTCTTCCTTTTTTTTATTCTTTGTTCTGGTTCATTATTCATCTTCATCTAATTAGTAATTTCAATAGTAATAATGCTATTTACCAACAATTAAGCCCTCATTAATTCTACTTTTATACGATAACCTTTAATCACCAGCCTTATCCTATCATACTTTCATTGAGAAATTCTAATAAACTTTTTCCTCATATATCTATATCAAAATTAACTTAAATCCAAGCACTTTAATCCTGTTCGATCCAAAAGCCCTATCATGTCTTCTCAAGCATAAAATGGAAATCTACAATCAGACACAACCTCCCCCCTTTCTCTATTCGAGCACAAGTGACCCTATTTGTCTACTCCAGTCTTCATGTGACATCATGCAGATATATATACAAGATGCAAACTCAATGACCTTTATCATTTCCAATGACCACGGCATTCTGCATATAGCATAGTTGTAAAGGCCCACTTTTATTAAGCCTCCAGTTTTTTAGAAGCATCACAATTTGCAGCCATATACTCTACAAAACCTTAAAATCTAAGGCACTTACACAGGCCTCGCATCATTACTTTGTGCAATATTACAAAACACAAGATCTGTACTAAGTCCACCTCTTCCAACAAAATCGAGAGAAACCAATCTGGGCAATAATCATTGTTGACCGTCCAATCTATTCGGAGACCCGGTACCTAAGAAGCTGAGTATTCTATCAAATTTCCAATGTTTGCATAATCTTGCATAACACAAAAATAAAGTTAATTATCCCAAAAAAAGTAGATTTCTAAAAATGTACCTGTTCCAAATCACCGGAAACACCAGGGAACTCCTTCAATATATATCTTGCCACAGCCTCCGGATCCTCCCGCTCTCTCCGGGGCCCCGAATTGTCACCATCCGAATACTTGGACTCGGTCTCCGATCCTGATCGCGATTCCGAAACCTTCTTCCCTTCCCGCTTCAATCTTCGCTTTCTCTTTCTCTCTTCATCCTTTATCTCTCTCCTCCTCCTGTCTCTTCTTTTATCTTTCTCTCTCCTCGAACTTTTATCACTGCTGCTACGGTGTCGCCTGTGGCTTCGTTTGTGTCGTTTTGAAGAGGCTTCAACTTCGTCCGAGTATGATGAATCTGAAGAAGAAGAAGAAGTTGGGTGGTCCAATTGTCTTTTGCTTTTCTTGGTTTTACTCGAATGGTCTCCTCCCATGGATTTTGATTCCGATTACAGAACCTTTCTGCGGAAGAAATTGAAATCTTTGATCAAATCAATTCCACCACAGTAGCTTAGAATCCCTAATGGTGAATTTCATGTTTGAATTTTTACCACTCCTGGGTTCTTGAGCAAACTGTATCAAGAGAACAATGTGCAGAACGTTGCATACAAAAGAAAAGGGTAAACTGCACCATTTATACGACACACACAACACACCCTCAAGTCACAACAGAATAGAAAACCCACGCAGAAGCACACCAGATACTGTGTTTCTACCTCCAATTCACTCTCTTTCGGAATAAAATACACCAAACCCATCAACTCAGAGTCACGTGTACACAGCACATTCACATACACTCCCTTTCCAACTCTCTCTCTCTCTCTCTTTATGCACACAACACACACCACATAGCAAAATAACCATTCAAACCAATTCCGTGAGAACCAGCAAGATCCAATTCAACCAACCACAATCAAAAATTCAAAACTCACAATTCAAAATCTAATCATAAAATTGAAATAAAAAACCAAAATCGAAATCAAAACTTGACATCAAAATTATACCAACAATCTGAATCAAAATTAACATTAAAATTAAATCTGACTTACTAGAGCTGGGTAGTGTGATCAGAGAGTGGAGTCTGCTTGGTGGAAGTGGAAGCTGGAGGCAGCATGGGAGCGGGTCATGGTGCCGCGCCGTCCGAGAGACAGAGAGAGAGAGAGAGTCGTACAAACAAGATGAAGGGGTGGGGTGGGGTTGGATGAATGGAGGCGTGGTGGAGGTGGAGGGTGTTGGAAAGGGATTAGGGGTGAGAAGAGGGTGGGGGTGGGGGTGGTGCGTAAGTTGAGAGAGGGGGAGGGAGAGGGAGAGATTTGGGAGAGGGAGACTTGTCTAGTTATCTATGAAATTATATTGTTATATTTATTACACAGTGTTGACCCCGCACGTCTGTGTAAAATTGAAATATATCAATTTATTCTTATAATTAAAGTAAAATTAAGCTAAATTTATATCTATAATATAGAATATGACAAACTTCAATAAGTCAATCCAACAATCTCAAATAGACTCATTCGGCAACCAACATCCTTCTCAAAACCATTCACATTATACCGTACATTCAGACACGGATTACCCCTAATTTAAAATTAAAATTATGTCTTATTAGATGAATTTAGAATAATAAATTAAAATAAAAATATGCATCAATTCAACTTTGGCAAGTCTGTAATAAAGTAAAAAATATGATACATATATATATCCTTTCATCTAGTATTGAAATTCAACTATAAATAAAAATTATTAAACGTCTCTAAAAGTAGAGGAAGACCATTCACATTATAACGTATTTGGGCATCACTACTATCAGATAAAGTAAAAAAAAAAAAAACAATAAGGTTACCGTACCTCAAGTGTAGTGGTGAATGTAGATGGTACTGTTACAGTTGTACATAGCATTTTCTTTTTTTTTATTCATATGAAAAAAAAAAGTAAACAGAAAAAGAAAAGAGAAGCAAAGAATTTCACCTTATATGGTAGGCAATTGGGCTTGGCCTTGGCCTTGGGCCCAATCTGTGGATTAAATCCAAATCATTCAGACTTAATTCAAGGTCTCAGTCCAGTTCAAAATTCAAAAGTTTAGGAAAGGTCAACACACATAAAGAGTGATCATCGGGATAGCTAGTGTCTACGCTCAATTATAGCTATTATCCCCGAAAAATTAGTAACTTGACATTCACGACACTGCCACAATTAGAGCTCTGTACTTATAAATTGTAAACAGGTACACATACTACACCTTGAGTGTTCTCTCTCTCTCTCTCTCTCTCTCTCTCTCTCTCTCTCTCTCTCTCCCTCCCCTGCTACTTTGTGCTCTCATATTAATAGAATTATTCGGCCACCGTTGTCGCCTTCAGTAGTCAGGTCACTCAGACCTAACCACTCAATCTTTGTCTCATATTATTAATTGTTTCATTAATTGTCTTACACCACATACTCGACTGATTTAATCGTGCATAATCAACTTTTTACATCATCATAATAAATTAGTGAAATAATTAATTGTGTGTAGATCAAATGCCACCAGTTTTCAATATTGGTTATTAAAAACATTTTTTTTTGTTTTGGGGGGGAGGGGGGGGGGGGGGGAGGGGGAGGGAGACTTGTACTTTTAATCTCAAGAAGGCAAAACTTTTACAAGATAAGGAATACCATTAGACCAAAGACCCATTGGTAATTGAAAACAACTTAGTTCATGCAAATAGGCAGTAAGTGAGACTGAGAAGAAAATAAAACATAAACGATGATAGAAAAATTGGCTGTGAATGTTTACATATAAATGGTGGAGAGAAACAGATATGGTACCTATGTGAAAAAAAAAAAAAAATATTTTGAGTAAGTTTCATTGACATTCCCTTGAGATTGGTCTAATTATAGGACACCCCTATAATTTTTAAAATGTCACTGTCAGATCATGTTGGTTAACAGGCTACACATAGATTGTAATTTTACTGAATTATCATTCAAGCTTCAACCCTGTTGTTTACCCTTTAATTCCCTATAGTTTCTCAATTACCCTACACACACCCCAATTTAATTTCATCAAATTAACATCAAATTGAACTTTAATTTCATCAAATTGAGATTTAATTTTATTAATTCAAATATTAATATTATGATACTAACACAAATTTTATTAATTAAACACCAAATTAATATTTAATTTCATCAATTTTATCAAATTAATATTTTAAAATTTCATTTTGTCAAATTAACATTCAATTTATTTAATTTCGAATTTATTTTCATCAAATTAACATCAAATTGATATTTAATTTTATTAATTCAAGTATTAATTTTATCACACTAACACTAATTTTATCAATTTAACACCAAATTAATATATAATTTCATCAAATTCATATTCAATTTCATCAAATTAATATTTTAAAATTAATATTTTAATTAATAAAATTGAAGCTCAATTTGATGAAACTAAATTCTAAATTAAATAAATTGAATGTTAATTTGATAAAATTAAATTTTAAAATATTAATTTGATGAAATTAAATATTAATTTAGTGTTAAATTGATGAAATTAATTTTAGTGTGATGAAATTAATACTTGAATTAATGAAATTAAATGTCAATTTGATTAAAAAAAATTGAAGAGTCAACTTGAGGGTAAATTTAGTATTTCATTGCAAAAACGCACTTACATGCGTTATTCTATTACATGTCAGTAATGGCAGTGACTGACTGTAGGGGTATTAGGTAAAAACTGGTGATAAACTAGAAGGGTAAACAGTGACATTTCAGAAACTATAGGAGGTGTCCCTATAATTAGGCCAATCCCGAGGAGGTGTATGTGAAATTTACCCAAAAATTTATTTCATGAAGGTAACATTAATGAAACTGAAGCCTTATTATATTGTAGCAAAACCACTAAGAATTGAAGGCTCGAAGAATAACCCAACAAACAAATCCAAGCCTACAAATAAAACAGTGGCATGACAGTTACAGTAGCAACAAACCCACTAATGTAAGACTTTTCAACGCATGGCCAACACATTTAGTTGAATGCACCTTTGCACTTCAAGGACATGCTTGGTACGTGAGTTTGGGGGGTTTTGGAACATGGGTTCGGGAATAAACTCCCTTAAATTCATGTTTGATAACTATGCATTTAGCTCAGAGTTTGAAACTCAGTCCGGTCATGGCCCGGTCATGAAACCCATGGGGGGTGGGTTTCATATGTAGGTTAATGGGTTTAATATCCAAATGACATTTATACCCCTCATATATCCATACTCGTGTTTGGATTAAATTGGTTAAGGGGTACAATAGTCATTTATATACAAATATATTATCATAATAGTCATATATCTCTGCGCATACCAAACATAGATATGGACAACATTAAATGTTGAATCTCATCTTTGGGTTTGTAAGAGTTTGGACAAGACAATCCAAATCCCTCCCAAAAAATATACCAAACAAACCCCAAGCGTAGCCAAAAATAAAAAAAACACACACTCTGTGAGAGACAGAGAGAGATGGGCTCACAAATGCATATGTGCACTTGACCTAACTCCCAAAAAAGAGACATATCTGAAGTTTTAAATGTATGAATAACATCATGTTCTTATCCACAATGGAATGCCATCATCATCAACATGTCCTTTATGAATTATGGGATAGAAAAAACTTTGGCACATACAGATGAAGCCCAATAATTAGAAAGAGATGGAACCCCATATTTTTTTGTATTCCCAATGAAGCTTGTGGCTTGCATGGGAGCACCATGCACTGTGGGAAAAAAGACAATGGAACCGCCATAGAAATATACCAAAGTAAGCAAAAAACAATAAACGCAACAAAAAAGAATTCGGGAAGAAAATTATGAAATGGAGTGCAATTAATGGATGAATATCTGTTGTTGAATTGTTGCAAAATCATAGAGAGAGAGAGAGAGAGATGTAGGCAGACGTAGGTAGTGGGTAAGTGGAATATTTGGTAATGATTGGGTGATTAGTAATAATTAGAAAATGGGAGGGAAGCCATTAGATTGCATTTCAGCCAGAATGACATTAAGCTGTGAAAGCCAACTTAGCAATAAATACAACACACATATACATACAACAATTGTATTTGTAGGCTTTATATGTTCTTTTCCCTTGGTATATGGCTTGATGCCTTATTCTCTTCCCGGCTGCTTCCTCATTTACAAGTTCAAAGTGGCTAAAGAGATATCATGCCCAACTGGCAAAGGGACCATCTCTCTCTCTCTCTCTCTCTCCCCCCATACACATCCACCAGCCAAAGAATCGACAGCTGTGCACAGACCACGGCAGAAGCATTAAAACTAAAGTAGAAGAAAGCATCCAAAAAGATTTGTAGCCTTTTTGCTCGAAAGATTTTTACAGCATGTGAACTTGTTGCCGTCTTTACATGTGAATTTCAGAAGATAAAAAGAAAGAGCAACTGCACTTCTATAAAACCCACCTTCCTTGTTCAACCATTTTCAATCAGAAGCCCTCCTAGTTCATATCTCTCTCCATATAACATGAGGCTCCTCTCTTTTTTCCTTATCGCCATCCTACTCCTACAGGTACATTTCTAGGATTAATTGCGCTTCTACTGTGATTTTGCAACTCTTGTATCATGATACTGCACTTGCTTACTTATGTTCTAAATTACCGTTATTTTAATGAAAACGCAGTTCAAAAACGCGCCTTTTTTTAAAACGTGCTTGCAAAATATGATTTGAGTTTTGCTTGATGAAAATGTGTTTATAAATAAAGCATTTGAATTGAAAAGTGTGGATTTAAACCACACTTTCATGCAACCAACTCTAGTTTCAAAAATAAGTTAGAAAGTGAAGTATTGAAGAATTAACTGGTTTTTGTTTTCATTTTCAAGGCTTTCACTGAAGCATTATCGGTTGGTAATACCACAGATTTTCTTACGAAGGTTCGTAATTTTGCCTTCTCTCCATTTTTTCTAAAATGCAAAATTGGTATCAAGGCCAAAACAAGGGTTGTATAATTTAGTGTCTAATAATGAATTGTTTGTCATGGTGATTAAAAAAAGGATTTGGATTATCTCATGCAAGCATATGTAGAAATTTTTGAGCTGAGTTATACACACCACATGAAGGGTGTCACTTGGTGTGCACACTCAATGAGAAATTATCGTAACACTAGTTTGTCTGTCTTTCAAGTAAGATTTTTCGGGAAAAAAAAAGTCCGACAAAATTAATAAATGGTAGTCATTCATCGAAAATATGCAATAGTTTTTTGGTGATGATACAGTACATACACAACTTGACATTGTCACGTGGTGTATATAACTTACTAAAAATTTTCTCAAACATATGGACTTTGGGGGTAGAATTACCGGATCCAAAAATTATTTTTCCATCATTTTATCCCATAAAAACGTGATATGTATACGGTGGTGGACATATTATTGAGTAAAATTAAGAAAAAAATATATTAAATGACATCTAGATCCATGAATAAATTCAACATGTTCTCTTTTTCCATAAAATAGATCATTTCTTCTTTATTTATTGAAAGGGAAAAGAAAATTTACTGTAAGTCAATAAAGAAAAAGGAAACAAAGCCAGTAAGTGCTAATTCTGGTGTGTGACTTTTTGGTTCAGGAGGAAGCAGGAGGGGATGAAGTGGCTCTTGACAAAAAACATCATCCTAAGAAAATTAGTAAGTAAATAGCTTTTCCACCTTTTTTTATCTTTAATTTGTATTGATTACACAAACAAAATTAGTTAATTGGTTTTTACCGGGAAGGGAATCAGAATCGCTAAGCGGCTTGTGGGGGATCGAAAATGCTTTCAAATTTGCTATATAAAAAAACAGTTTGAGATATTCAAATCAAAAGCTCTTAAATAGAAAGTTCTTTATAAAAAAATGTGTTTGAGTAGTCAATAAAAGAAAAACACTTATCTATGTCACAATAACTAATATATCTCGGAACGCACACACAAACACCCCTATGCTTATGTGGCGACAACCGGTGGTGGGTGGCGGCGGTGGCAACTGGGATGGATAGTGGTGGTAGTAGGTGGTGGCGGTGGGGGAGGGGGGTGGTGGGCAATGGGGGTGATGGTGAGTAGTGATGGCAGCAGTGGTGGGTGGTGGTGGCGACTACGGGTAGTAGTGGTGATTGGTAACGGTTAGTAGTGGTGGTGATGCGTGGTGGCCATGATGGGATGGCAGTGGTGGAAATAAATATAAAAATGAAAAGTGTTTTATGTAAAAGTATTTTAGGGAAGTAAATTTTTTTTACTAGTACTAATTAATTTATTTAATTGGTAAAATTACTTTTGACTTATTCAAAAGTAATTTAAATAAGTAGTTCCAAAAATCTATTATTTTTAGTATTCAAAGTAATAAGTTATAGATAGGGGTCTCAATCGTGTTGTGTGGTGTCATTTCTATGTTGTGTCACTTTCGATCGTATTATTTTCGTATCGTGTCACTTTCGAGTTTTATATCGTGTTGAATTCATGTTAATGGATAAAATTGACACCTCTAGTTATAGAAACACTTTTTTTTAAATCATCCCAAACCCAGACCCTATAAGGACGACACTACCGTCAATTACAATGGTAACTATAAAATTCAAGTAACTATATCTTTCTTTTAAATGGTGATACAGATTGCAGCTATGCATGCTCAACGAGGTGCAGGAAGGCATCAAGAAAGAAAGTGTGCACACGAGCATGCAAGACTTGTTGCGCAAGATGCAACTGCGTCCCACCAGGCACAAACGGCAACAAGAGTGCTTGTCCATGCTATGCCAGTCTAAGGACCCATGGAAATAAGCCCAAGTGCCCTTGACTAATTCTACTGAAAATACTATATATAATCTATGGAGAGAGAGAGAAAGAGAGAGAGAGAGAGAGAGAGAGAGAGATTGTATGTTACTGGCATTTCTTGTCATGATCTATCCATCTAGGGAATAAAATCACTGATGCTGTCAGCCCATTGTTGAATAATCTCCTGATTGGAGGGATTATAGTTATAAAATCCCATGACCAATGTAATCTTAATCAAATCCCATTATAGTGTAATGGGTGTTTAATTCATGAAAAACAAGGAAGACCGAATAATGAAAACATGATTGTTTGAATTTTATGTATCATAGATGTTTATTTTATGGTTCGTTTTTTTGTGTGATTATTATCTCTATTCAAAATATGCAACTTATTACTACGTACCCATCTCTCGTTCTCTGTCGGCCCTCTCCTTATGCATGCATATGTATAAGTGATGTATGAGTGAGTGTATAGACCCATAGATGAGTGAGGCGGTCACCCACGGCCCCTACCCGTCTAGGGCCTAGCCCCACTTGTCTGTTCTTCATAAAATTATTCAATTAATTTTATGAAATAATTAGAAAAATGTACTTAAGATATTACATCATACTATCAAAAAATTATAAAATATTCTTTTTTTAAATATATATTTAAAAAGAATATTTATAACTTTTTGAGAGAGGTCTAATTCTTATGTCATTTTCAAAAAAAAAAATGTAACATAAAAAGTTTAATAACTCGTTAGAACTACAAGTTTCTTGTGTTTCACAATTACGAAGGTTTCTTTCCTATTTTTGAAGTTACACTTATTTCTTTCTGGTTTTTTCAATTTCATTTTCTGCAAAAGTATGAATTAATTTACATGCAAATAGTTTGATACTGCTACTAACAACAAATAGTGGCCACACAAGGCACCTCTATCCTATGGGTGAAGACATAGTCTCTCAGGATCCCATTGAAGTTCATTTGGAGGAGGAGACTTATAAGGATCGTATTGATTCTTCAAACATACATAGGCCAACTAAACGGTATTCCCGTAGCACTTGGGGGTCATGGACTATTGCTTTCAGTTAATCTGCACAGCCAAAGTATATCTATTATGTAGTATAAAGACTGTATTAAACTGTAATCAATCTGTTGAAGGACTCTTGAAAGAATCTCCAGATCATTGGGATCATATTGATTCTTCATACATACATTGCATTTTCATAACAAATTTAACGCTCCCTTTCTATCTGGGAAAAAAATTATTCAAAGAAAGTACTTACAGCTAAAACCGCACCCAGCAACGGGTGCATTGTGCCATACAATCTCCCTTACAGTCGATGTTATAACCCAACACTTTTGGATTTCGAAGGAGGAGGTTTCGTAGAGATTTCCCTTTTATTCCCCATTCCTTCTCCAAAACATTGACATTGGTCTTCAACTCGTCTTCAAGACTACATCCAAGAACTTCAGGAAATTTCTTGAGCAACTTGTGAAGATCTTCATCTGAAAGGCTTAAACTCCTTAGATAATCCAATATTTCATTTACAACTTCATATTTTGGCACTTCTTTCTTCCTTTCTTCACCCCAATAAGGTGAATGGATCTGTCCAAATGCTTTTCCTAGCATTTTCTCTTCCTCCTTAACGCTAAATTTAAATGCAGACAGAGCTTGTTTACAAGCATCCCATGTTTTCTTTTCATCATTGCTTAAGGCTACATCATCAGTTTGTCCGGTAGAATGCAGCTCCCATTTCTTAGACGCATAATCGGTGATCCAAGCTCCTCTGAAGACACTTGGTGGAACACCATTCAGAAAGTTCACATTCCCTAGACCAATACTCGATGCTGCTTTGCCAGGGTCAGGCTGTAACAGAAATGGCAAATTCTAAGATCAGATGATCCGGGAAATAACACTTTTCCTGGACTGCGTAAGATACAGATGTGTTTTTGAAGCACATGAAACAGAAGCATACAGAGGAACAAGTAATTCAGGAGACAGATAATTAACATGTACGTGAAAATATCATGGCCACATGGTGGCAATCAGTTTAACCCTGATGTTTTGCTAACTGAATGCAGATTGTTGTTTACAAAAAAATTTCTAGGGAAGTATTCACAATATGCAAGAATGTTTCAAAGTTTGATTTGCAATAGTTTTAAAAAATTTCAAACAGCAACAGTATGCTAGCCTGGAGACTCCAACTTCCCAGCAGCATTTCCCTTTTCCAAAAGGTGACACCTCTCCTTAAGTTCAAAAACCTTGTCTTGCAACGCCTACAAGTGTAACAAACAAATGATTTCATACGCCTGACATCAGTTGATGATTAGAAAGAAGTTTGCTTAAAGGGAAATCGGACATACATCTTTTCTCACAATCGACGAAATGCAAATACTAGTGGGAGTCACAAGGGAACACAGAGGTATGAAATGACTGCGTTCCTTGCATCAACATGGGACGGAATGTCGGCATCTGCTATGGATGCCATTATCACCAATTATATAACACTTCATTACTATGGGGACAACAGTATATTAACTTGGGCAATATTGTTATTTGATGGCAAAATTTGTCAGCTTTTGGAGGAGAGCACAATTCTGATCTAGACATCATGGCCCTGAGTCACGGAAATTGTCTTTCCACACTCAGGGTAAGGCTACATATAAATGGCACTCTCCAAACCTCGCAGTGAAAAAAGTCTCATGCTTTGGGCTGCCTTTTTAGGAAAAAAACAATTAAAATCACAATAACAATAGTTATTGCATCATACACATCAAGATGACACAATGAGCTAATAATTAATTTCATTGCCTTTTAGTAATTTCGGAGCAAAACAGCTCAAAATTCGGACTGTTGTGTCCTCCTAATGCAATCCAATTTAAAGCATAAATCCCATGCTTTCGAATGCGGCCATATCACCATACTAAAAAGAACAAATATAGTTCAAATTTCATGCATCATGCAAGATGGTAATCAACAGTGTATGGTTAGCACAACGGACATTGGGAGTAGGTATTAATATTATCGACCCATGAAGTGCTGGAATCTGCTGTGTCGGGCAGAGATCCTTAACTCGTGCAGAGTGCCCATGCAACATAGAACTCGTCTAGGTGCTTTTCACATAATGCAAACTAAAAAATTCGAAAATTCAATGGGCAGATGAGTTCTCTATGTCAATGAAATCAGGCCACTAACATCTGCATAGAACTCGTCTAAATCCTTAAGAGGACTGTTGATCGTGTTTTGTTGTTCCATGGTTGCCTGTGTAAAGTGGCGTTGCTCCTCACGGAGGAGTTCACTCAAACAAGTATCCAAAGATGGTGAAGGAACTCGGTTCATCAAGCTGGACCGAACATTTTCAAAATCTGGACGCAATTTCATCAAGAATTGATCTGCCTTTCATGAACTTTTTGAATAGCACACAATGATTCATCCGGCACTGTGGATGAAATGGCTCCCTTGCGTGTAGTTGGAAATGTCAAATTCCAATTGAAATCTGCGAGCATCACTCTCTTGGTTGTAAACCCGTTTCAAATATTCCCACATACATTTGGCTGTTTTATATGGTCGGAGATTTAAAACAATGTGGGAGTCAACAGAACTCAGTACCCAACTCATGATACGAGCATCCTGTACTTCCCATTCAGCAGCTTTGGTAGTCTGTAGGTTTAGGATTTGATCCATCAAGATGGCCCCATAAATTTTTGCCTTAGCTATATATTTGGAATTGAAATTTCCAAGAAAAGTAGTTTTTCCCCAAAAATCGAACACAAAGGAAATCAGATTTTTCAATAGACATATTTGGCTAGGAGGAATAAATCAGGCCACGAAAATAGAAGACAAGTCTTATCCTCAACAAGAGATTCAACAGGATCGCAATACTCAACAAAATCACTGTTGGCTAGTCAAAGAAAGGAGAAACCACAAAGTTATCAGTCTAAAATGTGCCAAAAATACCAGCCAACAATAATGAAAGGAACCAACCAGGATGAATGCAAGCAACCAAAGATCTTATCCCCAAGAAAATAAACTTTACCCCCAAAGGATTAAGTTTCAGAAAAAAAATAGAATTAACTCTGATTCTAAAAAAAATTCAGAAACTTGAGTCAGATGGGCAGATCGTGATGAAACCAAATTGCAGTAAAATGTCAAGACGATGCACTGAAAGAAGAGAATGGCTCTGATACCATGTCAAAACAAAAACACGAGTTGCTGGAAAATTTTGCCGACTCATGGTCAGGCTCTTCTCCTTAAATAGAATGTTGTCTCACAAGATTACAGCAATATGTCCTACTCTATAGCTCAAGTGAATCAATTAAAATCCCTATTCTACGTATCCAATAACCATGGTTACCACAATTCGCTAAACCCTTAACGACCCACGATTTGGATACATTGATCCCAAACGAGGTGGGTTCGCGATCCAGATCACCAAAATAGATGACCCCAAATTGTAATACTAACACTAAATCAATTTGCTTTAGAACATGTAGCACAAATATAAAATATATATTAATTGACTACATTTATATAGATTTATAATTATATATTAGTTTAGATAATAGAAAATCAAGCACAACTATAAGATAAATGGTAACTAACTTAGTGTTTATGAAATAAAAGTTACAAACTGAATCTTAATTTAAGACAATTTGGGATCAAGAATTTTGACGATTTGGATCACGAACCCACCCTATTTCGCAACCCCAGTTCGTGAGATGCTTGGAGTACCTACAATCCCAGTAACTATGGTTGTTGAGCGCTAAGTTTCACGTTTTCCCCTTAATGCTCTAATATCCTCAGGAGATGCTAGGTTAGTAAACAGTTGTTGTCTTACCGCTTGTGTGAACCAATTCCTCAAAGGTAGCTGTTGAATGTTCCAAATTTCTTAGAGGAAGTTGGTGTTTGCCTCCTGTGTTAACTTGCTTTTCCTGTTAACTCTGTTTTTGATTGCCTTCTTAGTTAAGTAGTGAACTCCTCGTAATTGAGGCAAAAACAATCTACTGGAAGCCCAAACCTTTTAGCAGTAATTAGATCAATTGTGGGCCAAATCGGTCTGCTTAGTGGAAGTTAGTTGGACACATTGCACCAGTAGACTATAACATGCCCGCGCACAAATTAGAAGTTGGACAAGTCTATTTTCCTGTTTTTAGCACTCCAAAGGAGTATTTGTATCAACAATATCATGTTTCAAGAAAAAATAATTCAAATTCATAGTATTCAAGCACTCATGTTTTCTGAAGGAAATCGATTCAAAATTATGGTCTTGATTGTCATATGGTACTGGAACTAAAATGGAATCACTTATACGTGGCTCTTACACAAGCATTAAACAGTAGTAATAATATTATACTCACAGAAGAAAAGAAGAAGCATGCTGTAGAGTCAAAGGTCAGCAAAGGAGAAGCCAATGATTTTCCCAGCATCTCTGCACTGTGCAAGGAATGGTGAAATACTAAGCAGCTTTCCTAGACTAAATATTCTGTAAGCAACCAAACTTGTTTGAGAATAGCTCCTGACATTTTGTTTGAACAGCTTTAAAATTCAATGGAAGTTTCCGTAACAATTAATACCAGGTATTCACCATATTTAAATGATCAAGTTCGATGTAAGGAAAACAAAATTAATTGGTAACCAAATTAAGAACTATGAAAAAACCATTCAGCTATTAGTCAGATTTAAAAGTCAACAATGACTATGCTAGTTTGCAGAGGGAACAAAGGATCCATATGCCAGGAAGCTAACATGGCGTAGCCAGAGGGTCAAGAGAGTTCAAAAGAAGATTCATCAATGGCTGTAGTTCCAACCCATAATAGCCTGAACAGCATTGCACTAAAATCATTCAACTGTCCAAGAGCCATAAAGCAAGCATTAAGACCATTTCATAAACCTTTATGCGGTGGAATTCCGAAGAAAGCTAAAGTTCTCTTTATGAAATCCACATGGCAATGTTGCACAGAAACCAAACCAACAAAAACAAGCTCCTCTTTAAGACACGTGCTTCTTATATGCTTAGTAGTATGCCCTAAGACTAATCGTATAGATGACATTTTGAGATTGTACTAGCAACATTCATTACTTAATTAAATAAAAGTGCAAGTTTATTTATCATGTTACTGGTTTATTTCATTTTAACATACATGATAAAATCCATATAGTATAAGTTAAGAATATAGTTTTTTAAGGTGTTGAGAAGAGGAGACTTATACTTCTTAGTACTTAACTCTTAAACGTCCTAGTCATAAGATTACTATGTGGGAACTCTATAATCTAGATAGACTAGCAAGTCTAGCATACATTATACTTGCTCATGTTTAATATGAGGTGACTCGTTCAAGTCACTAATGTAGGGACATTGAAGCAGATGTGTGTGTGTTTGTTAGAAAACAAGTTCACTGAACGTGACTATTGACTAACATAGGATTTTTTATATAGAGTTTTACATACTTGCCAATGTTAAATCTTAAGATACAATTATGTAACTGATCCTTAGACCTGAGACACCATGGTTGTCTTGTGCTAACCATACAACATATTCATATACTAATCATGTGACTTCAATTTGTATCGTTGGACATAGTTAGACATACATGAGACTTATGAGTGTATAACATGAAATCTATCATCCTTAGTAAAAAGGAAGAATGTCTTAAGTGATCTTCTAGGACGTGACTAAATGAGTCATTGGCCAAGGCGCAATGACAATTAGAAAATAGTTTCTAATTGATCATTAGGAGTCTTAGTCCTAAGATCGATCACATAAGATTGAGTTAAAGGTTTGATAGTAATTTCATACCCTAATAATTCAATTAGAATATTGTGTGATAGAATGATTGAATTGTGTGGCCACTATAGCAAAATAGGTTCTTTACCTACTTCGTGCTTATCCAAGGATTGATCATGATATACTACTTGATGTCATTCATGATTAATAGAAGCTCGAAAAACAAAATTAGTATAAATATATTATTCTTTATAAATGGAGAATTAGAAGAGTTCTAATTCAAATTAAATTAGAAAGAATTCTAATTTGAGAAGCTAATTGAAGTTAGTATCGAATTTCTACAACCGGATAAACTTGAACCTATAGCGCCACACACAACAAAGTTGATTGGGAACTGAAGGTGAAAGGAGAGAAAACCAAATAAGAGTTAATTGGGGAGAAAACCTAATTAAGAGTTAATTAGGAACTTAATTACATTTAATGGTTAATAATGGAGTCATTATGTAATTATGAGATAATTACAATCAGACCTAAATTAGGATTGAGGTCATCTAAGGCTCTATAAATATCCTCAAAGAGAAGGTGGATTGATATGATCAATATACTATCTTGCTAGCAGAAGAAAAATTCACCTTCATTCTCTCTCTCTACTAGTTCATCAAAAGTTGAGGTAGATCCTTTAAGTTTATCAATTCGTGTGGATACCGATAGATGCCAAACAATTGCGAGGCTTGGGGTAAAGATTAAATTCAGATTTGAAGATTCAAAGTTGTTTGAGAAAATTTGAAGATCGTTAAAAACACGCTTTAAGAGGTAACACTTAATCTTCTCTATAGATGTAAGGTTTTGGTTTGTATTAAATATGAATAGATGTTGGAATGAAGAATCAATTTTTTAAAAATTCCGTTGCGTTCTTTACATGATTCCTTTCATCCCCACGCTGCAAAACCCCCCGAATTTGATACAAATTCATAGCACATTAACTAATTGAGATACCCCCAATAACCAATACAACCACATATTTACCAAAAATTCTTGAACATTCAATTATATGATGGAATGATAACATATAGACTGCTCTGCTCTTCAGTATTGGAGTCACTTACATCTCATTCCGTTGCACTAAATGGTATATGAACTTATCAGAAACCAAACCCCCACCCACTAAGAAAAAAAGGAAAAAGTAAAAGGAAAAAGACAAAGAACAATAACTCATTTCTTGTTTGTATCGTTATTAACTTTTCGGAAAACAAAAAATTCTTGTTAGTAACAAGATCAAGGTCTGCTATCAATCATAGGCCTAACTGATTAATTGTTATAAGGTCTACACCAGATCAGAACCCACTGAGTTGCAGGTACTGATCACACTAAAAAACAAATTCGCAATGGTTTCTTATGAAAATCTCCAATTCATAAGCTACCAAAAACAAATCCAAGAAAGAAAAAGCCTACACGAAAGCATAATGAATCCAATGCATACATAAGTCATTCAAATGCTCCGTGAATGAGGGAAGTATTGTTCCCAAACTAAGAAATAGATTTCAAACAGACATAGGCATCCACAAGGTACGCCACATACCTAGGATACCGTACAACTATTTGCATGAGAGAACATCAATGGATCAATTTTAAATGCTACAGTTCAAACTGAGTGACGCTTAGAAGTATATGCATTAGTACTTCCGTTGGGGAATAAAAAAAGATCTAAAGAAAATAAGTTAATAATAATAGTAATGCGTGTTAGCATAAACTGACAGTTCTTACATGTACATCTGATCTGAGCATAATGGAATTACATAGTGAACCTTGTTTAAATATTAATAATCGATAATGGCCATACTGATCAATGTCCTTCATTTTACTTCCTTTTTTGTTCCTTTTTAATTTGGCGTCTTCAATACTCACACCATCTTCAGCCCATATCCATCATCATAGAACTCCTTTTCCACGTGCAGCAAGGGATAACAACTGCATTTCATACTCATGATGTAATAAATCCACAGCCATTCACCGAGAAAGCTTCATTCAGATCTTCGGCAGGTTAGATACCCAAATTGCCAATATATGCAGAACTCTCCCGTGGCCAATGTTTCTGAACCTGTTCAAGAAAAGTGCTTTTATGTCTTCTCGAGCACCTTTAGCAACCTTATTAGTGAGTAAGAAAGAAAGGAAATATACGGTTTTGGACATGGTGGTTAGGCATGTAAACGAATCAAGTCAAGCTTGAACTCAGTAGAATTCTCAGATTAGCTAGATTCTACATCAAACAAACTGAATTCAGCTTGGTCTGCTCGAATCTGGTCATGATACATTGCTACAAGATCTAGAACCTTCTCAACGACTTGTAGCATCTCCTCTAATACCCTTCCAACACGCTACGATATGACCTGAATGTCCCATATGTCCAACTTCTTATTCGATCAAGTATTTCGTGTGTATCGCGCAATACCATTCCGCGATACCGCGGCCATTGTATTTCGCCGAGTCAATGGATGATACTGCAACCTTAACCCACACATTCACTAATGAGATAACGTCGCCTACTATCCACAAATGCTCAAGGAGTTGCTTAACTGACCTAGAGTCTAACTTATTCTGAACTGCAAATGAGTCGTGTACTTCAATCACGACTTTTAAGCCTAAGTTCTAGCTCAGCAGCCCCTTAAGTTTTAGAAACTATGCATGTGAACTACAAAGTATAGCTGATTATAGGTTAATATTTGGTTGACAAAAAGAGATTTGGCTCCAAAAATAAACTGGTATAATAATTAACTATATTTTATCAGCGTAGAAAAGTTTAAAATAAAAGCAAGTGCCAAAAATAACTGAAAGTGTAAAAATTTGAATACAATCAGTACTAATTTGAAAGGTGTTATAAGCAAATCAACAGGGAAACAAAACAAGGTGTTAAATATAATATCTTAAAAATAATTCAGTCAGATATAAGAATAAGTTAAGAAAATAATCTAAAGAAAAATAAAGAATTGAAATAAGAAACTTGATTTTCTCCATAATACGTTACTAAAAAATGAAATATTAAGAAAATAGAAAAGAAACTTGATAAGACAAACAAAAACCAAAATAACAACCACACAAAAGAACAGCTAGAAAAATTAATTACAAGACTAGAACAAGTGACAAAGATTGCAATTGCAGCAATATAATAAATGAACTAGGAACAAAAACTACCTAAATCTGGAGGATAATCAAAACCTCAGTATTTGATCCAGATGAACCTATGTCGTGAGAAATAAGTACTGAAGAGTTTGCCAAAGCAATCTTTCAAGTACAAGCAGAACTTAACCCCACTAATTTCAAGAAATAGTTAACAATAAGGTAGCCCCTACAGATGATGAAGCCAAAGGAGGCGTTGGAAGTTAATACGGAGAAAGTTTTTGATAACGCCACTGTTCACATATATAAAACTAACTGAAACTATAACACCCGAAATTTATTTATTTATTTTGCTGATAATCAACTACCCGTATTAAGTTTCGCAAAAATATTCAAAAAAATGAGTAAAACATTCAAGATGGGTATATTCGAAAGAACGGTAATTCATATATATAAAGAATCAAATAATGCAGACGACTTACCAATATTTGGGAATTATGCTTAAAGGAATTTATCTGTGATAAAAAAAACTGCCATAACTACTCTTCTCAGCTGTCAGAGCAATAGCTCCCTACATAATTGGAGCAGTATGCAGATAAAAGAGCCGAACTTTTTTCCCTTGTCAGAATTAGGCACCAAAGAAAAGTGCAAAGAGAGCCCATTACAAACTAAGAATCACCAAAACCCAAAAATACCAATTTCAAAACACCAGCACTTTGTTAATTACAGCTACATCATGAGAGAAAAGTAACTATTGCCCATCAAAAAACTCCAATGGGTCAGCAGATTTTGCATGTAACTTAGTAATTTTGGAGAAATTAACTGTAGCTAGTACCTGGAGTGGTGTGCTGAACGGGTCTTTGACCCTTTGCAGTGAAGATCCAAGAAATGACCCTTCGTCTCCGACACTCCAGTTGAAACTTGAGAGAGAGAACAGTTGTTAGGTAGTTGAGAATCCAATCTGGGAGGTGGATTCCACTCAGGCGTTTGCGCCACAAGACGTTGATCAGGAGAGTATACCTCGTCCCTCCCTGCACCGACTAGCTACGTAATTAAGTTTGGGCCTAAAAGCCCAAATCCCGCCTAATATTTTATGGAGCAATGCCATTACATGGATTTGATGAACTAATTAGCGGCTTAATTTGATGAACTAATTAAAGAATTAAATCCTTTAATTAGTTCATACATGGCATTGCTCCATAAAAAATCCTACTCTTTTGTTAATACATAATACAACTATTCATCATGTCAATTCTTTAAATTCATACAAATTTATTACTTAATTTTATGAAACATTAGAATGTGTTCATAGATATAGATGGATTGTGGAGTTTTAAATGGAATATTATATATAGTGAAATATAATATTTCTCAACAAACAAAACAACACGCTGATAAAATATTAAAATTCAAGAAATTCACCTCAATAAATGGAAAGAAAAGTGTGAGATAAAGTTTGGAGAGCCATATGGAGCAAACAATAAAAGGCAACTAAAGAGATTCATGGAGCAATTCTAATATTAAAAAATTAGTTGATTCTAAATAATTCAGGTAAGATTTTCTTTAATAAAGATAAATTACACATAAACCCCCTTAGTTACACATTACCCCCAAACACAAAAGTTTAATCCAAGTACTGGGGCAAAGTGAAATAAAATCACAGAATTTAAAAGGCAGAGGGTAATAATAATTGATTAGTGTGAAACTAATAATCATAATTAAAAAAATAATTTGAAATTCGTGATAGTTAAAGGAATAATACAACATAGAAATTAAATTTAGGAAAGTCAACATGCAATTTATCCAATAAAAGCTCTTACATTTTCTTTCTTTTTTAAAAACTAGTTAATGCACACGTGCGTTACACATGAATTATTTTGATTATAAATTATTGTAAAAATAATCACATATTTGTTTAGTCAGAAGTTTGAGACATTCATAGAGAAATGAAATTGCTATGTCATTTGAACTTTGTTATGCTAGCAATGCAGGTGTTGTAAGTGAATAGTGATGGCAACCAGAAATCTTCATCACCTATCAGATGTATTTGTCATAAAAGAACATAAAGGAAAGGGTATATTGCACTGATCAAAATGAATAATAGAAAGATTCTAGCATTAGATTTACAAAGATGTTTGTTATATTTGTCGTTATCAACAATTTTTTTGAAGGGAAGAATTCATACGCATGGTAGATGCTGAGTATTCAAAGAGTATCAAGAACTCCTTGAAATCTATAATATAAAACAGAGCGGCTCAAATCCCAAGGTTTCAACATCTAACGGCCTCAAATCAATTTAGGCTTCAACATCCAACGGCCCAAAATCATCCACAATATCATCATTTTTCAAAATTCTGACCTCTCAATCAATATTCAGTCACCTCACCGTCTCTTCTTTTTTTACCCCCTCCCTTCTGTCAGACGAGCCATTCCTCTCCGGCTGCCTCTTCTGTTTCTTCTTTTTTTTTTTTTTTCTCCCTCTCACTCATTCAAAATTCTGACCCCTCTCTCTCTATTATTCTTCCTCCCCACACACTTCAACCTGAAATTCCCAACGCCGGTGGTTTCAACAGTCTCGAAGCCACCGCCTCCGCCACTATATCCACCAGAATTTCACCAGAACTACTACTAGCTGTCGAGATACCTTCGAAAGAGCTGGTAGTGCTTGGAACATCATCACTTCAAGAACTGAGTCCATGTAAGTAAACTTTCACAATTTCTTTTGCTTTTCAACGAATCAGATCAATGAAAGATTGAACACTCACCGGAAACTATTAAAGTGCATTGTCCCCTGGAAACTATTATGAACGTTAATACTCTGTTGAAATACATCATTTTCATCAAACACCCACACCCACACCCACTCACCCACACACACATCACAAACAAACCCACCCACACCAAGTGTTTGTTGGAATGACCGAGGGAAATTTTGTGTACTCTACCATTGTTATGAATTTCCGGTGTACCTATTTTTTGGGGTATAATGTGTTGAAATTAGATTTCTCTTGGATTTTAATTGATTCTTTCACTAAATTTTAATTGATTTACATTTTGTTTGATCTATCCCCCTTGTGTTTTTTTAGTTCCCTCTAATTCTGGATTCCGTCAAACTAAGTGCCAGCTTGTAGAGGATTTTTGTTCTTTTTGCCTTTTTAAATAATTGTTACAATAAGAAATAACAAAAAACAATTGTTGTTCTTATGATAGAGAGTCATTTTTCAGTGCTTCATTAAGAACTATCTCTGTATATATTCTTTGTACTGGACATTGGATGTACTATTACTATTATGGATATGAAAGACGTTGAGTTAGGTCTACTTTCAGTTAAAGAAAAATTCATCCCGAGCATGACCGGTGAAATCTTTGTACTGGACATTGAATCAAGAAGGCGTGATTAATGGCTCTTGGTGAAATCTTTTGAAACATGGCTTGTAATTTCACTTATTTAAACTCCTAATAATGTGGTTTGGAAGCATTGATTAAAACTCTTGGACGACCACTTTCTATTTCGATTTGCAATGTTGATTTCAAAAAAAAAGTCAATTATTAAGCTAAGTTTTCTGTAATTATTGTCAATTTGTCCATCATGTTTTACGGTTGCTTATATCAATCCAAGTGATAATAACTGTAGTACCAAGTATTTTTCTTTCTAAGGGTAATATGAGTTCATCCCGAGCATAATCATACATCTAGAGTCTTTCTTTTCTCCGTCCATAACAATTGATATCTTTTTATTCTTCATTTTTTTAAGATAGTTATTTAGATTGTTGTTTCAAGCAGTTCTTTATGCAAATCTAGATGTATGATTATGATGGCATTTTACCAAATATTAGCATTCTTAATATCTATAATATAAAACAGAGCGGGGCTTCAACAAGCCGATCCTACGGTCTTCATTATTCAAAGGCTTCAACATCCAAAAGCTCACAATACATCTCATTCAAATTCAAAAATCCATATATTTTTCCCCTAAATCCATCTCATTCAACCATCACATCCAACCCAACCATCACATCCAACCCAACACAACCCAATGGCTCTTCTCTCTCATCTCAGTCTCTTCTCTCAGTCACTCCCAGCGACAACAAGCCATACCCTCTCTCTCTTTATCTCTCTCTTTTACGCTCCAGTGACACCACCAGGAACACCAGCAACACCACCACCACCGCCACTTCGTCTGCAACACCACCACATCGCTAGCTACAACAACACCACTCCCAGGTATCCCTCTTCTCTGGTTCTCTCCGCCCTGACTCTCTGCTTCTCTCTCTAACACACCCATCAACCATACACTCACACACAAATAAATTCAAAATTAGGGCTGTTAATTGGAGTAAATTGATGTTGTGTCTCTTCCTCTCTGTCTTCATCTCTGCACACACACACACACAAACCTCCCTCTCTGTCTTCATCTCTCCCTCTCTCGCCCTCCCTATTCCTCCCTGTGCATCCCGCTGCTGCTCCACCCTGCACATGAAGTGTTTGTTGAAATCTCTAAGAGCTCCTCCTCCTCCTCAATCACTGCTCATTTTATGTCAATTTATGGTTCCAATTTTCTAATCCAGGGTTTAGGGATATAAAACTGGGGCAAATTGTATTGATTTTAAATTAAATAATCAAAATTTTCATCATTTAAATGAGCTTGAAATTATAAAAATGAGCCAGTTGGGATTCGAAGACCAGCTCAAAGCATTAGAAACTCTTCCAATCTAAGGTATAACCAGTGCCCAACTCTTTCTCTGTTGATATATGAACTCTATTCAGTGTTGTTCAAAGTTCCAAGTTTTGTGTATGTTCCGGAGTTCTATGCTTTGTTTCTATAGTAGTATGATATATGAACTTTGGAGAATGCAATTTTTTATTTTTTTTCTGGTGTTGCCCATGCAAAAAGTCAGCTATATTGTTAACAAGTGGAAAATTTTGGTTGCTCTGTGTTAAAGTTTCACTATGCAAAGTGAAAAGCTTTTCTCTTTCCTCTGTTTAAATGATATGTTTCATTCATTAGTTGCTGTTGGTTCTCACATTAGCTTTTACTGTTTCCTGAAAGCTTATTTTTGCAGCTGCATCTGACTTGCATTGTGGAAGTATGCATTTCAAAGGCAAGGGCAGCTGCATCATGCCCAAGTATATACATTGTGTAAATTTATGGTTCTTTGATATTGGCCAGTTTATATCTTTGAATCAAATTGTGAAATTTATGATTTTTTTTTAAAAGTTTATGGCATTGTTGTCCACTCTCAATTTATTGTTATATTATTTTACTTTTGTGGGATTTGCGGTAAATAAGTAAAGTAAAATGTGAGTTTTGATAGTGTGAAATATTTTTTTTTTTTGGGTTTTGTTAGGTATAAAGAAATTTTTGTGTTAGTAGAAGTGTTGATATGAATGGACCACAAATAAAGGTGGGGACCGTATTCAAGATTCCTCCAACCATCATGATCGTACGCTCACATTGGATGTTCAGGTTAGAGTCTCTGTCTAAAGTATAATAAAGTCTTCTCTTAAATTATTGGATTATTGAATTATTGGATGTTTAGGTTAGGATTATTGGAATTAGTTTGTGCTTGATTTTAGAGTAATTGGGATTATTCGTTTCCTACTCTGTTGAGCTTGGGTTTAGGGCTCAAATATGAATATTTATTCATAATAGTGTAATTGGAGGTTTAGCATGAATAAAATTCTGGAAATTTTCACTTTTTGGTACTACGGATAATTCTTCATTTAATTTTTTTTGTTCATTTTTTTTTGCTTTCTTTTTCGTTATTAAGATCAGGCGTTAGAGTATTTATGGAAGGTTTGGAATTTTCAACTACTAAGGAGTCAAGGGGGCGGCCTAATAAATTTTTTTGTGTCAGATGAATAGAACTTCCATTTTTTGGGGTGTAGCAAAAACATTTTTTTTCGAACAAGGTAGCAGAACAGGGTGTGGATAGGTATCATGAGTTGTTTGGATTGAGGAGTTGTTGATCGAAAATTGCCTAAAACTTTTGGGTCTATGTGAGTGCTTCAAATTATGAATTTCCATAGTGGTTATGTGAGTGCTTCAAATTTTGAAATTCCATAGTTAGATTTTGATCGAATAGCAACCGAGTGAATGGTTGGATTTTTGTATTCAATTATTTTATTTTGATACAATTTATAGCATAACATGTGTTTGATGAAATGTCTCCAAAAGGAGCATAACATGTGTTTGAAACGTGTTGCATGTGAATAGGAACCATGACAATTTCTTCCACCAGCTGATGGATCTTGAGGAACACTTATGCCTCTGCTTTGCTGCAATCAACTGGGCCAGGTCTCTCCTCCGTCTTCATGAAACTCAGAATTCCTAAATTATTTTCTTGGATCTTTGAGTTGTTTTGTTACCTGTCACTAATTCAGCACAAGGTTTTCAAAATTTTTGACTGACCTGTGGAGAAAAACAAAAATACTATTTTGCCTATGATCTTTTAACAAGCTCCTGCCGGGATTACAATCTTTCTACCTATACCATTCTCTCTCCCGTCTCTATAATCAATAAGGACTGCAGTTCGTAGTGTTTCTTCTTTCTGCTAGGGAATAGGCAGTCCATCTTATTGCAAAAAGTGAATTGCACTGAAGTAGAACAGATAAGTTTACATTTAGAGGAATCACTGTTTCTTTATCCCAAGTTTGCCATATAAGGTTTTTTGCGGCTCAACAGAAGGCCTGATACAATCACCCAATCACCTTAGCTCTATTGAATCTTTTCAAACCATCTTTAAAAATATTTGTTGAACTGAAACTAATTTAGCTCTATCGTATCCCTTTCGCTGTCTTCATCACCCAACACAAACACGAGATACACAAACACAAAATTCCCCCCTATACCCCTGTTTTTCACAAATTACAGAAAGTGTACACACCCCCACATTTCGCACACACACACACACACACACGTTATTAGTTAGGTGTTTATTTGTTGTCAACCATAATGGACATCAAGTATTTGTTGGAATGCCTAAAAGAAATATTGTATACTCCACCATTTTTTTTTCAATTAGTTTTTAATTTTTTTTTGTTAGTATTTTTTGCTATAGAAAGTGATAAAATGGATTTTTATTTGGGAGGGAAGAAGACTTTGATAAAGAGAGTACTTTAGAGAATAATACATTGTTCTTTGTTTTTTTTTTCCTGGTATGTAAATTGTTCATTATTTTTTCCCAAGTATATTAGTGGAACAGTTGCATTCTTTTTGTTTAGTTTGTGGTTTAAATTAGAACAGATGATCAAGAGAGACTTTTTAATTTCAAGCAAGAGAATACTTTGGAATTGGAGGTTTGGCAGGGGCACTATATTCTATTTTTTTTTTTTTTAGAAAAAGAGAATTTTATTTCCAAAATTGATGAATTACAAGAAGCAAAGAACAAGTTGTTCTAAAAGTATGAAAAGATGGCTTTAATCCTTCAAGATGGATTAAACCATTTTTAATTACAATTAAATGGCCTCAGAAACTTGAAACAACTCCTACCTTCATCTCCCAACTCCATGCCTTCAAGTTCAGAAGCCTTCCTATGCAATGCCATTTCAGACTGAACAGAAACATGCTGCCAGACAGACAGCATACTCAGACCAAATGCCCAGTCATCAAACAAAACAAACAGCATGCCAATTGCCCATGTTTGAGGCAGCACCCAAAACAGACCAACATGCATAATGCCCAGACCAAAGATAGGTCCAGATAATATGAATTCAGACCAAGATAGACTCAGCCCCAACTCATGCAGAAACTGAAATGAACAGATCATGCAAAAAAAATTGCAGGCAGCACTCCTCTGACTGAAAGCTTCTATCCAGCTGCTAATTCAACAGAAAAGGCCTGTTGACCCTTGAGCACAATCCTCCTCCTAACAGCAGGCATCTGGGCTTGATCTTGCTGTAAAAGCACTCTCCCAGCCAAAGGCAGAATACCAGATCCTGAAAAATCAGTGAAACAACCAGCTTGAAGTGCAAATGAAGCTCGAAAATCAGCTACAGCATTGGCTTCTCTATACACATGACTGCACTGGAACTGTAAAACACCAAGAAGGTTCCCAATCTCTACCATAATTCCTTTCAATCTCCAAGGAATTCCAACTCTCCCCAACACCATTTGTATCAGAATCTGAGAGTCAGATTCTATCAGAAACTTACCACCCTCATAACCATACTGCCTGATCAGTTTCAATCATTCCAGTAAAGCTAAACATTCAGCATTCATGTTTGAACCAATCCCATAAAAAGCAGCTGCAGCCAAGATCACATGCCCCTTATCATTTCTCAGAACCATGCCACCCCCAGACAGACCAGTGCTGCCTTTGGAAGCACCATCCACATTCAACTTCAGTATATTCACAGGTGGGGGTTCCCATTTGATCCATTTCACTAAAGTGACCACAGCAACAGGAGAAGCAATTTTAAAATCCTGCAGCATTATCATAAAGACCTGCCATCTCAAGGCACTAACTACTTGTGAAAAAATTGCATAGGTGTTCAGACTCAGTCCTTCAAACCTCCTTCTGCATCTTTCCTTCCATAAGGCCCAAAAAATCAGCATGGATACACCCCTTACCAAAGAATGACTCAAAGACTGAGCTTTAAAAATTCTGATGAGTCTTATAAATCTACAAATAGGAGACTCACCTGGCAAAATATCAAATCCCATAACAGCAGCCACTCTCCTCCATACAGCAGAAGCAAAGGAGCATGTAACAAACAAATGCTCAACACTCTCCTCCTCCACCCCACACAAACTACATCTACTAGCAAGGGACACCCCCACCCTTTGGATTCTATCATCAGGGGCACTATATTCTATGTGTGTACATTAAGAATTGATAAATGTTATTGTCGTACATGAGCATAATGATGGTTAGTAACGAATTTGGCCTTTAGTGTGAAGTACATAATTTTCCTTGGTTTAGTTTAACCTACGAATTTTCCTTGCAGTTTGTCATAGGGTGGGGTTTTTGGTGAGGCATTGGACTTGGTCTTTCAATTGGGTGGTGGTGGTGAGCATTCTTTTATAGAGTTGCTTGGTTGTATTTATATTGATGTTTATTACTACTTGAGAAGTTCAATTTTGTATTGGATAGATTGCTTTGTGGGTAATATGACTGGGATTTTGGAATATTGAATTGAGCAATTAGCAGTTAAAAGTAGAATTTTTCTTGAATTTGCTTGAAATTGAGTATAATATTTGTGCGTGGATTTAAGTTTAGCTTTGGGTTTAATGATATTTTGATTTGGATTGTTATTCAAATTGCGAATTTGAGTTGATTCGAACTCCAAGTGTTTGTAATATTGTTTCAATGAGATGGATTTGTCTATTTGTTTGATTTTTTACTAATTGCTCAACTCTTTAATTTTTATTTTTTTGTACATATTTTTCAATTTCATTTTTCATATATCCAGTCTATTTTCTGTTTTTTAGTCTTGAACGTGTTTGTGTAATCCTAAATTTTCATATTTGTTTTGGTTGTTCTCTAGGTCCTACTCCAAAGTAAGTTCTTGAGTTCATGAATACGAAAAATCTCACTCTAGCTCATGTCAAGAGGCATTTATAGGTACAACACAACAAGAAGAAAAATATTATTTTCAACTCTCTCTTTAGATGATGAATTTGATTTTTTTTTGTGGTTGAATCTGGTGAGTTTCTTTGAAATATTGGTTTTGATTAGGCCTCTATGTCGTATTTGCATTGTTGTTTTTCTTATTTTCCTTTGTTAAGATTTTGTTTTATTAATTTTGTTTCATTTTCATAGCAGTGGTTTGTTCATGGAGGTTATAGTTATGTTGCATTTAGATTTGTTCTTAATTGTGACTTTAAAAATCTAAGGGTCGATTAGTAGCCTTTTAGAATGATAAAATATATAAATTGTGCATACTGGTTGAAATTTTTATGGGATTCTATTTTTAGAGGAATCATGGGGCAATTGTTATAGGATTTATGGGGCAATTGTGCATATCAAGGTGCTATACTCTAAACCTGTTTACTGTACAAAATCCCTTTCTGATCACTTTCTCGCAGACACAACATTCGCACACATCGACTCTGCATCTCGCTGAATAGTAGCACTTATACATACTTGCACACACTCACTAATGCGGCACTTACACACAAGCCCGTGCAACACTCGTGTGTGTGTGTGGAAGCATGTTTGGGGTTGTATATAATTAATTTTAGTTTCAGAAAATCGAAATTGATTTTTGTTTCTTATATTGTTTTCAGGTATATATGGAAGCATGCTTGGGGTTGTTTTCCAGTGAAGTTATATGTAGATAACATTCAATCATTTGATCCCTATTAGGCTTACAATAACCCTTTTTTTATCCATTTCTTTCATTCTCTCGAAATCATGGATTAATTTTCTATTTTTTTCAATAGATTGAAGCATAAAGTATTGCATAAATGTTGTTGATTGAAATCTTTGGATTTAAGCATTGAGTATTCTTGGGTACATGCAACATGATTATTTTTATGATGTTATGGACTTCATTTACGTGGTTGCGTTAGTTGGTAAATGGTTGTGTTAAGCAAAATTGTGGCGTGATAGTTAGACATTTAGTAACATTTTTGGGTATGAGAATAAATTGTGTATATAGGTTGAAAATTTTCTGATGTCCCATTTTTAGAGGAAACTTTGGCCAATTTTTTTAAAAATATATAGCGGATTTAACTTATTGTCCAATGAATTTATTGTTAATTGTTGGTTTTGTTGTTTGTTACTCAGCGTCTTTAGGCACAAACACAAGATCAATTGAACCAATCATTTTGATTTGTTTCAGTTTTGCTTAGATTTTGAACTTATTGTTATATTAATTTTTATATGGGAGTTGATATGGATGTTAATTAAATATATGTTATTGCGGTAGTTGATGAATAGTTTTATTAATGCAGAATTGAGGCGTGCCCAAATTCAGTGCTCGATGTTTTTTGAATTGCACTGTGCCTTTAGGCACGGGTTATCCCTAGATTAAAGACAAATTACATTTAAGGCTGTGATGGAGAAATTGTTTTTATAATGATGTGCAGACAAATGACTCATTTTGATAAACTAGATTAAAGAATGACTCATTTTACGAATGTACTATATATAATTACGTGTTTTGGTCATTCTTTAATGTTATTTATGTTTAGGTACAACTATGTGGATTTGTGTGTGTTTTGTTTGTTCCGTGTTTAGTACGATGAACTAATTATACATGGTTATGAGGATATGTTTGGTTTTGATGTGAATTGATGGTTGAGTATGGAATTAAGTTGTGATGTATGATGATTGTGGTGGAAATAAAATTGAATTGTAGTGGTACGAGACATTATTATAATTGTTCTGTATGATTGTGAGTTTTGCCAATTTTTTTGAAAAATTAGTTGGGGCTTAATTGATTTCAATCTATTTAATTAAAGCAAATGTTGAAAAAATTATTTCAAATTAACCATTTATTTTAGGTTGCAAAGTGCCTTTAGGCACAATAATATTCTTCAAGTTCTAATTCAAGTTTTCGTTATTTCATGTCATTATACAAGGACAATTAGTATATCAACTTAATCGAATTTGCGTGATTTTTTATTTACTCTTGAGTTTAGTATGGCTAATTAATTTCATGATTATGAGGATATGTTTAGCTTGATATTAAATTGCTGATTGTTTTGGTGGTTAGGTATGAATCGTTAATGTTAAGGGATTGTTTCGTTTGTTTTTCAATTCTGTATATAGGTTAGTATTTCATGGTCTTCTATTTTCAAAGGAAACCAAGTTGAATTTTTAGCTTTGATTTGATTGTATTGTGCATTCAAGAGACTGATTTTTGTAGATAGGTTGAGATTTTTCTGAGTTTTTATTTTTAGAGTAAACTTTGTCAAAATAGTTTCCAAATAATATTTGGGGACTATATCAATTTCAATTGCTTAAATTAAAACAAATTAAATTAAATTTTTTGGGGAATTAATTGGTTGGTTTACATTGTACTGTGCCTTCAGGCACGGGTTATCCCTAGTAACTATTATAAAACTGACAAAACGGGACCATTTTAAATTATAATATTTATTTTTATACTTTATCGTGAACCATTCAAACATATGTAATACATGACAAACATTTAGTATATTTAAAAAAATAAACAAAATTGTAAGTTAGATTATATTTTATTGCAGAATTGGATATCAAACAGTCTAATAGGAGGTCTAAAATTTATATTCTATAGGATATTAAAGGAATATGACATGTTGAGATATAGTTGACTTTACAATATAATTTAAGAAGAAAATAGAAAATCAAAGGGCGTGTTTGGATTGCATCTCAAAAAATAGTATTCGAAAACAGTTTTTGAGAAAAGTTTTAAAAAAGTGTGTTTTGATATTTTTTTAGACGAATAACTTGTTTGACTAGATGATTCTAAAAACAGTTCCATAAAATAAAAAACAATAAAATCTATTTGGATTAACGGTTTCATATAAAAATATTTTAATATATTAAACTTGATAAACTACACACACAAAAATTCTAGCCATCGACTACCCATTAACTCATACAGATCTCCAAGCAAAAAAAAAAAACTCATGCAAATTATTAACGAAGAAGGAAAATCTTGAACCAGTTGAAGAAAAATTTCCACATAAGATATTGGCTACTGAATCATACAGATCATTAAGAAAGAAACCCCCCCAAAAAAACACAGATCTAAAATACAACTAAAAAATTCACAACAATCCAAGCTTTGAAGCCAACCCATAATGGAAAATCATAATCAAAGTCAACCATAATAAAATGATGTCTTGAATCTATTTAGGAGAGGTTTTGAGATGACGCCTTGAAGCCGCTGGATCTAACATGAATAGACCAAATATGTTTGGATCTAACACAAATCGTCGGAGATCTTGAATCAGTCACTGGAGATCTTAAACTAGCCGGAAAAGATGGCCTTTAGCCTCCGGAGATCTTGACGCTTTGTGTGTGTTTGTTCCCTTTGAGAGCCAAAGTGGAGAGAGAGAAAGTCGAGGAAAGAGAAAGGCAAAAAAAAAAACCTTTTATACTCTTCTTTGGGGACATGACCTGTTTTGTTGCTAAGGAAATTCGAAGGAGAAACCTCATTAATAAGACATGTTTTGCTCCGTGTTTTATATTTTTCCTTTCTTTTGTATCCAAAACACCCCAAGATAAGTTGAGCTTGTTCTCGAAAATTAGATCTCAGTTCTCATTTTTTTTGAAAAATTGGAGAATGAAAATTCTAACCAAATAGCACCTCTCTTATTTTTACTGGTTTGAGAACAAAAAACTGTTTTTTGGAACACAATCCAAATACAGCCAAAAGTTTTTACCACACTATTTGCCCAAGTTTATGTATTGAGACTTGTGAGTCTCAATTGCTCTTCATGAACTGAGTTAGTACAGGTAAGAAGTCAGTGTCTTGGGATGCAATTGACAAGCAACGATAGTTTAATGATGCTTGTCAATGAACATAAGGGAAAAGAGGCAACAAAGTTTTTAACTTGGTGGATCACCTTTTATTCATATCATTTTGTGGCAGTCAACCTGTGGAAATTTGTGCTCACTTTTTGGGATTATGTGTATGTTACCACTGATGGCTCATTAGTTCCATTCTTTCATGCTAATCACTTCATTTTGGTATCTCAAGATTGATAGTTTTGTCATTATTACAATTTAGATTCATGTGTATTGTAATGTTGTTTTGTTCTAATACATCGTTAACCATTCATTTTAGCTATTTGATATATTGTTGCATACGTAGGCATGATGTTGTGAAGATTCTCGAATATTGCTCAATTGTGATGGATTATAAGTTTGGGTATTTGGTTAGAATCTTGATTTTAAGGCTTGAGGTGCATATCAAAAAGGATAATCTTTTTGATACATGTCAGAGAAATACATAAGCTTGGTGCTCTTGAACTTGATAGAGGGATGAGAATGCATTGTTTTTTGGCAAGCACCTTGAGATGCTTATGCTTGTGGTAAAGAAAACAAAGTAGTGCTCTTGATAATAATACTTTTGATACATTTGGGGAGGGTGGTAGCTTATGGTTCTCGACAGCTTAAAAACCACGAGAAAAACTATCATACGCATGACATGGAGTTGATGACTGTTGTTTTTGCCTTGAAGGCATGGTGTCATTATTTGTACGAAAAATATTTTGAGGTTTTTTCAGACCACAAGAGTCTGAAGTATATCTTCACACAGCGAGACCTCAACATGAGGCAGCACAAGTGGATGGAGTATTTGGAGGATTATGACTTCATTTTGCATTACCATCCTGGTAAGGCAAATGTGATGGTTGATGCACTCAGCCGGAAGTCACGGGAAGTCTTGGCTAGTATAGCTTGCTGAGAGTGGTAGATGCTCGAGACTGTAGGGCATTTTGGGCAGTTTGGTGGCTACACTTTCCTTACTGAACAAGGTGATCGAGTCCCAAGGGCGGGACACAGAGATATTGTCCATCAAAGACCAGGGACAGTCAGGTACAAGTGACGAGGGCTTGGGTCATTCACGCTGATGACAGTCTTCGATTCAGGGGAAAGATTGTGGTTTTCCAGTCTACGAATATGAGAGAGGAGATCCTTAGGGAGTTTCATTACTCCCGTTTTCTATGCATCATGGTGGCATGAAAAATGTACCATGATCCTCGCCACCAACATTACTGGAGTGGGATGAAGAGACATGTGGTGTATGACTTCTTAAACATTGCGTCGTGTGCATCTAATCGGTTCTGTAGAGATTGAACCAATTTTGTTAGGGCAGGATTATCACCCTCGACACGGAGGGAATCGTCTCGCGAAGTGTCGTTCTGTTCCTCAATATTATCAGGTTTGAAACTAGCTGAGGATATCCTGTCGTCGTGCTGTTCATCCTAGATTTCGTAAATATCTACTCTGATGTCACTATCCAAAGGGAACAACACACGGTAGTTTGGATTCGAGTCCTCTTGTTGAGCGTCGGAACTTACTAGTGATCCAATGGTGCTCTTTAACCTTGTCATTATTTTTTTGTTCGGGAATATTCTCACAGACGATGCCAAATGTAAGTGGTAAAATTACAATACCTCATACGTTTGATGAAGAAAATTGTATTCCTCTATCAAAGTCCTCTTTGTAAAATGAACAAACTGCATAGGATCGAAGTGTTTCGATCAAAGGCACTCCGATGCTTAAGTCAGTAACTATTTGGAAAGAATATGTATGCAAAGAAGATTCTACGTACCTCCACACTGCATCATGCACGCTTTATATTGTCATTGCCCTGTTTTTAGGGTTTCTCTTACTGGCGAGGGAGATGACACATCTCCCCTCACTCGGGAGTGTTTGTTGGGGATCGCTGAAATCTCTATAAATGCTCCCTCAATTGTAGTTATGTTGAGCTATTGACTTCGCCTAGTTGTCACACCTAAATTCCCTAATTGTAGGCGTTTTTCCCGTTATTCGGTTTAGGTTATGTTTTCAAGCTGAGCTCTATGCAATTATGCTCGGTACCATGAATCGAGTTGTCATAGTTCGGTTCAGCTCATCCCCAATTGTTCCTATTTGTAACCTACGTGATGTGTCCTTTCAAGAACACATGAGTGTATTATCTATACACGTAGCATAGATTTATGCCTCTTCAGTATATTTAGATGATGTGGCTGGGTTACTGGGTAGACGATTATATCGCTACCATGTGCAAAGAACAAAGGTAATGTGGACCAATCTGGCTCGTGAGACTCTTTTTGGGTCCACATTTGGACGACCTCAAATTAACATGTTTTAGTCTTTTTCTATTTATATATATATAGAGAGAGAGATAGAGATAGAGATAGAGAGAGAGAGAGAGAGAGAGAGAGAGAGAGAGAGAGAGAGAGCAATGATTAGAAATATTTAACACGATTAGAAAAACCTAATGATTAGAAAAACCCATTATTCATGCTCGGTTCATTTATTGAACGAACTTTAAAATTGAGCTCGAATAAGATTCATTTAATAAATGAAATGAATTTGAATGAGCTTTTATCCAGGTCAATTCTTCATGAACAATTTGGTTCATTTGGAACCCTAATATGTGGTAAGATGTTACGTTTATACAAAAATCAAAAACTAATGAATCTATATTATCTTGTAAACCAAAACTGTCGAGAAGTATCCAGCAGAGCTACTTGTAGTGGCTCTCTACACCTTATGCAAATTCCTATCCATACTGAGTAAAAAAAAAACACAAAAACAAAAAAAACCTTCTAAATAAGTGATAGAAATAGAAAATGAAATATTTGTTTTTTTAGCAAATGCGACCAACAACCAATTGAAATTAGATTGAACGTCCCATTAAACTACAATTTCTTTACCAATTCAACATTATGGGACTGTAAAAAGCAAAAAACAATTATGCAAATTCAAAATAAGCCAAAATATAGGCCATGAACCAATATTTCTATTTCTGTGTGCACTTGTGGACTGATAAGTAATAATCAAAGCAAAACGAGAGAGAGAGAGCAAAATACCTTCAGTGGGTCGCTGGAGTTATGATTAGAACTCGTCGGAGGAGAGAGACAGAGATATAGAGAGTGACACAGATTTGAGGTGTGCTGGTGAGATTTGCGAAATCCTTCTCCGGAGTGATCTTCGTTAGAGGAGTGGTCTTCGTTGGTGGAGTGGTCTTCATTGGAGTTAGGCGCCTGTGGAGGACTGGTCTTCGTCGGAGTAATGGAGAGAGTAACTGAAAGAGGGTATGTGATTTGAGATTTTTTGATTTAGAAGAGTTGGGGCTTTTGTGAATTAGCAAAGTGGTTTCTGATTTTATTTGCCTAAAACGTCATTTCGAATGACGACTTTAAAAATGTCATTTAAAATGACGTTTTATGCCTATAATTTGTGAATGTGTTGTTTATGCCTGAACTTCGTTAAGAAATCGTTTATTTTTATAATGAATAACAAATCGTCATTTTAAATGACGATTTTAAAGATGTTATTTTCAATCACGCTTTTAAAATTTTATCCAGTTTAAAAATGTCATTCAAAATAACGTTTTTACCCATGAAAGTGTCATTCTAAATGACAATTTTAAGAACAGACTAAATTTGAAAAATAAGTTAAAAAGTGACTGATATTGGAAATAAAGTATGAGTAGGACTGGGTATGGTCAAAAGCTCCGGTAATGAGGCAGCCCAGACACAAAAGGGACTATTATGGAAAAGAATAAAAAATCCGTTGAAATATATAATATAAAATAGGACAGGTTTTAATAAACCAATCAAACGGTCTCAAATAAACTCATTTAACGGTCACCAAAAATTCTCTTAAAATCATTCACATTATATCGTGCTTTTTAGGCACGGGTTACCCCTATTAATAAATAGGACAAATGGCACTTTGCCCCCTGAAAAGATTGAAAAAAATTTAATTTGCACCATAAAAGATTAATTGTTCCAAATTGCACCCTCAATGTTAATATTTGGAGACAATGTGGCCCCAAGACTGACGGACGTCGAACTTGCTGTTAACCCAAGCTATCACGTGAGATGCACGTGATAACCTGAAGGGCAATCATGTAAAAACACACAGACCCAATTCCCCCTTTTATTCTGGCGCCATGGCTCCATCGATGGAATTGATTTTGCCCTAATGACATCACGTGGTGCAAATGCTTCCCAATTCTGTTCATCTTCCAAAGGCCTCCATTGCTGCTTTGGTTGAAGGTTGCGAGTGAGTTGAAGCTTAAAAATTGAAAAATGTCTTGGGTGGTAAGGGAAGAAAAATACAGACAAGAAGCACCGAATTATGGTAAGAAATTCCTTGTGCAGTGTGAGTGTTTATGGTAAAGATTTTATTCAGATTTGAGTGCATGTGTTCTGTATTATATTATTTAGAAATGAGTTTGTGTTTTGTATTATATTGTTTGTGTTTTGTTTTTATCTGATTCACGTGAGTGTTGAAAGCGATGGCTGTAAATGGGTTGTTTTGTTTGTGGGGTCAAACATACCCATGTGAATACAGACAAGAACCAGACATACCCATGTGAATGTTGTCTTTTTGTTTGGATTTGGTTGCAGACCATGGGGATGGTTTTTTCATAATCAAAATGCATCATGGTAGCCAATTCCAACATGGGAATGATCGAGTGTACGTTGGAGGGAGGGTGAATCACATTGATTTGTGTCACATAGACGAGCTTTCTTTGATAGAACTGGGGAATATGTTGAAAACAATGGGATTGGGGTACTATGGGATTGTCAGATTCCATCTTAGAATTCGTAATGGATGGAAAGGTTTAGATGACAATGAGGATGTCTTGGGTTTGGGCAGTTGGGTCAACAAGCACAAAGTGCTTGATGTTTATGTTGAACACACCAGAGGAGATGTCTCTGATCAGAGCCAAGCAGAGTCAAATTGTATTCCTACTGCACAACAGTTTGATGGGGGAAATAATGTGGGTGGTAGTGTTATGGCTTCTGATAATGCATTAGACAGTGATTCATCACAGTATTAGAAACACTCAGACAACTCGACTTCAGCTGATGAGTACTTCTATGACAGTGAGTATGATTTGGATGGAGTACAACTGCATGATACAATGGTTGATGAAGATGTGAGACTCAAGAATGAAACAAACAAAGGGGAAGTGGTTGGTAATGGCACTGGAAGAAACAAAAGGAAATGGGTTGAGAAAGATAATACAACAACAATGGGTACTGCTGATGAGGATATTGGTGAAGACTGTGATTTAGATGAACTAAAGAGTATTCCAAACTCATCATTAGAGGAAGATGAAGATAGGGTGACATACCTAGTGTTTAATGCCAAGACTGACATGGGTGATCCACAATTCAAGTTAGGTATGTTATTTAAAGACTCAAGGGAGTTCAGAGCTGTTGTTAGACAACATTCTATTAAATGGGGTAAACAGATAAAATTTGTCAAAAATGAGAAATATAGAGTGAAGATCATATGTAAAGCAGGTTATGATTGGATGATTTATGCGTCATGCATGCAAGGGCATAAAATAATGCAAGTTAAAACATACATTAACAATCACAGCTACAACAGATCTTTGAAGGTGAAGGCTGCAAATGCTAAGTGGCTAGCTAGTACATATGTTGAGAGGATTAGATCAAATCCAACATGGCAAATGAAATCACTTAAGGAAACAGTTGAGAAGGAAAATGTTCTGAAAATGCATAGAAGTCAGGTGTATAGGGGAAAAATTAAAGCAATGACATATGTCAGTGGGACTAATAAGGAACAATATGCTTTTCTCTGGGATTATTGTGAAGAACTAAAGAGAGCCAACCCAGGAACTACATGTATTATTAAAACCAAATCTATAGGGGGTGATCAAGTCAAATTCAAAAGATTATACATTTGTTTTGGTGCATTAAAGAGATGTTTGATTGAAGGATGCAAACCTTTAATTGGTGTGGATGGGTGTCATCTTAAGGGGGGACAAACTGGTATTTTATTGTCAGCTATGGGGATTGACGCCAATAACCAAATGTACCCCTTTGCCTTTGCTGTTGTGGAGAAAGAAAAGAAAAAGTCTTGGAATTGGTTCCTTCAACTGGTGAAAGACGACTTGAACATTGTTAATTCACATGCCTGGACATTTATCTCAGACATGCAGAAGGTTAGATGTAATTGACTTCATTTTTTTGACCTTTGTTTACATTTATATCTTCTATGTGGTCATTATTTGTATACCTTTGTTGCAGGGAATTTTAGATGCAATTGAAAATCTTTTTCCAAATGTTGCGCATAGGTTTTGTGTAAGGCACTTGTATACCAACTTCAAAACAGTGCATAAGGGTTTAGCATTAAAATATTTGTTGTGGAGGGCTACTAAGTCTACAAACATGATTGATTTTAAAGGAGTAATGGATGAATTATGTAGGGTTGATGAAGATGCATACAAGTGGTTGTGTGATAGACCAACAGTCAATTGGTCTAGGTCTCACTTTAGTACATTTCCTAAATGTGACATGTTGTTGAATAATTCATGTGATAATTTTTAATGGGAGCATAGTTGAGGCTAGAGACAAGTCTATTATAACAATACTTGAGAAAATTAGGGTGTGACTCATGGAAAAAATACACAGGCAAAGAGATTACTTGAAGAACTACAGAGGCTCTATATGTCCTAACATACAAAAGAGATTGGAGTTTGTCAAAGTGGAGGTTTCATCTTTCATACCTACTTGGAATGGAGAACACAAGTTTGAGGTGATGGGGATGTATGGTGAGCAGAGAACTGTAAATGTGAAGGATAGAAATTGCAGTTGTAGGAAGTGGGACTTAACTGGAATTCCTTGCAAGCATGCAGTTTTAGCTTTCAGCTACTTGGGGTTACAACCAGAGGATAATCTTGCTGATTGGTGCAAGGTTGAAACATTTTTAAAGTGTTATAGTCATCTCATGAATTCAATCAATGGGAAAGACATGTGGCCTAGGACTGGATATGCTCTTATTCTTCCTCTAGACGTAGGCAAAATGTCTGGCAGGCCCAAGAAAGCTAGGAGGAGGGAAAATGATGAACCCCCATCAGGAACTAAATTAAAGAGGAAGTACAAGGCCATAAAATGTGGTAAATGTGGACAAATTGGACATAATAAGAGAAAGTGCCACACTCCAGCTACTGCAGAGAACATTGGCCCATCTCATACACCAATACCACCAGCTTTTTACAGAGGACAGTGGCCCATGTCATGCACCAATACCACCAGCTGATACAGAGGATAATGGCCCATCTCAAAGAGGTCCAATTGGATCAAAAGGTTTTGTCATTTATAGAGGTCCAAGGGTCAAGTTACCTGTAAGCATTATTGTTGTCCAATTACAACATAAGGTATTTTTTTAATTTTTTCTACAAAGGTGGTTTAACTTATATTGTGCAATGTGGTCTATGGTCCAGGTCAGAAGGAAGAATGTTGTACAAGATGCTGCTAGGAATACTGCTGAGACTAATGAAAGAGGACAAGATGCTGCTATGACTACTGCTGAGACTAATGAAATAGGACAAGATGCTGCTAGGATTACTGATGAGACTAATGAAAGAGGACAAGATGTTGCTATGACTACTGCTGATACTAATGAAAGAGGACCAATTGCAGCATACAAAAAGGACCAACGCCAACAAAAAGGACACGCCAGCAGACCTCCCAACAGTTGGGTTCAACCCACCAATTCCACCTGAGAAGACCTCCTAGACATATTCAACATTTAGAGCTCAACAAAAGCAGTACCAAAACCAATTAGCAGCAATAGTTCAATAAAAAGTTTCATCGTTTCAGCCAAAGAAGAAGGCTACAACAAAGAAAAAATTAGGGGCAGCTGGGAAACAATGATTGACTTTTGTGCTTCACACTTTTGTTCTTGTTTTTGGACTTGGATAGTGCACCTGTATTGCACTTGTTTTTTGTATATGGTTAATGCACTTGTGCAAGGTTGATTTCTGATTTTGTGTATATGCATGTGACGACCAGTATATTAATTAATCATTGAAACGCTAATTAGGTCATTAATTATGATTCAATATAATTGAAATTTATTTTTAAGAACAAATGGACCTCAAATATAGACTCTTCACGCAAAAATAAGTCAAATAACTATAATTTAGGTCAAATTTCGTAATCATATAATGAATAAACATATAAATATCTATATATATAAATATATATACATATATCTATATACGGGTGTGTGTGTGTGTGTGTCTATGAAAGGACAAAATCATAATCTAGATTTGTTTTGATTTGGCAACGTGCAACAAAAAAAAGAATGGTGAAGGACTGGACGGCTGTCCAAGTGAGGTAAGCTACATGGCGTAAGCCATGATATCATGGAGCTGGGCTTTGGCTATAAATAGCCAAGCTCAGGCCAAGCAAAAACGCACAGAAGAGAAGGAGAAGAAAGGAAGGGAAAGAGAGGAAGGAAGGGAGAGAGGAGAGAAAAGGGGTCCAAATTTTGTTGACCTAAGAGTTAGTTCTTGTGATCAAATTTTTCAGGTAAGATTCTTTTAATTATTCTGTAGAAATTCTATAGATTCGAGTAACTTTAAATATCATTATTTTTCATTATTATTTTAGCTTAACTAAGCTCTTATTACCTATTGTTATTCTAAAATATTATTTTAATTGTTTTGTCACAGTACACAGTATCACGTAAAAGGCAAGGCAGAGGTAGGGTTTCTTTTATCTTTTACTGTCATTGATGCATTTCATGCATATTTGGGGGCTTCATATTAAATCTATTTTTTTATAATATCTTATTATATCGTTTTAATCATGGGGTCAAACTGGGGTTTTATAAATAAATCGTGATTATGTACATGTTGAAAATTTTATTTACAGACCCTAATTATCTTGTGAACCCACGTTGCATAACAAATGTTTTATTTAATGTTTGATTTGTTGTTGAGTCTGACTACGATATAAATTACCTTGTGATTTTGGTAAAGTTACTTTGAATGCACATAATCGAGGGCAGAGGGTTAATAGATGCGTAATCCTTGAGAGGATTCGCAGGATTCCTATTAGTCCTTGGGTTCACTGGTTAGTAATATCGGTTGTCGTGGTTGCCTGTGTGGCACCACATAATTCCCGGTATTGGTGTTTCCAAAAAGCAAGAAGGGCATTGGGTTCCCTAGGGTGCAAGACCCCAAAGTTTTCTCCGGAGGCGGTTCATGCGTGGACCAGAAAATTGACGGATTAATATGATCGATATGTGCTGAAATTTATTTATTTATTTGATTCATTACTTTGTCATATTCCTGCATTTATCCGTTGTTTAATTATATTATGCATTGTTTTAAAACCTTGGTAGTCATTGATAAACGTTATCCTACTGAGCTGGTGAGCTCATCCCTATCTAACATTTTTCAGAAATATGAAGTCGGGTCAGAGGATAGGCTGAAAGAACAACGGATAGAGGTTGCGATTATTATGTTGTATCAAGAATAATTGAAATGATTATGTGAAGATTATGTACTCGTATGTGGAATATAATAATATAAGGAAGGTTATCGTAAGTTCGGTGTGATTTTATTATTTAATCACGCCCGGGTAAGTTTTTTTTAAGGAAAAAAAAATCGGGGCGTGACAATGCACTTGTGCAAGGTTATGCTTGCATTTTCTGAGCATGAATGTATGTCAAGTTAGAACTGGAATATTACATAAATGAGCAACATTTTTTGAACATGAATGTATATCAAGTTAACTATATAATTATTGTCTTCTGCATTACATTACATCTGAACAACATAATTCAATGCTTCATTTACAACAAAATGAAGACATCACATTCAGTTACAAGTGCCCACATAGTCACATTAACTTCAAATTAACACCCTTCATTCCACTCATATTCCCATCTAAACCATCCTATTCAACTCCAGCCTTGTACGAAATAATCAGAAAAATGAGCAGCAAACAAGCAATGAGACATCTTTTCAGTACATTTGACTTGTTCCTGTTTCTCTCATGCTCCAACTCTGTCTCCAACCTGGTCACTCAATGTAGCAAATCGGGTATTATTTGTCAAGCTCGACTACACATTGGAGGGTCCACCCATACAAAATAACCACACAATCCACCATTCTGCATACATTAAAGCACAACACCATATAATGATTTAGAAAAAAACAAAACTTTGCAAAAATGTAGATATTCACATTGACAAAAAGTTGGCTATGAGAATGGAATTTTTAAGAAATCAAGAAAATAAGGACAACAATATAACCCCATGGTTATCACAGAAAAGAAATCGCCTTCCAAGATTTAAGTCTGTCTATGAAGTTTTCACTGATGCTCTCTTTCCGCAGTAACATAAGCCCTCCATTCTTTCTCCTCTGTTCTTCTACTCCTTCCTTCTTCAACGCTGACATGACATGAAATGAAAGTTATTAGGGTAAAATCAATTACATCGATGGAGCCAGAATAAAAGGGGGGATTGGGTCTGTGTGTTTTTACATGATTGCTCTTCATCTCACGTGATAGCTTGTGTTAACAGCAGGTGCGACGTCCGTTAGTCTTGGGGTCACATTGTCACCAAATATTAACATTGAGGGCGAATTTGGAACAATTAATCTTTCGTGGTGCAAATTAAAATTTTTTCAATCTTTCAGGGGGCAAAGTGCCATTTGCCCTAATAAATAAAGGGGTACTTCTGCAATTTCAGACAAATTCTAATACATAAACGGCCCTCTCTTCCTCTATCTGTCCCCCCCCAACCCAATACTACATCGTCGGTCCGGTTATATATCTCCGTAATAGGTCACTCCTCGTGTCCAAGCCTAGCTCATTCACTTCACACTTCAAATCGATCCACACACACATGCACTGTATGCTTATATAAATACTCTGTCTCTCTCTCTAGAGTGATCAGCGAGCAATGCGGGAATGGCTCAGTACAGGCAATCAGGATTCGAGAGAGACAGAGGAGGGGTCCGAAACGGCGTCGCATCGGATCACGTGTCCATCGGGATTCGTGCGAATCCATTGAAGCAATCACGAAATCAACATCATAATCGAAGGTTGAAGAACCGGAAGCTCTCGATCGGCGCTCTTATTCTCATTCTCTCTCTGGCTTTCGTCGTCTCCGTCTCTGCTTTCTTCTACCTCTCCTCTAAAGACCAAGGTTGGTCACTGGGTTTATCCTGTAATACGATCGTTTTCTAATGGCAGTTATGGTGTGTGTGTGCATGTATATGTGTATATATGTATGTATATTCTGTCTGCTGCGCCTTGTGGAAGTAATGTTAAAGCTTAGATTTATACCAGTCCCTTCTGGTTAATGAAATAACGCTCTAAGCTAGAATTTGTGTTATGGATTGATAAATTAATTCCAATTTTGATTCCCATACATGGATGCCAAATGCTGTGATCAATGAATGTGTGGATCAGTTGGTCAGAATTTTACATTTTATTTTGGTTGCGTGTAAAAATCCTATAGATATGTTCATAGATGTTTATATATCTACTTACTATTCTGTGAAAGAATCAAATTGTATGGAAGATGAATTCCTCCACAAATACCTAACTTTTATGAATTTTTCTCTATCTAATTTTTTTCGCATTCCAATATAACCACCTCCCCAACTTCCCACTCACCTATTCTTAATTGTTTTCTCTTTTTTTTAGCACCGGAAAATAAGTAAACAAATTGGAGTGGGGGCGGATAGAGATGCTGGGAGGGGTGAGGATGTGAATCTGGTGCATTGAAGGGTTCGTCCCTAGTAGGTGTATATATGTATGCACAGTATGTAAGGCAGCAGCTAAAGAGATGATGCTGTGCTGGTTTATCCTGGAAATGACTGTCTTAAAGAGTCTTCATTAGTGCCTCCCTGAAAATAAGTTGGCTTCATTCATTAAATGGTTTGGTTTGCAAAATTTTAAGTGTAACTGATGTAGTAAAGTGTTCGCTACATACTAGCAGTCCCGATTAAGAATCCTAATTAAGAGAAGCCATCTTAGTATTGTTACTCAGTGAAAATGAAGTTTCACATTCTAAGATTAACTGTTTCATATTTAATTTTCACCTGATCAGCTTATCATTATTGCGGGAAGGATTTGAATATAATTTGATCATCTGCTTATAGTTCATGTGTTGGTGCAGAAACAAAGGATTTTCATGCTCAAGATGATGATTCAGGAAATGATAACGACTTTCTTACAAATGTTACACGGACAGAGAGATTTAAAGTCCTTAAGTTTGGGCATGGTTCTGTTGCACATGGCCGAGATTCACGGTACTGGGACAGGGATGATAGGAGAAGAGATGAAGATTACAGTGAGGACATGGTGGAGCATTCTAGCGTGGATGCTCATGATGGGTCCATTGATAATGGTCATGTTTCCTTGAAGGGGAAAGATGATGATAAGAAGTCTATTATTGCCGAATCTCGTAAGGGTTTGGATACTAGAGGTGGTGGGTTGTATAATGAAGCTGGGCGCGATGAACTTAAAACATATGAAGCTGAATATGAGGCCTCCCTAAAGGGTGTTGGGCATTCAAGAAAAGAACATAGCAATACAAATCAGCAATCAGATGATGCGGATGCGGAAACTGAGAATGAGGGGATGGATTTTGATGATGAGTATGATGATGGCATCTATTTACATGATGCTCGAAATGAAGAATATCAGGATGCCGTACATGATGATGGGGACCATTCAGAAGTAGTAAAATCCGGCTTTATAGATGCCAAAATCAAAGATCGAAATATTGCTGAGAAGGTTGAGGTAGCTTCTAGTGATTTGTCTGGAGAAGATTCTTCTTCTAACTCTGTACATTCTGATGAAGAAAGAGTCACACATGTCAGTGTTATTGATGGTCAATCTGTAAGGTCTACTTCTGAAAGGCGTTCAGTTTCGAAAAAGAAGTCAAAGCGCCGCAAATTTTCCGGTAATTTTTTGGTTTCCTCTAGTGAAAGTATGGGTATTTGTGTTCCAATTTTGGTAATGGCTAACAGACCAAAATAACAGGGATGTCAATTGATGTGTGTCTTTTGTGTGTAGGAAATTCATTTGCATTGAGCATTTTTAGATTCTATATGAACTAGATATCGAAGTCATATGAGTTTGATTTAAGAGGATAACAGAGATAAAATTTAAAAACATTCTGCTGACCATGCAACTGCTATTGCTCCAGTTGCTGGCATGCCATCCTAATGCTGCCCCTATTGCTCCGGTAGTTAACAATATTGTCCTTTACACTTCCTCCATTGTTATGGTTGATGTGAGGCTCACATCTTATGATCCGTGTTCTCCCTTTTCTTGCTAGTCTAAGGATACATTTGTGATTTTAATGACGTTTGATGTTTAAGATCCTTGACTAAAAGCCTAGACAATTTTGACACATGAGGAACTATTAATTACTTGGTATCTTGAACCTTTTATTTTATTAATTTAGAAAATATATCCTTCAAAATTTTCATGTTTTCACTTCTAACCATTGATAGCCATAATCCAATGAGTTCCAATGGTACTTGGAATTCAAATACACAATTTTGTATTACATGTACGTCATAACTTCTTGTTCACAGTAAAGTTACATATTATGGTTTAAATTTAGAAAATTTAATGTTACGATTGTTTAGTTCCTTTTGACTATGAATGTGCTTTTTTTGAATGAAACAAGTTTATTTACTGAATGAAGTTTGATTTTTTCATAATTCACGAAAAAACTAAAATTTATCAATTGGTTGAGCTGAAGGAGTGCTATTTTTATTTCTTTTCTATTTTTCCTTCAGGATTTGTCTTTTTTTTTTTTTTTGAAAATTTATCCAGAATTTTGAAGCTACATAGTCTTCCTTATCTTTCCCTAAATATATGAACGAATTTAAATTGCAACTTTTTTATGGTTCTTATTTCTTAGATCAAATTTCATCCCAAACTTGCTGACCTTTCAGTTTAGTCACCTTTTATTATCATTTATATTCTACCATCTTTGATCAATTAATTCACTAATATTTAGAATCATAAAAAATTTATAATTACCTGAAAATTTTTAGATATATTTTAATACTATTCTGTAATGCTTTACTGTTTTTTAGTTCATTGTGCCCTGTGCAAATGAATTTTTATGGCGTTTGGTTTAAAATTTCTAAGGTCTGGCAAGAATAGACAATGTCATGTAGGTTATCTAGGTGTCCTATAAATTAGGTGACACTCTACGTAGCAAAACTATGTAGATTAACCTTATACCAAAGTTACTATGACTAATTGTGATTTTAATTGTCATTAGGTATGAGATGTAATTTGGTTGAGGGATTTGTTATTGGGAGGGATAGTACTTCTGTGTCTCATTTGGAATTCGCGGAGAACACAAATTTTTTCCCCTCGGGTGATGAGGAGAAGTTTAAAAATATGATTTGCATAGAAGATTGTTCATAGACTTTCTTTTCTGTCTTTGCTCTTAGGGTTTCTTCCTTCTCTTTTGGTCCTATTAAAAAGGCATTGAAAAATTCATATTTGTGTGTATTGAGATTAGGAATCAGTGGCTATATTATGTAGTTGTTGGGCTTATTTGATGAATGCACAAAAATTCAATGAAGTATCTTACTTTGAAAGTTCGTATTTTTGCCAATCAGTGGACTTATGTCACCATGGAATGACTTATGATGACATATTACGATTGAACATTCATGTCATGTTTATCATATAGATTTCTTATCATATTACTTGCTATAAATTTTAAGTATCTTTCTGCACATGAAACGATTTACAACACAGAAACAATTGCAGAATTCTATATTTGGTGCAATATCCAATTTGACATTGATTGATATTGATTATATAAAAAATTCAGGTTCTTGTGAGATGAAGTTTTTGAATTCTACTGCGAAGCTTGTAGAACCTTTGGAAAGTCGAAAGTTTGCAAGATTTTCCTTGCAGTATACAAACATACAAGGTAGGCCCGTTGGACAAGAACAATGGGAGCCCAGATTTGCGGGGCATCAGAGCCTAAAAGAAAGAGAAGAATCATTTATTGCCCATGATCAGAAAATAAATTGTGGCTTTGTGAAAGGTCCTAAAGGATCTCCAAGTACGGGATTTGACTTGGCAGAAGATGATGCTAAATACATTAGTACATGCCATATTGCTGTGATTTCTTGCATCTTTGGAAATTCTGATCGCTTGAGAACACCAATGGGAAAAACGGTATTGAACATTTTTTATTTTCGTATTTTCTTTATGTGCATTAATCTAGGAAAATAGTTGGCGTTAGGTTCTTTTTATATTGGCATGGTCTTCTCTGTTTACGTATTATATTTGTGTAGCAGTGACAAAAATGCTTATTATGAGTAATCTTGGTTATACAGGCGAAGATTGTACATCTGTCTTTGCATCTGTTTTATTGTGGCCTATATGCATAGATTTTTTTTGACAGGAAACGATAAAGTATTATTAAATTACGTAAAAGAGTATCGTATAGTGAAGGACAAGTAGTTCTTTAAAGATACAAAGAGAGAGGAATACAAGGAGAAAACATAATGCAATGGAGTGCTTGTAAGACTCTACTATACAATGATCCTTAATTAAAAATAATGGAATCCCTTCAAAATCTTTGGACAAAGGCATCCACAAGGATGTCATAAAGAAAATCTTGTCCCAAGACCTTCCGAGGGAGCCTCTTTATCCTAAAAAATCCTTCTATTTTTTTCCAACCAAACCATCTGAAACAAGACTAATATCACGCATTTCCAAAGGATTTTGGCCTTATCACTTGACCCAAAGCCATCAAAATTCATACTCATAAACAAGTCACAACTTCTTGGAACCACCCATGGGATCTCGAAAATGCCTAAAAGATGATTCCACAACTTTGAGACAAAAGAGCAATGAAGAAATAAATGATCCATAGTCTCAAGATTCTTCTTATAAAGAATACACCATTGTGGTTGAAGAGAACGAAAAGGCCTTCGTTTTTGGATCATCTCAATAATATTAATTTTCTTATGAGCAATCAACCATGCAAACACTTGTACCTTAAAGGTGCCTTACTCTTCCAAATTAAAGGTTTTTTTTTTTGGGTAAATTTCTTCCAAACTCAAGTTGAGGGGTAAAAGAATGGAAGAGTTGGTTTATCAGTCAAGGATTCAAAAAAAGAATTACAAGAAAACTCATCCAAAGAAGAAATGGTCCAAATTTTTTTGTCCAAAGAAGAATGCCCCAAAACAATGTTATTAAGAATATCCAAAAGTGCGGACAACTCATCCACTTCCCTGTTGTTCAAATTTCTAAAGAAATTGAAGTTTCAACTAATTGAGGGGGAAAACGAGGAAACCATACTAGCAATAGATACATTATGAGATCTAGATAAAAGGTATACGTGATGATCAATGATCAAAATTTTGTTTCGGTGCATAGTTTCAATAGTTTGGAAATGGAAACGTTTTTGAAACATTTCGGAAACAAGATGGAAACAAAGAAAAAATTTAAAAATTTATTTCCGAAATATTGGTCGAAACAACTGAAATACACTGAAACACCTCGAAACATAGGAATTTTGATATTTAATCAATGAATCGTTTCGGTTTCCATGAAAACAAAAACGTTTCGGACGTTTCGAGAGTTTTGAAACGAAATTTAATTCCATGGCCTCGGCTTGAATGGATAACAAGATCCTTATCTGATTTTAAAGGAAGATGTCTTAGGATTGGCTCATGTCAAGGTGGTATGCAGTGCAATCCTTGACCAGGGCTTGTTTTTCACTCGTGATTCTTTTCTCATAATCAAGACGCAATCCTACTGCCAAAATGGGGGAAAATCCTGAGTGCATGGAAAATTTATGGAGGTGTGCCAGCGTCTCTAAAGGCAGATAAATAAAGAAGAAAGATAGAAGACACCTTAGACAATACCATATAATTGGTTTGTTCAGAGTATTGATCTTTTCACCAACAAAGTGTACTTTTCAGTAAACACTTGAGGCTAAGTATTGGAAGCTCTGTACACTTAAAGGATCCCCTTCCACTAACTCTAGAATAATATTGCCAAATGAAAACCCAGGTCAAACTGTAGTTGGAGAATGACCAAACTGACTCATATCACCAACGTCATAGGCAATGTCATGTAGTGTAACAGTGGGATAGACCAGACTGCCAATAAGAGTACGTTATAACTTACAAATTAAAATCAACAAAAGCAATGTCATTAGTAGAACTATAATGCACTTAAGCTCGAGAAGAGTCTAAACAATTTTTTTTGTCTGGTAAAGTTATAGCACTTGGGAGACGAAGTCACTTCAATGTCCAAAAAATATCGAAGGGATCAAGATCCTTCATAGTTGTTGTAACTTAGACTTGAAGATTGAAATATCCTTATAGTTGTTCCCAGTAACTAATAACGGTATGGACAAGTTATAGAAGCAGAACATTTGACGAACAAGTGAATGAAGAAAAAGAGCGGAATTATAATCAATAGGATGGGTTGAAACAGGATCGGGTCAGTTCAGATCGGGTTGAGTATAACCCAATCGACAAAGATTCTTCGCCACAAAGTTTCTGGTTCAACCACCTGTAGCCCTAACCTGGACAAAGTGGAACATTGCAGCTTCAACTCCTACTGCAATACCACCAGGATGGTGATCATCTTCTTAAAACAACTTTGATTCTATGGTAATCAAACCTCCAGGCCAAGTCTTTTCCTTTCTTGAGTAAGTTGAGCAGAGCAAGAACAAAGTGACGATGGCGAGAGTGATGTTCTCACAGTATTGGGTGACTGCTACAACTAGAACGATGAAGCAACCAAGACAACAATGAGGGATTTAGAAAAAATGGCAACGATTATGATGAATAGGTGGCAGGGAAGTTTGAAGCAACAATGGATTGAACTGTATATGGTGGGTAGCAACAGAATTGGAAGGCTACAAAGAACATGTTGGACTTTAACAAAGGCAGCAAGGCATGATGAAAAGAAGCAGCAACTATGGATGAAATTGAAAATCTAGATCACGCTCTACAAAGAAGAGAAGGCATGAGAAGAGGAAGAGAGAAAAGAAATCTGATAACTGCTCTCTGGTATTTTATGATATGAAAAATAGGTACAACGTACAAGACGTATACATGTAAAATGCTACAACAAAAAAGATTGGACTACTGGTAATGAAACAAACCAAAATAATAAAACCAATCTTAACAAAATTTCTGTAGGTCATGCTTCCCAATATCTCTACAGATCCTGCTTCCGGATTTCTCCTATCTACCTTACTTCCCTTCCACTTAGCTTGACAGAACAGCTGAGTCTACAGTTTCATGTCTGTCTGCAGTCAAAGTAATTGGTTGACCATCTTCTTTGCCTCTTTGAACATAGAGCATTAGTTGTTGAGGAAGTTGCATAACTGCTGTAAATAATAGTCTTCAATCCTGTTGTCCACTCAAAACCTTCACGGAAAAGCTCTTGAGAGCCATACAGGCCCTGTCAAAGGATCTAAGAGAGAAAAATCCCATTTTTAGCCCACCCAATTGACTCTTCATCATATTGTCTAATGCAAACCTCATTTAGAAAGTTAAGAAAAGTATCAAACAACAGCAGTTCTAGTCTGAAGAAATGCTAGTTCAGTTGTTTTCAAACTTCTAAGGGATGCTGAATGATCTTATTAACTGTATAAACCAACTCCAGCTCTAATTTGTGACGGCCTGCCAAATCCTGGACTCTGCACTTAGTCCTTCTTATGTATGGTTATACTAGCCTCATTGTTCACCATTATCATGGATAAGCCTAGAAAGCATCCTGGAGAGGGGTACCGCTGCATGAGTATCATGCTGTATCGTAATTATATGCTCACTGCCTACTTTAACACTGACATACTTGGACAAGTATTTCTAAGTCCTACCCATTTGAAATGATTTTCTATTGCCCCACTCTGTGAGGAGTTCTTGTTTCCTCTACAAATCGCTCTCTCTTCTTTATATGACCTTTACCTCTGCTATTTTAAAAGTGGACAACCTGCAGAGTTCAGATGTTTTGAACTTTATAACTCTTAATTAAGTGCTTAAAACATGAAAACTGTTTATACTTATTGAGTCATTTCAAAAACCAAAATTCAATACTATTCCGATATAAATTTCACCTAAGAAGGTTTCATGCCAAGTTGGAAGAGTCTGACTTTTACTGCATGTTAAATACGTATAGCACAAACTTTAATTTGGTCAAAATGTTTCGTTTGAATATCTTGTTCTAAATTTGCATCCCTATTACGTGTGTTAATTTTTTTGTTGCATAAAACAGCACCTTTAGACTTGTACCGCTCCCAATAATTGTATCACTTTGAGGGCTTCCAAGTGATTATATCCTATTGAGTGCTAGACATGGGAGTTTATTCATTATTGTATTTTGTATTGTGTACGAGTCTTGGGCTACAGCCCATTGAAATACTGTACAGAACCCAACCACAATTTTTAGAGTGTTAACAGTCATTTTGTTTCCTATCAAAAAAAAGTGCGAAACATTCAATTTATTCATTATTTTACCTTAAGAAAGTTTATTCATTATAATATTTTTTTGTGTGTGCTAGTCTTTGGCTCAAGCCTGCTAAAAATGTGGCAGATCCCAAATACTAACTACAATTTTTTGAGGTGTGAAATTTGATAGGAAATAAGAAATAAATGAGGAAATGGCTAGTAGAATGAGAGATCACTGAGAAAAAGTCCCATCCCTCCACAAAAAAAAAAAAAAAAAAAAAGGGCCAAAACAACACTCAAAAGGCATACTGAAAAACCTACCACACTTTGAAGAAATACAAGCTTCCTATATAGAGGGCACTCAATAAAAGTCTTCAAGGGGCATAATCTTAATCTCTTCAGCAGCTCTTGACTTGGTTCAATAAATTAAAGGAGAAGCTATTGGAGTCCAAATTAAGTAAGTCGAGAACATTGTAAAAGCCATGCCTGTAGGCATTGAGGCTCCAATCTGTCAAATGGGGTAACTAGATAAATTTCGCTCAACAAAGCACAGGGTAAGAGTGGGGAAATCAAGATAGACTTATGGTAAGAGTCACTCAAAATAGAACTTGAATGTACTTTCTGAATCTGACAAGTGCACGTAAGAACACCTAAAAAATTACTAAGTGAATCGTTGTCACTGGCTTTGAATTCCTTTTTTCTCCCCAATCTATTTGCTCCAAGGATTGTATACTTCCTACTTGCATATTATGCGCTGATGCTTTAACCCTAACGTGTCATTAGCAATTGGAATTGGATGGGTTTCTGTTCTGCATGTTGAATCTTATCCAACAAATACAGTTTTGGATGACTTCCGTTATATTTTATACCATATTGGAATTTGCATTCTATTGAGCGTAATCTCTTACAAACAACCTCCCCATCTGTCTTTTCTCTTCCCAATTTTTATGCAAGTTGACGAACAGATGTATATTTGTTAATTGTTACATCACTGGAGTTTAATTTCCGACATGGATGGTGTCTTTTTACTTGGAGATGAAAGTTATCCCAGGTAAGAATCCACCGACTTGAACAATATGCTTGCAATTTGTCTAAGATGCCCCAAAGTGTTCGAATGAAGTTTGTACCTAAGCTTGCTTCAATTATGATATAATGTTCATTAAATCTTGTCTAATATATAGAGTCAGTTTGAGTTCAAAGAGAAACAAAATCTTTAACTATCCTTCTTTCCTATCTTCCTGCCTTGTATAATTGAATTTGGCCCCTGTGATTGCTTTTTTTTTCCCAATGAGGTTCCCTTGCTGTCTGCAGAATCTCGAGGATAAATTCCTCGTCTATCCCTTTGTGTGCAAAAGCCTCGATCCTAGGTACTCCTACTTCGACTGCTCATAATTGTTACGACATCACTCGGCCCCTCGTTTCAATTGTCCATTGAGTACTACATACATTACCTCAATACAATTGAACTATTGATGCACACTATACGAGGCTTCCTTCTACCTGATCTCAATTTTAGCATCTGAGATACTTGGCCAACTTTTCATTACATTGCATTGGCTTTCTGCTGCACTTCTTGTGATATGTTGGTGTCACAATACATAATATTAACGTAATATGCTTGGCCAAGTTTTATTGTTGGTTGTCTTGATCGATATTCAAACTGATAGTTTCTGGTGAGTTATTTTTCAGTTATTTCTCAATTCAGGTCTCTCGTTCATCGAGGAAAAACGTCTGCTTTGTTATGTTTGTGGATGAAGCTACTTTGCAAACACTCTCTGCCGAAGGCCAGATGCCAGATAGGATGGGTTTTGTTGGTTTATGGAAGATTGTAACAGTGAAGAATCTGCCTCATACTGATATGCGGAGAGTGGGAAAGATACCGAAATTTTTGCCTCACCGGCTTTTTCCTGCGGCAAGGTAAGAGACAAATTAGTTGAATTATGGAAATGGGTTTTGTTGCTCCAACTTTTTTCCAACGATAATAACAAATAATCTTCTGGAGTTCATTTAACTTTTAGAGGGTGGATATGTATATACTAGCAGTAACCCTGTGCTTGAAGATACTCTGTAATACAAAATATCGAGCATTGCTCGTCCAACATTTATATTTTAAATAGTAATTTATTTTTTTATAATTATGCAATTTAAAATTAAAGTGGACAGAGAAAAAATAAGAGGTAGGGGAAATAGAAGAGAAGTAATTGTGGACTAGTGGGGTTGTTTGATATTGGGGAGCATGTTGGTTGAGTAGAGGCCGTACCGGAGAAAAAATGATGTTTTTGAGTGGGAAAAATTTTTTTGGAATGAATTTTATGACAGATGAAATTGCATTAATTTTAACCATTGTTATTCTTTTATAAGTGTGCACTTTAAATTGGTAGTTGTAATATTATATATATATAGACGAGTTGGTCAGTCCCATTAGCAAATGCTTTCTCTTAATCATTATGGCCTCTTTCATCTACTTCTTTTGTCTGTGCATTCTATTTTCAATGAACTTTGAAGTTTCAAGTTTCCATAGATGAGTCAAGTGATCTAAAGCTTGAATAATATATCTTTATTCTCATTGTATATTCTATATAAATCTTGCTAGATGAGTTGGTCAGTTGTTCTATTTAACAAATGCTTTCTCTTGTGATTATGGTCTCTCTCATCTAGTTCTTTTGAGTTTTAAGAGGTCTGTGCATTCTGTTCTCAAAGAACTTCGATGTTTCTAGTTTCCATTGATGAGTTAGGTGATCTAAAGCTTGAATAATGATCTTTATTCTCATCTATAGCGCTATTTGCTAAGTTATTTCTTACAATGGTTTCCAAAATCTAAAAAAACCTAGGCAAGAGGCAAAGTCATGATTGATGAGTCACTGCATGAAGAGCTGCATTTAACATTTTCCATTATTGAGATTATTATTCACAATTAGTATATGTAACATTGAAGTTTGAAGAATTCCTGCAATAAGTGCTGATTTTAAAGGAGTCGTCTTAATGACCAGTTACTCCACTATGTGGAGAACTCCTCCACAAGTAGATGATGTAGGATAGCTTAGGATTTTGGGAGTTAATTGCTTACGTTTAATTTGTGGTGGGTTTTGGTTATGGTAGCTTCTGAGCCATGATTCTACAAGAAAAGGGGAAAATGTAGGGTTCGTGGGTGTTTGAAGGTTGAAATAGGCTTGGTTTCAGTTGAAACATTAAAAGTGATACTAGGGTTAGGTTTAGGAGAGAACGAGAAGAAAAATAAAGAGAGGTAGAGAGGGAATAAACTGATGTGTAGGTTAGGTTACCCTACACTTTCTTATTTATATCTAAGTAATATTATAGAGTAATTATAATATTATCCTCCGCAAATTAATTTATGTCTACCATAAAAAATAAGAATTCTAACACTCCCCCACAAGCGGGAGCATAAAATTAAAAAATCTCAGCATGGAACATAAATTATTGAAAGTAGACCGAGTCAAAGGATTGGTAAGAATGTCACCTAGCTGATCACCAGACATGATAGATGGAGTGATGGTCTCCTTTCGCATCAAAAGATCTCGAATGAAATGACAGTTCAACTCAATGTATTTGGTAGGTTTATGAAATACCGGATTGCTTGCGATGAACATAACTGCTTGATTGTAAAAATGTATCTTCATAGGGGAAGATACATAAAAATATCATGAAGTAAAGAACGGACCTATAACATCTCACATGTAGTATATGCTATAGCACGATACTCAGCCTCTGCACTAAATCGTGCAATTACATTCTGTTTCTTACTGCGCCAAGTAACAAGATTACCACTAACAAATGTGCAATAGCCAGAATCAGATCGTTTATCATCATGACTACCTGTCCAATTAGCGTTAGAAAAATTAACAGTTATGGATGATGATAAGATGATATAATAATCACTTCTTTGGAGCCCCTTTTAAATGCTGAAGTATACTACAGACAACCTCCCAATGAGGCTTACGAGGGGCATGCATGAATTGACTAACCACACCAACAATATATGTAATATCAGGGCGTGTTACTGTAAGATAAATCAATTTATCAACTGATCGTCGATAATGTCCTATTTCATTAGAAATTTCGTTACTTTCAGAATCTAGCTTAATCATAGAGTTCATAGGCATATCAATCGGACGTGCACCAAGAATACCAGTTTCAGATAGGAAGTCTAATACATACTTTCGTTGGCATAAACTGATACCTTCCTTTGATCGGATAACCTCAATCCCTAAGAAGTACCAAAGAAGACCTAAATCTTTGGTATGAAATTGCTTCTCTAAATAGGTCTTGAAGTGAGCAGTACCATCTGAGTCATTCCCATCGATAATGATGTCATCGACATACACAATAACAATAACAATGCCTGCACAAGACTGACGAGTGAAAACTGAATGATACGAGTTAGAACGTTGAAAACCAAACTGAAGTACCACAGTACTGAATTATAAAACCAAGCACATGTTGATTGTTTCAAGCCATACAATGCCTTTTTCAAATGACACACTAATTGTTCCTGGCTTGAAACAGCATAACCTGGAGGTTGAACCATATATACCTCATCTTGTAGATCTTCGTGTAAGAATGCACTCTTTATGTTCAATTGATATAAGGGCCGGTTAGAACTGAATGCAACAGAAATAAGAATTGTACTAGAATTAAGACGAGCAACTGGAGAGAAAGGCTCACAGTAATCCATAACATGTGTTTGGGTGTAACCTTTAGCAACTAACCGTGCTTTCAACCACTCAACAGTGCTATTAGGATGATATTTTATAGTGTACACCCAAGGACAACCAACAGACTGCTTACCAGATGAAAGAAAAATGATGTCCAAAGTATGATTGTCACGAGGTGTCTTAATTTCCTCATCCATAGCCAGTTTCAATCCAAGAGATGTTAAGACCTGTTTCAAAGAGTTAGGAACAAAGAGAGAGGACAAGGAAATGAAGAGGAAAGTTGATGCAAAGAGACAAAATTAGAAATGGGATGCTGTGTATAAGTACGAGTACCTTTCTGCAATGTAATATGCAAATCAGACGACTCAGAGGGAAGGACTTCAGTAGAATCAAGTTTTGGCTGGGGAGCTGGAGTATATGAAACAATCTCTCTATTCATGGAACCAGAATAAACCTGCAATGGAGAGTTAAAAGTCGAAGGGAAAGAAGATACACCATCCGGTACAAGAGGTAATATCAGTTCCCCTTGTCTAATAGAGATCAAATCTTGGCAAAGTGTTGTTCCTGGATTAGAAAAAAAGAAGACGACTCAAAAAAGGTGATATCAGCACTGACCTAATTATCGGCGTGAGACAGTCATAAAAATGATAACCTTTCTGAGTACAAGAATAACCCAGAAAAACACATTTAGCTAAAAGAGGTGAAAGTTTATTCCGACTTGGACAAAGCGGGTGAATAAATTCAACACAACCAAATATACGAGGAGTTATACCATAGAGCGATATACTAGGATAGATCCAAGAGAACGGAGATTTGTTACTTAAGAGGGGGAAATACATCTTATTAATAAGATAGATTGCAGTAAGAACAAAATCTGCTCAATAAGATTTGAGAACATGCATCTTAAACATGAGGAACCTACGAACAATAATTAATAAATGACGATATTTGCGTTGTGCAATACCAGTTTGCTGAGAGGTATGTGGACCAATAGTTTGATGAATGGTACTATGATCATCACAAAATGTATGCATAAATGATTGTACATACTCAATGGCATTATTAGCATGAAATATTTTAATTCATTTATCAAACTGCACAAGGATTTTATTATAGAAGGTAAGAAAATTTTTAGGCAATTTAGAACGATCTGTCCTAAGAAACAACCAAGTCATACAAAAATAATAATCAACAAAGATCGCAAAATAATAAAATCCAGAAATACGTTTTATTTTTGAAGGACCCCAAATATCAGAATGAACATTAACAAAAGGACTAGACCGACGACTCGTACTACTAGCCGGAAAAGAACTACAATGATGTTTGCCAATAAGGCAAGCCTTACATTCTAACATAATAGAAAGACTCAAATTAGGAATAATTTGACGAAACTTTTATAGTGAAGGATGACCCAATCTAAAATGCCACTAGAAGGGAGACACAGTAGCACTCAAGGCAGGAGCTGCAGCGTTGGAATCCAAATAGTAAAGTCCATTCTTCTCATGCTCTAAACCAATCACCTTTTTCGTTTGGAGGTCCTAAAAAATACAAGAAGATGGAGAAAAAGTTACTAAGCACTGTAAGTACTTGGTTAACTGACTCTCAGATACTAGATTAAAGGAAAAATGAGGAACAAATAAACCAGATGTTGATGACATGGATTCGGTAGGATGGAGATCACCAGTCCCACGTATTGGTCTAAAGGAACTATCAGCTAAACAATACAAGAGCTAGAAGAACGAAAGTTAGAAAACAACGAGGAAATACCAGACATGTGGGTATTAGCTCCAGAATCAATACCCTGTAGCATCCTTCAAAGAAAGAGAGCCTTCTCTAAGAGCCAATAAAACAGACGTCCCTAGAAGCTTGTCTTCAAATCTTAAACGATGCCTCCATCTTGTTAAAGTGACTGTGATTTTTGACTAACTAGACGCACCACCAAAAACAAAGAGGGGCTACCACCCAAGCGACCATGCCATGCATCTTGTCACAACCCCTCCATCAATGCAACAAGTCCAAAGCGGATTTGAGCATCAACCAATACATACAAACATGAAGAAATTAACGTCCATAACTTAGGAGGGTGGGGGTTCAAGGGAACTTCACACATCTAATTGCTCTTGCTATGAAAGGAAGAAGGAGAACGATATCTACCCAGTGACCTATGGAATGATCTAACGTCAAACTTACCATTACCAAGGGCACCCATCTTCGAGAATCCTTTGCCCTGGCCAAAATAAAGCATGATAGAGTGTATCCACCAAAGCATCCCCATTCTTCAACTCCCAATCAAAGAAGTTGCTCAAGAAAAGGGTTCCCATGCATTTCACCTACCTCACTTTGACATATTTGTATGGAAATCTACCACACCCTATGACATGCTCCTGCCGCAAATCCCATGTGTATGGAGAACTCCCACCATTTTGTTTTTCTCATCTATCCTACTAACTTATTTCTAATTGTTCTTCTTTATAACCGATGGCTCTCCATCCGAACTCTACAACTAAGAGGGCTTCAATGAAGGACCACAAACCCCTTATCCCTACACTTTTATTAAAAAGGAAGTGCATGCCACCCTCCAAACAACAAGATGATACTTAGACTCATCCCAGATACCACCCCACAAGAAATTTATGAGGAACTTATCCTATGTTTTCCCATGATGCCAACGTAGGAGAAAGAATCATGAAGTATGTTAGCTACTGAAAATGAAACTTATAATGAGAATATTCCCTTTTTCACTTTTGAGTGTAATTAGTTTTATGTTGGCTACTGACAATGAAACTTATAATAAGAGTATTTCTTTTTTTTTTTAGTGCTATTAGTTTTAGAGTTCCTGAAGAGGATCAGAACTTTGTTGATTTGTAGATCTCCCTTGAGCATTGTGGTGTGGTAACATCAGCTCCATTGTAGCTGTCAAAATTATTCAGTCCTATAATAACTTCTTTTGTGTTGTCTGTCTACTTCATCACCTAGATTTGCAGGGTGACCTTAATTTGACAATTGTTGATCTCTTACCTTTAACTGCACAGTCCAAGGCACAAGTGCAATTAGATAGTAAAAGTTGCTATCTACAACGTATATAATTTTTGATTCTTTTAATTGTAAAGCTCTATATTCTTTTCTACATAAACACCCCTAAGTTGAAAGATAAAAAAAATGAATTTTATTGAATAATTGTGAAAAGTTCCAACTTGTTAAAAACAAGTGCCTATTTTCACATTTGAGACATGGGTTGGGGAGCAAATTTGTTTTATAAGTGCTTTTGATAATCTCGGTCTACTTTTTTGTTTTTTCTAATTATTATTGGATCAGGTTAAATGTTGACTCTCTGAATTTTGAATCTCTCATGTATCCCTTCAATAGTTGATCAATATTTAGATTGTTGACTATATCACATCCTTGTGTTGTATAAGTCAATGGAATTTTGGTTTCGTAGTTTGTTTGGTCAAAGGGAAAAATTGGAAAGGGTAGGAGAAAAGGTTGTTGAAGATAAGACAGAGGATTTTTACATTCTCCCTTCACTATTATGAAAAAGAAGAGAAAACGTTTTGGGGAGTGATATGGGGAAGCATGAAGATGAAATCCGTGTCATACGCTATAATACTATATCAGGGGCAGAGCCAGAGTCCGTTTCCGGTGGGGGCAATCATTAAGTTGAGGGGAACAACTAAAGAGCAATCATCAAAATTTACTGTCTTGCAAATATGAGTATTTTGCAATTTACACTATTTATAAAGTAATTCTTCATGGTAATTTTTAACTTTGCTGCTTTAAAAGTTTTTCACGCATAAATTACACCCAAAAAGGTAGAACCTAATTAAGAAAAGTTATATGAAAGTTATTTTATAGAAAGTACTAGTATTAGTATAATTTTCATAGAAAATGTTATTTTGTAAACAAACTATAAATAGACATGTCAACCATCAAATTTTAAGTGATTCAAATCCAAGTTTGCTTTGAAAACTCAAATTTGAATATGATCTGATTATCCATCAGATTTTCTCTTTACAATTCATATCCATATCCATTAAATATTAAAAATTTGATCGAAAACTAAATCTTATATATACATGTATGTGCATGTGTTTTTGTGAATCGTTCACGATTCACAAGTAGGTCAAATTTTGGTATTTCCAAATCTAAATTCTTGAAATATAATAGCATATTCGAATTTGGATTATCAATTAAACATATCAATCCATATCTAGATAATCGAATGCAGAGGATGATGAGTTTGGAGATTAAATGATTGAATTCTATTCACCTCTTGTTTATAAGGAGGTGTTGAAGTCAGTAGCACATTGCTTTGTGATGATCAATTTAGAAGCTGAGTTATTGTATGAATTGCTTTTTCAAATTGTTCTATTTTGGTAGGTGATGTCTTCCTCATATTCAAGCTCTATCCCGGTTGTACTTTTTTCTAGAACACCTGACGTCTGGAATTTTCTCAGGTATTCAATTTGGTTGGATAGCAAATTACGCCTACAGCTTGACCCAATGCTCATCTTGGAATACTTCCTGTGGCGAAAAGGTTATGAGTATGCAATTTCTAATCACTACGACCGCCACTGTGTGTGGGAAGAAGTGGCTCAAAATAAGAAGCTTAACAAGTATAATCATACTATCATAGATGAACAATTTGCATTCTACCAAGCCGATGGACTGAAAAGATTCAATGCATCGGATCCAAACAAGCTTCTTCCCAGCAGTATGTTTTTGTTTGCAAATTCAATTTTATTTTAATATCTTGCAGCAGCTTGTGCTAAAAATTGCATCCTTAATTGCATAATATTTATTCTGGGTTGTGGGCAGATGTACCTGAAGGGTCCTTCATTGTAAGGGCCCACACACCTATGTCAAACTTGTTCTCTTGTCTTTGGTTTAATGAGGTTGCCCGCTTTACTCCTCGTGATCAACTAAGTTTTGCATATACATACCACAAGTTGAGAAGGATGAATCCTGGAAAACCTTTTTACCTCAATATGTTCAAGGTGAGAATCCTGTAAATTGTATCTTAATTCAAGCGAATGGATATCTAACGCTGGACTGAAACAAAAGTCTACCTTTGTAAGTATATATAGATACATAAATTAACACCCCTGGTTTCTCGAGTTTGCAGGACTGTGAGAGGCGAACCGTAGCTAAGTTGTTCCATCACAGGTCAGAAGAGAAAAGGAAGATACTTCGACATGCGACAGAGTAGCCTGTACATTATTTTGAGGTTCGCCTGCGAGCTGGTTCAATTTGTTGGGATTTTATGCTTGGCTACGCCTATTAGTTGCTTCAAAGAGATTTGTCCTGTGACCTTGTTGCAGAGGTGCTAGTTGACATCATATATGGTATATATGTCGATTTGAATCCAAAAAATGTCTGGCAGATGAACATATCTATTGATACCAGTTGATCAAGTGAGGTTAGTTTATCTGGCTCCTCTGCCTGCCAAAAAGAACAGAAAAAAACCAGCTTTAGAGTATTTGTTGTATTGTTTCCAATTGTCCATTCATTGCCTGGATTTGAAACAAGATGAAGCACCCAAAACTTTTGTACTAACATACCATTTGCATTTGTGACAGCTCCTGCCAATATATATACCTTTCTGTATCAAAATGGGTGCCGTTCTGATCTGTGAAAAATTTTTGTGGGGTGTATAAACTTATGATTGGCAATTCGATTTGCTCCTCTTTACATTGTACAGCCTGGATGTTAGATGGTGAAGTCTGATTTTTTGAAGAAAAGTACACCTTGCTTATTCTTTTGCCACACTGCTTTATATTCATCTTAATGCCAGTGAGTTTTATGCACAACTAAGAAAAGGAAAAAGTATAAAAGCAAAAATATAAAGTTAACGTTATTTAAATATACTGTTACCAAAAAAAAAATTGAAGAAACGTTATCCTATGGTATCTTATGTACCATTTGGTAATTTTTTTTTTTTTTTTAAAAGTAAAAACACAATTTTATCTAAAACTGAAATTGTATTTTATTATTATTTTGAAAAAGTAATGTATATGTATTATAATATATTAATAGGTGTACCATTATGCATCTGATTGAATATAAAGAAAAGGAGAAAGTCCGAAATGGATAAAACAAAAGCTGAACAAATGCTGATTAACAAAAAGCAAAGAACCAATTGTACACTTAAACAAAGCTAGTAAAACAATGGAGAAAATTTTAAAGGAGAAGAAGAAAATCTAAAACTCTAGGATAGAGAAAAGAGAAGAACGGTGAATTGAACTATGGAATGCGCAATCCCTTCTCTCTTGTTAGACTTGAGTATTTATATGAGATTTTTTGCTTATTTTTCTCTCTTGATCCACCAATCACGGCCCTTGAAATAAACAAGTCGATTGCCTTC